>JAKNSE010000030.1:2085000-2728429 GCA_023525975.1 Smallanthus sonchifolius | reverse complement strand
TGGTTTTCGTTTTTTAAAGGCTTTTCTTGGCAAAATGAGCCCAACAAACAACACTGTGGTGTTTGCTTCAAAAATCCCGCACGATAATCTTCCTTAACATTTGGACATCGATTTCTTGGTCACATAACAAACTAGTTTTTTACTTGTCCGGTAGCCAGGTTCTTTGACCATATTTGCAATAGTTGATATAGAGGACAGACGAGAAGACCAAAGTCCAAATAAAAAAATGAAGTACAAATGAAAGGTTTTTATACAATCAGAATCATTAATATATACCTTATGCAAATAACCTATATTATTATTTGTGTGTAATAATGGTTGTAAAATCAATGGGTTTAATGGAAGCTATAATATGAACATAAGGATTATCACAATGTAATTATACAAAAACTGTTAAAACTATATTTCTTTCGCTTTCTCTACTACCTTCGTATTACAAACAACATTTTTAAATAAACATCACGTACAACAATCAAACGGTATCATCACTTCATAAAAACATCTATACAAAAAACATTCCTACGATTCGATAAATACATAAGTACAGTTCCTACGATTATTATTCTTTGTGCATTTATTTGTTTTGGACATTTGAACACCTTGAGACACATTAGATGGAGAAAGATTACATATATTTAAACTTAATGCACCAAATTACCAGAAATTACAAATGCCACTTACCATTTAAGTGGTTTGTTTCCCAAAACTAAGTCAACAAAAATTGACCCTTTCCTCTAAGAAGAGTGGAGACTGTTGCAACCGCACCTTGAAGATTTGGTCTAGTGAACAAACAACGTTCTCCACTTCAAGTGGAATTTCTGGAAAAAGACGTCCGCCGCTACAAATGGCTTGCAGCTTAACATCTCTATGAAATCCCTATACAAAAAAAAATATTTTTTAAAAACATAAAAAAGTAAACAATTGTGTTTAGGAATACAAAATTCAGTAAATCTTCAATGTTTATATAATGCTCGTGCCAGTCGCATATCTTCATCTTCTTCATCTGTTCCATCTGCAACCACTGCATCATCACATGGGTTAATTCAAAACACTTTTTGTCCTAAATTTTTAATTTTTATATATGTATGTCAAATATGATTAAACAAATAAATTTTTTGAGTAAATAATCCGACATTCTGAATAAAGTGATATGAGATTTTATGCGTCATCAAAATCCCCATGTGCTGCCTCCAATTTGATTCGCCGTCAAACTCTCCAACAACTTCGCCCAAATCATTTTGATTCATGATACGAGTCTTCAGGAACAAACATCGATGTTAAACTCTAATCGTTGCATTTAGAGGGACGAATAGATCGAAGTAAAAAACGTGTTGACAGAAGTGATCTAAGGCACTTTGACCTGCAAAATTCCCATTTATAAGAACCTTCATGGTTCGCTAACGGTTGTACAACTGGGATGGATGACGGCGGTTACTCGTGGAGTCCACGCAACCTCCCTGTAACTGTTAAGCGGTATTGATCACAAGGACAATACTATGATTAAGCGGTATGGATCACGAGGACCATATAATGTTAAGCTGTATTAATCACGAGGACAATACCACGTATTGACAATACCAGTTGTGACAAAGGAATTGACGGTTATTCGGTATTGATCACGAGGACAATACTAGAAGTGACAAGGAATTGACGGCTATCGTATCTTTTAAATTGTTTTTAAAACTAAAGTACGTAAAGTAAAGTGTGTAAAGTTTTGTTTTAATGGTAGTATGTATGTATTTAAATCTTTTGTATGATTGTTTAAAGTAAACGTTAGAACTCACTCAGCGTTGCTGATTTTTAGTATGCACATTAGTTAAGTGTAGGTGGCTTTTGATGGATGAGGATGCTTGGCTTGGCGAGATGAGTTATACCCAAAGACTAGAGTCTTGTATCCCGTTTATGTTTAAGTTTATCTTGTTTGAGACAAGTTTTATTTTGTATTAGACAAGTTACATTGGACATGTTATGTTTCCGCTGTTTATGTTAAAGTTTAAATTGTTTCCACCGTGATTTGACGAATGCTCATGTTTATGTGCTATGTATTGATGAGTAAATCCAATAGTTAGTCTTTCCAGGTTTCGGGCCTTACAACTAGTTTATTGAAAACCACTATGCACACTTACCTATATCACAAGCACCCAAGATTTTCATGAACTTTGTACTCAATATCTCAAGGACCCAAGATTTTTAGCATCAAACTTTTGTCTTTTTAGCCACCTAGGAACAATGTTGATGTTTGCTTAATTTGAGTAATAATTGTGAAATACTTTCTCCTTCATAAACAAAGTTATTTTGTTTTTTTGGATGATATGTTATTTTGTTTTTTTGGATGATATGAGTTGTGAAATACTTTCTCCTTCATAAACAATTAGTATTTTTTAATTCGTATAGTTGTTTCTTCAAATGCTTTTTCATTATAAACACTATTAGAATCACTAATCACATATGTTCCTGATGAATTATAAAGTTGTTTTACCGGATGTGCTTCTCAATGTTCATTGTTACTTATGATGAATATGTACATCCTTGGATTGTATAATAATTTATTATTTCTCTTTGGATCATATGGCTATTTTAAACACTTTCGCCTCGTCTTGAATAATTTTCGCTTGAAAAAACTTTGAAATAGCTCGCTTGAAATAGACTCTATTGTAAACGAGTTGACTCAGCACGACTCTGTATGTAACTAAAGTGAATTCGAGCCGGCGTGGCTCGAATCGGTCCGACTTCTTTTCTATCGTATAAGTTAAGCCCAACATACATTTATTCACACAAAATGACGTGTGTTTGATGTCAATGGTATAAATATGCTGCGAGGCTTTCTCGTTCTTTTTTCGATACACGAGGATTTGTTTCGGATTTATCGTCTAAAAATCATCCAACTATAGTTGTCATGATTTCTTGTAGAGAGGTGTCTGGATCTTTTTTACCTCGCCCTAAATTGACAAACCATGAGCTGAGTTGGTTGATTCGATTTAACTTAATTATTTTAATTTGAAATGCGCATACACTAAGAGTACACATTTTAAATCTCTATATATAAGATTCACATTTGTCATTCATCACAACATAAGTACGTACCAAAAACCATATTTGCACCAACAAGAATTTAATTTTTCCTCCCATTTCGATCTTGGTCTGAATCAGAAAGGTTAATTTAAATGGCTTAGATTGGATTTCTAACACAAATCATATAAGTTCACATTCCTAGTAAATTCCTTGATGTGTGAGGATAACAAGTTGCTATAGTTGCATCTTAAGTTATTTTCTACCATCAGAAACGAACTCACTTAATCTTACCGCAAGAAAAGTAGTAATTTCTGATTTATTTGCTACTGAAAATACATGTTACAGAAAACTATTGTTTCTATACTCTAAATTGTTGGTAATTTAGAATCGTCCACGATTGCTTTTTATTCAATTGGTTAAGGACCTACAGAAACTCGATTGACAATCTTCTGTGAATAAAACAATAAAAAAACAAAATAAAAACATAACTTTTACTCTCACGACCTAAAGATTTTTATATATTCGATGGTAAATGTTTTTCTTTTGTAATTTGGTAGAAAAAATCGGATACCATGTAGAAGCTGACAGGTTAACTAGATTATGTAATGTGCAGTACTAGATGTGAGAAACTTGATTTGCCGGCTAGTTAGCTAGATTATGTGGGTGGTGATTGTTGAAAGTTATTGTTTCGAGAGAGTCAAGGTAGCTAAAGAGTAATACCGCTGCTAGACATTTTAATTTGGACTCACCCCTCTACCTCTTTAGTTGATTCCTCGATCATATATGGAATTTGATGCCAACATTACTAAAGTTGGAAGCTGAACCTAGTCATGTTTAAGGGATAAATGAAGAAATGAGTATACATGAAAACCACTCTCCTAATAGAGACTCATTGCCAACCATGTTCACCCTTCTCACACGTCATGCTGGTTCATGGATCAGAAGCTTCCCATATCTCATCTATATATACCTAAAACTAAGCCATTTTTTATAATCCAACACATAGGGTGACTACAAAGGAACGCAAGTGAAAGGAAAAGCCAAGTGTCCCTAAGGGATCCTCCGAACACTTCATTATGATGTTTTATTAGAACTTCTTACTGAAGTGTTTGGGGGAACTCCAAGTGCCACTTGACAAACATGAAAGCAGAAGTGTTTGACATTACTACACTGTTTTTAGTAAATGCACGGCTTAAATAGTTATCACATAAATTACCAACACCAATGAGATATAAGGCCACATGATTAACATCCTATGAAATACAATTGTTAGTATTATATAAACATGCTTATTAATTCTTAGTGATATTATTTTTGTTTTTCACAGGGTATGGGCCCAATTGATGTGTTCTGATCGACCTATTATAAAGAAGGGACTGGTTGGGCCAACGCGACTGCATCATCAGATTATGTAAGTCAAATGATTTTGTTGTTAGACTTACTAGACTTAGAACATCCAACTGTAACTTTAAACGGGTCAAAATGACCCAAACACACTTTAAGAGACTTAAAATATCCAGCTTTAACTTTAAACGGGTCAAAATGACCCAAACACACTTTAATAGACTTAGAACTTCCAACTGTAACTTTAAACGGGTCAAAATGACTCAAACACACTTTAATAGACTTAGAACATCCAACTCGAGCCCAATTGTTGAATATTTTTGCTAGTATTATTAGTATTTGTTGTTATTATGTTGGTTGATTGGAATTTGTGAATTTGGGTCGTTTATAACTTATAGTTTAACAGGTTGGTTATCCATTTTACAGCAGTTATGCTGTCAAATTTTAGTAAAATAGTCAAGTGATTGTTTATTATATTGTTTAATGAGGGACCGAATCCAAGAGAAGTATACAAGATCCTCTGTTGAGTCTGGTGGTGACTCGTCTGCTGTCGATGAGTTTTCATGCATGGAGCATGCATTGGGTCATCGGCGTGGCCATATCCGGGTTGTCGGTCGTGTGGTGAGTAATCCCACACCAGATTTGTTCAGTACTCCCCCTCCACAACCACATTGGCAAGAAGTGGATGAGCGTGTGACTCAACTTCAACAACAAGTCCAAGATCAACAACAACGCGAAGCCCAACGAGAGGAAGAACGTCGTGTGCATAATCAACAAATGCTTGAAATGCAACGACAAATGGATGAAATGCGTCGAATGTGGGAACGCCGAACTAGCATCGACGATAATTAGCTTGAAGTTGTTGCGCCTTTGCCTTTGTTGTCGGTGTTATTGTTGAATGTTTGAACAATTTTTATGTTTGTGTGTCGGACAACTTTATGTTTGAATATTTGGTTTGTGTGTCGAAAAGGTTTTTGTATCGAACAATATGTTTCGGATTTCAATTTTTGAATGGTTTGAATTATCTGATTTGCAGGTTTTTGTAATTAGAAATTAAATATTTCTGGAAAATTTTGAAAATTTAAAAAAAATAAAAAAAAAAACAGAAAAACCTATCCCGACGACTCGTCGGCATAGGTCTTTTTCAAATTTAATTAAAAAAATTGGAAATAGCCTATACCGTCGTCGGGATAGGTTGGGTCTGTCCCGACGACTTGTCGTCCGGATAAGTCCAGAACCTATATAGAATTTCTTTTTGAATTTTTTAATTAAACCCTATAGCGACGACATGTCGTCGGCATAGGTCGACCTATGCCGACGACACCTATACCGACGACATCTTTGACCTATTGGGACGAGGCAATACCGACGACATATATACCGACGACATGTCATCGGTATAGGCTATCCCGACGATAAGTCGTCGCTATAGGGTCAAAAAAAATCGACGGGATAGGGTGATACTGTTGTAGTGATTGTGGGTTGTAAATGGATTTATAGGATCAAAAGACACTTTGATGGATCCGTGATCAGATATAAAGCCTAACTTGATCCGTGTTCCATGTTTAATCAAAGATCTAACCGTTGATTTTAAGGCCTTTAGCGCCGACATGTCGACGCTAATACCCTTAAACAGATCTGGCGGGGTATTTCCCTCCATCGACGACCTCACTTCTGCTCCTACCCCCAAACTCACACACTTTTACTATCCCAAAATCGACTAGCTTTGCCCCACCTCGCCGCACCACCACCTACAACCTATTGCATCCCCCTTTTCTTTTCAAATCTCACTTCAGATGAGAATTAGGTACAAATGGTTCAGCCTTAGCTTTCCTTTCAACCCGTTCATCATTTTCTAGTATAATGGAACATAAGTCTTCAGGTACAAATGGTTCAGCAGCACCACCACCGCCGGAATTCAGCGTCACCGTCGCAAACCCCCATGTTTACACCAGAATTCATTCCCCTACCTGTTAAACCCCAATTTTCGGTTAGTATTCTTTTTAATTTGTTTAATTGCTGATTCGTTTAGGTATAATGGTTAGTTTAGGCAAACCCCGGTTGTAATTTGTTTGCTTGATTTTGTATATATGTGTAAATGTATATGTATGTGAGTGTATGTATATGTATGTGTGTATGGGTGTGTTTGTGTGTATGTATGTATACATGGTTTTGTGATTTTACCTTTTCGATTATAGTTCTTATTTGGTGCCCTAGTTCTTATAATTTTATTTTCTTTGCAATTTAGAACTTTAAATAATTTCTCATTGAATTGAAACAATAATTGGTTCTAAGAATTAGGTTTTGTTGACTGAACTAAACCCCTGTGTGAACTGTAACCTTTAGCTTCTTATAATACATGTTAGGCTTCTATTCTAGAATCATTTTTGGATACACAGATTGTTTGAAGTGATCAATTTGTTGAAGGCCTAGCAGATTTTTGTTCACATTTAGTTCTAATTAGTTTTAGCTCAATTACGTTCCTGAACCGTTTGTTTATATTGTTAACGTACGGACATAAACATACATGAACACGTTCATTTTGTTAAATGTTTATTAACTTAATTCACCCATGCCATTTGTGCAATAGTTTTGCTGCATTCATGTGCATATGTTCAAGTACGATTAGACATGACAAAGTTCTGTTTTGGACTGTATGTTTGGCCATTCTTGTAGGTTTTCCTAGATGCAATCAAGAAGCAATATCCGCAGACTTAGTAAGAAAAATCAGTCACTAAATGTTGCATAAGGTTCAAATTAGTAGCTTATTGGATCCTTAAATGACACCAAATTCCAATTAACTAGATGATGTCTGCATCCAAACTAGTTGGGTTGGCTAAAAATGAACCCAACTGGAAAGTAATGGAAATTATAAAAACAAACTGGAGATGACTTGAGCCGAACTTTGCTTCGGTCAGGAAAAGTCCTTTATGTTGCTTATCTTTGCTATTTTTCATGCAGGTGAAGTCTGCAATACAACATGCTCACAGGGCTTTTCTGTTGGTGGAGTGGAAGCAATGGCCATTGTAGCCATGCTACAGTTGGTGGACGAGGGGGTCGGAAATGATGATATGGACTAGCTAGTATTATGTATTAAGTATTTTTATATGTTTATGACTTGGTATATTAATGTCATTGTGTATGGATACAAGATATTTGGAATGTTATATAGTTTTTTATGTTTATCTCAATGTGTATGGATAGAAAATATTTGGAATGTTATGTAGTTTTTTTGTTTGGTATATATTTACGGTTTTGGGAAAAAACTGGAAATATTGAAACTATTAGAAAAAACTGTAGCGGCGACTTATTTGGTCTTTAGTGGTGACATTTTCGCCGCTAAAGGTCGTGGGCAGTAGCGGCGACTTACTAGCGGCGAAAAATAGGCAATAGCGACAAAGAAATAGCGGAGACAATGGTGGTCTTTAGCGGTGACAAATGTCGCCGCTATTGCTACCAATCCTTGTAGTGAATGTGCATGTGAGAACCTTGATTTGCAAGCTAGTTAACTAAATGAGTAATACCACATCTAGAAATTCTATACTGGGCTTACCCTTCTACATCTTTAGCTGATTCCTCGATCATATATGGAATTTGATGCCAACAACATTACTAAAGTTGAAAAGTGAACCTAGTCATCTTTAAGGGATAAGTGCAGAAATGAGTATACAATACCTCTCTTAACCCGGTCCACACCATTGTTTTCATATCTTTTTCCTCTATACGTGCACAAGAAAACCACTCTCCTAATAGAAACTCATTGCCAACCATGTTCACGCTTCTCATGCATCATGGTCGTTCATGGATCAGAAGGTTCCCATAACTCATCTATATATACGTAAAACTAAGCCATTTTCTATAATCCAAAACATGGGGTGACTACAAAGGTATGCTAGTGAAAAGAGAAGCCAAATGCCACTAAGGGATCCTCCGAACACTTCACTGAGATGTTTTATCTTACTGAAGTGTTTGGGGGAACTCCAAGTGCCACTTGGCAAACATGAAAGCAGAAGTGTTTGAGATTGCTTCTAATGTCGTTAATGTCGTAAGTGATATTTTAAGTACTTTAGTGAAAAGAAACTGTGATTGGGTTTCGATTGTATGTGAACAGAGTAATTGTTTAATAACATAACTCATTTATTTTTTTTTACATAATAAGAAACCAAAAATCTTCTAATTCTTCTAATATCTTTAATAAAACGGTTAGTTTTAGTGATGTTATATAAATGCATTGTGAGAGCATAAACTATAGAAACCCAATGAATATACAGAAATTAATCAACGCCATGTTCTAAGCAAAAGTGGTGGAGGAAAACTATTTTTTACATAGTGGGAGTTCATGGATAGATTGGGTTCGGTTTTTGCCATAAACCGAAACTAAATTGAGATATTTGACATATTGAAACCGTTAGGTAATTACAGCATATTGAAACAATTTGGTTTTCGTTTTTAAAGGCTTTTCTTGGCAAAATGAGCCCAACAAACAACACTGTGGTGTTTGCTTCAAAAATCCCGCACGATAATCTTCCTTAACATTTGGACATCGATTTCTTGGTCACATAACAAACTAGTTTTTTACTTGTCCGGTAGCCAGGTTCTTTGACCATATTTGCAATAGTTGATATAGAGGACAGACGAGAAGACCAAAGTCCAAATAAAAAAATGAAGTACAAATGAAAGGTTTTTATACAATCAGAATCATTAATATATACCTTATGCAAATAACCTATATTATTATTTGTGTGTAATAATGGTTGTAAAATCAATGGGTTTAATGAAGCTATAATATGAACATAAGATTATCACAATGTAATTATACAAAAACTGTTAAAACTATATTTCTTTCGCTTTCTCTACTACCTTCGTATTACAAACAACATTTTTAAATAAAACATCACGTACAACAATCAAACGGTATCATCACTTCATAAAAACATCTATACAAAAAACATTCCTACGATTCGATAAATACATAAGTACAGTTCCTACGATTATTATTCTTTGTGCATTTATTTGTTTTGGACATTTGAACACCTTGAGACACATTAGATGGAGAAAGATTACATATATTTAAACTTAATGCACCAAATTACCAGAAATTACAAATGCCACTTACCATTTAAGTGGTTTGTTTCCCAAAACTAAGTCAACAAAAATTGACCCTTTCCTCTAAGAAGAGTGGAGACTGTTGCAACCGCACCTTGAAGATTTGGTCTAGTGAACAAACAACGTTCTCCACTTCAAGTGGAATTTCTGGAAAAAGACGTCCGCCGCTACAAATGGCTTGCAGCTTAACATCTCTATGAAATCCCTATACAAAAAAAAATATTTTTTAAAAACATAAAAAAGTAAACAATTGTGTTTAGGAATACAAAATTCAGTAAATCTTCAATGTTTATATAATGCTCGTGCCAGTCGCATATCTTCATCTTCTTCATCTGTTCCATCTGCAACCACTGCATCATCACATGGGTTAATTCAAAACACTTTTTGTCCTAAATTTTTAATTTTTATATATGTATGTCAAATATGATTAAACAAATAAATTTTTTGAGTAAATAATCCGACATTCTGAATAAAGTGATATGAGATTTTATGCGTCATCAAAATCCCCATGTGCTGCCTCCAATTTGATTCGCCGTCAAACTCTCCAACAACTTCGCCCAAATCATTTTGATTCATGATACGAGTCTTCAGGAACAAACATCGATGTTAAACTCTAATCGTTGCATTTAGAGGGACGAATAGATCGAAGTAAAAAACGTGTTGACAGAAGTGATCTAAGGCACTTTGACCTGCAAAATTCCCATTTATAAGAACCTTCATGGTTCGCTAACGGTTGTACAACTGGGATGGATGACGGCGGTTACTCGTGGAGTCCACGCAACCTCCCTGTAACTGTTAAGCGGTATTGATCACAAGGACAATACTATGATTAAGCGGTATGGATCACGAGGACCATATAATGTTAAGCTGTATTAATCACGAGGACAATACCACGTATTGACAATACCAGTTGTGACAAAGGAATTGACGGTTATTCGGTATTGATCACGAGGACAATACTAGAAGTGACAAGGAATTGACGGCTATCGTATCTTTTAAATTGTTTTTAAAACTAAAGTACGTAAAGTAAAGTGTGTAAAGTTTTGTTTTAATGGTAGTATGTATGTATTTAAATCTTTTGTATGATTGTTTAAAGTAAACGTTAGAACTCACTCAGCGTTGCTGATTTTTAGTATGCACATTAGTTAAGTGTAGGTGGCTTTTGATGGATGAGGATGCTTGGCTTGGCGAGATGAGTTATACCCAAAGACTAGAGTCTTGTATCCCGTTTATGTTTAAGTTTATCTTGTTTGAGACAAGTTTTATTTTGTATTAGACAAGTTACATTGGACATGTTATGTTTCCGCTGTTTATGTTAAAGTTTAAATTGTTTCCACCGTGATTTGACGAATGTCTCATGTTTATGTGCTATGTATTGATGAGTAAATCCAATAGTTAGTCTTTCCAGGTTTCGGGCCTTACAACTAGTTTATTGAAAACCACTATGCACACTTACCTATATCACAAGCACCCAAGATTTTCATGAACTTTGTACTCAATATCTCAAGGACCCAAGATTTTTAGCATCAAACTTTTGTCTTTTTAGCCACCTAGGAACAATGTTGATGTTTGCTTAATTTGAGTAATAATTGTGAAATACTTTCTCCTTCATAAACAAAGTTATTTTGTTTTTTTGGATGATATGTTATTTTGTTTTTTTGGATGATATGAGTTGTGAAATACTTTCTCCTTCATAAACAATTAGTATTTTTTAATTCGTATAGTTGTTTCTTCAAATGCTTTTTCATTATAAACACTATTAGAATCACTAATCACATATGTTCCTGATGAATTATAAAGTTGTTTTACCGGATGTGCTTCTCAATGTTCATTGTTACTTATGATGAATATGTACATCCTTGGATTGTATAATAATTTATTATTTCTCTTTGGATCATATGGCTATTTTAAACACTTTCGCCTCGTCTTGAATAATTTTCGCTTGAAAAAACTTTGAAATAGCTCGCTTGAAATAGACTCTATTGTAAACGAGTTGACTCAGCACGACTCTGTATGTAACTAAAGTGAATTCGAGCCGGCGTGGCTCGAATCGGTCCGACTTCTTTTCTATCGTATAAGTTAAGCCCAACATACATTTATTCACACAAAATGACGTGTGTTTGATGTCAATGGTATAAATATGCTGCGAGGCTTTCTCGTTCTTTTTTCGATACACGAGGATTTGTTTCGGATTTATCGTCTAAAAATCATCCAACTATAGTTGTCATGATTTCTTGTAGAGAGGTGTCTGGATCTTTTTTACCTCGCCCTAAATTGACAAACCATGAGCTGAGTTGGTTGATTCGATTTAACTTAATTATTTTAATTTGAAATGCGCATACACTAAGAGTACACATTTTAAATCTCTATATATAAGATTCACATTTGTCATTCATCACAACATAAGTACGTACCAAAAACCATATTTGCACCAACAAGAATTTAATTTTTCCTCCCATTTCGATCTTGGTCTGAATCAGAAAGGTTAATTTAAATGGCTTAGATTGGATTTCTAACACAAATCATATAAGTTCACATTCCTAGTAAATTCCTTGATGTGTGAGGATAACAAGTTGCTATAGTTGCATCTTAAGTTATTTTCTACCATCAGAAACGAACTCACTTAATCTTACCGCAAGAAAAGTAGTAATTTCTGATTTATTTGCTACTGAAAATACATGTTACAGAAAACTATTGTTTCTATACTCTAAATTGTTGGTAATTTAGAATCGTCCACGATTGCTTTTTATTCAATTGGTTAAGGACCTACAGAAACTCGATTGACAATCTTCTGTGAATAAAACAATAAAAAAACAAAATAAAAACATAACTTTTACTCTCACGACCTAAAGATTTTTATATATTCGATGGTAAATGTTTTTCTTTTGTAATTTGGTAGAAAAAATCGGATACCATGTAGAAGCTGACAGGTTAACTAGATTATGTAATGTGCAGTACTAGATGTGAGAAACTTGATTTGCCGGCTAGTTAGCTAGATTATGTGGGTGGTGATTGTTGAAAGTTATTGTTTCGAGAGAGTCAAGGTAGCTAAAGAGTAATACCGCTGCTAGACATTTTAATTTGGACTCACCCCTCTACCTCTTTAGTTGATTCCTCGATCATATATGGAATTTGATGCCAACATTACTAAAGTTGGAAGCTGAACCTAGTCATGTTTAAGGGATAAATGAAGAAATGAGTATACATGAAAACCACTCTCCTAATAGAGACTCATTGCCAACCATGTTCACCCTTCTCACACGTCATGCTGGTTCATGGATCAGAAGCTTCCCATATCTCATCTATATATACCTAAAACTAAGCCATTTTTTATAATCCAACACATAGGGTGACTACAAAGGAACGCAAGTGAAAGGAAAAGCCAAGTGTCCCTAAGGGATCCTCCGAACACTTCATTATGATGTTTTATTAGAACTTCTTACTGAAGTGTTTGGGGGAACTCCAAGTGCCACTTGACAAACATGAAAGCAGAAGTGTTTGACATTACTACACTGTTTTTAGTAAATGCACGGCTTAAATAGTTATCACATAAATTACCAACACCAATGAGATATAAGGCCACATGATTAACATCCTAATAAATACAATTGTTAGTATTATATAAACATGCTTATTAATTCTTAGTGATATTATTTTTGTTTTTCACAGGGTATGGGCCCAATTGATGTGTTCTGATCGACCTATTATAAAGAAGGGACTGGTTGGGCCAACGCGACTGCATCATCAGATTATGTAAGTCAAATGATTTTGTTGTTAGACTTACTAGACTTAGAACATCCAACTGTAACTTTAAACGGGTCAAAATGACCCAAACACACTTTAAGAGACTTAAAATATCCAGCTTTAACTTTAAACGGGTCAAAATGACCCAAACACACTTTAATAGACTTAGAACTTCCAACTGTAACTTTAAACGGGTCAAAATGACTCAAACACACTTTAATAGACTTAGAACATCCAACTCGAGCCCAATTGTTGAATATTTTTGCTAGTATTATTAGTATTTGTTGTTATTATGTTGGTTGATTGGAATTTGTGAATTTGGGTCGTTTATAACTTATAGTTTAACAGGTTGGTTATCCATTTTACAGCAGTTATGCTGTCAAATTTTAGTAAAATAGTCAAGTGATTGTTTATTATATTGTTTAATGAGGGACCGAATCCAAGAGAAGTATACAAGATCCTATGTTGAGTCTGGTGGTGACTCGTCTGCTGTCGATGAGTTTTCATGCATGGAGCATGCATTGGGTCATCGGCGTGGCCATATCCGGGTTGTCGGTCGTGTGGTGAGTAATCCCACACCAGATTTGTTCAGTACTCCCCCTCCACAACCACATTGGCAAGAAGTGGATGAGCGTGTGACTCAACTTCAACAACAAGTCCAAGATCAACAACAACGCGAAGCCCAACGAGAGGAAGAACGTCGTGTGCATAATCAACAAATGCTTGAAATGCAACGACAAATGGATGAAATGCGTCGAATGTGGGAACGCCGAACTAGCATCGACGATAATTAGCTTGAAGTTGTTGCGCCTTTGCCTTTGTTGTCGGTGTTATTGTTGAATGTTTGAACAATTTTTATGTTTGTGTGTCGGACAACTTTATGTTTGAATATTTGGTTTGTGTGTCGAAAAGGTTTTTGTATCGAACAATATGTTTCGGATTTCAATTTTTGAATGGTTTGAATTATCTGATTTGCAGGTTTTTGTAATTAGAAATTAAATATTTCTGGAAAATTTTGAAAATTTAAAAAAAATAAAAAAAAAACAGAAAAACCTATCCCGACGACATGTCGTCGGCATAGGTCTTTTTCAAATTTAATTAAAAAAATTGGAAATAGCCTATACCGTCGTCGGGATAGGTTGGGTCTGTCCCGACGACTTGTCGTCCGGATAAGTCCAGAACCTATATAGAATTTCTTTTTGAATTTTTTAATTAAACCCTATAGCGACGACATGTCGTCGGCATAGGTCGACCTATGCCGACGACACCTATACCGACGACATCTTTGACCTATTGGGACGAGGCAATACCGACGACATATATACCGACGACATGTCATCGGTATAGGCTATCCCGACGATAAGTCGTCGCTATAGGGTCAAAAAAAATCGACGGGATAGGGTGATACTGTTGTAGTGATTGTGGGTTGTAAATGGATTTATAGGATCAAAAGACACTTTGATGGATCCGTGATCAGATATAAAGCCTAACTTGATCCGTGTTCCATGTTTAATCAAAGATCTAACCGTTGATTTTAAGGCCTTTAGCGCCGACATGTCGACGCTAATACCCTTAAACAGATCTGGCGGGGTATTTCCCTCCATCGACGACCTCACTTCTGCTCCTACCCCCAAACTCACACACTTTTACTATCCCAAAATCGACTAGCTTTGCCCCACCTCGCCGCACCACCACCTACAACCTATTGCATCCCCCTTTTCTTTTCAAATCTCACTTCAGATGAGAATTAGGTACAAATGGTTCAGCCTTAGCTTTCCTTTCAACCCGTTCATCATTTTCTAGTATAATGGAACATAAGTCTTCAGGTACAAATGGTTCAGCAGCACCACCACCGCCGGAATTCAGCGTCACCGTCGCAAACCCCCATGTTTACACCAGAATTCATTCCCCTACCTGTTAAACCCCAATTTTCGGTTAGTATTCTTTTTAATTTGTTTAATTGCTGATTCGTTTAGGTATAATGGTTAGTTTAGGCAAACCCCGGTTGTAATTTGTTTGCTTGATTTTGTATATATGTGTAAATGTATATGTATGTGAGTGTATGTATATGTATGTGTGTATGGGTGTGTTTGTGTGTATGTATGTATACATGGTTTTGTGATTTTACCTTTTCGATTATAGTTCTTATTTGGTGCCCTAGTTCTTATAATTTTATTTTCTTTGCAATTTAGAACTTTAAATAATTTCTCATTGAATTGAAACAATAATTGGTTCTAAGAATTAGGTTTTGTTGACTGAACTAAACCCCTGTGTGAACTGTAACCTTTAGCTTCTTATAATACATGTTAGGCTTCTATTCTAGAATCATTTTTGGATACACAGATTGTTTGAAGTGATCAATTTGTTGAAGGCCTAGCAGATTTTTGTTCACATTTAGTTCTAATTAGTTTTAGCTCAATTACGTTCCTGAACCGTTTGTTTATATTGTTAACGTACGGACATAAACATACATGAACACGTTCATTTTGTTAAATGTTTATTAACTTAATTCACCCATGCCATTTGTGCAATAGTTTTGCTGCATTCATGTGCATATGTTCAAGTACGATTAGACATGACAAAGTTCTGTTTTGGACTGTATGTTTGGCCATTCTTGTAGGTTTTCCTAGATGCAATCAAGAAGCAATATCCGCAGACTTAGTAAGAAAAATCAGTCACTAAATGTTGCATAAGGTTCAAATTAGTTGCTTATTGGATCCTTAAATGACACCAAATTCCAATTAACTAGATGATGTCTGCATCCAAACTAGTTGGGTTGGCTAAAAATGAACCCAACTGGAAAGTAATGGAAATTATAAAAACAAACTGGAGATGACTTGAGCCGAACTTTGCTTCGGTCAGGAAAAGTCCTTTATGTTGCTTATCTTTGCTATTTTTCATGCAGGTGAAGTCTGCAATACAACATGCTCACAGGGCTTTTCTGTTGGTGGAGTGGAAGCAATGGCCATTGTAGCCATGCTACAGTTGGTGGACGAGGGGGTCGGAAATGATGATATGGACTAGCTAGTATTATGTATTAAGTATTTTTATATGTTTATGACTTGGTATATTAATGTCATTGTGTATGGATACAAGATATTTGGAATGTTATATAGTTTTTTATGTTTATCTCAATGTGTATGGATAGAAAATATTTGGAATGTTATGTAGTTTTTTTGTTTGGTATATATTTACGGTTTTGGGAAAAAACTGGAAATATTGAAACTATTAGAAAAAACTGTAGCGGCGACTTATTTGGTCTTTAGTGGTGACATTTTCGCCGCTAAAGGTCGTGGGCAGTAGCGGCGACTTACTAGCGGCGAAAAATAGGCAATAGCGACAAAGAAATAGCGGAGACAATGGTGGTCTTTAGCGGTGACAAATGTCGCCGCTATTGCTACCAATCCTTGTAGTGAATGTGCATGTGAGAACCTTGATTTGCAAGCTAGTTAACTAAATGAGTAATACCACATCTAGAAATTCTATACTGGGCTTACCCTTCTACATCTTTAGCTGATTCCTCGATCATATATGGAATTTGATGCCAACAACATTACTAAAGTTGAAAAGTGAACCTAGTCATCTTTAAGGGATAAGTGCAGAAATGAGTATACAATACCTCTCTTAACCCCGTCCACACCATTGTTTTCATATCTTTTTCCTCTATACGTGCACAAGAAAACCACTCTCCTAATAGAAACTCATTGCCAACCATGTTCACGCTTCTCATGCATCATGGTCGTTCATGGATCAGAAGGTTCCCATAACTCATCTATATATACGTAAAACTAAGCCATTTTCTATAATCCAAAACATGGGGTGACTACAAAGGTATGCTAGTGAAAAGAGAAGCCAAATGCCACTAAGGGATCCTCCGAACACTTCACTGAGATGTTTTATCTTACTGAAGTGTTTGGGGGAACTCCAAGTGCCACTTGGCAAACATGAAAGCAGAAGTGTTTGAGATTGCTTCTAATGTCGTTAATGTCGTAAGTGATATTTTAAGTACTTTAGTGAAAAGAAATTGTGATTGGGTTTCGATTGTATGTGAACAGAGTAATTGTTTAATAACATAACTCATTTATTTTTTTTTACATAATAAGAAACCAAAAATCTTCTAATTCTTCTAATATCTTTAATAAAACGGTTAGTTTTAGTGATGTTATATAAATGCATTGTGAGAGCATAAACTATAGAAACCCAATGAATATACAGAAATTAATCAACGCCATGTTCTAAGCAAAAGTGGTGGAGGAAAATTATTTTTTACATAGTGGGAGTTCATGGATAGATTGGGTTCGGTTTTTGCCATAAACCGAAACTAAATTGAGATATTTGACATATTGAAACCGTTAGGTAAGTACAGCATATTGAAACAATTTGGTTTTCGTTTTTAAAGGCTTTTCTTGGCAAAATGAGCCCAACAAACAACACTGTGGTGTTTGCTTCAAAAATCCCGCACGATAATCTTCCTTAACATTTGGACATCGATTTCTTGGTCACATAACAAACTAGTTTTTTACTTGTCCGGTAGCCAGGTTCTTTGACCATATTTGCAATAGTTGATATAGAGGACAGACGAGAAGACCAAAATCCAAATAAAAAAATGAAGTACAAATGAAAGGTTTTTATACAATCAGAATCATTAATATATACCTTATGCAAATAACCTATATTATTATTTGTGTGTAATAATGGTTGTAAAATCAATGGGTTTAATGAAGCTATAATATGAACATAAGATTATCACAATGTAATTATACAAAAACTGTTAAAACTATATTTCTTTCGCTTTCTCTACTACCTTCGTATTACAAACAACATTTTTAAATAAAACATCACGTACAACAATCAAACGGTATCATCACTTCATAAAAACATCTATACAAAAAACATTCCTACGATTCGATAAATACATAAGTACAGTTCCTACGATTATTATTCTTTGTGCATTTATTTGTTTTGGACATTTGAACACCTTGAGACACATTAGATGGAGAAAGATTACATATATTTAAACTTAATGCACCAAATTACCAGAAATTACAAATGCCACTTACCATTTAAGTGGTTTGTTTCCCAAAACTAAGTCAACAAAAATTGACCCTTTCCTCTAAGAAGAGTGGAGACTGTTGCAACCGCACCTTGAAGATTTGGTCTAGTGAACAAACAACGTTCTCCACTTCAAGTGGAATTTCTGGAAAAAGACGTCCGCCGCTACAAATGGCTTGCAGCTTAACATCTCTATGAAATCCCTATACAAAAAAAAATATTTTTTAAAAACATAAAAAAGTAAACAATTGTGTTTAGGAATACAAAATTCAGTAAATCTTCAATGTTTATATAATGCTCGTGCCAGTCGCATATCTTCATCTTCTTCATCTGTTCCATCTGCAACCACTGCATCATCACATGGGTTAATTCAAAACACTTTTTGTCCTAAATTTTTAATTTTTATATATGTATGTCAAATATGATTAAACAAATAAATTTTTTGAGTAAATAATCCGACATTCTGAATAAAGTGATATGAGATTTTATGCGTCATCAAAATCCCCATGTGCTGCCTCCAATTTGATTCGCCGTCAAACTCTCCAACAACTTCACCCAAATCATTTTGATTCATGATACGAGTCTTCAGGAACAAACATCGATGTTAAACTCTAATCGTTGCATTTAGAGGGACGAATAGATCGAAGTAAAAAACGTGTTGACAGAAGTGATCTAAGGCACTTTGACCTGCAAAATTCCCATTTATAAGAACCTTCATGGTTCGCTAACGGTTGTACAACTGGGATGGATGACGGCGGTTACTCGTGGAGTCCACGCAACCTCCCTGTAACTGTTAAGCGGTATTGATCACAAGGACAATACTATGATTAAGCGGTATGGATCACGAGGACCATATAATGTTAAGCTGTATTAATCACGAGGACAATACCACGTATTGACAATACCAGTTGTGACAAAGGAATTGACGGTTATTCGGTATTAATCACGAGGACAATACTAGAAGTGACAAGGAATTGACGGCTATCGTATCTTTTAAATTGTTTTTAAAACTAAAGTACGTAAAGTAAAGTGTGTAAAGTTTTGTTTTAATGGTAGTATGTATGTATTTAAATCTTTTGTATGATTGTTTAAAGTAAACGTTAGAACTCACTCAGCGTTGCTGATTTTTAGTATGCACATTAGTTAAGTGTAGGTGGCTTTTGATGGATGAGGATGCTTGGCTTGGCGAGATGAGTTATACCCAAAGACTAGAGTCTTGTATCCCGTTTATGTTTAAGTTTATCTTGTTTGAGACAAGTTTTATTTTGTATTAGACAAGTTACATTGGACATGTTATGTTTCCGCTGTTTATGTTAAAGTTTAAATTGTTTCCACCGTGATTTGACGAATGTCTCATGTTTATGTGCTATGTATTGATGAGTAAATCCAATAGTTAGTCTTTCCAGGTTTCGGGCCTTACAACTAGTTTATTGAAAACCACTATGCACACTTACCTATATCACAAGCACCCAAGATTTTCATGAACTTTGTACTCAATATCTCAAGGACCCAAGATTTTTAGCATCAAACTTTTGTCTTTTTAGCCACCTAGGAACAATGTTGATGTTTGCTTAATTTGAGTAATAATTGTGAAATACTTTCTCCTTCATAAACAAAGTTATTTTGTTTTTTTGGATGATATGTTATTTTGTTTTTTTGGATGATATGAGTTGTGAAATACTTTCTCCTTCATAAACAATTAGTATTTTTTAATTCGTATAGTTGTTTCTTCAAATGCTTTTTCATTATAAACACTATTAGAATCACTAATCACATATGTTCCTGATGAATTATAAAGTTGTTTTACGGGATGTGCTTCTCAATGTTCATTGTTACTTATGATGAATATGTACATCCTTGGATTGTATAATAATTTATTATTTCTCTTTGGATCATATGGCTATTTTAAACACTTTCGCCTCGTCTTGAATAATTTTCGCTTGAAAAAACTTTGAAATAGCTCGCTTGAAATAGACTCTATTGTAAACGAGTTGACTCAGCACGACTCTGTATGTAACTAAAGTGAATTCGAGCCGGCGTGGCTCGAATCGGTCCGACTTCTTTTCTATCGTATAAGTTAAGCCCAACATACATTTATTCACACAAAATGACGTGTGTTTGATGTCAATGGTATAAATATACTGCGAGGCTTTCTCGTTCTTTTTTCGATACACGAGGATTTGTTTCGGATTTATCGTCTAAAAATCATCCAACTATAGTTGTCATGATTTCTTGTAGAGAGGTGTCTGGATCTTTTTTACCTCGCCCTAAATTGACAAACCATGAGCTGAGTTGGTTGCTTCGATTTAACTTTATTATTTTAATTTGAAATGCGCATACACTAAGAGTACACATTTAAAATCTCTATATATAAGATTCACATTTGTCATTCATCACAACATAAGTACGTACTAAAAACCATATTTGCACCAACAAGAATTTAATTTTTCCTCCCATTTCGATCTTGGTATAAATCAGAAAGGTTAATTTAAATGGCTTAGATTGGATTTCTAACACAAATCATATAAGTTCACATTCCTAGTAAATTCCTTGATGTGTGAGGATAACAAGTTGCTATAGTTGCATCTTAAGTTATTTTCTACCATCATAAACGAACTCACTTAATCTTACCGCAAGAAAAGTAGTAATTTCTGATTTATGTGCTACTGAAAATACATGTTACAGAAAAGTAGTGTTTCTCTACTCTAAATTGTGGTTAATTTAGAATCGTCAACGATTGCCTTTTATTCAATTGGTTAAGGTCCTACAGAAACTCGATTGACAATCTTCTATGAATAAAACATTTAAAAAACAAAATAAAAACATAACTTTTACTGTCACAACCTAAAGATTTTTATATATTCGATGGTAAATGTTTTTCTTTTGTAATTTGGTAGAAAAAATCGGATACCATGTAGAAGCTGACAAGTCAACTATGTAATGTGCAGTACTAGATGTGAGAAACTTGATTTGCCGGATAGTTAGCTAGAATATGTGGGTGGTGATTGTTGAAAGTTATTGTTTCGAGAGAGTCAAGGTTGCTAAAGAGTAATACCGCTGCTAGACTTTTTAATTTGGACTCACCCCTCTACCTCTTTAGTTGATTCCTCGATCATATATGGAATTTGATGCCAACATTACTAAAGTTGGAAGCTGAACCTAGTCTTGTTTAAGGGATAAATGAAGAAATGAGTATATAATAGCTCTCTTCTCCTGGTCCTCACCATGACATCTTGTTTGCATATCTTGTCCTCTATACGTGAACATGAAAACCACTCTCCTAATAGAGCCTCATCATGCTCGTTCATGGATCTTCCGAACACTTCACTGAGATGTTTTATCTTACTGAAGTGTTTTGGGGAACTCCAAGTGCCACTTGACAAACATGAAAGCAGAAGTGTTTGAGATGGCTTCTAATGTCGTAAATGATATTTTAAGTACTTTAGTAAAAAGAAACTGTGATTGGGTTTCAATTGTATGTCAACAGAGTAATTGTTTAATAACATAACTCATTTATTTTTTGTTACATAATAAGAACCAAAAATCTTCTAATTCTACTAATAGCTTTAATAAAACGGTTAGTTTTAGTGATGTTATATAAATGCAATGTGAGAGCATAAACTATAGAAACCCAATGAATATACAGAAATCAATCAACGCTATGTTCTAAGCAAAAGTGGTGGAGGAAAGTTATTTTTTACAGAGATGTTTGACATATTTTTACAGAAATCAATCAACGATAGATTGGGTTCGGTTATTGCCATAAACAGATGTTTGACATATTGAAACCGTTAAAGTAGCATATTGAAACAATTTGGTTTTCGTTTTTAAAGGCTTTGCGTTTTTGGTTTTAATTCTTGAGAATTATGAATTTTGTTGTTTCTATTTTTAGGGAAATTCAGCCCAACGAACAACACTGTGATGTTTGTTTCAAAAATCACGCACTATAATCTTCCTAAACATTTGGACATCGATTTCTTGATCACATAACAAATTACCAAATCAATGATGTACTGAAATAATAAAAAGGTTAAATAGTTATAAACATTACATAGGTCACATATAACCATGAAGAGACCATTTAGTGTTCGTTAAAGATACTTTGTATGATGTTTTGATTAGGCATTCTAAGTGAAGTGCTTGGGGAACACCACACAACTTTAAAATAGAAGTCATGCACATTAATATTAGATAATTAAATTGTCTTGTAATCTTTGCTCAACATAACCTTTTTTTTCCTTTATACATTTTGATCGCTCAAAATCCATTGGGAAGTAGGAGAATTTATTACCTTCAACTTGTATATGTTTGTTACAAGTGAAGTTCAATAACCATTTATCAAAGAATTAAAGGGATACAATTGCAATCGATAGTCCTTTATAGTGGATGAAATAAATTCGTTGGCTTGAGAAATGAAAATGAGTTTTATGAATTTGATGTTTTGTTGTTAATTAGGATTATTAGAATCACCAATCACCATCGTGATGAACTATAAAGTTGTTATACCACACGGGGGTTTTAATGTTCCTTGTAGAGCTATTAAATGAACTCAAAGCTAGAAAGTCGCTTGAAAAATCTAGGAAATAGCTCGCTCGAAAAATACTCAGTTGTAAACGAGCTTGCTCGACTCAGATCTGTTTCTAACTACATTGTTTTTAGTAAATGCATGGCTCAAATAGTTATCACAAAAATTACCAAGACCAATGAGATATAAGGCCACATGATTAACATCTAATTGGTTAAGGTAATATTTATGAAGGATGTTACCTAGGCGACCACTTATCTATTAGATTTCCACAACAAACTCAACTACATGTCGATCATATTCTTCATATGAAGAGAAGAGACTGTAATCTCCACTCATATGTCAAGAACTAGTTCATTGAAGACCACTATGCACACTTACCTACATCACATGCCCCCAAGATTTTCATGAACTTGGTACTCAATATCTAAAGGACCCAAGATTTTTAGCCTTAAACTTTTGTCTTTTTAGCCACCTAGGAACAATGTTGATGTTTGCTTAGTTTGAGTAATAATTGTTAACAAAAGTTACTTTGTTTTTTTTGGATGACATGAGTTGTGAAAAACTCTCCTTCATAAAGTATTAGTATTTTTTTAGTTCTTATATTTGTTTCTTCAAATGCTTTGTCATTAACACTATTAGAATCACCAATCACATATGTTGATGATGAATTATAAAGTTGTTTTATCGGATGTGGTTCTCAATGTTCATTGTTACTTATGATGAATATGTACATCCTTGGATTATGTAATAATTTATTATTTCTCTTTGGATCATACGACTATTTTACACACTTTCGCCTCGTCTTGAATAATCTTCCCTTGAAAAAACTTTGAAATAGCTTGCTTGAAATAGACTCTATTATAAACGAGTTGGCTCGGCACGAATTTGTATGTAACTGAAGTGAATTCGAGCCCGGCTGGCTCGGCTCGGTTCGACTTCTTTTCTATCATATAAGTTAAGCCCAAAATACATTCGTTCACACAAAATGAAGTGTGTTTGATGTCAATGGTATAAAACATTATGCGAGGCTTTCTCGTTCTTTTTTCGATATACGAGGATTTGTTTTGGATTGATCGTCTAAAAATCATCCAACTACAGTTGTCTTGGTTTCGTGTAGAGAGGCGTCTGGGTCCTTTTTACCTCGCCTTAAATTGACAGACTATGATGGATTATGTTCATGAAGACAAACCATGTAATAATTTATTATTTCTGTTGATGATGAATTATAAAGTTGTTTTACGATGGGGTTCTCAATGTTCATTGTTACTTATGATGAATATGTACATTCTTGGTTTATGTAATAATTTATAATTTCTCTTTGGATTGAAAACATTTTGAAATAGTTCGCTTGAAATAGACTCTATTGTAAACGAGTTGGCTCGGCATGACTCTGTGTGTAACTAAAGTGAATTCGAGCCGGCGTGGCTCGGATCGGTCCGACTTCTTTTCTATCGTATAAGTTAAGCCCAAAATACATTCTTTCACACAAAATGACGTGTGTTTGATGTCAATGGTATAAATATGCTGCGAGGCTTTCTCGTTCTTTTTTCGATATACGAGGATTTGTTTCGGATTTATCGTCTAAAAATCATTGAACTACACTTGTCATGATTTCTTGTAGAGAGGTGTCCGGATCTTTTTTACCTCGGCCTAAATTGACAAACCATGAGCTGAGTTGGTTGCTTTGATTTAACTTAATTATTTTAATTTGAAATGCGCATATACTAAGAGTACACATTTAAAATCTCTATATATAAGATTCACATTTGTCATTCATCAAAACATAAGTACGTACAAAAAACCATATTTGCACCAACAAGGATTTAATTTTTCCTCCCATTTCTATCTTGGTCTGAATCACAAAGGTTAATTTAAATGGCTTAGATTGGATTTCTAACACAAATCATATAAGTTCACATTCCTAGTAAATTCCTTGATGTGTGAGGATAACAAGTTGCATCTTACGTTATTTTAATCTTACCCGCAAGAAAAGTAGTAATTTCTGATTTATGTGCTACTGAATATACATTTTACAGAAAAGTATTGTTTCTCTACTCTAAATTGTGGTTAATTTAGAATCGTCCACGATTGCCTTTTATTCAATTGGTTAAGGTCCTACAGAAACTCGATTGACAATCTTGTGTGAACAACAAAAAAACAAAATAAAAAGATAACTTTTACTCTCACGACCTAAAGATTTTTTTTTATATTCGATGGTAAATGTTTTTCTTTTGTAATCAGGTAGAAATAAAAGGATACCATGTAGAAGCTGACACGTCAACTAAGTAATGTGAAGTACTAGATGTGTGAAACTTGATTTGCCAGCTAGTTAGCTTGAATATGTGGGTGGGTAATTGTTGAAAGTTATTGTTTCGAGAGAGTCAAGGTAGCTTAAAAGAGTAATACCACTGCTAGAAATTTTATTTTGGACTCACCGTTCTACATCTTTAGATGATTCCTTGAGCATATATGGAATTTGATGCCAATATTACTAAAGTTGGAAGCTGAACCTAGTCATGTTTAAGGGATAAATGAAGAAATGAGTATATAATACCTCTCTTCTCCTGGTCCTCACCATGACATCTTGTTTTCATATCTTTTCCTCTATACGTGAACATGAAAACCACTCTCCTAATAGAGCCTCATTGCCTACCATGTTCACCCTTCTCATGCATCATGCTGGTTCATGGATCAGAAGCTTCCCATAACTCATCTATATATAGCTAAAACTAAGCCATTTTTTATAATCCAACACATGGGGTGACTACAAAGTAATGCAAGAGAAAGGAAAAGCCAAGTGTCCCTAAGGGATCCTCCGAACACTTCACTGCGATGTTTTATTAGAACGTCTTACTGAAGTGTTTGGGGGAACTCCAAGTGCCACTTGACAAACATGAAAACAAAAGTGTTTGTCATTGCTTCTATTATGTCGTAAGTGATATTTTAAGTACTTTAGTAAAAAAAGAAATTTGTGGTTGGGTTTCAATTGTTTGTCAACAAAATAATTGTTTAAAAACATAACTCATTTATTTTTTGTTACATCATAAGAAACCAATAATCTTCTAATTCTACTCGTATCTTTAGTAAAACGGTTAGTTTTAGTGGTGTTATACAAATGCACTATGAGTGCATAAACTATAGAAACCAATGAATATACAGAAATCAATCAACGCTATCTTCTAAGCAAAAGTCGTGGGAGGAAAGTTATTTTTTACTGACTGGGAGTTCATGGATATATTGGGTTCGGTTTTTGCCATAAACCGAAACTAAATTGAGATATTTGACATATTGAAACCGTTAGGTAAGTACGTAGCATATTGAAACAATTTGGTTTTCGTTTTTAATGGCTTTTCTTGAGCATTATGAATTTTGTTTTTTCTATTTTTTGACAAATTGAGCCCAACGAACAACACTGTGATGTTTGTTTCAAAAATCCCGTACGATAATCTTCCTTGACATTTGGACATCGATTTCTTGATCACATAACAAACCAGTTTTTTACTTGTCCGGTAGCCGGGTTCTTTGACCGTATTAGCAATACTTGATATAGAAGACAAACGAGCAGACCAAAATCCGAATACAAAGATTAAGTACAAATGAAAGGTTTTTATACAATCAGAATCATTAATACATACCTTATTCAAATAACCTATATTGTTATTTGTGTGTAATAATGGTTATAAAATCAAGGGGTTTAATGAAGCTATAATATGAACGTGAGATTATCACAATGTAATTATACAAAAAACTGTTAAAACTATATTTCTTTCGTTTTTTCTACTACCTTCATATTCCAAACAACATTTTTAAATAAAACATCACGTACAACAATCAAACGGTATCATCTCTTCATAAAAACTTCTATACAAACAACATTCCTACGATTCGATAAATATATAAGTACAGTTCCTACGATTATTAATCTTTGTGCATTTATTTGTTTTGGACACTTGAACACCCTGAGACACATTAGATGGAGAAAGATTACAAATATTTAAACTTTATTCACCAAATTACTAGAAATTACAAATGCCACTTACCATTTAAGTGGTTTTTCCCAAAACTAAGTGAGCAAAAATTGACCCTTTCCTCTAAGAAGAGTGGCGACTGTTGCAGCCGTACCTTGAAGATTCGGTCTAGTGAACAAACAACATTCTCCATTTCAAGTGGAATTTATGGTAAAAGACGTCCGCCACCACAAATGGCTTGCAGCTTAACTTCTCTATGAAATCCCTTTACAAAAAAAAATCATTTTTTAAAAACATTAAAAAGTAAACAGTTGTGTTTAGGAATACAAAATTCAACAAATCTTCAGTGTTTATATAATGCTCGTGCGAGTCGCATATCTTCATCTTCTTCATATGTTCCATCTGCAACCACTACATCATCACATGGGTTAATTCAAAACACTTTTGTCCTAAATTTTTAATTTTTATATATGTATGGCAAATATGATTAAAAAATAAAATTTTTTAGTAAATAATCCGACATTGTGAATAAAGTGATATGAGATTTTATGCGTCATCAAAATCACCATGGGCCGCCTCCGATTTGATTCACCGTCAAACTCTCCAACAACTTCCAAAATCATTTTGATTCATGATACGAGTCTTCGCGAAGAAACATCGTTGTTGAAATCTGATCGTTGCATTTAGATGGACGAACAGATCGAAGTAAAAAACTTGTTGACAAAAGTGATCTAAGGCACTTTTACCTGCAAAATTCCCATTTATAAGAACCTTCGTGGTTCGCTAACGGTTGTACAATTGGGATGGGTGACGGCGGTTACTCGGGGGTCCACGCAACCTCCATGTACGTGTTAGGCGGTATTAATCACAAGGACAATACCATGATTAAGCAGTATGGATCACGACGACTATACCATGTTAAGCGGTTTTAATCACGAGGACAATACCAGGTATTGATCACGAGGACAATACAAGAAGTGACAAGGAATTGACGGCTATCGTATCTTTTAAATTGTTTTTAAAAGTAAAGTACGTAAAGTTAACAAAAGTTGATGTTTGCTTAATTTGAGTAATAATGTGACATCCTACATTTTCAGGTTAACTCCGTTAACACAAATATCGTTATCTCAAACATTTATTTATTCAAACTCAGTTATCTCAAACATTCACTCATGCATTACATTTAATTAGGTTAATTAGATGTGTCAGATTCGCACAAACACTCACGTATCGGTAATTCGTATAATTTCCGGATCACACACGAGTTGAACCCGTAACGTTGGTGAACTAATAAAAATAACTGCGAATAATTATTTTTAATATAAGTTATGTGAATTTATATGTTTTGTGATTTTTCTGTGAATTATGTGAACTTTCGTTATATCGCGTAGAATTATCAGATTTTAATTTTACTTGTTATTTTATTGATACTAATTATTTTTATAGATATGGAAACTTTTATAAAAATAATTATTTAAAAGAATATTATCTAGTGGATTTATTTAAATGTTTTTTTAATATTTTATGATTATCCATTCCAAATTTAAAACCTTTGAAATCCACCATATAAGGATTTTTATAAAATTTGAAACCCTAATCACATTCTCTCTCTCTAAATTGCCGTCCCAACCCCCCTCTCCCTCCCCCCATTGCCGAATTCATTCAAGCAACCCAACCACCTCTCGTTTGAGCTCCGATCTTAAAATTGGACGCGTATTCGGACTCCCCTTGACGTTTCTAACAATCCTACGTAAGTTGTTTCGTTCAATTCCGTTACTTTTTGATTTCTAGATTTTATATTGAAACCCTAGTTCATCCAAACATGAGTTTTTATAAAAAAAAAGATGGTGACTTTATCATTGTTTTACATGTATTTGATGATTTTGTTGAAACCCTAGTTGTAAAGATTGTAACTTTCCCATAAAGGAAACTTTTTGTGATTTCTAGATTGCGTATTTGATGTGTATGATGATTGCTATGGTTATAATCTTATTATATAAGTTGTATGGAATTGCTTTGATGCTTTGAATCCCGTTAAACAAGCTAGAAAACATAGTCTTTCCTGAAGAGGAAACTTTAATTGGAGGAACTTGTTGAATATGGGTTATTATACGTGTTCGATGATGTAGAATGTTTCTAATTAATTATATATGAAGTTTTGAAGCACGTGAAAGTGTAGATTTGTAGAAAACATGTGAATTAATCGTAACTTACTAAAGAAGGAAACTTTTTAGGTTTTGAAACTTGCATACTAGCATTGAACTATATGATGTAATGAGGTTTATGTGTTTCTTGTTACATGTGTAGATGAATTGTGGAATCAAATTTTCAATACCTAACCCGGTTCTACAAACTTGCTAAATAAGGAAACTTTAATTTGCAAAAGTGGCCATATAGGGTTAATTGGACATATGTGGTATAATTTGATGATAGAGCTATGTTATGTAGGACATAATAACATGTTGCAATGTGTTAGATGCTTGAAGTCTTGCATGTCTCTCATGGGTTACTAAACATAGAAACTTTATTTGGAATTATGACATACATGTTCAGTTCTAGGCAGGTGTTATGTGATGTGGTGATCTAGAACATGTTATAGTAATCTTACAAGCATATTAACAATGATAATTCCAAGAAACAAGAATCCCAAACACACCTGCTATTTATGGAAACCTGCTATTTTTGGAAACTTGCTATTTATGAAAACCGTACTTGTTTGTTAGAACAAATAGGATTTGTTGCAAAGTGCTGCAGTATGATCATTGTGTATAATGTGGTAATGTTATACTAAGCAAACATAATTACTTACAACGTGTCACCAACGGGTCGTCGGGTCAAACTTGAGTCAAACTTGTAAATTTTTCAAAACACTTAAACATTAGTATTGTTTGGATACTAAGGGTTCATATCAACTTGCACGAACACGCACTTATAGACTATGAATTATAGGTGGCAGTTAGAGGTTCAGCTGTTTTACTTAGCTTTCACTTGCATACACACTCAGGTGAGTTTCATGGCCCCTATCTTTACTTACTTTCCCTTTTGGGGAGAAAGCATGCACGCAAACATTATCGGTTTGTGTATTATTGTATTATCGCTTGCTTACTAAAGTGCAAACATACCAACAAGTCCTTACATTCTCGAACCGTTAGTATTGGAACATAGTGTGGTGATTTTGAGTAGTACTACTGGGTTTTGACAAGCCCCACCCGAGTTAGTCGCGTTAACTTGACTGGAGGTCGAACTGGTGTAATATTAGCCTAGACATTTGCCATTGTTCGGTAGACATGGCGGAAGGCAAACAAACAAAAACAGTCAGCTTCGGTTTCAAACACTTGTAGTAGCATGACATAGACTAGCTATCTATCGGTATACATAAATTACATCATCTAGCAAACATCGAACTTTTTAACTACTTACATCTCTATGAACTCACCAACCATTGTGTTGACACTTTTAGCATGTCTTTCTCAGGTCGCTAAGGTACACACAAGATTAGGATGCATGGTCTGAGCATGGTTTTCGCAAACAATTTCAAACTTATTTATTTCTATTATTTAGTTTGGTTTGGGCGCGGTGTTTTGCGCATTTCACTATTCTTGCATTTGGATTTTATTTACGCTTCCGCAACGTTTTCAAACTTAAGCTTTTGTTGTCTCGTGACTATGAGCAGCATTAGTATTTTATTTAAATTCATATAGAGTCATTCCGTGTAACTAATGACTGAGATACTAGTATGTCACGCGCTTTGCGGTAAAACCCCGCAGGTGGATTTTGAGGGTGTGACAAATAATTGTTAACAAAAGTTATTTTGTTTTTTTGGATGACATGAGTTGTGAAATACTTTCTCCTTCATAAACTACAAGTATTTTTTAATTCTTATAGTTGTTTCTTCAAATGCTTTGTCATTATAAACACTACTAGAATCACCAATCACATATGTTCATGATGAATTATAAAGTTCTTTTACCGGATGTGGTTCTCAATGTTCATTGTTACTTATGATTTATATGTACATCCTTGGATTGTGTAATAATTTATTATTTCTCTTTGGATCATATGGCTATTTTACACACTTTCGCCTCGTCTTGAATAATTTTCGCTTGAAAAAACTTTGAAATAGCTCGCTTGAAATAGACTCTAGTGTAAACGAGTTGCCTCGGCACGACTCTGTATGTAACTAAAGTGAATTCGAGCCGGCGTGTCTCGGATCGGTCCGACTTCTTTTCAATAGTCTAAGTTAAGCCCAACATACATTCTTTCACACAAAATGTCGTGTGTTTGATGTCAATGGTATAAATATGCTGCGAGGCTTTCTCGTTCTTTTTTAGATATACGAGGATTTGTTTCAGATTTATCATTTAAAAATAATCCAACTACAGTTGTCATGATTTTTTGTAGAGAGGTGTGTGGATCTTTTAAATTGTTTTTAGTGAACTTTGAGAGTGTGACAGATTGGTATCAGAGCCATTGGTTCTAGTGAACTAGGATTTGCATAGTAGACTATAACCACACACATGCATTAGTTACACAACACTTACACTCATACATGTCACTTACTCATCACACTACAGGAAATGTCTTCTTCATCAAGGTCACCTACATCCCCAGTCGATCAGGAAACCCGAGGTTCCCATAGTACCTTCACCAGAGCCTAAGAGGCATAGGTTGACACCTATCGATGATGCTATAGTGCATGACGAGCCTTTTCACGTGCGTGTCGGAGACAACACGCAGGACTGGGATTGGTATCCCGATAGGAACAGGAGCTGGATCCGCGAGGAGCAGGTCCCACCCCCACTCACTGCTGACATTCCTTCTTCTTCCTGTTCGTCTTCGCGAGTCTTGCCACCGCTGAGGTATCCACTCGAGCAGGTTTTATCTGCCTTCATAGCTAAGATGGACAGAGAAATAGGCAACATGCGTGAGGCTGCAGGTGAGATCACCGGGTTGTTGTAGCGTGGATACAAGACTGATCAGAGGGTGGAGAAGTTGATTAAGAATCAAGTTAGATTAAATACTGTACAAGACAACCTTGCGACAGCATTCCATGAGCTGCAGACACAAGTGAACATGCAGCACCTTAACCTCGAGGCATTGGGAGCTAGGATTGATCATCTGGAGGGACAGGTCGAGGCTGCCAACGCCAGAGCCGGATGAGGATGATGATGCTGTTTCTGATGTGACTTCAGTTGGCAGTGATGATGATTGACAGACTATCATCTTAGTTATTTGCTTTATTTAAACCTAGATGGGCAGGGTTGTTCCCATCCAACAGAAGTTTCTGGATTTTGATGTTTGATTGAAAGTACTTTATAGCCTTTACAATTTATTTTATCAAGAATTATTATTGAAATGTTAGATGTTGTGGTTTAATTTTCTTTTATTTACTTGTACTTGTATGATGATAATATGCAATATATTTTTCTCATTATTGTATATTTGTGAATGTAAAGATCATGTCTGGACGACGAGGTGGACGTAACAGCGGACGCGGTAACATCAGTATGACCGTAGCAGAACTCACCGCTTTGATTAACGAACGTGTGGCTGAAGCTTTAGCAGCCAACCTAGCTGGAGGTAAATTTATCATTTGTCGACTCTAGTGAGTCAGCACTCATTCTAAACTCATTACCGAATCGAGTATTCCTAAACACATTCTTTGGACTGCAAGCACGTCTGCACCTACAAGACCTTCATGGACTGCAAGCCCCACACGTTTAGTGGAGCTGAAGAAGCAGTCGGTTTACTTCACTAGATTGAGAATCCGAGTCGGTCTTTGCCATGTGTAATTGCCCGCCGAATAACCAGGTGAAGTATGCATCTGGCACACTAGAGGGTCCAGCCCTTACCGGGTGGAACTCCCATGTACAAATGCTAACTTTGGAAATGGCAAACGCTTTGCCATGGGAGGAATTTAAGAATATGTTGAAAGAAGAGTACTGCCCTCGCGACGAGGTGCAGAAACTTGAGGTTGAGTTCTGGAATCTCAAAATGGAAGGGTCTGAGATCGAAGCCTACAGCACCCGCTCTCATGAGCTAGCTACTTTGTGCCCACACATGGTGACCCCAGTGTACAAGCGGATTGAGATGTATATCGAGGGCATAGTTCCTCAAATCCAGAGCATGGTGACGTCCTACAACCCCACCACTGTCCAGCAAACTATTCGGCAAGCCCACAAATTAACCGATCAGGCAGTTGCCCAAGGTACATTCCCTCCTAGGAAATCAGCTTCTAAGGTAACTGATAAAAATCGTAAGTTTAAAAGTACGCACTCCAAGTCTTCTCAGTTTAATCCACCCGCACAGCAGCAACATCGAAAGTTCGAGCATACCAAGAATACTTCACAGTCAAAATCTGCTCAGCAAAATCAGGGTACCTATGCCGGTAAGTACCCAAAGTGCAACAAATGTAACTTTCATCACACTGGAGCTTGTGACAGGTACCGTTGTCAACGGTGCGGAAAAATGGGTCATTCAGCTAAGGATTGTCGAGGAGATCTGCAGGCTAAACAGACACCAACTGGTGACGCACCCAAGGGATGCTTTGAGTGCGGTAAAGAGGGGCATTTTAAAAGGGACTGCCCTCAGCTGAAGATAACTGGAAATGGGAACGGTAATGGTAATAACCATTAGGGTGGTAATGGGAATAATAATGGAAATGGTGCGAAGGGTCGGTCCTTCGTGATCGGCTCAGGAGAAGCTCGAAAGGACCACAACGTTGTTACCGGTATGTTTCCTTTAAACGATCATTTTGCTTCTGTACTATTTGATACCGGTGCCGATAAGAGTTTTATTTCTGAGAACTTTAGTAAACAGATAGAGATGTCCACAACCCAGTTAGAGCACAAATATTCCATAGAAATTGCTGACGGTAAGCTAATCAAGGCAACTCATATCCTTGAGGGATGTAAGTTAGGATTATATGGTCACAAACTTGACATCGATCTCATGCCAGTTACACTTGGAAATTTTGACATAATTGTTGGCATGGATTGGTTATCTAAAAACCAAGCTGAGGTCATCTGTAAAGATAAAATTGTTCGTATTCCCCTAGCTAGTGGAGAGATCCCTTCTGTAAAAGGCGAGAAGAGTGGTGCCGTCATGGGCATCATATCTTATATGAAGGTGCAGAAATGTCTACGCAAGGGTCATACCGCGATACTAGCCCTTGTCGCTGACAAACCTTCCGAGGAGAAGAAACTTACAGATATCCCTATTGTTCGCGACTTCCCAGAAGTTTTTCCTGAAGACTTACCCGGTCTTCCACCCCATAGACAGGTCGAATTACAAATCGATCTAACACCTGGAGCAGCCCCTATTGCCAGAGCACCTTATAGACTTGCACCAAGTGAGTTGCATGAGTTATCCACACAGTTGCAAGAACTGTTGGATAAGGGTTTCATCCGACCCAGTTCATCACCATGGGGAGCCCCAGTCCTATTTTTCAAAAAGAAGTATGGGACTTTCCGCATGTGTATTGATTACCGAGAGTTGAACAAGGTCACTATCAAGAACCGCTACCCACTTCCCCGCATTGACGATCTATTCGACCAACTTCAAGGGTCGAATGTCTATTCAAAAATCGATTTAAGATCTGGATATCATCAGCTGCGAGTTCGTGATGAAGATATATCCAAAACCGCTTTCAGAACCCGGTACGGCCATTACGAGTTTTTGGTCATGCCATTTGGATTAACCAACGCACCCGTGGTGTTCATGGACCTCATGAACCGTGTGTGTAAACCCTACGTCGACCAATTCTTCATCGTTTTCATTGAAGATATCCTTATCTATTCTACGAGTAAGGAAGAACACGAAGAGCACTTGCGCTTAATTCTTTAACTACTAAGACAGGAGCAGCTATATGCTAAGTTTTCCAAATGCAATTTTTGGATTCGCGATGTTCAATTTCTTGGACATGTAGTCAATGAGAAGGGAATCCATGTTGATCCATCCAAGGTAGAAGCCATTAAGAATTGGGCAGCACCAACGACTCCCACAGAGGTGCAATAATTTTTGGGATTGGCTGGCTACTACCGCCGATTAATAGAGGGATTTTCTAAGATCTCTCAACCTCTCACCGCCCTAACTCAAAAAGGTAAACCGTATACCTGGAGCGAAACTCAAGATTCAGCATTCCAACTTCTGAAGCTGAAACTCTGTAGCGCACCCATCCAATCTCTGCTAGAGGGAATGGATGACTTCATAGTGTATTGCGATGCTTCTATCCAGGGTCTCAGTTGTGTGCTAATGCAACGCGAGAAATTTATCGCATACGCTTCTCGGCAATTGAAAGTCCACGAGAAAAAACTACACGACTCACGACTTGGAGTTGGGAGCCGTGGTATTTGCGCTGAAAATCTGGAGACACTACTTGTACGGTACCAAGTGCACCATTTACACCGATCACAAGAGTCTCCAGCACATATTCGAATTGAAAGAGTTGAACATGCGATAGCGTCGCTGGATCGAACTCTTAAATGATTATGATTGTGCCATCAAGTACCATCCGGGCAAGGCTAACTTGGTAGCCGATGCTCTAAGCAGAAATGAAACAAACCCCGACGAGTTCGAGCGTTGCAGCTCACTATTCATGTAGGATTACCCGAACAAATCCGTAATGCTCAACTTGAATCCTTAAAAGAAGAGAACTTAACGTTGGAACCCACCCGTGGTATGGAGAAACAACTGGAAGTTAAATCCGATGGTATTCGCTATTTCGTGGAGCGAATATGGATTCTAGTGTATGGAAACCTGAGAGAGCTTGTTATGGATGAAGCTCACAAATCCCGATACTCTATTCATCCGGGGTCTGACAAAATGTACCACGATCTAAAGGTGTTGTATTGGTGGCCGAACATGAAAGCCGACATAGCCACCTATGTGAGCAAGTTCCTAACTTGTTCAAAGGTCAAGATGGAGTACCAAAAGCCATCTAGATTACTCCAACAACCAGAAATCCTGAAGTGGAAATGGGAGCAGATTTCCATGGATTTTATCACCAAATTACCCCGAACCCCTTCTGGATGTGACACAATCTAGGTGACAGTGTATCGCTTAACCAAATCCGCACACTTCCTTGCTATCAAGGAAACTGACAAAATGGAGAAGCTAACCCGCATTTATCTTAAGGAAGTAGTCTCTCGTCATGGAGTGCCAGTTTCAATCATTTCAGATAGAGACGCTCGATTTACTTCGCGCTTCTCGCAATCCCTACAGAAATCTCTTGGTACGCGTCTGGATATGAGCACAGCATACCATCCCCAAACTGATGGCAAGAGTGATCGTACAATTCAAACCCTAGAGGACATGCTACGGGCTTGCGTAATCGATTTCGGAAATAGTTGGGAGACTCAGCTACCCTTGGTGGAAGTCTCTTATAAAAATAGCTACCATACTAGCATCCAGGAAGCACCGTTCGAGGTATTATATGGACGGAAATACAGATCACCTCTCTTTTGGGCTAAAGTTGGAGTTAGCCAAATTACAGGCCCTGAACTTGTGCACGAAACTTCTGAAAAGATTGTGCAAATTCGAAACTGTATGGCGGCAGCTCGTGACCGTCAAAAGAGCTATGCAGACAAACGCAGAAAACCGTTAGAGTTTCAGGTGGGTGACAGAGTGTTATTAAAAGTTTCACCTTGGAAAGGTGTGATCCATTTCAGAAAACGGGGCAAGCTAAACCCGCGTTATGTTGGACCATTTGAGATAGTGAAAAGGATTGGTCCGGTTGCGTATCAACTGAACCTACCAGATGAACTCAATGGAGAACACAATGTCTTTCATGTTTCAAACCTTAAGAAATGCCTATCTGATGAGACACTAGTGGTTCCACTCGAGTAGTTGGAAATCGATGAGCAGTTACGTTTCATAGAGTAACAAGTTGAAATTATGGACCGTGAGGTTAAAACACTCAAGCACCACAAAATCCCAATTGTTAGAGTTCGCTCGAATTCGAAACGTGGACAGGAGTTCACATGGAAATCTGCTATTTTTGGAAACTTGCTATTTATGGAAACCGTACTTGTTTGTTAGAACAAATAGGATTTGTTACAAAGTGCTACAGTATGATCATTGTGTATAATGTGGTAATATTATACTAAGCAAACATAATTACTTACAACGTGTCACTAATGGGTCGTCAGGTCAAACTTGAGTCAAACTTGTAAATTTTTCAAAACACTTAAACATTAGTATTGTTTGGATACTAAGGGTTCATATCTACTTGCAAGAACACACACTTATAGACTAGGAATTATAGGTGGCAATTAGAGGTTCAACTGTTTTACTTAGCTTTCACTTGCATACACACTCAGGTGAGTTTCATGGTCCCTATCTTTACTTACTTTCTTTTTTGGGGAGAAAGCATGCACGCAAACATTATGGGTTTTGTATTATTGTATTATCGCTTGCTTACTAAAGTGCAAACATACCAACAAGTCCTTACATTCTCGAACCGTTAGTATTGGAACATAGCGAGGTGATTTTGAGTAGTACTACTGGGTTTTGACAAGCCCCACCCGAGTTAGTCACGCTAACTTGACCGGAGGTCGAACGGGTGTAAGATTAGCCTAGACATTTGCCATTGTTCGGTAGACATGGCGGAAGGCAAACAAACACAAACAGTCAGCTTCGGTTTCGAACACTTGTAGTAGCATGACATAGACTAGCTATCTATCGGTATACATAAATTACATCATCTAGCAAACATCGAACTTTTTAATTTCTTACATCTCTATGAACTCACCAACCATTGTGTTGACACTTTTAGCATGTCTTTCTCAGATCGCTAAGGTACACACAAGATTAGGATGCATGGTCTGAGCATGGTTTTCGCAAACAATTTCAAACTTATTTATTTCTATTATTTACTTTGGTTTGGGCGCGGTGTTTTGCGCATTTGACTATTCTTGCATTTGTATTTTATTTACGCTTCCGCAACGTTTTCAAACTTAAGCTTTTGTTGTCTCGTGAATATGAGCAGCATTAGTATTTATTTAAATTCATATAGAGTCGTTCCGTGTAACTAATGACTGAGATTCGGGTATGTCACGCGCTGCGCGGTAAAACCCCGCAGGTGGATTTTGAGGGTGTGACAGATTGGTATCAGAGCCATTGGTTCTAGTGAACTAGGATTTGCATACTAGACTATAACCACACACATGCATTAGTTACACAAAACTTACACTCATACATGTCACTTACTCATCACACTATAGGAAATGTCTTCTTCACCAAGGTCACCTACATCCCTAGTCGATCCGGAACCCGAGGTTCCCACAGTACCTTCACCAGAGCCTAAGAGGCAGAGGTTGACACCTATCGATGATGCTATAGTGCGTGACGAGCCTTTTCACGTGCGTGTCGGAGACAACACGCAGGACTCGGATTGGTATCCCAATAGGATCAGGAGCTGGATCCGCGAGGAGCAGGTCCCACCCCCACTCACTGCTGACATTCCTTCTTCTTCCTGTTCGTCTTCGCGAGTCTTGCCACTGCTGAGGTATCTACTCGAGCAGGTTTTATCTTCCTTCGTAGCTAAGATGGACAGAGAGATAGGCAACATGCGTGATGCTGCAGGTGAGATCACCGGGTTGTTGCAGCGTGGATACAAGACTATCAGAGGGTAGAGAAGCTGATTAAGAATCAAGTTAGATTAAATACTGTACAAGACAACCTTGCGACAGCATTCCATGAGCTGCAGGCACAAGTGAACATGCAACACCTTAACCTCGAGGCAGTGGGAGCTAGGATTGATCATCTTGAGGGACAGGTCGAGGCTGCCAACGCCGCGGAGGTTGCGCAGGAGGATGAGCTCGAGGGAGAGCAGGATGAGGATGATGATGTTGTTTCTGATGTGACTTCAGTTGGCAGTGATGATGATTGACAGACTATCATCTTAGTTATTTGCTTTATTTAAACCTAGATGGGCAGGGTTGTTCCCATCCAACAGATGTTTCTGGATTTTGATGTTTGATTGAAAGTACTTTATAGCCTTTACAATTTATTTTATCAAGTATTATTATTGAAATGTTAGATGTTGTGGTTTAATTTTCTTTTATTTACTTGTACTTGTATGATGATAATATGCGATATATTTTTCTCATTATTGTATATTTGTGAATGTAAAGATCATGTTTGGACGACGAGGTGGACGTAACAGCGGACGCGGTAACATCAGTATGACCGCAGCAAAACTCACCGCTTTGATTAACGAACGTGTGGCTGAAGCTTTAGCAGCCAACCCAGCTGGAGGTAAATTTATCATTTTTCGACTCTAGTGAGTCAGCACTCATTCTAAACTCATTACCGAATCCAATATTCCTAAACACATTCTTTATATTTTATCTAGGACCGAACAACAATCAGCAGGTCTACACCTACAAGACCTTCATGGACTGCAAGCACCACACGTTTAGTGGAGCTGAAGGAGCAGTCGGTTTACTTCACTAGCTGGAGAAATCCGAGTCGGTCTTTTCCATGTGTAATTGCCCGCCGAATAACCAGGTGAAGTATGCATCTGGCACACTAGAGGGTCCAGCCCTTACCTGGTGGAACTCCCAGATACAAATGCTAACTTTGGAAATGGCAAACGCTTTGCCATGGGAGGAATTTAAGAATATGTTGAAAGAAGAGTACTGCCCTCGCGACGAGGTGCAGAAACTTGAGGTTGAGTTCTGGAATCTCAAAATGGAAGGGTCTGAGATCGAAGCCTACACCACCCGCTCTCATGAGCTAGCTACTTTGTGCCCACAGATGGTGACCCCAGTCAACAAGCAGATTGAGATGTATATCTAGGGCCTAGTTCCTCAAATCCAGAGCATGGTGACATCCTACAACCCCACCACTGTCCAGCAAACTATTCAGCTAGCCCACAAATTGACCGATCAGGCAGTTGCCCAAGGTACATTACCTCCTAGGAAATCAGCTTCTAAGGTAACTGATAACAAGCGTAAGTTTAAAAGTACGCACTCCAAGTCTTCTCAGTTTAATCTACCCGCACAGCAGCAACATCGAAAGTTCGAGCATACCAAGAATACTTCACAGTCAAACTCTGCTCAGCAAAATCAGGGTACCTATGCTGGTAAGTACCCAAAGTGAAACAAATGTAACTTTCATCACACTGGAGCTTGTGACAGGTACCATTGTCAACGGTGCGGAAAAATGGGTCATTCAGCTAAGGATTGTCGAGGAGATCTGCAGGCTAAACAGACACCAACCGGTGACGCACCCAAGGGATGCTTTGAGTGCGGTAAAGAGGGGCATTTTAAAAGGGACTGCCCTCTGCTGAAGAAAACTGGAAATGGGAACGGTAATGGCAATAACCATCAGGGTGGTAATGGGAATAATAATGGAAATGGTGCGAAGGGTCGGTCCTTCGCGATCGGCTCAGGAGAAGCCCGAAAGGACCACAACGTTGTTACCGATATGTTTCCTTTAAACGATCATTTTGCTTCTGTACTATTTGATACCGGTGCCGATAGGAGTTTTATTTTTGAGAACTTTAGTAAACTGCTAGAGATGACCACAACCCAGTTAGAGCACAAATATTCCATAGAAATAGCTTACGTAAGCTAATCGAGGCAACTCATATCCTTGAGGGATGTAAGTTAGGATTATCTGGTCACAAACTTGACATCGCTCTCATGCCAGTTACACTCGGCAATTTTGACATAATTGTTGGCATGGATTGGTTATCTAAAAACCAAGCTGAGGTCATCTGTAAAGATAAAATTGTTCATATTCCCTAGCTAGTGGAGAGATCCCTTCTGTAAAAGGCGAGAAGAGTGGTGCCGTCATGGGCATCATATCTTATATGAAGGTGCAGAAATGTCTACGCAAGGGTCATACCGCGATACTAGCCCTTATCGCTGACAAACCTTCCGAGGAGAAGAAACTTACAGATATCCCTATTGTTCGCGACTTCCCAGAAGTTTTTCTTGAAGACTTACCCGGTCTTCCACCCCATCGACAGGTCGAATTCCAAATCGATCTAACACCCGGAGCAGCCCCTATTGCCAGAGCACCTTATAGACTTGCACCAAGTGAGTTGCATGAGTTATCCACACAGTTGCAAGAACTGTTGGATAAGGGTTTCATCCGACCCAGTTCATCACCATGGGGAGCCCCAGTCCTATTTGTCAAAAAGAAGTATGGGACTTTCCGCATGTGTATTGATTACCGAGAGCTGAACAAGGTCACTATCAAGAACCGCTACCCACTTCCCCGCATTGACGATCTATTCGACCAACTTCAAGGGTCGAATGTCTATTCAAAAATGGATTTAAGATCTGGATATCATCAGCTGCGAGTTCGTGATGAAGATATATCCAAAACCGCTTTCAGAACCCGGTACGGCCATTACGAGTTTTTGGTCATGCCATTTGGATTAACCAACGCACCCGTGGTGTTCATGGACCTCATGAACCGTGTGTGTAAACCCTACGTCGACCAATTCGTCATCGTTTTCATTGACGATATCCTTATCTATTCTAAGAGTAAGGAAGAACACGAAGAGCACTTGCGCTTAATTCTTGAATTGCTAAGACAGGAGCAGCTATATGCTAAGTTTTCCAAATGCAATTTTTGGATTCGCGAGGTTCAATTTCTTAGACATGTAGTTAATGAGAAGGGAATCCATGTTGATCCATCCAAAGTAAAAGCCATTAAGAATTGGGCAGTACCAACGACTCCGACAGAGGTGCGATAATTTTTGGGATTGGCTGGCTACTACCGCCGATTAATAGAGGGATTTTCTAAGATCTCTCAACCTCTCACCGCCTTAACTCAAAAAGGTAAACCGTATACCTGGAGCGAAACTCAAGATTCAGCATTCCAACTTCTGAAGCTGAAACTCTGTAGCACACCCACCCAATCTCTGCTAGACGGAATAGAGGACTTCATAGTGTATTGCGATGCTTCTATCCAGGGTCTCGGTTGTGTGCTAATGTAACGCGAGAAATTTATCGCATTCGCTTCTCGGCAATTGAAAGTCCACGAGAAAAAACTACACGACTCATGACTTGGAGTTGGGAGCCGTGGTATTTGCGCTGAAAATCCGGAGACACTACTTGTACGGTACCAAGTGCACCATTTACACCGATCACAAGAGTCTCCGGCACATATTCGAATAGAAAGAGTTGAACATGCGACAGCATCGCTGGATGGAACTCTTAAATGATTATGATTGTGCCATCAAGTACCAGCCAGGCAAGGCTAACTTGGTACCGATGCTCTAAGCAGAAAAGAAACCAAACCCCGACGAGTTCGAGCGTTGCAACTCACTATTCATACAGGATTACCAGAACAAATCCGTAATGCTCAACTTGAATCCTTAAAAGAAGAGAACTTAACGTTGGAAGCCACCCGTGGTACGGAGAAACAACTGGAAGTTAAATCCGATGGTATTCGCTATTTCATGGAGCGAATATGGATTCCAGTGTATGGAAACCTGAGAGAGCTTGTTATGGATGAAGCTCACAAATCCCGATACTCTGTTCATCCGGGATCTGACAAAATGTACCATGATCTAACGGTGTTGGATTGGTGGCCGAACATGAAAGCCGACATAGCCACCTATGTGAGCAAGTTCCTAACTTGTTCAAAGTTCAAGATGGAGTTCCAAAAGCCATCCAGATTACTCCAACAACCGGAAATCCTGATGTGGAAATGGGAGCAGATTTCCATGGATTTTATCACCAAATTACCCCGAACCCCTTCTGGATGTGACACAATCTAGGTGATAGTGGATCACTTTACCAAATCCGCACACTTCCTTGCTATCAAGGAAACTGACAAAATGGAGAAGTTAACCCGCATTTATCTTAAGGAAGTAGTCTCTCGGCATGGGGTGCCAGTTTCAATCATTTCAGATAGAGACGCTCGATTTACTTCGCGCTTCGGGCAATTCCTACAGAAATCTCTGGGTACGCGTCTGGATATGAGCACAGCATACCATCCCCAAACTGATGGCAAGAGTGAGCGTACAATTCCAACCCTAGAGGACATGCTATGGGCTTGCGTAATCGATTGCGGAAATAGTTGGGAGACTCACCTACCCTTGGTGGAGTTCTCTTATAATAATAGCTACCATACTAGCATCCAGGCAGCACCGTTCGAGGTGTTATATGGACGGAAATACCGATCACCTCTCTATTGGGCTGAAGTTGGAGATAGCCAAATTACAGGCCCTGAACTTGTGCACGAAACTTCTGAAAAGATTGTGCAAATTCGAAACTGTATGGCGGCAGCTCGTGACCGTCAAAATAGCTATGCAGACAAACGCAGAAAACCATTAGAGTTTCAGGTGGGTGACAGAGTGTTATTAAAAGTTTCACCTTGGAAAGGTGTGAACCGTTTCGGAAAACGGGGCAAGCTAAACCCGCGTTATGTTGGACCATTTGAGATAGTGAAAATGATTGGTCCGGTTGCGTATCAACTGAACCTTCGAGATGAACTCAATGGATTACACAATGTCTTTCATGTTTCAAACCTTAAGAAATGCCTATCTGATGAGACACTAGTGGTTCCACTCAAGGAGTTGGAAATCGATGAGCAGTTACGTTTCATAGAGGAACAAGTTGAAATTATGGACCGTGAGGTTAAAACACTTAAGCACAGCAAAATCCCAGTTGTTAGAGTTCGCTCAAACTCGAAACGTGGACCGGAGTTCACATGGGAGCGAGAGGATCAGATGATGAAGAAATATCCTCAGCTTTTCAAGCACTCAACGGCAAACACGAAAGGTACTGATTAAATTTTGAGACGAAATTTCTTTCAACAAGGGGATGATGTGACATATCAAACTTTTTGTTTCAGACAACTAGCAACTTGGATTAATTTTCGGGACGAAAATTCTTTCAACAAGGGGATGATGTGACATCCGGCATTTTCAGGTTAACTCCGTTAACACAAACTTCATTATCTCAAACATTTATTTATTCAAACTCACTTATCTCAAACATTCACTCATGCATTATATTTTATTAGGTTAATTAGATGTGTCAGTTTCGCACAAACACTCACGTATCGGTAATTCGTAGAATTTCCGGATCACACACGAGTTGAATCCGTAACGTTGGTGAACTAATAAAAATAATTGCGAATAATTATTTTTAATATAAGTTATGTGAATTTATATGTTTTATGATTTTTCTGTGAATTATGTGAACTTTCGTGATATCGCGTAAAATTATCAGATTTTAATTTTACTGGTTATTTTATTGATACTGATTATTTTTATAGATATGGGAACTTTTATAAAAATAATTATTTAAAAGAATATTATCTAGTGGATTTATTTAAATGTTTTTTTATTATTTCATGATTATCTATTCCAAATTTAAAACCTTTGAAATCCACCACATAAGGATTTTTATAAAATTTGAAACCCTAATCACATTCTCTCTCTCTAAATTGCCGTCCCAACCCCCCTCTCCCTCCCCCCATTGCCGAATTCATTCAAGCAACCCAAGCACCTCTCGTTTGAGCTCCGATCTTGAAATTGAACGCGTATTCGGACTCCCCTTGACGTTTCTAACAATCCTACGTAAGTTGTATCGTTCAATTCCGTTACATTTTGATTCCTAGATTTTAGATTGAAACCCTAGTTCATCCAAACATGAGTTTTTATTAAAAAAAAAGATGGTGACTTTATCATTGTTTTACATGTATTTGATGATTTTGTTGAAACCCTAGTTGTAAAGAATGTAACTTTCCCATAAAGGAATTTTTTTGTGATTTCTAGATTGCGTATTTGATGTGTATGATGATTGCTATGGTTATAATCTTATTATATAAGTTGTATGGAATTGGTTTGATGCATTGAATCCCGTTAAACATGCTAGAAAACATAGGCTTTCCTGAAGAGGATACTTTAATTGGAGGAACTTGTTGAATACGGGTTATTATACGTGTTTGATGATGTAGAATGTTTCTAATTAATTATATATGAAGTTTTGAAGCATGTGAAAGTGTAGTTTTGTAGAAAACATGTGAATTTATCGTAACTTACTAAAGAAGGAAACTTTTTAGGTTTTGAAACTTGCATACTAGCATTGAACTATATGATGTAATGAGGTTTATGTGTTACTTGTTACATGTGTAGATGAATTATGGAATCAAATTTTGAATTGGACATATGTGGTATAATTTGATGATAGAGCTATGTTACGTAGGACATAATAACATGTTGCAATGTGTTAGATGCTTGAAATCTTGCATGTCTATCATAGGTTACTAAAGATAGAAACTTTATTTGGAATTATGACATACATGTTAAGTTATAGGCAAGTGTTATGTGATGTGGTGATCTAGAACATGTTATAGTAATCTTACAAGCATATTAACAATGATAATTCCAAGAAACACGAATCTCGAACACACCTGTTATTTATGGAAACTTGCTATTTTTGGAAACTTGCTATTTATGGAAACCGTACTTGTTTGTTAGAACAAATAGGATTTGTTGCAAAGTGCTACAGTATGATCATTGTGTATAATGTGGTAATATTATACTAAGAAAACATAATTACTTACAACATGTCACCAACGGTTCGTCGGGTCAAACTTGAGTCAAACTTGTAAATTTTTCAAAACACTTAAACATTAGTATTGTTTGGATACTAAGGGTTCATATCAACTTGCACGAACACGCACTTATACACTATGAATTATAGGTGGCAGTTAGAGGTTCAGCTATTTTACTTAGCTTTCACTTGCATACACACTCAGGTGAGTTACATGGCCCCTATCTTTACTTACTTTCCTTTTTGGGAAAAAATCATGCACGCAAACATTATGGGTTTTGTATTATTGTATTATCGCTGGCTTATTAAAGTGCAAACATAGCGATGTGATTTTGAGTAGTACTACTGGGTTTTGACAAGCCCCACCTGAGTTAGTCACGCTAACTTGACTGGAGGTCGAACGGGTGTAAGATTAGCCTAGACATTTGCCATTGTTCGGTAGACATGGCGGAAGGCAAACAAACACAAACAGTCAGATTCAGTTTCGAACACTTGTAGTAGCATGACATAGACTAGCTATCTATCGGTATACATTAATTACATCATGTAGTAAACATCGAACTTTTTAATTACTTACATCTCTATGAACTCACCAACCATTGTGTTGACACTTTTCAGGTCGCTAAGGTACACACAAGATTAGGATGCATGGTCTGAGCATGGATTTCGCAAACAATTTCAAACTTATTTGTTTCTATTATTTACTTTGGTTTGGGCGTGGTGTTTTGCGCATTTGACTATTCCTGCATTTGGATTTTATTTACGCTTCCGCCACGTTTTCAAACTTAACCTTTTGTTGTCTCGTGACTAAGAGCAGTATTAGTATTTTATTTAAATTCATATAGAGTCGTTCCGTGTAACTAATGACTGAGATCTTGATATGTCACGCGCTTCGCGATAAAACAGCGCAAGTGGATTTTGAGGGTGTGACAAATAATTGTTAACAAAAGTTATTTTGTTTTTTTGGATGATATGAGTTGTGAAATACGTTCTCCTTCATAAACTACAAGTATTTTTTAATTCTTATAGTAGTTTCTTCAAATGCTTTGTCATTATAAACACTATTAGAATCACCAATCACATATGTTCATGATGAATTATAAAGTTGTTTTACCGGATGTGGTTCTCAATGTTCATTGTTACTTATGATGAATATGTACATCCTGGATTGTGTAATAATTTATTATTTCTCTTTGGATCATATGGCTATTTTACACACTTTCGCCTCGTCTTGAATAATTTTCTCTTGAAAAAACTTTGAAATAGCTCGCTTGAAATAGACTCTATTGTAAACGAGTTGGCTCGGCACGACTCTGTAGGTAACTAAAGTGAATTCGAGCCGGCGTGTTTCGGATCGGTCCGACTTCTTTTCTATAGTATAAGTTAAGCCCAACATACATTCTTTCACATAAAAAGTCGTGTGTTTGATGTCAATGGTATAAATATGCTGCGAGGCTTTCTCGTTCTTTTTTCGATATACGAGGATTTGTTTCGGATTTATCGTCTAAAAATCATCCAACTACAGTTGTCATGATTTTTTGTAGAGAGGTGTGTGGATCTTTTTTACCTCGCCCTAAATTGACAAACCATGACCTGAGTTGGTTGCTTCGATTTAACTTAATTATTTTAATTTGAAATGCGCATACACTAAGAGTACACATTTAAAATCTCTATATATAAGATTCACATTTGTCATTCATCAAAACATAAGTACCAACTAAAAACCATATTTGCACCAACAAGAATTTAATTTTTCCTCCCATTTCTATCTTGGTCTGAATCAGAAAGGTTAATTTAAATGGCTTAGATTGGATTTCTAAGACAAATCATATAAGTTCACATTCCTAGTAAATTCCTTGATGTGTGAGGATAACAAGTTGCTATACTTGCATCTTAAGTTATTTTCTACCCTGAGAAACAAACTCACTTAATCTTACCGCAAGAAAAGTAGTAATTTCTCATTTATGTGCTACTGAAAATAAATGTTACAGAAAAGTATTGTTTCTCTACTCTAAATTGTGGTTAATTTAGAATCGTCCACGATTGCCTTTTATTCAATTGGTTAAGGTCCTACAGAAACTCGATTGACAATCTTGTGTGAATAAAACAACAAAAAATAAAAATAAAAACATAACTTTTACTCTCACGACCTAAAGATTTTTATATATTCGATGGTAAATGATTTTCTTTTGTAATCAGGTAGAAAAAATCGGATACCATGTAGAAGCTGACAAGTCAACTAAGTAATGTGAAGTACTAGATGTGTGAAACTTGATTTGCCAGCTAGTTAGCTAGAAAATGTGGGTAGGTAATTGTTGAAAGTTATTATTTCGAGAGAGTCAAGGTAGCTTAAAAGAGTAATACCACTGCTAGATATTTTAATTTGGACTCACCTTTCTACATCTTTAGTTGATTCCTCGATCATATATGGAATTTGATGCCAATATTACTAAAGTTGGAAGCTGAACCTAGTCATGTTTAAGGGATAAATGAAGAAATGAGTATATAATACCTCTCTTCTCCTGGTCCTCACCATGACATCTTGTTTTCATATCTTTTCCTCTATACGTGAACATGAAAACCACTCTCCTAATAGAGCCTCATTGCCTACCATGTTCACCCTTCTCATGCATCATGCTGGTTCATGGATCAGAAGCTTCCCATAACTCATCTATATATAGCTAAAACTAAGCCATTTTTTTATAATCCAACACATGGGGTGACTACAAAGTAATGCAAGAGAAAGGAAAAGCCAAGTGTCCCTAAGGGATCCTCCGAACACTTCATTGCGATGTTTTATTAGAACTTCTTACTGAAGTGTTTGGGGGAACTCCAAGTGCCACTTGACAAACATGAAAGCAGAAGTGTTTGTCATTGCTTCTATTATGTCGTAAGTGTTTGGGGGAACTTCAAGTGCCACTTGACAAACATGAAAGCAGAAGTGTTTGTCATTGCTTCTATTATGTCGTAAGTGATATTTTAAGTACTTTAGTAAAAAAAGAAATTTGTGGTCGGGTTTCAATTGTATGTCAACAAAATAATTGTTTAAAAACATAACTCATTTATTTTTTGTTACATCATAAGAAACCAATAATCTTCTAATTCTACTCGTATGTTTAGTAAAACGGTTAGTTTTAGTGATGTTATATAAATGCACTATGAGTGCATAAACTATAGAAACCAATGAATATACAGAAATCCATCAACGCTATGTTCTAAGCAAAAGTGGTGGGAGGAAAGTTATTTTTTATTGAGTGGGAGTTCATGGATAGATTGGGTTCGGTTTTTGCCATATACCGAAACTAAATTGAGATATTTGACATATTGAAACCGTTAGGTAAGTACGTAGCATATTGAAACAATTTGGTTTTCGTTTTTAATGGCTTTTCTTGAGCATTATGAATTTTGTTGTTTCTATTTTTTTGGCAAATTGAGCCCAACGAACAGCACTGTGATGTTTGTTTCAAAAATCCCGCACGATAATCTTCCTTGACATTTGGACATCGATTTCTTGATCACATAACAAACCAGTTTTTTACATGTCCGGTAGCCCACTACAAAAAAAATAACCATTATGGACTAAAGTCGTAAGGACTGATTTTTCAGTCTCAAATAAGTAGTATTAGGGACTGATTTATCAGTTGCCGGTGGTATTTGAGACTAATTTTACGCAACATATTTTAGTAACTAATAATCAGTCCCTAATATCTAGGCCCCTTATTTGAGACTAAATTTCAGTCGCAAATATGTTTGTTTCGTAAAGTTTTTTGGAGGGAAACTTATTGGCTACTGAATTTCAGTCCCTAATATATTCCCTGTATATGAATAATGGCGTAAATGTGTTAGAGACTAATCTTCAGTCTCTAATATAGAGAGAATGTATTCGGGACTAAATATCATTCGTTAGTATTTTCATTACGGACCAAATTAGGGACTGATAATCAGTCTCGAACGCCTTTTGGTATAGGAAATGCTCAGTGACTAATTTTCAGTCTCCAAGTATGTTACACATATACTACCATTTGTTGGGAGGTATCGGGGGCTGAAAATTATTGTCAAAGATCTTTTTTCGTAATCTTATTCGGAACTGATATTTAGTCTCCGACGTGTTATATAGACGAAAGAACTAGTGACTATTATAAAAGAAAAATAAGAGGCTGAAAATCAGTCTCCAAAATTGAAGCACTTTAAACACAAGACTATTTATGAAACCTATTGGCTGCTATTAATTGTCGGACAACGAAATTCAATACACACCTTTCAAGTTCAATAGTTTGTTCAAAATGTATACGCATTATAATTTTAAGAAAATATATAATATGTTCAAGTCCAACAAAATAGCAAAAAAAATAAGTTCAAAGTTCAACAAATACAAAAAATAAGTTCATTGTGTTCATTAGCCTCTTTTACAATCTTCATACGAGTAAATGATCTTCGTGTTAACTCTTTCTGCACCGTATTTTCTCGATAGGTACCTTGAGCTACCACCGATTCCACACCCAACATCAACTATGCTCCTAGGTTTCTTTGAGGCGTCCTCTGCAAGGAAAATTGCACATTAATTATACAACACATCTTACTCAAGGCAAATAATAATTTTCTAAAATTTCTAAATAATTTGCTGTTGGTGTATTTTTACTTTATTTAGAGCATTCACAGCCGGTTTGGTATAAGTTTGTGAGTGAGTTTTGTATATTTTAAGGAGTGGTTTAAAATGATTGTGAGTGGAGGAGAGAGAAAAAATATAAATTTTTTGTAAATATAAGAATAAAGGTAGTGGTTTTTAGTATAATTATAAAGATAAGAATAAGGATAGAGAAAAGAAGAGAAAAAATGTAGAAAAAATAATGATTTTTAGTATAATTATAAGGATAAAGATAAGAAATATAAAGAAACGGCTGGGAATGCTCTTAGACATTATAATTTATTAACTTCATATTTATTTTAAATTTTAATCATATTACCCTAACTAATATTTTAAATAAATCATGTAACTATCAATTTGTAGTGAAATGTAACTATCAAATTGTAGTGAAGTTTCCTTCTGCTAATCAATGCGAATATTAAGGTCAACCTTTTAATTATAACTAATTTCCTGGTCACCACGGAAACTTTAATATTCATATTTGAACATGCTCATTGGTTTTAAACAATTTTTATAAGCATAACTTGGTTGGTGCAGTGGTAGTTTTGAAATAAATAAATAAAAAGGAAGCAATTGAAAGTCATCAATGTGCAGGTGCAGAATGTATCTAACAAGGGAAGAAAATCACATAATCCAAATAGTGCAGAAAATGCAGTGAATGCATAATCCAAATGTATCTAACTTCGCAAAGTCATCGTTTTCTGTTTTTGATTCAAGAACAGTATTTCATTTTTATACAAAAAACGCAGTGAATGCATAATAATGGTTATAAAATCAAGGGGTTTAATGAAGCTATAATATGAACGTGAGATTATAACAATGTAATTATACAAAAAACTGTTAAAACTATATTTCTTTCGTTTTTTCTACTACCTTCATATTCCAAACAACATTTTTAAATAAAACATCACGTACAACAATCAAACGGTATCATCTCTTCATAAAAACTTCTATACAAACAACATTCCTACGATTCGGTAAATATATAAGTACAGTTCCTACGATTATTAATCTTTGTGCATTTATTTGTTTTTGACACTTGAACACCCTGAGACACATTAGATGGAGAAAGATTACATATATTTAAACTTTATGCACCAAATTACGAGAAATTACAAATGCCTCTTACCATTTAAGTGGTTTTTCCCAAAACTAAGTCAGCAAAAATTTACCCTTTTGCTCTAAGAAGAGTGGCGACTGTTGCAGCCGTACCTTGAAGATTCGGTCTAGTGAACAAACAACGTTCTCCACTTCAAGTGGAATTTATGGTAAAAGACGTCCGCCGCCACAAATGGCTTGCAGCTTAACTTCTCTATGAAATCCCTATACAAAAAAAAATCATTTTTTAAAAACATAAAAAAGTAAACAGTTGTGTTTAGGAATACAAAATTCAACAAATCTTCAGTGTTTATATAATGCTCGTGCGAGTCGCATATCTTCATCTTCTTCATATGTTCCATCTGCAACCACTACATCATCACATCGGTTAATTCAAAACACTTTTTGTCCTAAATTTTTAATTTTTATATATGTATGTCAAATATGATTAAACAAATAAAAATTTTTAGTAAATAATCTGACATTCTGAATAAAATGATATGAGATTTTATCCGTCATCAAAATCACCATCGGCCGCCTCCGATTTGATTCACCGTCAAACTCTCCAACAGCTTCCCAAATCATTTTGATTCATGATACGAGTCTTCGGGAAGAAACATCGTTGTTGAACTCTAATCGTTGCATTTAGAGGGACGAATAGATCGAAGTAAAAAACTTGTTGATAAAAGTGATCTAAGGCATTTTTACTTGCAAAATTCTCATTTATAAGAACCTTCGTGGTTCGCTAACGGTTGTACAACTGTGATGGGTGACGGCGGTTACTCGGGGGTCCACGCAACCTCCATGTACCTATTAGGCGGTATTAATAACAAGGACAATACCATGATTAAGCGGTATGGATCATGAGGACCATACCATGTTAAGCGGTATTAATCATGAGGACAATACCAGGTATTGATCACGAGGACAATACAAGAAGTGACAAGGAATTGACGGCTATCGTATCTTTTAAATTGTTTTTAAAAGTAAAGTACGTAAAGTTAACAAAAGTTGATGTCTGCTTAATTTGAGTAATAAGGTGACATCCGGCATTTTCATGTTAACTCGGTTAACACAAACATCGTTATCTCAAACATTTATTTATTCAAACTCAGTTATCTCAAACATTCACTCATGCATTACATTTAATTAGGTTAATTATATGTGTCAGTTTCACACAAACACTCACGTATCGGTAATTCGTAAAATTTCCGGATCACACACGAGTTGAACCCGTAACGTTGGTGAACTAATAAAAATAATTGCGAATAATTATTTTTAATATAAATTGTGTGAATTTATATGTTTTGTGATTTTTCTGTGAATTATGTTAACTTTCGTGATATCACGTATAATTATCAGATTTTAATTTTACTGTTTATTTTATTGTTACTGATTATTTTTATAGATATGGGAACTTTTATAAAAATAATTATTTAAAAGAACATTATCTAGTGGATTTATTTAAATATTTTTTTAATATTTCATGATTATCCATTCCAAATTTAAAACCTTTGAAATCCACCACATAAGGATTTTTATAAAATTTGAAACCTTAATCACATTCTCTCTCTCTCTCTAAATTGTCGTCCCAACTCCCCTCTCCCTCCCCCTATTGCCAAATTCATTCAAGCAACCCAAGTACCTCTCGTTTGAGCTTCGATCTTGAAATTGAACGCGTATTCGGACTCCCCATGACGTTTCTAACAATCCTACGTAAGTTGTTTCGTTCAATTCCGTTACTTTTTTATTCCTAGATTTTAGATTGAAACCCTAGTTAATCCAAACATGAGTTTTTATAAAAAAAGATGGTGACTTTATCATTGTTTTTGTAAGGCCCCAAACCCGGGATGCCTCACTTGTTGGATTTACTTATTCACAAACAGTTCTTAGACTTGAATATCAAAATAACGCAGCGGAAAATTTCATTTATACATAACGTCAACATTGTTTAAACATGCGGAAGCGTATACATTGTCTAAAACATTCATTACATAAAATAAACATAACGGGATGCCAGTCTTCATATCGCCCGGGTAACTCTTCTCGCTTGCCAAGCATCACCGTCCATCATCACAACCTGCCCTTCACCTGAATGTGCATACTAAAAAGTCAGCTACGCTGGTGAGTTCTAGTTTTAACATAAAATATTAACTTCAAATATTTGCCAAAAACATAACATCATACTTCATTTAATAAAATCGTACGTAAAATAATGCAATAACAGAACATCACACATCATAACCCATAAGTCAACGAACATATCGAATCTGCGCCTTCTCGTAACCGTCAATTCCAAACGTCGCATACTAGTGGAATAACCTGAAGATCACCACCACTAGGCCCATCAACACCGTACTGTCCTTCGGGTGAAGAACTCCTAGGGCCCGATACTTAGGTTATTCAACACCAAACTTCAAGCACGGTATCACAAGGATGACACGTACCAAACTTCAAGCACTGCACCCCGTAAGGCGCAAGTACCAAACTTCAAGCACGACTACCCCGTAAGGTAAATCGTATCAACTTCAAGGATCACGATAATCCCCTTGGTGACCGTCATCACCCCAGTTGTACAACAGTTGGCCAACCACAAAGGCCCCTAAAAGGTAAAGGCCCATAACTTACTTCCCATCCCCGTAACCGTCATTCCCTAAGGAATATTGGCAGATTCGTTCGTTTGTGACTTTCGTAAAACTTCATTTCTTTTACTTCAAAACTTCACTTCTTTTACTTCAAAACTTCAGTTAAAGCATTCGTACGTTTTATTAAAAAATCATTCGTTCATTCATTCATAAAACACTTCATAAACTTCTTTTGGCAAAATATTTCATAAACACTTCTTTCGTAACCCTTCCTTCCAAAACATCGTTCATAAACATCATTTTATAAAACGTCACATACAACATTCGTAAACATCATTTTATAAAATAGTCATATCGTTACGTATGCACACCAGCCCAAAAACATTATTAAAACATTTAAAAGAGGGCTTCTAGAACTCACCTGATAAGCTAGTCTCGGTTGTCCTAAACAAAGGTCCAACGACTTCACGTACGATCTGAATTGAGTAGTTACATACACATCAGACCAATCCCGACTCTAACGGTTTAACCATTCTAAACATACTGAATTCACTTAATCAGCCTGATGCCTGCGCACTTAGCAAGTGCGCAGGGCTTTGTTCTTGCGCACTTAATAAGTGCGCAGACTTTCCTTCATGCGCACTTGGTAAGTGCGCATGATCTTCTTCTTGCGTACATGACAAGTACGTAGAACCTCTTCTTGCGTACATGACAAGTACGCAGAACCTCTACTTGCGTACTTGATAAGTACGCAGAATCCTCTTCCTGCGTACTTGGTAAGTACGCAGGATCTGCTTCTTCGCGAAAACCCTAACTTTCGTCTTCGGGTCTGATCACGTCAAGATCCCGGACTTGTTTCCATTCAAAACATTTGCTTTTCCTTAAGGAACTCAAATCTATGTTTTTCTTCCAGTTTCATCCGTAAAAACGTTACCATTTCACCCAAAACCCGAAAAACCCCAAAACGAACAAAAACTCTTATCTAGGTCGGATCGTTACCTGTATCGAGCTTCTGATCTGGAGGTTCTTCTCACGAGTTGTGGAGCAACACTATACTAAAATCTCGAGTCGATCCGCCAACTTTCTCTCTCTACGGTTTCTCTCTCTAGATGTGGCAAATGAGAGAAATGGTGGAGGTTGTTGGCTATTTATAGGGAAAGGACTCCATCTAGCCCGGCCCGTCACGCCTCGTTCATTTATTCTGTATTATAACTGTCATTTTATTTTTGGTATGTTACAGTTTTACATGTATTTGATGATTTTGTTCAAACCCTAGTTGTAAAGATTGTAACTTTCCCATAAAGGAAACTTTTTGTGATTTCTAGATTGCATATTTGATGTGTATGATGATTGCTATGGTTATAATCTTATTATATAAGTTGTATGGAAATGGTTTGATGCTTTGAATCCCGTTAAACAAGCTAGAAAATATAGGCTTTCCTAAAGAGGAAACTTTAATTGGAGGAACTTGTTGAATATGGGTTATTATACGTGTTTGATGATGTAGAATGTTTCTAATTAATTATATATGAAGTTTTGAAGCATGTGAAAGTGTAGTTTTGTAGAAAACATGTGAATTAATCGTAACTTAATAAAGAAGGAAACTTTTTAGGTTTTGAAACTTGCATACTAGCATTGAACTATATGATGTAATGAGGTTTATGTGTTACTTGTTACATGTGTAGATGAATTGTGGAATCGAATTTTGAATACCTAACCCGGTTCTACAAACTTGCTAAATAAGGAAAATTTAATTTATAAAAGTGGTCATATAGGGTTAATTGGACATATGTGGTATAATTTGATGATAGAGCTATGTTATGTAGGACATAATAACATGTTGCAATGTGTTAGATGCTTGAAATCTTGCATGTCTCTCATAGGTTACTAAAGATAGAAACTTTATTTGTAATTATGGCATACATGTTAAGTTCTAGGCAAGTGTTATGTGATGTGGTGATCTAGAACATGTTATAGTAATCTTACAAGCATATTAACAATGATAATTCAAAGAAACACGAATCCCGAACACACCTGCTATTTATGGAAACCTGCTATTTTTGGAAACTTGGTATTTATGGAAACCGTACTTGTTTGTTAGAACAAATATGATTTGTTGCAAAGTGCTACAGTATGATCATTGTGTATAATGTGGTAATATTATACTAAGCAAACATAATTACTTACAACGTGTCACCAACGGGTCGTCGGGTCAAACTTGAGTCAAACTTGTAAATTTTTCAAAACACTTAAACATTAGTATTGTTTGGATACTAAGGGTTCATATCAACTAGCACGAACACGCACTTATAGACTATGAATTATAGGTGGCAGTTAGAGGTTCAACTGTTTTACTTAGCTTTCACTTGCATACACACTCAGTTGAGTTTCATGGCCCCTATCTTTACTTACATTCCTTTTTGGGGAGAAAGCATGCACGCAAACATTATGGGTTTTGTATTATTGTATTATCGCTTGCTTACTAAAGTGCAAACATACCAACAAGTCCTTACATTCTCAAACCGTTAGTATTGGAACATAGCGAGGTGATTTGAGTAGTACTACTGGGTTTTGACAAGCCCCATCTGAGTTAGTCGCGCTAACTTGACCGGAGGTCGAACGGGTGTAAGATTAGCCTAGACATTTGCCATTGTTCGGTAGACATGGCGGAAGGCAAACAAACATAAACAGTCAGCTTCGGTTTCGAACACTTGTAGTAGCATGACATAGACTAGCTATCTATAGGTATACATAAATTACATCATCTAGCAAACATCGAACTTTTTAATTACTTACATCTCTATGAACTCACCAACCATTGTGTTGATACTTTTAGCATGTCTTTCTCAGGTCGCTAAGGTACACACAAGATTAGGATGCATGGTCTGAGCATGGTTTTCGCAAACCATTTCAAACTATTTTATTTCTATTATTTACTTTGGTTTGGGCGCGGTGTTTTTCGCACTATTCATGCATTTGGATTTTATGTACGCTTCCGCAATGTTTTCAAACTTAAGCTTTTGTTGTCTCGTGACTATGACCAGCATTAGTATTTATTTAAATTCATATATAGTCGTTCCGTGTAACTAATGACTGAGATCCTGGTATGTCACGCGCTTCGCGGTAAAACCCTGCAGGTGGATTTTGAGGGTGTGACAGATTGGTATCAGAGCCATTGGTTCTAGTGAACTAGGATTTGCATACTAGACTATAACCACACACATGCATTAGTTACACAACACTTACACTCATACATGTCACTTAATCATCACACTATAGGAAATGTCTTCTTCACTAAGGTCACCTACATCCCTGGTCGATCAGGAACCCAAGGTTCCCACAGTACCTTCACTAGAGCCTAAGAGGCAGAGGTTGACACCTATCGATGATGCTATAGTGCATGACGAGCCTTTTCACGTGCGTATCGGAGACAACACGCAGGACTGGGACTGGTATCCCGACAGGATCAGGAGCTGGATCCGCGAGGAGCAGGTCCCACCCCCACTCACTGCTGACATTCCTTCTTCTTCCTCTTCGTACTCGCGAGTCTTGCCACCGCTGAGGTATCCACTCGAGCAGGTTTTAGCTGCCTTCGTAGCTAAGATGGACAGAGAGATAGGCAACATGCGTGAGGCTGCAGGTGAGATCACCGGGCTGTTGCAGCGTGGATACAAGACTGATCAAAGGGTAGAGAAGCTGATTAAGAATCAAGTTAGATTAAATACTGTAAAATACAACCTTGCGACAACATTCCATGAGCTGCATGCACAAGTGAACGTGTAGCACCTTAACCTCGAGGCAGTCGGAGCTAGGATTGATGATTTGGAGGGACAGGTCGAGGCTGCCAACGCCGCGGAGGTTGCGCAGGAGGATGAGCTCGAGGGAGAGCAGGATGAGGATGATGATGCTGTTTCTGATGTGACCTCAGTTGGCAGTGATGATGATTGACAGACTATCATCTTAGTTATTTGCTTTATTTAAACCTAGATGGGCAGGGTTGTTCCCATCCAACAGATGTTTCTGGATTTTGATGTTTGATTGAAAGTACTTTGTAGCCTTTACAATTTATTTTATCAAGTATTATTATTGAAATGTTAGATGTTGTGGTTTAATTTTCTTTTATTTACTTGAACTTGTATGATGATAATGTGCGATATATTTTTCTCATTATTGTATATTTGTGAATGTAAAGATCTTGTCTGGACGACGAGGTGGATGTAACGGCAGACGCGGTAACATCAATATGACCGCAGTAGAACTCACCGCTTTGATTAACGAACGTGTGGCTGAAGCTTTAGCAGCCAACCCAGCTGGAGATAAATGTATCATTTGTCGACTCTAGTGAGTCAGCACTCATTCTAAACTCATTACCGAATCTAATATTCCTAAACACATTCTTTGTATTTTATCTAGGACCGAACAACAATCAGCAGGTCTGCACCTACAAGACCTTCATGGACTGCAAGCCCCACACGTTTAGTGGAGCTGAAGGAGCATTCGGTTTACTTCACTGGATGGAGAAATCCGAGTCGGCCTTTGCCATGTGTAATTGCCCGCCGAATAACCAGGTGAAGTATGCATCTGGCACACTAGAGGGTCCAGCCCTTACCCGGTGGAACTCCCAGGTACAAATGCTAACTTTGAAAATGGCAAACGCTTTGCCATGTGAGGAATTTAAGAATATGCTGAAAGAAGAGTACTGCCTTCGCGACGAGGTACAAAAACTTGAGGTTGAGTTCTGGAATCTCAAAATGGAAGGGTCTGAGATCGAAGCCTACATCACCCGCTCTCATGAGCTAGCTACTTTGTGCCCACAGATGGTGACTCCAGTGTACAAGCGGATTGAGATGTATATCGAGGGCCTAGTTCCTTAAATTCAGAGCATGGTGACGTCCTCCAACCCCACCACTGTCCAACAAACTATTCGGCTAGCCCACAAATTGACCGATCAGGCAGTTGCCCAAGGTACATCACCTCCTAGGAAATCAGCTTCTAAGGTAACTGATAACAAGCGTAAGTTTGAAAGTACGCACTCCAAGTCTTCTCAGTTTAATCCACCCGCACCGCAGCAACATCGAAAGTTCGAGCATACCAAGAATACTTCACAGTTAAACTCTGCTCAGCAAAATCAGGGTACCTATGATGGTAAGTTCCCAAAGTGCAACAAATGTAACTTTCATCACACTGGAGCTTGTGACAGGTACCGTTGTCAACGTCGAGGAAAAATGGGTCATTCAGCTAAGGATTGTCAAGGAGATCTACAGGCTAAACAGACACCAACCGGTGACGCACCCAAGGGATGCTTTGTGTGCGGTAAAGAGGGGCATTTTAAAAGGGACTTCCCTCAGCTGAAGAAAACTTGCAATGGGAACGGTAATGGCAATAACCATCAGGGTGGTAATGGGAATAATAATGGAAATGGTGCGAAGGGTCGGGCCTTCGTGATCGGCTCAGGAGAAGCTCGAAAGGACCACAACGTTGTAATCGGTATGTTTCCTTTAAACGATCATTTTGCTTCTGTACTATTTGATACAGGTGCCGATAGGAGTTTCATTTCTGAGAACTTTAGTAAACAGATAGAGATGACCACAACCCAGTTAGAGCACAAATATTCCATAGAAATAGCTGACGGTAAGCTAATCGAGGCAACTCATATCCTAGAGGTATGTAAGTTAGGATTATCTGGTCACAAACTTGACATCGATCTCATGCCAGTTACACTCGATAGTTTTGACATAATTGTTGGCATGGATTGGTTATCTAAAAACCAAGCTGAGGTCATCTGTAAAGATAAAATTGTTCGTATTCCCCTAGCTAGTGGAGAGATCCCTTCTGTAAAAGGCGAGAAGAGTGGTGCCGTCATGGGCATCATATCTTATATGAAGGCGCAGAAATGTCTACGCAAGGGTCATACCGCGATACTAGCCCTTGTCGCTGACAAATCTTCCGAGGAGAAGAAACTTACACATATCCCTATTGTTCGCGACTTCCCATAAGTTTTTCTTGAAGACTTACCCGGTCTTCCACCCCATCGACAGGTCGAATTCCAAATCGATTTAACACCCGGAGCAGCCCCTATTGCCAGAGCACCTTATAGACTTGCACCAAGTGAGCTGCAGGAGTTATCCACACAGTTGCAAGAACTGTTGGATAAGGGTTTCATCCGACCCAGTTCATCACCATGGGGAGCCCCAGTCCTATTTGTCAAAAAGAAGGATGGGACTTTCCGCATGTGTATTGATTACCGAGAGCTGAACAAGGTCACTATCAAGAACCGCTACCCACTTCCCCGCATTGATGATCTATTCGACCAACTTCAAGGGTCGAATGTCTATTCAAAAATCGATTTAAGATCTGGATATCATCAGCTGCGAGTTCGTGATGAAGATATATCCAAAACCGCTTTCAGAACCTGGTACGGCCATTACGAGTTTTTGGTCATGCCATTTGGATTAACCAACGCACCCGTGGTGTTCATGGACCTCATGAACCGTGTGTGTAAACCCTACCTCGACCAATTCGTCATTGTTTTCATTGATGATATCCTTATCTATTCTAAGAGTAAGGAAGAACACGAAGAGGACTTGCGCTTAATTCTTGAACTGCTAAGACAGGAGCAGGTATATGCTAAGTTTTCCAAATGCGATTTTTGGATTCGCGAGGTTCAATTTCTTGGACATGTAGTCAATGAGAAGGGAATCCATGTTGATCCATCCAAGGTAGAAGCCATTAAGAATTGGGCAGCACCAACGACTCCGACAGAGGTGCGACAATTTTTGGGATTGGATGGCTACTACCGCCGATTCATAGAGGGGTTTTCTAAGATCTCTCAACCTCTCACCGCCCTAACTCAAAAAGGTAAACCGTATACCTAGAGCGAAACTCAAGATTCAGCATTCCAACTTATGAAGCTGAAACTCTGTAGCGCACCCATCCTATCTCTGCCAGAGGGAACGGATGACTTCATAGTGTATTACGATGCTTCTATCCAGGGTCTCGGTTGTGTGCTAATGCAACGCGAGAAAGTTATCGCATACGCTTCTCGGAAATTAAAAGTCCACGAGAAAAACTACACGACTCACGACTTGGAGTTGGGAGCCGTGGTATTTGCGCTGAAAATCTGGAGACACTACTTGTACGGTACCAAGTGCACCATTTACACCGATCACAAGAGTCTCCAGCACATATTCGAATAGAAAGAGTTGAACATGTGACAGCGTCGCTGGATCGAACTCTTAAATGATTATGATTGTGCCATCAAGTACCATCCAGGTAAGGCTAACGTGGTAGCCGATGCTCTAAGCAGAAAAGAAACCAAACCCCGACGAGTTCGAGCGTTGCAACTCACTATTCATACAGGATTACCCGCACAAATCCGTAATGCTCAACTTGAAGCCTTAAAAGAAGAGAACTTAACGTTGGAAGCCACCCGTGGTATGGAGAAACAACTGGAAGTTAAATTTGTTGGTATTCGCTATTTCGCGGAGCGAATATGGATTCTAGTGTATGGAAACCTGAGAGAGCTTGTTATGGATGAAGCTCACAAATCCCGATACTCTATTCATCCGGGATGTGACAAAATGTACCACGATCTAAAGGTGTTGTATTGGTGGTCGAACATGAAAGCCGACATAGCCACCTATGTGAGCAAGTGCCTAACTTGTTCAAAGGTCAAGGTGGAGTACCAAAATCCATCCGGATTACTTCAACAGCCGGAAATCCCGATGTGGAAATCCTTCTGGATGTAACACAATCTGGGTGATAGTGGATCGCTTAGCCAAATCCGCACACTTCCTTGCTATCAAGGAAACTGACAAAATGGATAAGTTAACCCGCATTTATATTAAGGAAGTAGTCTCTCGGCATGGAGTGCCAATTTCAATCATTTCAGATAGATACGCTCGATTTACTTCGTGCTTCTAGCAATCCATACAGAAATCTCTGGGTACGCATCTGGATATGAGCACAACATACCATCCCCAAACTGATGGCAAGAGTGAGCGTACAATTCAAACCCTAGAGGACATGCTACGGGCTTGCGTAATCGATTTCAGAAATAGTTGGGAGACTCACCTACCCTTGGTGGAGTTCTCTTATAATAATAGCTACCATACTAGCATCCAGGCAGCACCGTTCGAGGCATTATATGGACGGAAATGCCGATCACCTCTCTGTTGGGCTGAAGTTGGAGATAGCCAAGTTACAGCCCTGAACATGTGCACGAAACTTCTGAAAAGATTGTGCAAATTCGAAACCGTATGGCGGCAGCCCGTGACCGTCAAAAGAGCTATGCAGACAAACGCAGAAAACCGTTAGAGTTTCAGTTGGGTGACAGAGTGTTATTAAAAGTTTCACCTTGGAAAGGTGTAATCCGTTTCAGAAAACGGGGCAAGCTAAACCCGCGTTATATTGGACCATTTGAGATAGTGAAAAGGATTGGTCCGGTTGCGTATCAATTAAACCTACCAGATGAACTCAATGGAGTACACAATGTCTTTCATGTTTCAAACCTTAAGAAATGCCTATCTGATGAGACACTAGTAGTTCCGCTCGAGGAGTTGGAAATCGATGAGCAGTTACGTTTCATAGAGGAACAAGTTGAAATTATGGACCGTGAGGTTAAAACACTCAAGCACAGCAAAATCTCAATTATTAGAGTTCGCTGGAACTCGAAACGTGGATCGGAGTTCACATGGGAGCGAGAGGATCAGATGATGAAGAAATATCCTCAGCTTTTCAAGCACTCAACGGCAAACACGAAAGGTACTAATTAAATTTTGAGACGAAATTTCTTTCAACAAGGGGATGATGCGACAACTCAAACTTTTTGTTTCAGACAACTAGCAACTTGGATTAATTTTCGGGACGAAAATTCTTTCAACAAGGGGATGATGTGACATCCGGCATTTTCAGGTTAACTCCGTTAATACAAACATCGTTATCTCAAACATTTATTTATTCAAACTTAGTTATATCAAACATTCACTCATGCATTATATTTAATTAGGTTAATTAGATGAGTCAGTTTCGCACAAACACTTACGTATCGGTAATTCGTAGAATTTCCGGATCACACACGAGTTGAACCCGTAACGTTGGTGAACTAATAAAAATAATTGCGAATAATTATTTTTAATATAAATTATATGAATTTATATGTTTTGTGATTTTTCTCCGAATTATGTGAACTTTCGTGATATCACGTATAATTATCAGATTTTAATTTTACTGTTTATTTTATTGATACTGATTATTTTTATAGATATGGGAACTTTTATAAAAATAATTATTTAAAAGAATATTATCTATTGGATTTATTTAAATGTTTTTTTAATATTTCATGATTATCCATTCCAAATTTAAAACCTTTGAAATCCACCACATAAGGATTTTTATAAAATTTGAAACCCTAATCACATTCTCTCTCTCTCTAAATTGCCGTCCCAACCCCCCCTCCCTCCCCCCATTGCCGAATTCATTCAAGCAACCCAAGCACCTCTCGTTGGAGCTCCGATCTTGAAATTGAACGCGTATTTGGACTCCACTTGACGTTTCTAACAATCCTACGTAGGTTGTTTCGTTCAATTTCGTTACTTTTTGATTCCTAGATTTTAGATTGAAACCCTAGTTCATCCAAACATGAGTTTTTATAAAAAAAGATCGTGACTTTATCATTGTTTTACATGTATTTGATGATTTTGTTGAAACCCTAGTTGTAAAGATTGTTACTTTCCCATAAAGGAAACTTTTTGTGATTTCTAGATTGCATATTTGATGTGTATAATGATTGCTATGGTTATAATCTTATTATATAAGTTGTATGGAATTGGTTTGATGCTTTGAATCCCGTTAAACAAGTTAGAAAACATAGGCTTTCCTGAAGAGGAAACTTTAATTGGAGGAACTTGTTGAATATGGGTTATTATACGTGTTTGATGATGTAGAATGTTTCTATTTAATTATATATGAAGTTTTGAAGCATGTGAAAGTGTAGTTTTATAGAAAACATGTGAATTAATCGTAACTTAATAAAGAAGAAAACTTTTTAGGTTTTGAAACTTGCATACTAGCATTGAACTATATGATGTAATGAGGTTTATGTGTTACTTGTTATATGTGTAGATGAATTGCGGAATCAAATTTTGAATACCTAACCCGGTTCTACAAACTTGCTAAATAAGGAAACTTTAATTTGCAAAAGTGGTCATATAGGGTTAAATAGACATATGTGGTATAATTTGATGATAGAGCTATATTATGTAGGACATAATAACATGTTGCAATGTGTTAGATGCTTGAAATCTTGCATGTCTCTCATAGGTTACTAAAGATAGAAACTTTATTTGGAATTATGACATACATGTTAAGTTATAGGCAAGTGTTATGTGATGTGGTGATCTAGAACATGTTATAGTAATCTTACAAGCATATTAACAATGATAATTCCAAGAAACACGAATCCCGAACACACCTGCTATTTATGGAAACCTGCTATTTTTGGAAACTTGCTATTTATGGAAACCGTACTTGTTTGTTAGAACAAATAGGATTTGTTGCAAAGTGCTACAGTATGATCATTGTGTATAATGTGGTAATATTATACTAAGCAAACATAATTACTTACAACGTGTCACCAATGGGTCGTCGGGTCAAACTTGAGTCAAACATGTAAATTTTTCAAAACACTTAAACATTAGTATTGTTTGGTTTACTAAAGGTTCATATAAACTTGCATGAACACGCACTTATAGACTATGAATTATAGGTGGCAGTTAGAGGTTCAGCTGTTTCACTTAGCTTTCACTTGCATAAACACTCTGGTGAGTTTCATGGCCCATATCTTTACTTACTTTCCTTTTTGGGGAGAAAGCATGCACGCAAACATTATGGGTTTTGTATTATTGTATTATCGCTTGCTTACTAAAGTGCAAACATACCAACAAGTCCTTACATTCTCGAACCGTTAGTATTGGAACATAGCGAGGTGATTTTGAGTAGTACTACTGGGTTTTGACAAGCCCCACCCGAGTTAGTCGCGCTAACTTGATCGGAGGTCGAACGGGTGTAAGATTAGCCTAGACATTTGCCATTGTTCGGTAGACATGGCGGAAGGCAAACAAACACAAACAGTTAGCTTCGGTTTTGAACACTTGTAGTAGCATGACATAGACTAGCTATCTATCGGTATACATAAATTACATTATCTAGCAAACATCGAACTTTTTAATTACTTACATCTCTATGAACTCACCAACCATTGTGTTGACACTTTTATTATGTCTTTCTCAGGTCGCTAAGCTACACACAAGATTAGGATGCATGGTCTGAGCATGGTTTTCGCAAACAATTTCAAACTTATTTATTTCTATTATTTACTTTGGTTTGGGCGCGATGTTTTTGTGCATTTGACTATTCTTGCAATTGGATTTTATATACGCTTCCGCATCGTTTTCAAACTTAAGCTTTTGTTGTCTCGTGACTATGAGCAGAATTAGTATTTTATTTAAATTCATATAGAGTCGTTCCGTGTAACTAATGACTGAGATCTGGTATGTCATGCGCTTCGCGGTAAAACTCTGCAGGTGGATTTTGAGGGTGTGAAAAATAATTGTTAACAAAAGTTATTTTGTTTTTTTGGATGACATGAGTTGTGAAATACTTTCTCCTTCATAAACTACAAGTATTTCTTAATTCTTATAGTTGTTTCTTCAAATGCTTTGTCATTATAAACACTATTAGAATCACCAAACACATATGTTCATGAAGAATTATAAAGTTGTTTTACCGGATGTGGTTCTCAATGTTCATTGTTACTTATGATGAATATGTACATCCTTGGATTGTGTAATAATTTATTATTTCTCTTTGGATCATATGGCTATTTTACACACTTTCGCCTCATCTTGAATAATTTTCTCTTGAAAAAACTTTGAAATAGCTCGCTTGAAATAGACTCTATTGTGACCGAGTTGGCTCGGCACGACTCTGTATGTAACTAAAGTGAATTCGAGCCGGCGTGGCTCGAATCGGTCCGACTTCTTTTCTATCGTATAAGTTAAGCCCAACATACATTCTTTCACACAAAATGACGTGTGTTTGATGTCAATGGTATAAATATGCGGCGAGGCTTTCTCGTTCTTTTTTCGATATACGAGGATTTGTTTCGGATTTATCGTCTAAAAATCATCCAACTACAGTTTTCATGATTTCTTGTAGAGAGGTGTCTGGATCTTTTTTACCTCGCCCTAAACTGACAAACCATGAGATGAGTTGGTTCCTTCGATTTAACTTAATTATTTTAATTTGAAATGCGCATACACTAAGAGTACACATTTAAAATCTCTATATATAAGATTCACATTTTTCATTCATCACAACATAAGTACGTACTAAAAACCATATTTGCACCAACAAGAATTTAATTTTTCCTCCCATTTCGATCTTGGTCTGAATCAGAAAGGTTAATTTAAATGGCTTAGATTGGATTTCTAACACAAATCATATAAGTTCACATTCCTAGTAAATTCCTTGATGTGTGAGGATAACAAGTTGCTATAGTTGCATCTTAAGTTATTTTCTACCATCATAAACGAACTCACTTAGTCTTACCGCAAGAAAATTAGTAATTTCTGATATATGTGCTACTGAAAATACATGTTACAGAAAAGTATTGTTTCTCTACTCTAAATTGTGGTTAATTTAGAATCGTCCACGATTGCCTTTTATTCACTTGGTTAAGGTCCTACAGAAACTCGATTGACAATCTTCTATGAATAAAACAATAAAAAAACAAAATAAAAACATAACTTTTACTCTCACGACCTAAAGTTTTTTATATATTCGATGGTAAATGTTTTTCTTTTGTAATTTGGTAGAAAAAATCGGATACCATGTAGAAGCTGACAAGTCAACTATGTAATGTGCAGTACTAGATGTGAGAAACTTGATTTGCCGGCTAGTTAGCTAGAATATGTGGGTGGTGATTGTTGAAAGTTATTTTTTCGAGAGAGTCAAGGTAGCTAAAGAGTTATACCGCTGCTAGACATTTTAATTTGGACTCACCCCTCTACCTCTTTAGTTGATTCCTCGATCATATATGGAATTTGATGCCAACATTACTAAAGTTGGAAGCTGAACCTAGTCTTGTTTAAGGGATAAATGAAGAAATGAGTATACATGAAAACCACTCTCCTATTAGAGACTCATTGCCAACCATGTTCACCCTTCTCACGCATCATGCGGGATCATGGATCAGAAGCTTCCCATATCTCATCTATATATACCTAAATCTAAGCCATTTTTAATAATCCAACACATGGCGTGACTACAAAGGAACGCAAGTGAAAGGAAAAGCCAAGTGTCCCTAAGGGATCCTCCGAACACTTCATTATGATGTTTTATTAGAACTTCTTACTAAAGTGTTTGGGGGAATTCCAAGTGCCACTTGACAAACATGAAAGCAGAAGTGTTTGACATCACTACACTGTTTTTAGTAAATGCACGGCTTAAATAGTTATCACACAAATTACCAACACCAATGAGATATAAGGCCACATGATTAACATCCTAATTGGTGAAGGTAATATTTATGAGGGATGTTACCAAGGCAACAACTTATCTATTAGATTTCCATATCAAACACAACTAGATGTCGATCATATTCTTCATATGAAGAGAAGAGACTACAATCTCCGCTCCTGCTACTACCGTACCGTCTTTCTCGGTGATTCCACCTTCTGTGCCACCCACCACCACTCATTCGTCCTCAAACTCCTACTTATATTTGTTTGTTGTAGAAGGCTATATACGGTTTTAGGCAAGCCCCATGAGCTTGGTTTTCCAAGCTATTTACGACTCTCATGACATTTCACTTTACCCATTGTGTATCTGATACTTCTTTATTTGTTTATTGTCGAGATTCTATCACCTGTTACATGCTTGTATATGTTAAAGATATTCTTATCACTCGGAGCTCTTATAGCTTTGTTTCTGAGGTGATTCAGTCGTTACATTCTCTAAAGGTAGTTTACAGTTATTTGAACAAGGTTATTTATCAGATCTTTTGCAGCGCATTGGCTTGTCTGAGTGCAAAACCTCAATCCACTCCAGTTTCTATGGAGCGAAAATTCTCTTGGTATTCTGGGGTCCCTATAGACAACCCTTTAATTTATCAGAGTACAGTTGGAGCACTATAGTATTTAGTTTTGACGAGACCCAAGATTGCGTATGTCGTGAGTAAGGTTTCCCAGTTCCTTCATAAAACCTACCGATAGGCACTGCTTGACATTTAAGCGTATTCTAAGATATCTTAAGGGTACTATTACTCACGGGAGCCATGCCTCTATGTATTGTAATCACCACCAGCTGGTTCAAAGCTGAGTAATGTATTCTGGAGTCTAGGGGTATATTCTCCCTAAACCACTATCTTTTTATCAAGGCTATTCATGATTTCCTGAAAACATTTTGAAAATATACGTCAACGAAAGTTGGTGAATAACATTTACAAGACACAAAACATTTTGCAGTATGATATCGTTCAACTCATATAACCATATTTTACGGTAAAATATGCATACACTACCACAATTTATACCCTAACAACTATAATACAAATGGGTAAAACTCCCAGAACTCTGGGTACCCTCCGGTAATGTTATTTCTCCCAAATTTGTATGAAGCTAGTTATGCCATAACCTTCGCTATGGCATATATATGAATCTGATCAAACCATACGTATAAAAATGGCAATATGCTTCCTGTAAGTTACCTTTACGCTTATATTTATTCAACAATTTCATGCCATTTTGAAGACATAAAACATTTGTACGGTTGGATAAAAAGTATAAATGTATTTACCTTAAAGTTGAGTTCCTAATTGAAAGCAGCGCTTCGTCTCTTATCTCAAAGATTTCTGGGTCCTGATACATTAACCCTATGTTAGGTTAGGGTACACCTAACTAATTATTATTTTGGTTGATATTGGCTAACGCTGCCTTGGTTAAGCATGGATGATCAGTCCATGCCTAACTAAAGTGTCACACCCCAACCGACGGCGGAAACGTCGGGGCGTGAAGCGTGCAGACTGTTCATTGCTCATGGTTTGCTAAAGTTTGAATATTTAATAATTGTTTTCATTGCAATCAACAAGTTCAATCAAAACACAACCAATCCACAAAACATAAATGTAAATTACATATAATAAACTGGTTTAATTGAATTCTAGGTCCAAAAATCCTATGTGTAGCATATCTTGATCACTTCAAACATTGGTACCTGAAACATGGTTAAAACAAGGTCAACTAAAAAGTTGGTGAGAGTACATAGGTTTTATTGTGTGATAGCAAAATACGTGTTGTGTGCATACAGTTCAATACAACATGACAATTAAGGCAATTATGGAGAGGAACCATCGTGTAACCTATACAATCAAACCTTTGTAACTTGCACACAAAATAGTGTTGTCAGTAACAGTCACCCTACCTGGGTGGGTTTGTCAGACTCAATAGATCTACCACTGTTTACTGTCGGCTGTTAGTTAATGATTGTACATGAAGAGCATAATAATTGGTCTACACACTTAGTACTCAAGCACAAAGCGCAAAATTGTATACATGCATAGGATGGAACTGTATATGTGTATAATTGAAAACATGTAAATAGAACGCATGTTCCACCCCAAAAGTTTGTAAAATAGAGTAAAAGAGGGGCTATGTAACTCACGTGTTATGTAGCGTATAGATTGCACAAGCAAATGGGAAACGGCGGTGTGTTGTAGATTGCTAGATTCGACCTAATGAACAATATTCGATGTCGGAAGCGGATTTGTTTAAGTTTAAGGTTTGTTTAAATATACTATTTATTTAATCAATAGTAATAGAATATACATTTATTTAAAATATAAGTTTAAATAATATTTGTATAAAACAAAGTGTATGGAAATACGTAGTTGTATATAAGTTTGTAGTATTTATTGATTTTGATTTATTAGTAAGAGTAAATAATTGATTCGAATGATTTGTTAACGAAACTCGGTTCTGAATAAAAATAATTTTTATAACATTAAAACTGATTAAAATATAAAATATATTAAATAAAAGACTCTGTTAAAGGATGAACACGACCGTGCTCGTATACGGCACGACCGTGCTCAGCTCGTACGCGGCCGCGCTTGTTGGTAACGCGCCCGTGGTTGGTCAGAAGTCACAACAAGAGTCTGTTCATAAGACACGACCGTGCTCGTACCTGGCACGACCGCGTCTAGGGTTTGACTAGGTCAGGACTTTGTTTGGTCGGTAAGAATGACCGTGCCACACTCGGACACGACTGTGCTTGGTCAGGCACGACCGCGCTCTTTGTTGAGCGCGACCGTGTCTGGTCCTTTTCAGACACAATTCGCCTGATTCTTGTATTAAAAACGTTTAGAATCATAGGGTTTTCATTAGGAATCTGTTCACGAACTCAACCATACCATTTAATTGGATTTATATCCTGTTTAACTTGTAGTTTGATTAAAACCTTTTTAACACTAAAAACTTAGATTCAAATTGGTAAAATTGTATATTATTAACTCAAATTAGATTTGGGTTTTCGTCTGGAATGAAGAAACGAATTTATTGGACTATTACTTACCTTGGTTTGATTGGGCAACAATTGCAGACGGCTACGGAAAAGAATCGCGGCTTTTTCTTGATCGACAGAGAATTAGAGATGTTGATTAGACGAATTGAGGGTTGTAGAATCTTATAGGAGTCGTACGAAGTCCATATTGTGGTTTGATTTGTCTTGATTTGGTCATAATTACGAGATTTGATTCGATAAGGAAAGTCCGGTCGTAGTCGCGAGAATTCGGACGATTGGACGTGTATTTGGTCGGGTTTTAGGCTTAATTGATCGAATAACTTCTTCTACAAGTATCGCGATTTCTAAAACAGGTTTGGAAATCTATTTTTGGACAAGATTTGAGTCGGTTTGACTTTGCGGAGTCAAACTGTATCTCAGGCGCGACCGTGCTTAAAGTTAAGCACGACCGTGGTCGTTGGTTTAAGCGCGACCGTGCTTAGGACTAAGCACGACCGTGCTTGTGCACTTTTTGATATTTACGAGGATGATCCCTGTAGTTTTGTAGTCTTTATGTTGTTTTGAGTTTTGGTCAAGTTTGGGTCCTCGAGGTTTGTAAGATTGTTTTAGTTAATATTGTAATATAATAAACGCGTGTATGCTTGTTATTGCACATGAACAATGAATGTAAGGTTGGAATCAGAATCGTCTTTTATTGCACGGCATAAAATAAATAGGAAAAACATGAAAATCAGAAAGGTTACAGTATCCCCATGTTGAGGGAATTTCGTCCCGTAATTCAACTGGTTGAGGCTACTGCTTCAGCAAAAAGATGTGGGTACTTGAGCTTCATTTGGTCTTCTCGTTCCCAAGTAAACTCGGGTCGTCGTTTAGATTCCCAACGAACCTTGACAATAGGAATACGGCTGCGCTTGAGTTGTTTTATCTCACAATCCATAATCTCGACTGGTTTTTCAACGAAGTGCATCGTCTCATCAATGCGCACATCGTCAAGAGGTATATGAAGGTTCTCATCAGCAAGACACTTCTTGAGGTTGGATACATGAAATGTAGGATGTATGTTGCCAAGTGATGGAGGTAACTCGAGCTTGTAAGCCACTTTCCCAATCCTTTCAAGGATCTTGAATGGACCCACATAGCGAGGTGCTAGCTTGCCTTTCTTCCCAAAACGGATCACCCCTTTCCAAGGAGCCACCTTTAGAAGTACAAGATCACCGACTTGGAATTCCAAGGGTTTGCGTCGTTTGTCGGCATAGCTCTTTTGCCGACTCCTCGCAACTCGAATGTTGTTACGGATTTGAATAATCTTGTCGGAGGTTTCTTGAATTAACTCGGGACCGGTGATTTGTGCTTCACCAATTTCGTTCCAACACATGGGAGAACGACACTTACGACCGTAGAGAGCTTCAAACGGAGCCATGTCGATGCTGGTGTGGTAACTATTGTTGTAGGAGAATTCGATAAGTGTCAAATGTGAATCCCAATTGCCACCAAAGTCGATGACACAGGCTCTCAGCATGTCTTCCAGGGTTTGGATTGTTCGCTCGGTCTGACCATCAGTTTGGGGATGGTAGGCCGTGCTCAAATCCAATCGTGTACCAAGTGCCTTTTGGAGAGATTGCCAAAACCGAGAAGTGAAACGAGCATCTCTATCGGAGATTATGTTCAAAGGAACACCGTGACGACTCACGATCTCGTCAATGTAAATTCGGGCCAATTTCTCAACCTTATAGTCTTCACGGATAGGCAAGAAGTGTGCGGACTTAGTGAGACGGTCAATGATCACCCAGATGCTATCATAACCGCTTGAAGTGCGAGGGAGTTTAGTGATGAAATCCATAGCTAGATTCTCCCATTTCCACACGGGGATTTCCGGTTGTTCAAGTAAACCAGAAGGATGTTGATGCTCAGCTTTGACTTTAGAACATGTGAGACATTTTGCTACGAACAAGGCAATGTCTTTCTTCATGCCGGGCCACCAATATTGTGGACGAAGATTTTGGTACATTTTATCCGCACCGGGATGAATAGAATATCGAGACTTGTGTGCTTCGGTCATGATGAATGCTCGGAGATCGTCACGATCGGGAACCCAAATACGATCTAGAAAATAAAGCAAGCCATTGGTTTTAGTCTCTAATTGGAATTCAGCACCGCAAGACATTTCCTCATACATATTGCCCTCGGTAACCGAGACATGTTGAGCTTCTAGAATACGAACTTGAATATCGGAATGGATCTTGACACTTTGAAGCATGACATGTTCCTTGCGGCTTAGTGCATCGGCTAAAACATTAGCCTTGCCGGGATGATAACGAATCTCGCAATCGTAATCGTTGAGGAGTTCAACCCAACGTCGTTGTCTCATGTTGAGTTCCTTTTGGTTGAAGATATGTTGGAGGCTTTTGTGGTCGGTGAACACCACACATTTCGTCCCATAGAGGTAATGTCTCCAAATCTTCAACGCGAATATGACCGCACCCAACTCCAGATCGTGCGTCGTATAATTATTCTCATGAATCTTGAGTTGTCTTGATGCATAAGCGATCACTTTGCCTCGTTGCATGAGCACACAACCAAGACCTTGGTTTGAAGCATCACAGTAAACAACTAGATCATCTTCACCTTCAGGAAGGGTGAGGATAGGAGCATTGCACAACTTTTGCTTGAGAATTTGAAAGGCTTCTTCTTGTTTCGGTCCCCACTCATAAGGTTTACCTTTTTGGGTTAGGGCAGTGAGGGGAATAGCGATCTTGGAGAAATTTGAGATGAACCTTCGATAGTAACCCGCTAAACCAAGAAACGAACGAACTTCGGTAGGGGTTTTAGGAGCTTTCCAATTCTTAACAGCTTCAATTTTGGCGGGGTCCACATGAATTCCCTTTTCATTGACAACGTGACCCAAAAATTGCACTTCCTTTAGCCAAAAATCACACTTGGAGAACTTGGCGTATAGCTGTTCGGTTTTCAAGAGATCCAAAATCAACCTAAGGTGTTGTTCATGATCTTCCTTAGTCTTTGAATAGATCAAGATGTCATCAATGAACACGATAACAAATTTATCAAGGTATGGTTTGCACATGCGATTCATGAGGTCCATGAAAACAGCAGGTGCATTGGTTAGCCCAAAAGGCATAACCATGAACTCGTAGTGACCATATCTCGTTCGGAAGGCGGTTTTGGGAACATCCTCCTCTTGCACACGGAGTTGATGATAACCAGATCGAAGATCAATCTTCGAGAAGTAGGTACAACCTTGGAGTTGATCGTAGAGATCGTCAATCCTAGGTAAAGGGTAGCGGTTTTTGATTGTAAGCTTGTTGAGTTCTCGATAGTCAATACACATGCGGAATGAACCGTCCTTCTTTTTAACAAATAAGACCGGTGCACCCCACGGTGAATGACTCGGGCGTATGAACCCTTTGTCGGCGAGTTCTTGAAGTTGGCTTGCAAGTTCTTGCATCTCGGAAGGTGCAAGCCGGTACGGAGCTTTAGCCACCGGGTTTGCTCCAGGTACAAGATCGATGCGAAATTCCACTTGCCGAACAGGTGGAAGACCTGGCAAGTCATGGGGAAAAACTTCAGGAAAATCCCGAACGATGGGGATGTCTTGTACACTCCTCTTCTTGTCTTCTTTTAGGATAACATGGGCTAGGAAAACCATGTACTTCTTTCGTATATACTTTTGGACGGTAATGCATGACATTAGTTTGAGTCCTTTGCAAGGTTTCTCACCAAGGACCTTCAACGTTTCACCGGATGGGAGTGGTATACGGATGCATTTTTCAAAGCACATGACTTCGGCATGGTGCTTCGACAACCAATCCATACCTATGATGACGTCAAAACTCCCTAATGGCATTGGTACGAGGTTGATTGGAAAAGTGTGTTTATTTAGTTCTAGGGAGCAATCATAAATGATGGTGTTAATTGTAACGGTGTTACCATCGGCTACCTCAACGGTAAAGGTTTTCTCTAGTTTAGACCGGGTTTTTGCAAGTAACGGTTCGAAGTCTAGTGACACAAAACTTTTATCGGCTCCGGTATCAAATAGTATAGAAGCATAACGATTATTCATAAGGAACGTACCGTTAACCACATCAGTGTTGGCCTGAGCCTCATTGACGTTGATGTTGAAAGCACGCCCACGAGCTCCGCCTTGGTCAACATTGACCAGTCTTGGGCACTGGTTACGGAAGTGGTTCGGGTTGCCACATTCGAAGCAAGCACGTCCATTTGCAATGGCTGGGATGACTTGGTTAGTTGCTTGTTGATTGGCTTGATTTGCTGGGTTGCTTTGGTTGGCAAGTGCCTTGGCTCGACAAATATTGGCTGTGTGGCCATGTTTCCCGCAGTGGTTGCAAAGGCGACAAGGTATGCTTGGAGGGTGATGATAGTTGCAGGTTTCTTTGCTGGGTTTTGAGCCATGGGTGCAACTTGATTCACTGGAGCAGCCTGAGTGATTACAGCACAGTTCTTGACCTTTCTCTTCCTAGTGTTGCGGTATGGTTCAGTTCGGACTTCTTTGACATGAGCGGGAGGTGTTGTTGTGTCAGAAACTTTCTTGGCACCCTTTCTTGTAAGTGTACCCGCTTTAACATGGTTGTCAGTAAGTGTGGCTGACAAGCGGATAGCATCCTCCAGAGTAGCAGGATTTCCTCCTACCACAGTATCTTGAATTTGTCTAGGTAGACCACCAATGTACTTTTCAATACACCTAGACAGAGGTGTAACCATGTGTGGCACAAGTAGACTCAGCTCGTGGAAACGGGTGGTGTATGCTAAGCTTTCACCACTATCTTGAGCAAGATCCCAAAATTCCGCTTCCAGCTTCTTCATCTCATTTCGAGGGCAGAATTCCTCAGTCATGATCCTCTTCAATTCATCCCACGGCAGTGCCATTGCTACATCCACTCCCCTAGTCCTTTTCTCACCATTCCACCAAGTAAGCGCCCTTTTTTGAAAGACACTAGTAGCATGACGAACACGGAGGTTGTCGGGACAGTCGCTATTGAGGAAAGTGCTCTCAATGCTTTCAAACCATTGAAGGAGTCCCGTGGCTCCTTCGTTGCCATATAATTTGAGGGGATTACAGGAGTTGAAGTGTTTGAAGGTGCATTGTGGCGGGTTGGCACCACCACCCCCTCCAGTATTAGCACTCCCACTGGCATGGCCATTAGTGTTGTTGTTGGCTTGGGTAATTTGATTCACCAGCTGTGTGAGTAGAGCAGCCAGGTCAGTGTTATTGCTGTTGTTACTGTTGTCACGACGGGGAGGCATTCTACAGATTTAGACATAATAAGAGTTGTGAGAATTTCTTGAATCAACTAGGAGGATAAATAGATATAAGTAGTTCATAGTTCGGATTGTACTCAAATAGTGACATAATCACTCGAGTACTATGACATATTAAGGTTAATTTAAACTTATATAATTATCAAGAAGACGTGCTTTAGCCTATAAGTAAACACTCATCCCGGGAATTCCCAGGAAAGCATACGGATCCCTCGGTTGATTGGGATTTATATGAAATGCTTTCCTAGACAGAAAGCCCAGAATACAGGTGTCACTCTTCCGGATTGCACGTGTCCTTTAACAATTAAACAAAGTCTAAAAACCTTAACGGGTGTAAGAGAAAATTTTATAGACCAAAGTCTAAGAATATGATATGTTGATGATGACACGGAAGCAGGCATGAAGGATATGTGGTTTAGGATATGGGTAGGGATATTGTTTATTTAAGTTGTTATTTATATATACATATAAAACATTTAGCATATATCACATAGCATGTAGCACATAGCATGTAACACAAAAATCATGAAGCATGGCATAAGTGGGTATCCTAAAGTTATAGTCTAGGTCAAAGGTGTCTAATAACCTAATTCCCTATAACCAAGGCTCTGATACCAATCTGTCACACCCCAACCGACGGCGGAAACGTCGGGGCGTGAAGCGTGCAGACTGTTCATTGCTCATGGTTTGCTAAAGTTTGAATATTTAATAATTGTTTTCATTGCAATCAACAAGTTCAATCAAAACACAACCAATTCACAAAACATAAATGTAAATTACATATAATAAACTGGTTTAATTGAATTCTAGGTCCAAAAATCCTATGTGTAGCATATCTTGATCACTTCAAACATTGGTACCTGAAACATGGTTAAAACAGGGTCAACTAAAAAGTTGGTGAGAGTACATAGGTTTTATTGTGTGATAGCAAAATACGTGTTGTGTGCATACAGTTTAATACAACATGACAATTAAGGCAATTATGGAGAGGAACCATCGTGTAACCTATACAATCAAACCTTTGTAACTTGCACGCAAAATAGTGTTGTCAGTAACAGTCACCCTATCTGGGTGGGTTTGTCAGACTCAATAGATCTACCACTGTTTACTGTCGGCTGTTAGTTAATGATTGTACATGAAGAGCATAATAATTGGTCTACACACTTAGTACTCAAGCACAAAGCGCAAAATTGTATACATGCATAGGATGGAACTGTATATGTGTATAATTGAAAACATGTAAATAGAACGCATGTTCCACCCCAAAAGTTTGTAAATTAGAGTAAAAGAGGGGCTATGTAACTCACGTGTTATGTAGCGTATAGATTGCACAAGCAAATGGGAAACGGCGGTGTGTTGTAGATTGCTAGATTCGACCTAATGAACAATATATGATTACGTATTATTGAGTTGCGTTATTCGATGTCGGAAGCGGATTTGTTTAAGTTTAAGGTTTGTTTAAATATACTATTTATTTAATCAATAGTAATAGAATATACATTTATTTAAAATATAAGTTTAAATAATATTTGTATAAAACAAAGTGTATGGAAATACGTAGTTGTATATAAGTTTGTAGTATTTATTGATTTTGATTTATTAGTAAGAGTAAATAATTGATTCGAATGATTTGTTAACGAAACTCGGTTCTGTATAAAAATAATTTTTATAACATTAAAACTGATTAAAATATAAAATATATTAAATAAAAGACTCTGTTAAAGGATGAACACGACCGTGCTCGTATACGGCACGACCGTGCTCAGCTCGTACGCGGCCGCGCTTGGTCGGTAACGCGCCCGTGGTTGGTCAGAAGTCACAACAAGAGTCTGTTCATAAGACACGACCGTGCTCGTACCTGGCACGACCGCGTCTAGGGTTTGACTAGGTCAGGACTTTGTTTGGTCGGTAAGAATGACCGCGCCACACTCGGACACGACTGTGCTTGGTCAGGCACGACCGCGCTCTTTGATGAGCGCGACCGTGTCTGGTCCTTTTCAGACACAATTCGCCTGATTCTTGTATTAAAAACGTTTAGAATCATAGGGTTTTCATTAGGAATCTGTTCACGAACTCAACCATACCATTTAATTGGATTTATATCCTGTTTAACTTGTAGTTTGATTAAAACCTTTTTAACACTAAAAACTTAGATTCAAATTGCTAAAATTGCGTATTATTAACTCAAATTAGATTAGGGTTTTCGTCTGGAATGAAGAAACGAATTTATTGGACAATTACTTACCTTGGTTTGATTGGGCAACAATTGCAGACGGCTACGGAAAAGAATCGCGGCTTTTTCTTGATCGACAGAGAATTAGAGATGTTGATTAGACGAATTGAGGGTTGTAGAATCTTATAGGAGTCGTACGAAGTCCATATTGTGGTTTGATTTGTCTTGATTTGGTCATAATTACGAGATTTGATTCGATAAGGAAAGTCCGGTCGTAGTCGCGAGAATTCGGACGATTGGACGTGTATTTGGTCGGGTTTTAGGCTTAATTGATCGAATAACTTCTTCTACAAGTATCGCGATTTCTAAAACAGGTTTGGAAATCTATTTTTGGACAAGATTTGAGTCGGTTTGACTTTGCGGAGTCAAACTGTATCTCAGGCGCGACCGTGCTTAAAGTTAAGCACGACCGTGGTCGTTGGTTTAAGCGCGACCGTGCTTAGGACTAAGCACGACCGTGCTTGTGCACTTTTTGATATTTACGAGGATGATCCCTGTAGTTTTGTAGTCTTTATGTTGTTTTGAGTTTTGGTCAAGTTTGGGTCCTCGAGGTTTGTAAGATTGTTTTAGTTAATATTGTAATATAATAAACGCGTGTATGCTTGTTATTGCACATGAACAATGAATGTAAGGTTGGAATCAGAATCGTCTTTTATTGCACGGCATAAAATAAATAGGAAAAACATGAAAATCAGAAAGGTTACATAAAGCTAGGCTACCCAATATCTACCCTAATAATAATCCTAAGGTGTATTATTATCCTGGTTGATATTGGCTAACGCTGCCTTGGTTAAGCATAGATGATCAGTCAATGCCTAACTAAAGCTAGGCTACACAATATCTACCCTGACAATAACCCTAAAGCCTAGTAATAATAAAAATAACTAATAATTAACTAGACATAAACTTAAACGAGAATGTACCTGAAAACTATATACGACAATTTGATGTAGAGTCTACCTACTCGTGCTCCAAAATAACTATTAACAACACCCATAAAAGTATTGAAAACTCAGGATTCTCTTTATAATTGAGCATTCCTAAAAAACTTATAATATAAATGATGCTATATAGGTGTTATTTATAGTTTACGTTCACTGCTTCCTTTCTCTAAATCTTCGATGGGAGATGCAGAAAGTTTTGTCTTTGACGTCACTTTGACGTCATACACATATTATGTTTGTTTTGATTTTATTAGTATTTTATTATTCTAATTAATTCAGCTGCTTACCTCGTTTTTTTCTCATAACTTTTAAAATATGGCGTTTTATAAAATTACAAATATGTCGTTGGGACGAGCTTATTTTTCTCTACGAGTCGACCTATGTTTTGTTAAAAACGGAGCAAGTTTCAAAAATAATATTATTTTATTATTATTATTATTATTATTATTATTATTATTATTATTATTAAACGATTCATATACTAGTAAATGTTCTTCTAGATACTTCATATTTCTAATATCCATTTTACTCGTTTATGATTACGAGGTCGTGCGTTATAAAAAAAAATCGGGGTATTACATGGGCTGACCATTTCTCATTCCTCCACAACTGCTATTCATGGCTACGCCGACGCTAATTGGGCAGGTTGTCCTCATGTTGTTCGACCACTGGCTACTGAATTTTTCTTGTATCCAACAATTATTAGTTGGTCTTCCATACGGGGGCTTGTAAGCAAACAGGTTGGCCTATTTTGAGTTTTATTATATAGAGACGGTTTGTAGAATCAAAGACTGAAAGCTACAAAATTCTCTAAGTAGAAATGCTGTGGACCACACAGTTTTACTGCTGACCAACAACTGCAGCGGATAAGCTTGTTTGCTGCTGATGCCTGTTCCTCTGCTGATGAACAAAGTAGCTGCAGACAGCCTTATGTGCTGAAGACCAAAGTTGCTGTGGATAGGTTTATCAGCAGCGTCCAACACTTGTTGCTGCTGATAGGCAAATACTCAGCAGCTTTGGATTGTTGAGTCCTGCTGCGAATCCTCAACTTTGCTGCTGATAGCTTTATTTCTTGAAGATCAAACGTTGCAGCTGACTATCCATGCAAAGCGCCACTGACACCTTTCTGCAAAAGCAACTGACACCTTTCTGCAAAAGTAACTGACACACTCTAAGCAGAAGAAACCTCACTGGTGCAACCAATAAAGGACAATAACGTTCTTCTCCAAGCATGCAAACAATGATGCCTAAGAAGACGTTTCAGTAAAGTTAACTACATTAGTCTTTACGTGTTATTTAGCTTCATAAACAAGATCAACGGCTTGTGTTAGATCTGATTCTTAGAATCAAGGGTCTGTCTTGATTCTAAGTTACTATATATACCATGTAAACACTTCATACACAAGTGTGCTTTTCATAGGGTTTTTCATTGTAATCTTGTAACCTTGAAGCTTAATACAAACTGCATTTATCAGTATTCTTCCAGTTTACTTGTTTTACTTTGTTTGGTTGTTATTGTTTCCGCCAATATCAACTAGAATAGAACCACCTTGTATCTAACGATCATACAAGTGGTATCAGAGCTTTGGCTCACAGATTGAACAAACTAACACTTGTTTAATCAATCTCTGGTTCTATTCAAAACTACCTCTTTGCAAAAGTCACCCATCTTCAAATCAAAAATGGCACAAAATAATGGATTCGAAGATATCGGCAGCATCAACAGACCACCAAGATTGGTGTATGGAGAAGATTACGAGCAGCAATACGAAAACTTTGTCTCGAAGGAAGGTGAGTCACTAACCATTTTGTATAACAGGTACACTTACTTGGTAGGAGAGCTGCAGTGCTCTAAGGTGAAGCTGGAGAATGAAGACATTCTGAAAAAGTTCATCAGATCTCTTCCTAGCTGTTGGACACTTTACACAGTGTCAATAAGAAGAACTGAGAATTTGAAGACTCTGCAGATGAACGAGCTCTTTGGTATGCTAAAAACCTATGAATTAGAAATGATTCAAGCCAAAGAAAGAAGCTCAAGCCATCAATTAGCCTCAACTGCAGCTTGTGCAAATGTTGGAACTTCTGACTTTGACTGGAGCTTCCAATATGAAGATGTTCCTGCCACCAACCAGACACTTATGGCAGACACTGTAGAGATACCACCTCAGGTATGTGAACATCTTTGCTCTCAAGCTTGTATTGATAAAGTTTTAGGTTATAGAAAGCATAACCAAAACCTTATAGATCAAAATGAAGAATTTCATCAGATGAAATCTGAGTTCAAAAAGGTTGAAAATACTTATAAAGAAAAGATTAACTGCCTTAAGAAAGAGATTTCATCTTTAAACACGAACAAACTAATCTTGAAACTCAGATTGATGATCTACTGGTCAAGTTAAAAGCTACAAGAGCTGAACTGGCAGAACAAAAAGTTCATGTTGAAAAATTTGAATTCTCTTCCAAAAAGTTACAAAGACTTTAGATATTCAAGTCCATGAGAAGGTAAAGACTAGACTTGGGTATCACAATGACCGGTACAAGACAGTTCCCCCTCGATTATGTTGCCATCTATGAACCAAGCTTCAATCTTGCAAACCTTGACATGGCAAACCGAAATCTTGATCCCTCAAAGGATGAACCTTTCATGGAAGATTGCACTACTTCATCAGAATCTGAGTCAACCTTCTCAGACCATTATGAAACTAGTGCAGCTCCATCTTCTCCTGCCACTGAGGCTGTTCTGACTGATGTTGAAGTTCCCATTGTCCCTCCAGCTGCTCCGGTTCCTGTTCCATTCAAACAAATCAGGATTAGCTACCCTCCTGATGGAAGAAAGCTAAATGTTGAAAAGGGGCAGTCATCAGGCTCTAGTAACCCAAAGCCTTAAACCAAATCAATCAAACCGAGGAAGACGTTTGATATATGTGGCAAATACAATCACACTGCCAGGGATAAGATAGCACTATCCTGCTTTGTGTGTGGCAAATACAATCACACCGCCAGCACCTGCTTTCACAACCTTGAACACCAAAGAAACTCAAAGCAGCATGCCTTGTGTGTGTGTGGCAAATACAATCACACCAACAAAAAGGTAAGAAGCTTTGAAGCCAAAGCAACCAAGTTCAGGGACTCTCTATCTCCACCAAAAATGACTGTGCCAAAGCCTCAACAAACCTGTATCATTTGTGGTGAATCAGACCACTTTGCTGCCAAATGCAGGTTTAATCCATTCAACCAGTTTGCAAAGTGCTCATCTGGGTTTACTCCAACAGCAGTGAATAAAAATACTGCTGATCCAGAAAAGGCCAGAAATGGCCGCTACTGTCAAAGGGAAATCCAAGGCAAAGCCTTCAGCACCAACAAAATCTGCTGATAGTGTAAAAACAAAGGCAAAGCCTTCAACAGCCATCAATCTTGCTGCTGCTCCAGTAAAGCCATCAGCAGTAACAAAATCTGCTGCTGATAAGTCAGAATCTTCAGTAGCAAAAACTGCTGCTGATAGAATAAAGAAAACTGGAAAACCACCAACTCAGCAATGGAAAGCCAAAACCCCTCCAAGCATTATCATTGGTTCCATTGACTGCAAGCATGCTGACAAGGACAAACTGACAACCATCTTTTTCAAGTCTGCAGGCTCAAAGCAGTCAGCAGCAACATCTTTGCTGCGGATGACTTCATCCATAAGCAGCATCCAAATCTGCTGCTGAAAGACTTAACTATCCGTAGCAACCAAGTCTGCAGCGGATAGCTCACCATCTGCAGCAACCAAGTTTGCTGCTGATGGGTAAAACCAAGTCTAAATTATCTTTTACCCGTTGTAAAAATTCCTTTCAGTCTTTACCATGACTACCAGAGTGTTTTACAGCTGTAACAGTGGAAAGTGAAAAGGGTAGTACTGTACAAGTAAGTTTGCTTTTTCCCTCCTCTGCCGCTATAACACAAATCAAATTCCTCCATAACCTCTTCATATTCATTTCAACCTAACTCCCATCACTTTCTCTCAAGTCCCCACAGCATTCAAAGCCTTCCATACTTAACCGCCATTCAAATACCTTCCCTTTTCCCTCCAAATCCAATAAAAAAATGGCAGGAGCAGACATAAACAACCCTGATGACAAGTTTTCCCCATACCACAACCTGACGGCATACTTAATAAAAGGAAAGAAATCCGAAGGTTTCGATGACATGATCGACTTCCTTTGTCGATCGAAGATTCACTACGCTATGACGGTAAACCCAACAACTTATATTCCTCACATGGAGGATTTCTGGAACTCTGTCGTCTACTCTACCGAACAGGGGACGCCCCAAATCAAAGCCAAGGTAGATGGCAAGGAAATCATCATCAGTGAAGCTACCCTCCGCAAACACCTCAAGCTTCAAGATGAAAGGGCCGCCATCTCATACTCAAAGGAAGAATACATGAGGACCTTTGTATCCATAGGGTACACTGGAAATCTAAATGAGTACACAATCGAGAAGGCTCTAATGGGACCCCCATGGAAGTACCTATGCCACACTCTTCTTCAATACATGTCTCAGAAGAGAAGTGGATGGCATCAAGTAAGCTCTCGTCTTGCCTCTGCCTTCCATCGTATGGTTACTGGATCTGGCTTTAACTTTTCACACCTTATTCTTGAGGGTTTGAGATATAACCTTCAAGAAGGGGTAAAACAACTATTTTTTATGTACCCAAGATTCTTGCAGGAAGTGTTTAATAAAGAGCACCAAGATCTTTTAAAATCTGCAAGAATCTATATTATGCTGGGGCATAAAAATAACATTTTTCAAAGAATGAGAACTATTTCCAAAAAGTTCTCAGGGGTCAATGTTCCATTGTTATCTACAATGCTGAACATACAAAGCACCCAGGGTGACAGTTCAGCAAACTCAGCTGATAATGATCCCACACCCTCCACTTCAATTCCAGAACAATCACCCGCTTCCCTTGATCTAACCTCTGTGCATTCTACTGAGGATGCACATGCACATAAATTACTTACACCTCTTTTGGATGTTATCATTCAACCGGAACAAAGGGCCCCGGTTGCAGCAAAATACAGCAGGAAAAGGAGCTAGAGAACTCCTTCTTCTCTTGCCTCCAAGGCCCAAACCCAACCCAACAGCCCTCACCCAGAATCACAACATTCTGGTGAGAATATCATAAGGGACAGCCACATTGTTAGGGAGACTCCTTCGGATGTCTCTCTATTAGGATCAAGATCACTTCGCGGATCCATAGAACAGCCCTTTGAGCCATTCCTATCTCTTTAGAACTTAAGTGTTGAGGAACCTGATCAAGATGATGTACCTTCTCCAACTGCCACTATCTCGGATGTACTGATTGATCTTGCTTCCAACACACCCAACCCAAGTTCTTCACCCCTGAAGGTCCACTCTAGGAGTTATGATAGAGTGGATGTGGAAGAGGCTGTCACTACTACTGGTCCATCAAATGACCAGGAGGAAAGTGACAACATTGCTAAGACCTCGACCACGGTAACTCATGGTGAGGGTGTTTCCTTGGAAACTCCCCTCACTGAGAGGAATCCCAGGCGCCAAGAAACCATGGGTGATGGGGATGCTGAGGCTAGGCCTACATCCCTATCTGGGTCCAAGGATCCCACAACTGTGGATGAGAACAGTATGCAACTTAAAAATCAGGAATTGACGGCCAGGGTGGCTATGCTTGAGGCTGAGGTGTCAAAACTACGACACCAAGTCCTTCTGCATGAAGCCCATCAATGCCCCTCCATGGCTTCTCCCTCCCTTCTCTCAGTGGGCACCCAAACTGATGCTTATCTGTCCACTGATGCAACCAAAAAGTGGGAGATAGTCCCAATAGAAAAAGACTCAGACAGTCTTGACGACTGGATTCAAGAGCAGGCTGCATTTCAAAGTACACTATTCAAGCCAGCTTTTATACAAGTTCATGACTTGCCAGCTTCAGATGATGAAGAAGAAGAGACTTCTGAAGACTGGAAGTTAGTCGTCAGGGCTATTGATGAGGTGCTGATTGATGTTAAAGACAAAGAACAAACATATACATCTTTCAGCATCATCCCTGAAGCAGCAGCCATCATAAGTCAATCCACTGCCCCCCAATTTCCACTGACTTCAACACAGCTAGAGTTTGACACCATACTAGCTTGGGGGTATGATGGAAAGTATGAGAGGTTCTGGATTGGATGGGAGTTTAGCGGAGTGGAAGAACTAAACTGGGACTCCCTTAATGGCATCCAAGTCCTTCACCTATACCATCTACAATGTATCAACAACTCAACGGACCTCTCAGCGGAACTTGCTATTGGCAGGTTCTACGACTTGATGGAGGATAATCTACCCAAGTTCGAAAGACTAATACAAGCAGCAAAGAGGGTAGCTTATCCTGAATCTTCAACAGCAGCAGAAAGAAGACTGACTCGTAGAAGACTTGAAATAATAAGGAGCAGTCTTCTCACTAAAGAAGAAGTTCTGTGCTTAAGAAGATTTCTGTACAACTCCATTGTCAAGGACTTAGATGTGCTAGGATGGGAAGCACTAAGTCCATTGACCACACCTTCCTGCTGAGCAATGGCTCCTCTCTCACCATCAACACCAGGAACATCCTGCTCTTGCCTACAGATTTTCTTTACAAGATCTTCCAACTCAGGGCAAATATCTGCAATGTCAACTCCCTTGAAAGCCAGGCAATGATAGCTACTGTCAAAGCCCATCTTGAACAAGAATGAAGGATTGCTGAGGAAGTATCTGTGTCAAATTCTGATATTGATTCTGACTCAGCTTCCCCCCGAGTAGACATCTTTGCTGCAGCATATGAATCAAGATCCACTGTCAAAGAAATGCTGACAGCAATAACAGGTCCTGAGTGCATTCCCTTGTCAACCTCTCAACTTGCCAATGAAGCTAAGGCTGAGATCCCAACAGCACCACAATCATCTACTGTTGTGATCAGTGAAGCTAAAGAAGAGGCATCCAATGTAAACAAAGGGAAGGGAATTATGACCAAAGAAGATGAAGAGAGGTTGCTCAGAGAGAAGAGAGAGAAGGAAGAAAGAAGAAGAGGATATGGCTCACCTGAAAAAGGCTCAAGAAAGAAAAGCAGCCATGCTCCTCAGATAACAACAAATCCAGCTGTATGCCAAACAGCTGGATGAAATGAAAGTCAAACTCCATGCAGTGTCTCAAGTTGATGAAGATGAAGAACTTGCTAGACAGCTGCAAGAACAGCTAAACAGGGAAGAAGAGGAGAAAGAAAAGAAAAAGAAGGAAGATGCTAAATTCAGAATCACTGATTCTGAATTAGCAAAAGAAATGAGGGAGGAGTGGATTGAAGCTCTGATCTCTCAAGGTGAGGATGCTGACTACCTTGAAAAACTTTCAAACAAAGAGATCTATAGAGCTTTCATGGGTCAGCAGGGGCAATTGGCAAAGAAGAAGAGAGCTGAAGAGGAAGAAAAAGCTCGTCAAAAATCCAAGAAGGCCATTGCATTTAACAGGAGAACTCATGAAGAAAGGAAGGTCATGACTGACTTCCTAAAGGCAAGGGGGGAAAGTGAAAAGAGGCTAGGTCCCATGACATTCATGAACCTACAAGCCTTATACAGACAAGTCAAGAAGGAAGAGGAAGAAAGACTGGGAAAGAAAGTTTTCAAGACAAGGGTCACAGAAAAGGAAGACAAGAGACCAATCAAGAAACAAAAGACCTCCGCCCCAGACACTACTTCCACTATCCAAAAACCTTCCACAAATATCCCCAAACCTTCCTCTCCTCCACCCAAAAAGTCCAAACAATCCCACCCAGCTCCCTCTCATCAACAGCCTCCCATAAAGAAATCCAAACCCACCTCTAAACCAGAAGACTCACAAGAAATCAGTGGTTTGAAGTCTTAAGGGGGAGGACTGAAGCAAGAAGATCAATTTACACAACTGTTGATGAAGTGATGCAACTGCCAGATTCTGATCTAAGAAGAATTCTGGAGCTGGGTGAAGCTCGTGGGAAACATCGTATGCTAGTAATCAAACACAATTTCAACCCTAGCAAAGATGTGATCATAGATGTCAAACCCCTTCAGTCCCACTCTCCATTTGTAAGTTGGTCCTACAATGCTGATATGGATGAGTTCACCTTAACTGATGTTAAGAAGCAGCTGATGAGATGTTCAAGCAAGACAATTTTCAAAATGCCAAGTAAAGACATCAAGACTCTGTCTGAGCTTCCACTGAACAATCCTAGCAAGGATCCAAGAGGTTATGAGGTTGCAAGGATAGTCTGCCACATGCAAAAGCTTCAACAACAAAGAGATTATAAGAGTTTTGGTAGCATTAGTCTAGGGGGAGTTTGTAGAATCAAAGACTGAAAGCTATAAAATTCTCTAAGTACAAATGCTGCGGACCACACAGTTTTGCTGCTGACCAACAACTGCAGCGGATAAGCTTGTTTGCTGCTGATGCCTGTTCCTCTGCTGATGAACAAAGTAGCTACAGACAGCCTTATGTGCTGAAAACCAAAGTTGCTGTGGATAGGCTTATCAGCAGCGTCCAACACTTGTTGCTGCTGATAGGCAAATACTCAGCAGCTTTGGATTGTTGAGTCCTGCTGCGAATCCTCAACTTTGCTGCTGATAGCTTTATTTCTTGAAGATCAAACGTTGCAGCTGACTATCCATGCAAAGCGCCACCGACACCTTTCTGCAAAAGCAACTGACACCTTTCTGCAAAAGCAACTGACACACTCTAAGCAGAAGAAACCTCGCTGGTGCAACCAATAAAGGACAATAACGTTCTTCTCCAAGCATGCAAACACTGATGCCTAAGAAGACGTTTCAGTAAAGTTAACTAGATTAGTCTTTACGTGTTATTTAGCTTCATAAACAAGATCAATGGCTTTTGTTAGATCTGATCCTTAGAATCAAGGGTCTGTCTTGATTCTAAGTTACTATATATACCATGTAAACACTTCATACACAAGTGTGCTTTTCATAGAGTTTTTCATTGTAATCTTGTAACCTTGAAGCTTAATACAAACTGCATTTATCAGTATTCTTCCAGTTTACTTGTTTTACTTTGTTTGGTTGTTATTGTTTCTGCCAATATCAACTAGAATAGAACCACCTTGTATCTAACGATCCATTTTACTCTTTTATGATTACAAGGTCGTGCGTTATAAAAAAAAATCGGGGTTTTACATGGGCTGACCATTTCTCATTCCTCCACAACTGCTATTCATGGCTACGTCGACGCTAATTGGGCAGGTTGTCCTCATGTTGTTCGGCCACTAGCTACTGAATTTTTCTTGTATCCAACAATTATTAGTTGGTCTTCCATACGGGGGCTTGTAAGCAAACCGGTTGGCCTATTTTGAGTTTTATTATATAGATACGGTTCTTGGATCTCTTCACCCTCATTAAAAGTATAGCGTTTTCAAAGTGCATGAGGGGATAGTCGCCTTTCATGTGTATGTCACACCCGCACTTTGTGGATTGCCCAAGACTAATTATGTTGCTCTGAATGCTCGAAATATAGTAAATATCCGATAAAAGACGTTATTCACCGGGCTTTCCTTCGAGAAAAATTGAACCCTTGCCACATATTTTGACACACGACCCATCTCCAAACTTCACCTTACCACCGATTCTTTCATTGAATTCTGAGAAGTAGGACAAATTCCCGGTCGTATGGTTGCTAGCTCCGTTGTCTAGATACCATATGTCTTCTTAGTTTGCCTCGCTTTCGTAGATTTTTGGGATTACTTTTTCTTCATTCAAGAACACCGTTTCTTATATACACCTTACCATGTATAGAGACAACATGTTTTTTTCTCGGCTACATTGACTTGTTCGCTTTACGATCGGGACACACCGAAGCCAAGTGACCCATCTTGTCTCACCGGTAAAAAAACAATCTTTGAATAATACCGTCTTTTTTCCCTTTGCTTCTCCCTACTGTTTTAAGTTTCTTATGATCCACGGGTGTGTCCCGTGTGCTCTCGGTCACGACCACACCCTCGGCCACAATACGAACCACGGCATTGACCACGTGTCGGTACATGGATCACATGTCTATGGGAGGATTCACTTTTGTGAAACATTAATTTACCTTGATTGTCGGGTTGTAAGTCTTCATCTTTCACGTGTTCTCCACATGCCTTTAGACATCCCACAACATCATCAAAGCTAACAATCTTCAAATGAACCGTTTGTTCGAGTGAGGCTACCATGTGGATGAAACATCTCGTTAAACCATTAAATAACTTTTTGACTAAACGAGTCTCTTCGATCATAGCCCCTAAAGAGGTTGCTTTGGAGGAGAGACCTGATGGCTTGCTCGTGAATTAATCCACCGTACTTGGTTCTTTCATCTTCAAGTTTTCGAACTCCAACATCAAGGTTTGAAGGAGAGACTATATAGCTTTCTCACGAAATCCTCCCCCCCACCACCTCCACCACATCCCCCCCACCACCACCCCCTCCCCTACCTTCTCGTTCCTCTCACCCGATGGTCACTCGTTCTCGTGACCACACCCGTCAGCCAAACACTTTTCTCATCATGCTTCTTTTTTATGCTTCATCCACCCCTACTTATGAGGCTATCTCTTTCATCCAAACTCGTAAATGGACGGTATGGTGTAATGGTATGCATACTGAAGTTGCCGCATTGCATTCTAGCCGAAGTCGGGTCTTGGTGCCAGCTCCTGCTCATGCCAACATTGTGGGTTGTAAATGGATTTATCGGATCAAAAGACACTTAATGGATCCGTGAGCAGATATAAACCCTGACTTGATCTGTGTTCCATGTTTAATCAAAGATCTAACCGTTGATTGAAAGTTAATCGGACAACTATAGTTTTAAAGCCTTTTGCGCCAACATGTCACTGCTAATACCCTTAAACAGATCTGGCAGGGTATTTCCCTCCATCGACGACCTCACTTCTGCTCCTCCCCCCAAAATCACACACTTTTGCTCTCCCAAAATCGACGAGCTTTGCCCCTTTACACCGCCACCACATGCAACCACCACCACCTCGCCGAACCACCACCTGCAACCTATTGCATCCCCCTTTTCATTTCAAATCTCACTTCAGATGAGAATTAGGTACAAATGGTTCAGCCCTAGCTTTCCGTTCAACCCGTTCATCATTTTCTTGCACAGCCACCGCCGGAATTCAGCGTCACCGTCGCAAACCCCCAATTTACACCGGAATTCAATCCCCTACGTGTTAAACCCCCAATTTTCGGTTAGTCTTATTTTTAATTTGTTTAATTGCTGATTAGTTTATGTATAATGGTTAGTTTAGGCAAACCCCAGTTGTAATTTGTTTGCTTGATTTTGTATATATGTGTGAATGTATATGTATGTGTGTGTAGGTATGCATATGTATGTGTGTATGGGTGTGTTTGTGTGTATGTATGTATATATGGTTTTGTGATTTTACCTTTTCGATTACTGTTCTTATTTGGTGCACTAGTTCTTATAATTTTAATTTCTTTGCAATTTAGAACTTTAAATAATTTCTCATTGATTTGAAACAATAATTGGTTCTAAGAATTGGGTTTTTTTGATTGAACTAAACCCCTGTGTGAACTGTAACCTTTAGCTTCTTATAATACATGTTAGGCTTCTATTCTAGAATCATTTTTGGATACACAGATTGTTTGAAGTGATCAATTTGTTGATGGCCTAGCAGATTTTTGTTCACATTTAGTTCTAATTAGTTTTAGCTCAATTACGTTCCTGAACCGTTCGTTTATATTGTTAACGTATGGACATAAACATACATGAACACGTTCATTTTGTTAAATGTTCATTAACTTAATTCACCCATGCCATTTGTGCAATAGTTTTGCTGCATTCATGTGCATATGTTCAAGTACGATTAGACAGGACAAAGTTCATGTGCATAACGTACGGAGATGACTTGAGCCGAACTTTGCTACGGTCAAGAAAAGTCCTTTACGTTGCTTATCTTTGCTATTTTTCATGCAGGTGAAGTCTGCAATACAACATGCTCACATGGGCTTTCTTGTTGATGGAGTGGAAACAATGGCCATTGTAGCCATGCTACAGTTGGTGGACGAGGGGGGCGGAAATGATGATATTAACTAGCTAGTTTTATGTATTAAGTATTTTTATATGTTTATGACTTGGTATATTTATGTCATTGTGTATGGATACAAGATATTTGGAATGTTATGTAGTTTTTTATGTTTATCTCAATGTGTATGGATAGAAAATATTTGGAATGTTATTTAGTTTTTTTGTTTGGTATATATTTACGGTTTTGGGAAAAAACTGGAAATATTGAAACTATTAGAAAAAACCGTAAAAATGGTAATAGTGCATTAGCGGCGACTTATTTGGTCTTTAGTGGTGACATTTCTCGCCGCTAAAGGTCATGGGCAGTAGCGGCGACTTACTACCGGCGAAAAATAGGCAATAGAAACAAAGAAATAGGTCCGGCAATGGTGGTCTTTAGCGGTGACAAATGTCGCCGCTATTGCTACCAATCCTTGTAGTGAATGTGCATGTGAGAACCTTGATTTGCAAGCTACTTAACTAAAAGAGTAATACCACATCTAGAAATTCTATACTGGGCTTACCCTTCTACATCTTTAGCTGATTCCTCGATCATATATGGAATTTGATGCCAACAACATTACTAAAGTTGTAAAGTGAACCTAGTCATCTTTAAGGGATAAGTGAAGAAATGAGTATACAATACCTCTCTTCACCCGGTCCACACCATTGTTCTCATATCTTTTCCTCTATACGTGCACATGAAAACCAATCTCCTAATAGAGACTCATTGCCAACCATGTTCACGCTTCTCATGCATCATGCTCGTTCATGGATCAGAAGGTTCCCATAACTCATCTATATATACGTAAAACTAAGCCATTTTCTATAATCCAACACATGGGGTGACTACAAAGGAATGTTAGTGAAAAGAGAAGCCAAGTGCCACTAAGGGATCCTCCGAACACTTCACTGAGATGTTTTATCTTACTGAAGTGTTTGGGGGAACTCAGTGCCTCTTGACAAACATGAAAGCAGAAGTGTTTGAGATTGCTTCTAATGTCGTAAGTGATATTTTAAGTACTTTAGTAAAAAGAAACTGTGATTGGGTTTCAATTGTATGTCAACAGAGTAATTGTTTAATAACATAACTCATTTATTTTTTGTTACATAATAAGAAACCAAAAATCTTCAAATTCTACTAATATCTTTAATAAAACGGTTAGTTTTAGTGATGTTATATAAATGCATTGTGAGAGCATAAACTATAGAAACCCAATGAATATACAGAAATTAATCAACGCTATGCTCTAAGCAAAAGTGGTGGAGGAAAGTTATTTTTTACAGAGTGGGTGTTCATGGATAGATTGGGTTCGGTTATTGCCATAAACAGATGTTTGACATATTGAAACCGTTTAAGTAGCATATTGAAACAATTTGGTTTTCGTTTTTAAAGGCTTTGCGTTTTTGGTTTTAATTCTTGAGCATTATGAATTTTGTTGTTTCTATTTTTATGGAAATTCACCCCAACGAACAACACTGTGATGTTTGTTTCAAAAATCACGCACTATAATCTTCCTAAACATTTGGACATCGATTTCTTGATCACATAACAAATTACCAAATCAATGATGTACTGAAATAATAAAAAGGTTAAATAGTGAACATGAAAACCACTCTCCTAATAGAGCCTCATTGCCAACCATGTTCACCCTTCTCATGCATCATGCTGGTTCATGGATCAGAAGCTTCCCATAACTCATCTATATATAGCTAAAACTAAGCCATTTTTTATAATCCAACACATGGGGTGACTACAAAGGAACGCAAGAGAAAGGAAAAGCCAAGTGTCCCTAAGGGATCCTCCGAACACTTCACTGCGATGTTTTATTAGAACTTCTTACCGAAGTGTTTGTGGGAACTCCAAGTGCCACTTGACAAACATGAAAGCATAAGTGTTTGTCATTGCTTCTATTATGTCGTAAGTGATATTTTAAGTACTTTAGTAAAAAAAGTAATTTTTGGTTGGTTTTCAATTGTATGTCATCAGAATAATTGTTTAAAAACAAAACTCATTTATTTTTTGTTACATCATAAGAAACCAATAATCTTCTAATTCTACTCGTATCTTTAGTAAAACGGTTAGTTTTAGTGATGTTATATAAATGCACTATGAGTGCATAAACTATAGAAACCAATGAATATACAGAAATCAATCAACGCTATGTTCTAAGCAAAAGTGGTGGGAGGAAAGTTATTTTTTACTGAGTGGGAGTTCATGGATAGATTGGGTTCGGTTTTTGCCATAAACCGAAACTAAATTGAGATATTTGACATATTGAAACCGTTAGGTAAGTACAGCATATTGAAACAATTTGGTTTTCGTTTTTAAAGGCTTTTCTTGAGTATTATGAATTTTGTTGTTTCTATTTTTTTTTTTGGCAAAATGAGCCCAACAAACAACACTGTGATGTTTGTTTCAAAAACCCCGCACGATAATCTTCCTTGACATTTGGACATCGATTTCTTGGTCACATAACAAACTAGTTTTTTACTTGTCCGGTAGCCGGGTTCTTTGACCGTATTTGCAATAGTTGATATAGAAGACAGACGAGCAGACCAAAATACAAATAAAAAGATGAAGTACAAATGAAAGGTTTTTATATAATCAGAATCATTAATACATACCTTATGCAAATAACCTATATTATTATTTGTGTGTAATAATGTTTGTAAAATCAATGGGTTTAATGAAGCTATAATATGAACGTGAGATTATCACAATGTAATTATACAAAAACTGTTAAAACTATATTTCTTTCGTTTTCTCTACTACCTTCATATTACAAACAACATTTTTAATACGGGACAGCTCATAATGTTCATATCGATCTATTATGCGCCTCTGCATCTAGCACTGGGTAGACCTCATACAATAACTGTCCTGGCTCTACCGTATCTTTTGTTTCATTTCTTATGCAATAATCACAAACACTTCTTTGATTATGGATCTACTACTACAAATTCAATGCGTAATCTCAACATTCAATGTGTATTCCTAAATAATCTCATTTTTCACTGGAATGAAAGAACAAAAATGGATTCATGAAGGTTTAATTACTGAATCGCTTATCAACGGCATGTTCCGGGTTCGTTTAGATAATGAAGATACAACAATCAAACGGTATCATCTATTCATAAAAACTTCTATACAAAAAACATTCCTACGATTCGATAAATACATAAGTACACTTCCTACGATTATTATTCTTTGTGCATTTGTTTGTTTTGGATATTTGAACACCTTGAGACACATTAGATGGAGAAAGATTACATATATTTAAACTTAATGCACCAAATTACCAGAAATTACAAATGCCACTTACCATTTAAGTGGTTTGTTTTCCAAAACTAAGTCAACAAAAATTGACCATTTCCTCTAAGAAGAGTGGAGACTGTTGCAACCGCACCTTGAAGATTTGGTCTAGTGAACAAACAACGTTCTCCACTTCAAGTGGAATTTCTGGTAAAAGACGTTCGCCGCCACAAATGGCTTGCAGCTTAACTTCTCTATGAAATCCTTATACAAAAAAAAACTTATTTTTTAAAAACATAAAAAAGTAAACAATTGTGTTTAGGAATACAAAATTCAGTAAATCTTCAATGTTTATATAATGCTCGTGCCAGTCGCATATCTTCATCTTCTTCATATGTTCCATCTGCAACCACTGCATCATCACATGGGTTAATTCAAAACACTTTTTATCCTAAATTTTTAATTTTTATATATGTATGTCAAATATGATTAAACAAATAAAATTTTTGAGTAAATAATCCGACATTCTGAATAAAGTGATATGAGATTTTATGCGTCATCAAAATCCCCATGTGCCGGCTCCAATTTGATTCACCGTCAAACTCTACAACAACTTCGCCCAAATCATTTTCATTCATGATACGAGTCTTCATGAACAAACATCGCTGTTGAACTCTGATCGTTGCATTTAGAGGGACGAATAGATCGAAGTAAAAAACGTGTTGACAGAAGTGATCTAAGGCACTTTTACCTGCAAAATTCCCATTTATAAGAACCTTCATGGTTCGCTAACGGTTGTACAACTTGGATGGATGACGGCGGTTACTCGTGGGGTCTACGCAACCTCCCTGTACCTGTTAAGCGGTATTGATCACAAGGACAATACCATGATTAAGCGGTATGGATCACGAGGACCATATAATGTTAAGATGTATTAATCACGAGGACAATACCAGGTATTGACAATACCAGTTGTGACAAAGGAATTGACGGTTAATCGGTATTGATCACGAGGACAATACTAGAAGTGACAAGGAATTGACGGCTATCGTATCTTTTAAATTGTTTTTAAAAGTAAAGTACGTAAAGTAATGTGTGTAAAGTTTTGTTTTAATGGCAGTATGTATGTATTTAAATCTTTTGTATGATTGTTTAAAGTAAACGTTAGAACTCACTCAGCGTTGCTGATTTTTAGTATGCACATTAGTTAAGTGTAGGTGGCTGTTGATGGATGAGGATACTTGGCTTGGCGAGATGAGTTATACCCAAAGACTAGAGTCTTGTATCCGGTTTATGTTTAAGTTTATCTTGTTTGAGACAAGTTTTATTTTGTATTAGACAAGTTACATTGGACATGTTATGTTTCCGCTGTTTATGTTAAAGTTTAAATTGTTTCCACCGTGATTTGACGAATGTCTCATGTTTATGTGCTATGTATTGATAAGTAAATCCAATAAGTTAGTCTTTCCGGGTTTGGGGCCTTACAACTAGTTTATTGAAGACCACTATGCACACTTACCTATATCACAAGCACCCAAGATTTTCATGAACTTTGTACTCAATATCCCAAGGACCCAAGATTTTTTGCATCAAACGTTTGGCTTTTTAGCCACCTAGGAACAATGTTGACGTTTGCTTAATTTGAGTAATAATTGTTAACAAAAGTTATTTTGTTTTTTTGGATGATATGAGTTGTGAAATACTTTCTCCATCATAAACTAGTAGTATTTTTTAATTCGTATAGTTGTTTCTTCAAATGTTTTTTCATTATAAACACTATTAGAATCACTAATCACATATGTTCATGATGAATTATAAAATTGTTTCACCCGATGTGCTTCTCAATGTTCATTGTTACTTATGATGAATATGTACATCCTTGGATTGTGTAATAATTTATTATTTCTCTTTGGATCATATGGCTATTTTAAACACTTTCGCCTCGTCTTGAATAATTTTCGCTTGAAAAAACTATGAAATAGCTCGCTTGAAATAGACTCTATTGTAAACGAGTTGGCTCGGCACGACTCTGTATGTAACTAAAGTGAATTCGAGCCGGCGTGGCTCGAATCGGTCCGACTTCTTTTCTATCGTATAAGTTAAGCCCAACATACATTCTTTCACACAAAATGACGTGTGTTTGATGTCAATGGTATAAATATGCTGCGAGGCTTTCTCGTTCTTTTTTGATATACGAGGATTTGTTTCGGATTTATCGTCTAAAAATCATCCAACTACAGTTGTCATGATTTCTTGTAGAGAGGTGTCTGGATCTTTTTTACCTCGCCCTAAATTGACAAACCATGAGCTGAGTTGGTTGCTTCGATTTAACTTAATTATTTTAATTTGAAATGCGCATACACTAAGAGTACACATTTATAATCTCTATATATAAGATTCACATTTGTCATTCATCACAACATAAGTACGTACTAAAAACCATATTTGCACCAACAAGAATTTAATTTTTCCTCCCATTTCGATCTTGGTATGAATCCGAAAGGTTAATTTAAATGTCTTAGATTGGATTTCTAACACAAATCATATAAGTTCACATTCCTAGTAAATTCCTTGATGTGTGAGGATAACAAGTTGCTATAGTTGCATCTTAAGTTATTTTCTACCATCATAAACGAACTCACTTAATCTTACCGCAAGAAAAGTAGTAATTTCTGATTTATGTGCTACTGAAAATACATGTTACAGAAAAGTATTGTTTCTCTACTCTAAATTGTGGTTAATTTAGAATCGTCCACGATTGCCTTTTATTCAATTGGTTAAGGTCATACAGAAACTCTATTGACAATCTTCTATGAATAAAACAATAAAAAAACAAAATAAAAACATAACTTTTACTCTCACGACCTAAAGATTTTTATATATTCGTTGGTAAATGTTTTTCTTTTGTAATTTGGAAGAAAAAATCGGATACCATGTAGAAGCTGACAAGTCAACTATGTAATGGGCAGTACTAGATGTGAGAAACTTGATTTGCCGGCTAGTTAGCTAGAATATGTGGGTGGTGATTGTTGAATGTTATTGTTTCGAGAGAGTCAAGGTAGCTAAAGAGTAATACCGCTGCTAGACATTTTAATTTGGACTCACCCCTCTACCTCTTTAGTTGATTCCTCGATCATATATGGAATTTGATGCCAACATTACTAAAGTTGGAAGCTGAACCTAGTCTTGTTTAAGGGATAAATGAAGAAATGAGTATATAATACCTCTCTTCTCCTGGTCCTCACCATGACATCTTGTTTGCATATCTTTTCCTCTATACGTGAACATGAAAACCACTCCCCTAATAGAGCCTCATCATGCTCGTTCATGGATCCTCCGAACAGTTCACTGAGATGTTTTATCTTACTGAAGTGTTTGGGGGAACTCCAAGTGCCACTTGACAAACATGAAAGCAGAAGTGTTTGAGATTGCTTCTAATGTCGTAAATGATATTTTAAGTACTTTAGTAAAAAGAAACTGTGATTGGGTTTCAATTGTATGTCATCAGAGTAATTGTTTAATAACATAACTCATTTATTTTTTGTTACATAATAAGAAACCAAAAATCTTCTAATTCTACTTATATCTTTAATAAAACGGTTAGTTTTAGTGATGTTATATAAATGCAATGTGAGAGCATAAACTATAGAAACCCAATGAATATACATAAATCAATCAACGCTATGTTCTAAGAAAAAGTGGTGGAGGAAAGTTATTTTTTACAGAGTGGGTGTTCATGGATAGATTGGGTTCGGTTATTGCCAAAAACAGATGCTTGACATATTGAAACCGTTAAAGTAGCATATTGAAACAATTTGGTTTTTGTTTTTAAAGGCTTTGCGTTTTTGGTTTTAATTCTTGAGAATTATGAATTTTGTTGTTTCTATTTTTAGGGAAATTCAGCCCAACGAACAACACTGTGATGTTTGTTTCAAAAATCACGCACTATAATCTTCCTAAACATTTGGACGTCGATTTCTTGATCACATAACAAATTACCAAATCAATGATGTACTGAAATAATAAAAAGGTTAAATAGTTATAAACATTACATAGGTCACATATAACCATGAAGAGACCATTTAGTGTTCGTTAAAGATACTTTGTATGATGTTTTGATTAGGCATTCTAAGTGAAGTGCTTGGGGAACACCACACAACTTTAAAATAGAAGTCATGCACATTGGTAATAAACATTGAAATAATTCTCTTTAATTACATTAATATTAGATAATTAAATTGTCTTGTAATCTTTGCTCAACATAACCTTTTTTTTTCCTTTATACATTTTGATCGCTCAAAATCCATTGGGAAGTAGGAGAATTTATTACCTTCAACTTGTATATGTTTGTTACAAGTGAAGTTCAATAACCATTTATCAAAGAATTAAAGGGATACGATTGCAATCGATAGTCCTTTATAGTGGATGAAATAATTTCGTTGGCTTGAGAAATGAAAATGAGTTTTATGAATTTGTAAATGTTTTGTTGTTAATTAGGATTATTAGAATCACCAATCACCATCGTGATGAACTATAAATTTGTTATACCACACGGGGGTTTTAATGTTCCTTGTGGAGCTATTAAATGAACTCGAAGCTAGAAAGTCGCTTGAAAAATCTGGGAAATAGCTCACTCGAAAAATACTCAGTTGTAAACGAGCTTGCTCGACTCAGAACTGTTTCTAACTACACTGTTTTTAGTAAATGCATGGCTCAAATAGTTATCACAAAAATTACCAAGACCAATGAGATATAAGGCCACATGATTAACATCTAATTGGTTAAGGTAATATTTAAGAAGGATGTTACCTAGGCGACCACTTATCTATTAGATTTCCACAACAAGCTCAACTACATGTCGATCATATTCTTCATATGAAGAGAAGAGTGTAATCTCCACTCATATGTCAAGAACTAGTTCATTGAAGACCACTATGCACACTTACCTACAACACAAGCCCCCAAGATTTTCATGAACTTGGTACTCAATATCTAAAGGACCCAAGATTTTTAGCCTTAAACTTTTGTCTTTTTAGCCACCTAGGAACAATGTTGATGTTTGCTTAGTTTGAGTAATAATTGTTAAGAAAAGTTACTTTGTATTTTTTGGATGACATGAGTTGTGAAAAACTTTCTCCTTCATAAAGTATTAGTATTTTTTTAGTTCTTATATTTGTTTCTTCAAATGCTTTGTCATTAACACTATTAGAATCACCAATCACATATGTTGATGATGAATTATAAAGTTGTTTTACCGGATGTGGTTCTCAATGTTCATTGTTACTTATGATGAATATGTACATCCTTGGATTATGTAATAATTTATTACTTCTCTTTGGATCATACGACTATTTTACACACTTTCGCCTCGTCTTGAATAATCTTCCCTTGAAAAAACTTTGAAATAGCTTGCTTGAAATAGACTCTATTGTAAACGAGTTGGCTCGGCATGACTCTGTATGTAACTGAAGTGAATTCGAGCCCGGCTGGCTCGGCTCGGTTCGACTTCTTTTCTATCATATAAGTTAAGCCCAAAATACATTCGTTCACACAAAATGAAGTGTGTTTGATGTCAATGGTATAAAACATTATGCGAGGCTTTCTCGTTCTTTTTTCGATATACGAGGATTTGTTTTGGATTGATCGTCTAAAAATCATCCAACTACAGTTGTCTTGGTTTCGTGTAGAGAGGCGTCTGGGTCTTTTTTACCTCTCCTTAAATTGACAGACCATGATGGATTATGTTCATGAAGACAAACCATGTAATAATTTATTATTTCTGTTGATGATGAATTATAAAGTTGTTTTACGATGGGGTTCTCAATGTTCATTGTTACTTATGATGAATATGTACATTCTTGGTTTATGTAATAATTTATTATTTCTCTTTGGATTGAAAACACTTTGAAATAGTTCGCTTGAAATAGACTCTATTGTAAACGAGTTGGCTCGGCATGACTCTGTGTGTAACTAAAGTGAAATCGAGCCGGCGTGGCTCGGATCGGTCCGACTTCTTTTTTATCGTATAAGTTAAGCCCAAAATACATTCTTTCACACAAAATGACGTGTGTTTGATGTCAATGGTATAAATATGCTACGAGGCTTTCTCGTTCTTTTTTCGATATACGAGGATTTGTTTCGGATTTATCGTCTAAAAATCATTCAACTACAGTTGTCATGATTTCTTGTAGAGAGGTGTCTGGATCTTTTTTACCTCGCCCTAAATTGACAAACCATGAGCTGAGTTGGTTGCTTTGATTTAACTTAATTATTTTAATTTGAAATGCGCATACACTAAGAGTACACATTTAAAATCTCTATATATAAGATTCACATTTGTCATTCATCAAAACATAAGTACGTACAAAAAACCATATTTGCACCAACAAGAATTTAATTTTTCCCCCCATTTCTATCTTGGTCTGAATCAGAAAGGTTAATTTAAATGGCTTAGATTGGATTTCTAACACAAATCATATAAGTTCACATTCCTAGTAAATTCCTTGATGTGTGAGGATAACAAGTTGCTATAGTTGCATCTTAAGTTATTTTCTACCATTAGAAACGAACTCACTTAATCTTACCCGCAAGAAAAGTAGTAATTTCTGATTTATGTGCTACTGAAAATACATGTTACAGAAAAGTATTGTTTCTCTACTCTAAATTGTGGTTAATTTAGAATCGTCCACGATTGCCTTTTATTCAATTGGTTAAGGTCCTACAGAAACTCGATTGACAATCTTGTGTGAATAAAACAACAAAAAAACAAAATAAAAACATAACTTTTATTCTCACGACCTAAAGATTTTTATATATTCGATGGTAAATGTTTTTCTTTTTTAATCAGGTAGAAATAAAAGGATGCCATGTAGAAGCTGACACGTCAACTAAGTAATGTGAAGTACTAGATGTGTGAAACTTGATTTGCCAGCTAGTTAGCTTGAATATGTGGGTGGGTAATTGTTGAAAGTTATTGTTTCGAGAGAGTCAAGGTAGCTTAAAAGAGTAATACCACTGCTAGATATTTTATTTTGTACTCACCCTTCTACATCTTTAGATGATTCCTTGATCATATATGGAATTTGATGCCAATATTGTTTCGAGAGAGTTGGAAGCTGAACCTAGTCATGTTTAAGGGATAAATGAAGAAATGAGTATATAATACCTCTCTTCTCCTGGTCCTCACCTTGACATCTTGTTTTCATATCTTTTCCTCTATACGTTAACATGAAAACCACTTTCCTAATAGAGCCTCGTTGCCTACCATGTTCACCCTTCTCATGCATCATGCTGGTTCATGGATCAGAAGCTTCCCATAACTCATCTATATATAGCTAAAACTAAGCCATTTTTTATAATCCAACACATGGGGTGACTACAAAGGAATGCAAGAGAAAGGAAAAGCCTAGTGTCCCTAAGGGATCCTCCGAACACTTCACTGCGATGTTTTATTAGAACTTCTTACTGAAGTGTTTGGGGGAACTCCAAGTGCCACTTGACAAACATGAAAGCAGAAGTGTTTGTCATTGCTTCTATTATGTCGTAAGTGATATTTTAAGTACTTTAGTAAAAAAAGAAATTTGTGGTTGGTTTTCAATTGTGTGTCAACAGAATAATTGTTTAAAAACATAACTCATTTATTTTTTGTTACATCATAAGAAACCAATAATCTTTTAATTCTACTCGTATCTTTAGTAAAACGGTTAGTTTTAGTGATGTTATATAAATGCACTATGAGTGCATAAACTATAGAAACCAATGAATATACAGAAATCAATCAACGCTATGTTCTAAGCAAAAGTGGTGGGAGGAAAGTTATTTTTTACTGAGTGGGAGTTCATGGATAGATTGGGTTCGGTTTTTGCCATAAACCGAAACTAAATTGAGATATTTGACAAATTGAAACCGTTAGGTAAGTACATCATATTGAAACAATTTGGTTTTTGTTTTTAAAGGCTTTTCTTGAGCATTACGAATTTTGTTGTTTCTATTTTTTTTTGGCAAAATGAGCCCAACAAACAACACTGTGATGTTTGTTTCAAAAATCCCGCACGATAATCTTCCTTGACATTTGGACATCGATTTCTTGGTCACATAACAAACTAGTTTTTTACTTTTCCGGTAGCCGGGTTCTTTGACCGTATTTGCAATAGTTGATATAGAAGACAGACGAGCAGACCAAAATCCAAATAAAAAGATTAAGTACAAATGAAAGGTTTTTATACAATCAGAATTATTAATACATACCTTATGCAAATAACCTATATTATTATTTGTGTGTAATAATGGTTGTAAAATCAATGGGTTTAATGAAGCTATAATATGAACGTGATATTATCACAATGTAATTATACAAAAACTGTTAAAACTATAATTCTTTCGTTTTCTCTACTACCTTCATATTACAAACAACATTTTTAAATAAAACATCATGTACAACAATCAAACGGTATCATCTATTCATAAAAACTCCTATACAAAAAACATTCCTACGGGTCGATAAATACATAAGTAAAGTTCCTACGATTATTATTCTTTGTGCATTTATTTGTTTTGGATATTTGAACACCTTGAGACACATTAGATGGAGAAAGATTACATATATTTAAACTTAATGCACCAAATTACCAGAATTTACAAATGCCACTTACCATTTAAGTGGTTTGTTTCCCAAAACTAAGTCAACAAAAATTGACCCTTTCCTCTAAGAAGAGTGGCGACTGTTGCAGCCGTACCTTGAAGATTCGGTCTAGTGAACAAACAACGTTCTCCACTTCAAGTGGAATTTCTGGTAAAAGACGTCCGCCGCCACAAATGGCTTGCAGCTTAACTTCTCTATGAAATCCCTATACAAAAAAAATCATTTTTTTAAAAACATAAAAAAGTAAACAGTTGTGTTTAGGAATACAAAATTCAACAAATCTTCAGTGTTTATATAATGCTCGTGCGAGTCGCATATTTTCATCTTCTTCATATGTTCCATCTGCAACCACTACATCATCACATGGGTTAATTCAAAACACTTTTTGTCCTAAATTTTTTATTTTTATATATGTATGTCAAAGATTAAACAAATAAAATTTTTTAGTAAATAATCCGACATTCTGAATAAAGTGATATGAGATTTTATGCGTCATCAAAATCACCATGGGCCGCCTCCGATTTGATTCACCGTCAAACTCTCCAACAACTTCCCAGATCATTTTGATTCATGATACGAGTCTTTGGGAAGAAACATCGTTGTTGAACTCTCATCGTTGCATTTAGAGGGACGAATAGATCGAAGTAAAAAACTTGTCGACAAAAGTGATCTAAGGCACTTTTACCTGCAAAATTCCCATTTATAAGAACCTTCATGGTTAGCTAACGGTTGTACAACTGGGATGGGTGACGACGGTTACTCGGGGGTCCACGCAACCTCCATGTACCTGTTAGGCGGTATTAATCACAAGGACAATACCATGATTATGCGGTATGGATCACGAGGACCATACCATGTTAAGCGGTATTAATCACGAGGACAATACCAGGTATTGATCACGAGGACAATACAAGAAGTGACAAGGAATTGACGGCTATCGTATCTTTTAAATTTTTTTTAAAAGTAAAGTACGTAAAGTTAACAAAAGTTAATGTTTGCTTAATTTGAGTAATAATGTGACATCCGGCATTTTCAGGTTAACTCCGTTAACACAAACATCGTTATCTCAAACATTTATTTATTCAAACTCAGTTATCTCAAACATTCACTCATGCATTACATTTAATTAGGTTAATTAGATGTGTCAGTTTCGCACAAACACTCACGTATCGGTAATTCGTAGAATTTCCGGATCACACACGAGTTGAACCCGTAACGTTGGTGAACTAAAAAAAATAATTGCGAATAATTATTTTTAATATAAATTATGTGAATTTATATGTTTTGTGATTTTTCTGTGATTTATGTAAACTTTCGTGATATCACGTAGAATTATCAGATTTTAATTTTACTGTTTATTTTATTGATACTGATTATTTTTATAGTTATGGGAACTTTTATAAAAAAATTATTTAAAAGAATATTATCTAGTGGATTTATTTAAATGTTTTTTTTAATATTTCATGATTATGCATTCCAAATTTAAAACATTTGAAATCCACCACATAAGGATTTTTATAAAATTTGAAACCCTAATCACATTCTCTCTCTCTCTAAATTGCCGTCCCAACCCCCCTCTCCCTCCCCCCATTGCCGAATTCATTCAAGCAACCCAAGCACCTCTCGTTTGAGCTATGATCTTGAAATTGAACGCGTATTCGAACTCCCCTTGATGTTTCTAACAATCCTACGTAAGTTGTTTTGTTCAATTCCGTTACTTTTTGATTCCTAGATTTTAGTTTGAAACCCTAGTTCATCCAAACATGAGTTTTTATAAAAAAAAGATGGTGACTTTATCATTGCTTTACATGTATTTGATTATTTTGTTGAAACCCTAGTTGTAAAGATTGTAACTTTCCCATAAAGGAAACTTTTTGTGATTTCTAGATTGCATATTTGATGTGTATGATGATTGCTGTGGTTATAATCTTATTATATAAGTTGTATGGAATTGGTTTGATGCTTTGAATCCCGTTAAAAAAGCTAGAAAACATAGGCTTTCCTAAAGAGGAAACTTTAATTGGAGGAACTTGTTGAATATGGGTTATTATAGGTGTTTGATGATGTAGAATGTTTCTAATTAATTATATATGAAGTTTTGAAGCATGTGAAAGTGTAGTTTTGTAGAAAACATGTGAATTAATCGTAACTTACTAAAGAAGGAAACTTTTTAGGTTTTGAAACTTTCATACTAGCATTGAACTATATGATGTAATGAGGTTTATGTGTTACTTGTTACATGTGTAGATGAATTGTGGAATCAAATTTTGAATACCTAACCCGGTTCTACAAACTTGCTAATAAGGAAACTTTAATTTGCAAAAGTGGTCATATAGGGTTAATTAGACATATGTGGTATAATTTGATGATAGAGCTATGTTATGTAGGACATAATAACATGTTGTAATGTGTTAGATGCTTGAAATCTTGCATGTCTCTCATAGATTACTAAAGATAGAAACTTTATTTGCAATTATGACATACATGTTAAGTTATAGGCAAGTGTTATGTGATGTGGTGATCTAGAACATGTTATAGTAATCTTACAAGCATATTAACAATGATAATTCCAAGAAACACGAATCCCGAACACACCTGCTATTTATGGAAACCTGCTATTTTTGGAAACTTGCTATTTATGAAAACCATACTTGTTTGTTAGAACAAATAGGATTTGTTGCAAAGTGCTACAGTATGATCATTGTGTATAATGTGGTAATATTATACTAAGCAAACATAATTACTTACAACGTGTCACCAACGGGTCGTCGAGTCAAACTTGAGTCAAACTTGTAAATTTTTCAAAACACTTAAACATTACTATTGTTTGGATACTAAGGGTTCATATCAACTTGCACGAAACACGCACTTATAGACTATTCATTATAGGTGGAAGTTAGAGGTTCAGCTATTTTACTTAGCTTTCACTTGCATACACACTCTGGTGAGTTTCATGGCCCCTATCTTTACTTACTTTCCTTTTTTGGGAGAAAGCATGCACGCAAACATTATGGGTTTTGTATTATTGTATTATCGCTTGCTCACTAAAGTGCAAAAATACCATAAAGTCCTTACATTTTTGAACCGTTAGTATTGGAACATAGCGAGGTGATTTTGAGTAGTACTACTGGGTTTTGACAAGCCCCACCCGAGTTAGTCGCGCTAACTTGACCGGAGGTCGAACATGTGTAAGATTAGCCTAGATATTTGCCATTGTTCGGTAGACATGGCGGAAGGCAAACAAACACAAATAGTCAGCTTCGGTTTCAAACACTTGTAGTAGCATGACATAGACTAGCTATCTATCGGTATACATAAATTACATCATGTAGAAACATTGAACGTTTTAATTACTTACATCTCTATGAACTCACCAACAATTGTGTTGACACTTTTATCATGTCTTTCTGAGGTCGCTAAGGTACACACAAGAGTAGGATGCATGGTCTGAGCATGGTTTTCACAAACAATTTCAAACTTATTTATTTCTATTATTTACTTTGGTTTGGGCGCGGTGTTTTGCGCATTTGGCTATTCTTGCATTTGGATTTTATTTACGCTTCCGCAACGTTTTCAAACTTATGCTTTTGTTGTCTCATGACTATGAGCAGCATTAGTATTTTATTTAAATTTATATAGTGTCGTTCCGTGTAACTAATGACTGAGATCCTCGTATGTCACGCGCTTCGCGGTAAAACCCCGCAGGTGGATTTTGAGGGTGTGACAGACTGGTATGAGAGCCATTGGTTCTAGTGAACTAGGATTTGCATACTAGACTATAACCACACACATGAATTAGTTACACAACACTTACACTCATACATGTCACTTACTCATCACACTACAGGAAATGTCTTCTTCACCAAGGTCACCTACATCCCAAGTCGATCAGGAACCCGAGGTTCCCACAGTACCTTCACCAGAACCTAAGAGGCAGAGGTTGACACCTATCGATGATGCTATAGTGCACGACGAGCATTTTCTCGTGCGTGTCGGAGATAACACGCAGGACTGGGATTGGTATCCCGACAGGATCAGAAGCTGGATCCGCGAGGAGCAGGTCCCACCCCCACTCACTGCTGACATTCCTTCTTCTTCCTTTTCGTCTTCGCGAGTCTTGCCACCGCTAAGGTATCCACTCAAGCAGGTTTTATCAGCCTTCGTAGCTAAGATGGACAGAGAGATAGGCAACATGCGTGAGGCTGCAGGTGAGATCACCAGGCTGTTGCAGCGTGGATACAAGACTGATCAGAGGGTAGAGAAGCTGATTAAGAATCAAGTTAGATTAAGTACTGTACAAGAAAACCTTACGACCGCATTCCATGAGCTGCAGGCACAAGTGAACGTTCAACACCTTAACCTCGAGGCAGTGGGAGCTAGGATTGATGATCTGGAGGGACATGTCGAGGCTGCCAACGCCGCGGGGGTTGCGCAGGAGGATGAGCTCGAGGGAGAGCAGGATGAGGATGATGATGATGTTTCTGATGTGACTTCAGTTGGCAGTGATGATGATTGACCGACTATCATCTTAGTTATTTGCTTTATTTAAACCTAGATGGGTAGGGTTGTTCCCATCCAACAGATGTTTCTGGATTTTGATGTTTGATTGAAAGTACTTTGTAGCCTTTACAATTTATTTTATCAAGTATTATTATTGAAATGTTAAATGTTGTGGTTTAATTTTATTTTATTTACCTGTACTTGTATGATGATAATATGCGATACATTTTTCTCATTATTGTATATTTGTGAATGTAAAGATCATGTCTGGACGACAAGGTGGACGTAACGGCAGACGCGGTAACATCAGTATGACCGCAGCAGAACTCACCGCTTTGATTAACGAACGTGTGGCTGAAGCTTTAGCAGCCAACCCAGCTGGAGGTAAATTTATCATTTGTCGACCTTAGTGAGTCAGCACTTTAGTGAATCAGCACTCATTCTAAACTCATTACTGAATCCAATATTCCTAAACACATTCTTTGTATTTTATCCAGGACCGAACAACAATCAATAGGTCTGCACCTACAAGACCTTCATGGACTGCAAAGCCCCACACGTTTAGTGGAGCTGAAGGAGCAGTCGGTTTACTTCACTTGATGGAGAAATCCGAGTCGGTCTTTGCCATGTGTAATTGCCCACCGAATAACCTGGTGAAGTATGCATCTGGCACAGTAGAGGGTCCGGCCCTTACCTGGTAAAACTCCCACGTACAAATGCTAACTTTGGAAATGGCAAACGCTTTGCCATGGGAGGAATTTAAGAATATGCTGAAAGAAGAGTACTGCCCTCGCGACGAGGTGCAGAAACTTGAGGTTGAGTTCTGGAATCTCAAAATGGAAGGGTCTGAGATCGAAGCCTACACCACCCGCTCTCATGAGCTAGCTACTTTGTGCCCACAGATGGTGACCCCAGTGTACAAGCGGATTGAGATGTATATCGAGGGCCTATTTCCTCAAATCCAGAGCATGGTGACGTCCTCCAACCCCACCACTGTCCAGTAAACTATTCGGCTAGCCCACAAATTGACCGATTAGGAAGTTGCCCAAGGTACATTACCTCCTAGGAAATAAGCTTCTAAGGTAACTGATAACAAGCGTAAGTTTGAAAGTACGCACTCCAAGTCTTCTCAGTTTAATCCACCCGCACAGCAGCAACATCGAAAGTTCTAGCCTATCAAGAATACTTCACAGTCAAACTATGCTCAGCAAAATCAGGGTACCTATGCTAGTAAGTACCCAAAGTGCAACAAATGTAACTTTCATCACACTGGAGCTTGTGATAGGTACCGTTGTCAACGGTGCGGAAAAATGGGTCATTCAGCTAAGGATTGTCGAGGAGATCTGCAAGCTAAACAGACACCAACCGGTGACGCACCCAAGGGATGCTTTGAGTGCGGTAAAGAGGGGCATTTTAAAAGGGACTGCCCTCAGCTGAAGAAAACTGGCAATGGGAACGGTAATGGCAATAACCATCAGGGTGGTAATGGGAATAATAATGGAAATGGTGTGAAGGGTCGGGCCTTCGTGATCGGCTCAGGAGAAGCTCGAAAGGACCACAACGTTGTTACCGGTATGTTTCCTTTAAACGATCATTTTGCTTCTGTACTATTTGATACCGGTGCCGATAGTAGTTTTATTTCTGAGAACTTTAGTAAACAGATAGAGATGACCACAACCCAGTTATAGGACAAATATTCCATAGAAATAGCTGAGGGTAAGCTAATCGAGGCAACTCATATCCTCGAGGGATGTAAGTTAGGATTATCTGGTCACAAACTTGACATCGATCTCATGCCAGTTACACTCGACAGTTTTGACATAATTGTTGGTATGGATTGGTTATCTAAAAACCAAGCTGAGGTCATCTGTAAAGATAAAATTGTTTGTATTCCCCTAGCTAGTGGAGAAATCACTTCTGTAAAAGGCGAGAAGAGTGGTGCCGTCATGGGCATCATATCTTATATGAAGGCGCATAAATGTCTACGCAAGGGTCATACCGCGATACTAGCCCTTGTCGCTTACAAACCCTCCGAGGAGAAGAAACTTACAGATATCCCTATTGTTCGCGACTTCCTAGAAGTTTTTCCTGAAGACTTACCCGGTCTTCCACCCCATCGACAAGTCGAATTCCAAATCGATCTAACACCCGGAGCTGCCTCTATTGCCAGAGCACCTTATAGACTTGCACCAAGTGAGCTGCAGGAGTTATCCACACAGTTGCAAGAACTGTTGGATAAGGGATTCATCCGATTTTATATGTTTTGTGATTTTTCTGTGAATTATGTAAACTTTCGTGATATCGCGTAAAAATATCAGATTTTAATTTTACTAGTTATTTTATTGATATTGATTATTTTTATAGATATGGGAACTTTTATAAAAATAATTATTTAAAAGAATATTATCTAGTGGATTTATTTAAATAATTTTTTAATATTTCATGATTATCCATTCCAAATTTAAAACCTTTGAAATCCACCACATAAGGATTTTTATAAAATTGGAAACCCTAATCACATTCTCTCTCTCTCTCTAAATTTCCGTCCCAACCCCCCTCTCCCTCCCCCATTGCCGAATTCATTCAAGCAACCCAAGCACCTCTCGTTTGAGCTCTGATCTTGAAATTGAACGCGTATTCGGACTCCCCTTGACGTTTCTAACAATCCAAAGAAGGAAACTTTTTGTGATTTCTAGATTTGATTTTGTTGAAACTCTAGTTGTAAAGATTGTAACTTTCCCATAAAGGAAACTTTTTGTGATTTCTAGATTGCATATTTGATGTGTATGATGATTGCTATGGTTATAATCTTATTATATAAGTTGTATGGAATTGGTTTGATGCTTTGAATCCCGTTAAACAAGCTAGAAAACATAGGCTATCCTAAAGAGGAAACTTTAATTGGAGGAACTAGTTGAATATGGGTTATTATACGTGTTTGATGATGTAGAATATTTCTAATTAATTATATATGAAGTTTTGAAGCATGTGAAAGTGTAGTTTTGTAGAAAACATGTGAATTAATCGTAACTTACTAAAGAAGGAAACTTTTTAGGTTTTGAAACATGCATACTAGCATTGAACTATATGATGTAATGAGGTTTATGTGTTACTTGTTACATGTGTAGATGAATTGTGGAATCAAAGTTTGAATACCTAACCCGGTTCTACAAACTTGCTAAATAAGGAAATTTTAATTTTCAAAAGTGGTCATATAGGGTTAATTGGACATATGTGGTATAATTTGATGATAGAGCTATGTTATGTAGGACATAATAACATGTTGTAATGTGTTAGATGCTTGAAATCTTGCATGTCTCTCATAGGTTACTAAAGATAGAAACTTTATTTGGAATTATGACATACATGTTAAGTTCTAGGCAAGTGTTATGTGATGTGGTGATCTAGAACATATTATAGTAATCTTACAAGCATATTAACAATGATAATTCCAAGAAACACGAATCCCGAACACACCTGCTATTTATGTAAATATGCTATTTTTGGAAACTTGCTATTTATGGTAACCGTACTTGTTTGTTAGAACAAATAGGATTTGTTACAAAGTGCTACAGTATGATCATTGTGTATAATGTGGTAATATTATACTAAGCAAACATAATTACTTACAACGTGTCACCAACGGGTCGTCGGGCCAAACTTGAGTCAAAATTGAAAATTTTTCAAAACACTTAAACATTAGTATTGTTTGGATACTAAGGGTTCATATCAACTTGCATGAACACGCACTTATAGACTATGAATTATATGTGGTAGTTAGAGGTTCAGCTGTTTTACTTAGCTTTCACTTGCATACACACTTTTGGTGAGTTTCACGGCCCCTATCTTTACTTACTTTCCTTTTCGGGGAGAAAGCATGGACGTAAACATTATGGGTTTTGTATTATTGTACTATCGCTTCCTTACTAAAGTGCAAACATACCAACAAGTCCTTACATTCTCGAACCGTTAGTATTAGAATATAGCGAGGTGATTTTGAGTAGTAATACTAAGTTTTGACAAGCCCCACCCAAGTTAGTCGCGCTAACTTGACTGGAGGTCGAACGGGTGTAAGATTAGCCTAGACATTTGCCATTGTTCGGTAGACATGGCGGAAGGCAAACAAACACAAACCGTCAGCTTCGGTTTCGAACACTTGTAGTAGCATGACATAGACTAGCTATCTATCGGTATACATTAATTACATCATCTAGCAAACATCGAACTTTTTAATTACTTACATCTCTATGAACTCACCAACCATTGTGTTGACACTTTTAGCATATCTTTCTCAGGTCGCTAAGGTACACACAAGACTAGGATGCATGGTCTTAGCATGGTTTTCGCAAACAATTTCAAACTTATTTATTTCTATTATTTACTTTGGTTTGGGCGCGGTGTTTTGCGCATTTGACTATTCGTGCATTTTAATTTTATTTACGCTTCCGCAACGTTTTCAAACTTAAGCTTTTGTAGTCTCGTGACTATGAGCAACATTAGTATTTTATTTAAATTCATATAGAGTCGTTCCGTGTAACTAATGACTGAGATCCTAGTATGTCACGCGATTCGCGGTAAAACCCCGCAGGTGGATTTTGAGGGTGTGACAAATAATCGTTAACAAAAGTTATTTTGTTTTTTTGGATGACATGAGTTGTGAAATACTTTCTCCTTCATAAACTACAAGTATTTTTTAATTCTTATAGTTGTTTCTTCAAATGCTTTGTCATTATAAACACTATTAGAATCACCAATCACATATGTTCATGATGAATTATAAAGTTGTTTTACCGGATGTGGTTCTCAATGTTCATTGTTACTTATGATGAATATGTACATCCTTGGATTGTGTAATAATTTATTATTTCTCTTTGGATCATATGGCTATTTTAAACACTTTCGCCTCGTCTTGAATAATTTTCGCTTGAAAAAACTTTGAAATAGCTCGCTTGAAATAGACTCTGTTGTAAACAAGTTGGCTCGGCACGACTCTGTATGTAACTAAAGTGAATTCGAGCCGGCGTGTCTCGGATCGGTCCGACTTCTTTTTTATAATATAAGTTAAGCCCAACATACATTCTTTCACACAAAATGTCGTGTGTTTGATGTCAATGGTTTAAATATGCTGCGAGGCTTTCTCGTTCTTTTTTCGATATATGAGGATTTTTTTCGGATTTATCGTCTAAAAATCATCCAACTACAGTTGTCATGATTTTTTGTAGAGAGGTGTGTGGATCTTTTTTACCTCGCCCTAAATTGACAAACTATGAGCTGAGTTGGTTGCTTCCATTTAACTTAATTATTTTAATTTGAAATCCGCATACACTAAGCGTACACATTTAAAATCTCTATATATAAGATTCACATTTGTCATTCATCAAAACATAAGTACGAACTAAAAACCATATTTGCACCAACAAGAATTTAATTTTTCCTCCTATTTCTATCTTGGTCTGAATCAGAAAGGTTAATTTAAATGGCTTAGATTGGATTTCTAAGACAAATCATATAAGCTCACATTCCTAGTAAATTCCTTGATGTGTGAGGATAACAAGTTGCTATAGTCGCATCTTAAGTTATTTTCTACCATCAGAAACGAACTCACTAAATCTTACCGCAAGAAAAGTAGTAATTTCTGATTTATGTGCTACTGAAAATACATGTTACAGAAAAAGTATTGTTTCTCTACTCTAAATTGTGGTTAATTTAGAATCGTCCACGATTGCCTTTTATTCAATTGGTTAAGGTCCTACAGAAACTCGATTGACAATCTTGTGTGAATAAAACAACAAAAAATAAAAATAAAAACATAACTTTTACTCTCACGACCTAAAGATTTTTATATATTCGATGGTAAATGATTTTCTTTTGTAATCAGGTAGAAAAAATCGGATACCATGTAGAAGCTGACAAGTCAACTAAGTAATGTGAAGTACTAGATGTGTGAAACTTGATTTGCCAGCTAGTTAGCTAGAATATGTGGGTAGGTAATTGTTGAAAGTTATTGTTTCGAGAGAGTCAAGGTAGCTTAAAAGAGTAATACCACTGCTAGATATTTTAATTTGGACTCACCCTTCTACATCTTTAGTTGATTCCTCGATCATATATGGAATTTGATGCCAATATTACTAAAGTTGGAAGCTGAACCTAGTCATGTTTAAGGGATAAATGAAGAAATGAGTATATAATACCTCTTTTCTCTTGGTCCTCACCATGACATCTTGTTTTCATATCTTTTCCTCTATACGTGAACATGAAAACCACTCTCCTAATAGAGCCTCATTGCCAACCATGTTCACCCTTCTCATGCATCATGCTGGTTCATGGATCAGAAGCTTCCCATTACTCATCTATATATAGCTAAAACTAAACCATTTTTTATAATCCAACACATGGGGTGACTACAAAGGAATGCAAGAGAAAGGAAAAGCCAAGTGTCCCTAAGGGATCCTCCGAACACTTCACTGCGATGTTTTATTAGAACTTCTTACTGAAGTGTTTGGGGGAACTCCAAGTGCCACTTGACAAACATGAAAGCAGAAGTGTTTGTCATTGCTTCTATTATGTCGTAAGTGATATTTTAAGTACTTTAGTAAAAAAAGAAATTTGTTGTTGGTTTTCAATTGTATGTCAACAGAATAATTGTTTAAAAACATAACTCATTTATTTTTTGTTACATCATAAGAAACCAATAATCTTCTAATTCTACTCGTATCTTTAGTAAAACGGTTAGTTTTAGTGATGTTATATAAAGGCATTGTGAGTGCATAAACTATAGAAACCAATGAATATACAGAAATCAATCAACGCTATGTTCTAAGCAAAAGTGGTGGGAAGATAGTTATTTTTTACTGAGTGGGAGTTCATGGATAGATTGGGTTCGGTTTTTGCCATAAACCGAAACTAAATTGAGATATTTGACATATTGAAACCGTTAGGTAAGTACGTAGCATATTGAAACAATTTGGTTTTCGTTTTTAAAGACTTTTCTTGAGCATTATGAATTTTGTTGTTTCTATTTTTTGGCAAATTGAGCCCAACGAACAACGCTGTGATGTTTGTATCAAAAATCCCGCACGATAATCTTCCTTGACATTTTGACATCGATTTCTTGGTCACATAACAAACTAGTTTTTTACTTGTCCGGTAGCCGGGTTCTTTGACCGTATTTGCAATAGTTGATATAGAAGACATACGAGTTTATCAAAATCCAAATAAAAAGATGAAGTACAAATGAAAGGTTTTTATACAATCAGAATCATTAATACATACCTTATGGAAATAACCTATATTATTATTTGTGTGTAATAATGGTTGTAAAATCAACGGGTTTAATGAATCTATAATATGAACGTGAGATTATCACAATGTAATTATACAAAAACTGTTAAAACTATATTTCTTTCGTTTTCTCTACTACCTTCATATTACAAACAACATTTTTAAATAAAACATCACGTACAACAATTAAACGGTATCATCTCTTCATAAAAACTTCTATACAAAAAACATTCCTACGATTCGATAAATACATAAGTACAGTTCCTTTGATTATTATTCTTTATGCATTTATTTGTTTTGGACATTTGAACACCTTGAGACACATTAGATGGAGAAAGATTACATATATTTAAACTTAATGCACCAAATTACAAGAAATTACAAATGCCACTTACCATTTAAGTGGTTTGTTTCCCAAAACTAAGTCAACAAAAATTGACCCTTTCCTCTAAGAAGAGTGGAGACTGTTGCAACCGCACCTTGAAGATTTGGTCTAGTGAACAAACAACGTTCTCCAGTTCAAGTGGAATTTCTGGTAAAAGACGTCCGCCGCCACAAATGGCTTGCAGCTTAACTTCTCTATGAAATCCCTATACAAAAAAAATTATTTTTTAAAAACATAAAAAAGTAAACAATTGTGTTTAGGAATACAAAATCCAATAAATCTTCAATGTTTATATAATACTCGTGCCAGTCGCATATCTTCATCTACTTCATCTGTTCCATCTGCAACCACTGCATCATCACATGGGTTAATTCAAAACACTTTTTGTCCTAAAATTTTAATTTTTATATATGTATGTCAAATATGATTAAACAAATAAATTTTTTGAGTAAATAATCCGACATTATGAATAAAGTGATATGAGATTTTATGCGTCATCAAAATCCCCATGTGCCGCCTCCAATTTGATTCACCGTCAAACTCTCCAATAACTTCGCCCAAATCATTTTGATTCATGATACGAGTCTTCGTGAACAAACATCGCTATTGAACTCTAATCGTTGCATTTAGAGGGACGAATAGATCGAAGTAAAAAACGTGTTGATAGAAGTGATCTAAGGCACTTTTACATGCAAAATTCCCATTTATAAGAACCTTCATGGTTCGCTAACGGTTGTACAACTGAGATGGATGACGACGGTTACTCGTGGGGTCCACGCCACCTCCCTGTACCTGTTAAGCGGTATTGATCACAAGGACAATACCATGATTAAGTGGTATGGATCACGAGAACCATACAATGTTAAGCTGTATTAATCACGAGGACAATACCCGGTATTGACAATACCAGTTGTGACAAAGGAATTGACGGTTAATCGGTATTGATCACGAGGACAATACTAGAAGTGACAAGTAATTGACGGCTATCGTATCTTTTAAGATGTTTTTAAAAGTAAAGTACGTAAAGTAAAGTGTGTAAAGTTTTGTTTTAATGGCAGTATGTATGTATTTAAATTTTTTGTATGATTGTTTAAAGTAAACGTTAGAACTCACTCAGTGTTGCTGATTTTTAGTATGCACATTAGTTAAGTGTAGGTGGCTGTTGATAGATGAGGATGCTTGGCTTGGCGAGATGAGTTATACCCAAAGACTAGAGTCTTGTATCCCGTTTATGTTTAAGTTTATCTTGTTTGAGACAAGTTTAATTTTGTATTAGACAAGTTACATTGGACATGTTATGTTTCCGCTGTTTATGTTAAAGTTTAAATTGTTTCCACTGTGATTTGACGAATGTCTCATGTTTATGTGCTATGTCAAGGACATAAACAATAAGTTAGTCTTTCCGGGTTTGGAGCCTTACAATTAGTTTATTGAAGACCACTATGCACACTTACCTATATCACAAGCACCCAAGATTTTCATGAACTTTGTACTCAATATCTCAAGGACCCAAGATTTTTAGCATCAAACTTTTGTCTTTTTAGCCACCTAGGAACAATGTTGATGTTTGCTTAATTTGAGTAATAATTGTTAACAAAAGTTATTTTGTTTTTTTTTTGGATGATATGAGTTGTGAAATACTTTCTCCTTCATAAACTATTAGTAATTTTTAATTCGTATAGTTGTTTCTTCAAATGCTTTTTCATTATAAACACTATTAGAATCACTAATCACATATGTTCATGATGAATTATAAAGTTGTTTCACCGGATGTGCTTCTCAATGTTCATTGTTACTTATGATGAATATTTACATCCTTGGATTGTGTAATAATTTATTATTTCTCTTTGGATCATATGGCTATTTTAATAACTTTCTCCTCGTCTTGAATAATTTTCGCTTGAAAAAACTTTGAAATAGCTCGCTTGAAATAGACTCTATTGTAAACGAGTTGGCTCGGCACGACTCTGTATGTAACTAAAGTGAATTCAAGCCGGCGTGGCTCGAATCGGTCCGACTTCTTTTCTATCGTATAAGTTAAGCCCAACATACATTCTTTCACACAAAATGACATGTGTTTGATGTCAATGGTATAAATATGCTGCGAGGCTTTCTCGTTCTTTTTTCGATATACGAGGATTTGTTTCGGATTTATCGTCTAAAAATCATCCAACTACAGTTGTCATGATTTCTTGTAGAGAGGTGTCTGGATCTTTTTTACCTCGCCGTAAATTGACAAACCATGAGCTGAGTTGGTTGCTTCGATTTAACTTAAATATTTTAATTTGAAATGCGCATACACTAAGAGTACACCTTTATAATCTCTATATATAAGATTCACATTTGTCATTCATCACAACATAAGTACGTACTAAAAACCATATTTGCACCAACAAGAATTTAATTTTTCCTCCCATTTCGATCTTGGTATGAATCAGAAAGGTTAATTTAAATGGCTTAGATTGGATTTCTAACACAAATCATATAAGTTCACATTCCTAGTAAATTCCTTGATGTGTGAGGATAACAAGTTGCTATAGTTGCATCTTAAGTTATTTTCTACCATCATAAACGAGCTCACTTAATCTTACCGCAAGAAAAGTAGTAATTTCTGATTTATGTGCTACTGAAAATACATGTTACAGAAAAGTATTGTTTCTCTACTCTAAATTGTGGTTAATTTAGAATCGTCCACGATTGCCTTTTATTCAATTGGTTAAGGTCCTACAGAAACTCGATTGACAATCTTCTATGAATAAAACAATAAAAAAACAAAATAAAAACATAACTTTTACTCTCACGACCTAAAGATTTTTATATATTCGACGGTAAATGTTTTTCTTTTGTAATTTGGAAGAAAAAATCGGATACCATGTAGTAGCTGACAAGTCAACTGTGTAATGGGCAGTACTAGATGTGAGAAACTTGATTTGCCGGCTAGTTAGCTAGAATATGTGAGTGGTGATTGTTGAATGTTATTGTTTCGAGATAGTCAAGGTAGCTAAAGAGTAATACCGCTGCTAGACATTTAAATTTGGACTCACCCCTCTACCTCTTTAGTTGATTCCTCGATCATATATGGAATTTGATGCCAACATTACTAAAGTTGGAAGCTGAACCTAGTCTTGTTTAAGGGATAAATGAAGAAATGAGTATATAATACCTCTCTTCTCCTGGTCCTCACCATGACATCTTGTTTGCATATCTTTTCCTCTATACGTGAACACGAAAACCACTCTCCTAATAGAGCCTCATCATGCTCGTTCATGGATCCTCCGAACACTTCACTGAGATGTTTTATCTTACTGAAGTGTTTGGGGGAACTCCAAGTGCCACTTGACAAACAAGAAAGCAGAAGTGTTTGAGATTGCTTCTAATGTCGTAAATGATATTTTAAGTACTTTAGTAAAAAGAAACTGTGATTTGGTTTCAATTGTATGTCAACAGAGTAATTGTTTAATAACATAACTCATTTATTTTTTGTTACATAATAAGAAACCAAAAATCTTCTAATTCTACTAATATCTTTAATAAAACGGTTAGTTTTAGTGATGTTATATAAATGCAATGTGAGAGCATAAACTATAGAAACCCAATGAATATACAGAAATCAATCAACGCTATGTTCTAAGCAAAAGTGGTGGAGGAAAGTTATTTTTTACAGAGTGGGTGTTCATGGATAGATTGGGTTCGGTTATTGCCATAAACAGATGTTTGACATATTGAAACCGTTAAAGTAGCATATTGAAACAATTTGGTTTTCGTTTTTAAAGGCTTTGCGTTTTTGGTTTTAATTGTTGAGAATTTTGAATTTTGTTGTTTCTATTTTTAGGGAAATTCAGCCCAACGAACAACACTGTGATGTTTGTTTCAAAAATCACGCACTATAATCTTCCTAAACATTTGGACATCGATTTCTTGATCACATAACTAATTACCAAATCAATGATGTACTGAAATAATAAAAAGGTTAAATAGTTATAAACATTACATAGGTCACATATAACCATGAAGAGACCATTTAGTGTTCGTTAAAGATACTTTGTATGATGTTTTGATTAGGCATTCTAAGTGAAGTGCTTGGGGAACACCACACAACTTTAAAACAGAAGTCATGCACATTGCTAATAAACTTTGAAATAATTCTCTTTAATTACATTAATATTAGATAATTAAATTGTCTTGTAATCTTTGCTCAACATAACCTTTTTTTTTCCTTTATACATTTTCAAAATCCATTGGGAAGTAGGAGAATTTATTACCTTCAACTTGTATATGTTTGTTACAAGTGAAGTTCAATAACCATTTATCAAAGAATTAAAGGGATACAATTGCAATCGATAGTCCTTTATAGTGGATGAAATAAATTCGTTGGCTTGAGAAATGAAAATGGGTTTTTTGAATTTGTAAATGTTTTGTTGTTAATTAGGATTATTAGAATCACCAATCACCATCGTGATGAACTATAAATTTGTTATACCACACGGGGGTTTTAATGTTCCTTGTAGAGCTATTAAATGAACTCGAAGCTAGAAAGTCGCTTGAAAAATCTAGGAAATAGCTCGCTCGAAAAATACTCAGTTGTAAACGAGCTTGCTCGACTCAGATCTGTTTCTAACTACACTGTTTTTAGTAAATGCATGGCTCAAATAGTTATCACAAAAATTACCAAGACCAATGAGATATAAGGCCACATGATTAACATCTAATTGGTTAAGGTAATATTTATGAAGAATGTTACCTAGGCGACCACTTATCTATTAGATTTCTACAACAAAAAAGTAAACAGTTGTGTTTAGAATACAAAATTCAACAAATCTTCAGTGTTTATATAATGCTCGTGCGAGTCGCATATCTTCATCTTCTTCATATGTTCCATCTGCAACCACTAAATCATCACATGGGTTAATTCAAAACACTTTTTGTCCTAAATTTTTAATTTTTATATACGAGTGTTCGGGAAGAAACATCGTTGTTGAACTCTGATCGTTGCATTTAGAGGGACGAATAGATCGAAGTAAAAAACTTGTTGACAAAAGTGTTCTAAGGCACTTTTACGTGCAAAATTCCCATTTATAAGAACCTTCGTGGTTCGCTAACGGTTGTACAACTGGGAAGGGTGACGGCGGTTACTCGGGGGTCCACGCAACCTTCATGTACCTGTTAGGCGGTATTAATCACAAGGACAATACCATGATTAAGCGGTATGATCACGAGGACCCTACCATGTTAAGCGGTATTAATCACGAGGACAATACCAGGTATTGAGCACGAGGACAATACAAGAAGTGACAAGGAATTGACGGCTATCGTATATTTTAAATTGTTTTTAAAAGTAAAGTACGTAAAGTTAACAAAAGTTGATGTTTTCTTAATTTGAGTAATAATGTGACATCCGGCATTTTCAGGTTAACTCCGTTAACACAAATATCGTTATCTCAAACATTTATTTATTCAAACTCAATTATCTCAAACATTCACTCATGCATTACATTTAATTAGGTTAATTAGTTGTGTCAGTTTCGCACAAACACTCACGTATCGGTAATTCGTAGAATTTCCGGATCACACACGAGTTGAACCCGTAACGTTAGTGAACTAATAAAAATAATTGCGAATAATTATTTTTAATATAAATTATGTGAAATTATATGTTTTGTGATTTTTCTGTGAATTATGTGAACTTTCGTGATATCACGTAAAATTATCAGATTTTAATTTTACTGTTTATTTTATTGATACTAATTATTTTTATAGATATGGGAACTTTTATAAAAATAATTATTTAAAAGAATATTATCTAGTGGATTTATTTAAATGTTTTTTTAATATTTCATAATTATCCATTCCAAATTTAAAACCTCTGAAATACACCACATAAGGAATTTTATAAAATTTGAAACCCTAATCACATTCTCTCTCTCTCTCTAAATTGCCATCCCAACCCCCCTATCCCTCCCCCATTGCCGAATTCATTCAAGCAACCCAAGCACCTCTCGTTTGATCTCCGATCTTGAAATTGAACGCGTATTCGAACTCCCCTTGACGTTTCTAACAATACTATCTAAGTTGTTTCGTTCAATTCCGTTACTTTTTGATTCCTAGATTTTAGATTGAAACCCTAGTTCATCCAAACATGAGTTTTTATAAAAAAAGATGGTGACTTTATCATTGTTTTACATGTATTTGATGATTTTGTTGAAACCCTAGTTGTAAAGATTGTAACTTTCCCATAAAGGAAACATTTTGTGATTTCTAGATTGCATATTTGATGTGTATGATGATTGCTATGGTTATAATCTTATTATATAAGTTGTATGGAGTTGGTATGATGCTTTGAATCCCGTTAAACAAGCTAGAAAACATAGGCTAAATTAAAGAGGAAACTTTAATTGGAGGAACTTGTTGAATATGGGTTATTATACGTGTTTGATGATGTAGAATGTTTCTAATTAATTATATATGAAGTTTTGAAGCATGTGAAAGTGTAGTTTTGTAGAAAACATGTGAATTAATCGTAACTTACTAAAGAAGGAAACTTTTTAGGTTTTGAAACTTGCATACTAGCATTGAACTATATGATGTAATGAGGTTTATGTGTTACTTGTTACATGTGTAGATGAATTGTGGAATCAAATTTTGAATACCTAACCCGGTTCTACAAACTTGCTAAATAAGGAAACTTTAATTTGCAAAAGTGGTCATATAGGGTTAATTGGACATATGTGGTATAATTTGATGATAGAGCTATGTTATGTAGGACATAATAACATGTTGTAATGTGTTAGATGCTTGAAATCTTGCATGTCTCTCATAGGTTACTAAAGATAGAAACTTTATTTAGAATTATGACATACATGTTAAGTTCTAGGTAAGTGTTATGTGATGTGGTGATCTAGAACATGTTATAGTAATCTTACAAGCATATTAACAATGATAATTCCAAGAAACACGAATCCCGAACACACCTGCTATTTATGGAAATATGCTATTTTTGGAAACTTGCTATTTATGGTAACCGTACTTGTTTGTTAGAACAAATAGGATTTGTTACAAAGTGCTACAGTATGATCATTGTGTATAATGTGGTAATATTATACTAAGCAAACATAATTACTTACAACGTGTCACCAACGGGTCGTCGGGTCAAACTTGAGTCAAAATTGTAAATTTTTCAAAACACTTAAACATTAGTATTGTTTGGATACTAAGGGTTCATATCAACTTTCATGAACACGCACTTTTAGACTATGAATTATAGGTGGCAGTTAGAGGTTCAGCTGTTTTAATTAGCTTTCACTTGCATACACACTCTGGTGAGTTTCATGGCCCCTATCTTTACTTACTTTCCTTTTCGGGGAGAAAGCATGCACGCAAACATTATGGGTTTTGTATTATTGTACTATCGCTTCCTTACTAAAGTGCAAACATACCAACAAGTCCTTACATTCTCGAACCGTTAGTATTAGAATATAGCGAGGTGATTTTGAGTAGTAATACTAAGTTTTGACAAGCCCCACCCGAGTTAGTCGCGCTAACTTGACTGGAGGTCGAACGGGTGTAAGATTAGCCTAGACATTTGCCATTGTTCGGTAGACATGGCGGAAGGCAAACAAACAAAAACAGTCAGCTTCGGTTTCAAACACTTGTAGTAGCATGACATAGACTAGCTATCTATCGGTATACATTAATTACATCATCTAGCAAACATCAAACTTTTTAATTACTTACATCTCTATGAACTCACCAACCATTGTGTTGACACTTTTAGCATATCTTTCTCAGGTCGCTAAGGTACACACAAGACTAAGATACATGGTCTGAGCATGGTTTTTGCAAACAAATTCAAACTTATTTATTTCTATTTTTTATTTTGGTTTGGGCGCGGTGTTTTGCGCATTTGACTATTCGTGCATTTTGATTTTATTTACGCTTCCGCAACGTTTTCAAACTTAAGTTTTTGTTGTCTCGTGACTATGTGCAGCATTAGTATTTTATTTAAATTCATATAGAGTCGTTCCGTGTAACTAATGACTCAGATCCTCATATGTCACGCGATTCGCGGTAAAACCCCGCAGGTGGATTTTGAGGGTGTGACAAATAATCGTTAACAAAAGTTATTTTGTTTTTTTGGATGACATGAGTTGTTAAATACTTTCTCCTTCATAAACTACAAGTATTTTTTAATTCTTATAGTTGTTTCTTCAAATGCTTTGTCATTATAAACACTATTAGAATCACCAATCACATATGTTCATGATGAATTATAAAGTTGTTTTACCGGATGTGGTTCTCAATGTTCATTGTTACTTATGATGAATATGTACATCCTTGGATTGTGTAATAATTTATTATTTCTCTTTGGATCATATGGCTATTTTAAACACTTTCGCCTCGTCTTGAATAATTTTCGCTTGAAAAAACTTTAAAATAGCTCGCTTGAAATAGACTCTGTTGTAAACGAGTTGGCTCGGCACGACTCTGTATGTAACTAAAGTGAATTCGAGCCGGCGTGTCTCGGATCAGTCCGACTTCTTTTTTATAGTATAAGTTAAGCCCAACATACATTCTTTCACACAAAATGTCGTGTGTTTGATGTCAATGGTTTAAATATGCTGCGAGGCTTTCTCGTTCTTTTTTCGATATATGAGGATTTTTTTCGGATTTATCGTCTAAAAATCATCCAACTACAGTAGTCATGATTTTTTGTAGGGAGGTGTGTGGATCTTTTTTACCTCGCCCTAAATTGACAAACCATGAGCTGAGTTGGTTGCTTCGATTTAACTTAATTATTTTAATTTGAAATGCGCATACATTAAGCGTACACATTTAAAATCTCTATATATAAGATTCACATTTGTCATTCATCAAAACATAAGTACGAACTAAAAACCATATTTGCACCAACAAGAATTTAATTTTTCCTCCCATTTCTATCTTGGTCTGAATCAGAAAGGTTAATTTAAATGGCTTAGATTGGATTTCTAAGACAAATCATATAAGCTCACATTCCTAGTAAATTCCTTGATGTGTGAGGATAACAAGTTGCTATAGTCGCATCTTAAGTTATTTTCAACCATCAGAAACGAACTCACTTAATCTTACCGCAAGAAAAGTAGTAATTTCTGATTTATGTGCTACTGAAAATACATGTTACAGAAAAGTATTGTTTCTCTACTCGAAATTGTGGTTAATTTAGAATCGTCCACAATTGCCTTTTATTCAATTGGTTAAGGTCCTACAGAAACTCGATTGACAATCTTGTGTGAATAAAACAACAAAAAATAAAAATAAAAACATAACTTTTACTCTCACGACCTAAAGATTTTTATATATTCGATGGTAAATGATTTTCTTTTGTAATCAGGTAGAAAAAATCGGATACCATGTAGAAGCTGACAAGTCAACTAAGTAATGTGAAGTACTAGATGTGTGAAACTTGATTTGCCAGCTAGTTAGCTAGAATATGTGGGTAGGTAATTGTTGAAAGTTATTGTTTCGAGAGAGTCAAGGTAGCTTAAAAGAGTAATACCACTGCTAGATATTTTATTTTGGACTCACCCTTCTACATCTTTAGTTGATTCCTCGATCATATATGGAATTTGATGCCAATATTACTAAAGTTGGAAGCTGAACCTAGTCATGTTTAATGGATAAATGAAGAAATGAGTATATAATACCTCTCTTCTCTTGGTCCTCACCATGACATCTTGTTTTCATATCTTTTCCTCTATACGTGAACATGAAAACCACTCTCCTAATAGAGCCTCATTGCCAACCATGTTCACCCTTCTCATGCATCATGCTGGTTCATGGATCAGAAGCTTCCCATAACTCATCTATATATAGCTAAAACTAAACAATTTTTTATAATCCAACACATGGGGTGACTACAAAGGAATGCAAGAGAAAGGAAAAGCCAAGTGTCTCTAAGGGATCCTCCGAACACTTCACTGCGATGTTTTATTAGAACTTCTTACTGAAGTGTTTGGGGGAACTCCAAGTGCCACTTGACAAACATGAAAGCAGAAGTGTTTGTCATTGCTTCTATTATGTCGTAAGTGATATTTTAAGTACTTTAGTAAAAAAAGAAATTTGTTGTTGGTTTTCAATTGTATGTCAACAGAATAATTGTTTAAAAACATAACTCATTTATTTTTTGTTACATCATAAGAAACCAATAATCTTCTAATTCTACTCGTATCTTTAGTAAAACGGTTAGTTTTATTGATGTTATATAAATGCATTGTGAGTGCATAAACTATAGAAACCAATGAATATACAGAAATCAATCAACGCTATATTCTAAGCAAAAGTGGTGGGAGGATAGTAATTTTTTACTGAGTGGGAGTTCATGGATAGATTGGGTTCGGTTTTTGCCATAAACCGAAACTAAATTGAGATATTTGACATATTGAAACCGTTAGGTAAGTACGTAGCATATTGAAACAATTTGGTTTTCGTTTTTAAATACTTTTCTTGAGCATTATGAATTTTGTTGTTTCTATTTTTTGGCAAATTGAGCCCAACGAACAACGCTGTGATGTTTGTTTCAAAAATCCCGCACGATAATCTTCCTTGACATTTGGAAATCGATTTCTTGGTCACATAACAAACTAGTTTTTTACTTGTCCGGTAGCCGGGTTCTTTGACCGTATTTGCAATAGTTGATATTGAAGACAGACGAGAAGATCAAAATCCAAATAAAAAGATGAAGTACAAATGAAAGGTTTTTATACAATCAGAATCATTAATACATACCTTATAGAAATAACCTATATTATTATTTGTGTGTAATAATGGTTGTAAAATCAACGGGTTTAATGAATCTATAATATGAACGTGAGATTATCACAATGTAATTATACAAAAACTGTTAAAACTTTATTTCTTTCGTTTTCTCTACTACCTTCATATTACAAACAACATTTTTAAATAAAACATCACGTACAACAATTAAACGGTATCATCTCTTCATAAAAACTTCTATACAAAAAACATTCCTACGATTCGATAAATACATAAGTACAGTTCCTTTGATTATTATTCTTTATGCATTTATTTGTTTTGGACATTTGAACACCTTGAGACACATTAGATGGAGAAAAATTACATATATTTAAACTTAATGCACCAAACTACCAGAAATTACAAATGCCACTTACTATTTAAGTGGTTTGTTTCACAAAACTAAGTCAACAAAAATTGACCCTTTCCTCTAAGAAGAGTGGAGACTGTTGCAACCGCACCTTGAAGATTTGGTCTAGTGAACAAACAACGTTCTCCACTTCAAGTGGAATTTCTGGTAAAAGACGTCCGCCGCCACAAATGGCTTGCAGCTTAACTTCTCTATGAAATCCCTATACAAAAAAATTATTTTTTAAAAACATAAAAAGTAACAATTGTGTTTAGGAATACAAAATCCAATAAATCTTCAATGTTTATATAATGCTCGTGCCAGTCGCATATCTTCATCTACTTCATCTGTTCCATCTGCAACCACTGCATCATCACATGGGTTAATTCAAAACACTTTTTGTCCTAAATCTTTAATTTTTATATATGTATGTCAAATATGATTAAACAAATAAATTTTTTGAGTAAATAATCCGACATTCTGAATAAAGTGATATGAGATTTTATGCGTCATCAAAATCCCCATGTGCCGCCTCCAATTTGATTCACCGTCAAACTCTCCAATAACTTCTCCCAAATAATTTTGATTCATGATACGAGTCTTCGTGAATAAACATCGCTATTGAACTCTGATCGTTGCATTTAGAGGGACGAATAAATTGAAGTAAAAAACGTGTTGATAGAAGTGATCTAAGGCACTTTTACATGCAAAATTCCCATTTATAAGAACCTTCATGGTTCGCTAACGGTTGTACAACTGAGATGGATGACGGCGGTTACTCGTGGGGTCCACGCCACCTCCCTGTACCTGTTAAGCGGTATTGATCACAAGGACAATACCAAGATTAAGTGGTATGGATCACGAGAACCACACAATGTTAAGTTGTATTAATCACGAGGACAATACCAGGTATTGACAATACCAGTTATGACAAAGGAATTGACGGTTAATCGGTATTGATCACGAGGACAATACTAGAAGTGACAAGTAATTGACGGCTATCGTATCTTTTAAGATGTGTTTAAAAGTAAAGTACGTAAAGTAAAGTGTGTAAAGTTTTGTTTTAATGGCAGTATGTATGTATTTAAATTTTTTGTATGATTGTTTAAAGTAAACGTTAGAACTCACTCAGTGTTGCTGATTTTTAGTATGCACATTAGTTAAGTATAGGTGGCTGTTGATAGATGAGGATGCTTGGCTTGGCGAGATGAGTTATACCCAAAGACTAGAGTCTTGTATCCCGTTTATGTTTAAGTTTATCTTGTTTGAGACAAGTTTAATTTTGTATTAGACAAGTTACATCGGACATGTTATGTTTCCGCTGTTTATGTTAAAGTTTAAATTGTTTCCATCGTGATTTGACGAATGTCTCATGTTTATGTGCTATGTATTGATGAGTAAATCCAATAAGTTAGTCTTTCCGGGTTTGGAGCCTTACAATTAGTTTATTTAAGACCACTATGCACACTTACCTATATCACAAGCACCCAAGATTTTCATGAACTTTGTACTCAATATCTCAAGGACACAAGATTTTTAGCATCAAACTTTTGTCTTTCTAGCCACCTAGGAACAATGTTGATGTTTGCTTAATTTGAGTAATAATTGTTAAGAAAAGTTATTTTGTTTTTTTTTGGATGATATGAGTTGTGAAATACTTTCTCCTTCATAAACTATTAGTAATTTTTAATTCGTATAGTTGTTTCTTCAAATTCTTTTTCATTATAAACACTATTAGAATCACTAATCACATATGTTCATGATGAATTATAAAGTTGTTTCACCGGATGTGCTTCTCAATGTTCATTGTTACTTATGATGAATATGTATATCCTTGGATTGTGTAATAATTTATTATTTCTCTTTGGATCATATGGCTATTTTAAACACTTTCGCCTCGTCTTGAATAATTTTCGCTTGAAATAGCTCGCTTGAAATAGACTCTATTGTAAACGAGTTGGCTCGGCACGACTCTGTGTGTAACTAAAGTGAATTCGAGCCGGCGTGGCTCGAATCGGTCCGACTTCTTTTCTATCGTATAAGTTAAGCCCAACATACATTCTTTCACACAAAATGACGTGTGTTTGATGTCAATGGTATAAATATGCTGCGAGGCTTTCTCGTTCTTTTTTCGATATACGAGGATTTGTTTCGTATTTATCGTCTAAAAATCATCCAACTACAGTTGTCATGATTTCTTGTAGAGAGGTGTCTGGATCTTTTTTACCTCGCCCTAAATTGACAAACCATGAGCTGAGTTGGTTGCTTCGATTTAACTTAAATATTTTAATTTGAAATGCGCATACACTAAGAGTACACATTTATAATCTCTATAAATAAGATTCACATTTGTCATTCATCACAACATAAGTACGTACTAAAATCCATATTTGCACCAACAAGAATTTAATTTTTCCTCCCATTTCGATCTTGGTATGAATCAGAAAGGTTAATTTAAATGGCTTAGATTGGATTTCTAACACAAATCATATAAGTTCACATTCCTAGTAAATTCCTTGATGTGTGAGGATAACAAGTTGCTATAGTTGCATCTTAAGTTATTTTCTACCATCATAAACGAACTCACTTAATCTTACCGCAAGAAAAGTAGTAATTTCTGATTTATGTGCTACTGAAAATACATGTTACAGAAAAGTATTGTTTCTCTGCTCTAAATTGTGGTTAATTTAGAATCGTCCACGATTGCCTTTTATTCAATTGGTTAAGGTCCTACAGAAACTCGATTGACAATCTTCTATGAATAAAACAATAAAAAAACAAAATAAAAACATATCTTTTACTCTCACGACCTAAAGATTTTTATATATTCGACGGTAAATGTTTTTCTTTTGTAATTTGGAAGAAAAAATCGGATACCATGTAGTAGCTGACAAGTCAACTATGTAATGGGCAGTACTAGATGTGAGAAACTTGATTTGCCGGCTAGTTAGCTAGAATATGTGGGTGGTGATTGTTGAATGTTATTGTTTCGAGAGAGTCAAGGTAGCTAAAGAGTAATACCGCTGCTAGACATTTTAATTTGGACTCACCCCTCTACCTCTTTAGTTGATTCCTCGATCATATATGGAATTTGATGCCAACATTACTAAAGTTGGAAGCTGAACCTAGTCTTGTTTAAGGGATAAATGAAGAAATGAGTATATAATACCTCTCTTCTCCTGGTCCTCACCATGACATCTTGTTTGCATATCTTTTCCTCTATACGTGAACATGAAAACCACTCTCCTAATAGAGCCTCATCATGCTCGTTCATGGATCCTCCGAACACTTCACTGAGATGTTTTATCTTACTGAAGTGTTTGGGGGAACTCCAAGTGCCACTTGACAAACAAGAAAGCAGAAGTGTTTGAGATTGCTTCTAATGTCGTAAATGATATTTTAAGTACTTTAGTAAAAAGAAACTGTGATTTGGTTTCAATTGTATGTCAACAGAGTAATTGTTTAATAACATAACTCATTTATTTTTTGTTACATAATAAGAAACCAAAAATCTTCTAATTCTACTAATATCTTTAATAAAACGGTTAGTTTTAGTGATGTTATATAAATGCAATGTCAGAGCATAAACTATAGAAACCCAATGAATATACAGAAATCAATCAACGCTATGTTCTAAGCAAAAGTGGTGGAGGAAAGTTATTTTTTACAGAGTGGGTGTTCATGGATAGATTGGGTTCGGTTATTGCCATAAACAGATGTTTGACATATTGAAACCGTTAAAGTAGCATATTGAAACAATTTGGTTTTCGTTTTTAAAGGCTTTGCGTTTTTGGTTTTAATTGTTGAGAATTTTGAATTTTGTTGTTTCTATTTTTAGGGAAATTCAGCCCAACGAACAACACTGTGATGTTTGTTTCAAAAATCACGCACTATAATCTTCCTAAACATTTGGACATCGATTTCTTGATCACATAACTAATTACCAAATCAATGATGTACTGAAATAATAAAAAGGTTAAATAGTTATAAACATTACATAGGTCACATATAACCATGAAGAGACCATTTAGTGTTCGTTAAAGATACTTTGTATGATGTTTTGATTAGGCATTCTAAGTGAAGTGCTTGGGGAACACCACACAACTTTAAAACAGAAGTCATGCACATTGCTAATAAACTTTGAAATAATTCTCTTTAATTACATTAATATTAGATAATTAAATTGTCTTGTAATCTTTGCTCAACATAACCTTTTTTTTTCCTTTATACATTTTCAAAATCCACTGGGAAGTAGGAGAATTTATTACCTTCAACTTGTATATGTTTGTTACAAGTGAAGTTCAATAACCATTTATCAAAGAATTAAAGGGATACAATTGCAATCGATAGTCCTTTATAGTGGATGAAATAAATTCGTTGGCTTGAGAAATGAAAATGAGTTTTTTGAATTTGTAAATGTTTTGTTGTTAATTAGGATTATTAGAATCACCAATCACCATCGTGATGAACTATAAATTTGTTATACCACACGGGGGTTTTAATGTTCCTTGTAGAGCTATTAAATGAACTCGAAGCTAGAAAGTCGCTTGAAAAATCTAGGAAATAGCTCGCTCGAAAAATACTCAGTTGTAAACGAGCTTGCTCGACTCAGATCTGTTTCTAACTACACTGTTTTTAGTAAATGCATGGCTCAAATAGTTATCACAAAAATTACCAAGACCAATGAGATATAAGGCCACATGATTAACATCTAATTGGTTAAGGTAATATTTATGAAGGATGTTACCTAGGCGACCACTTATCTATTACATTTCCGCAACAAAAAATTCAACAAAGCTTCAGTGTTTATATAATGCTCGTGCGAGTCGCATATCTGTATGTAAGTAAAGTGAATTCGAACCTGCGTGGCTCGAATCGGTTCGACTTCTTTTCTATCGTATAAGTTAAGCCCAACATACATTCTTTCACACAAAATGACGTGTGTTTGATGTCAATGGCATAAATATGCAGCGAGGCTTTCTCGTTCTTTTTTCGATATACGAGGATTTGTTTCGGATTTATCGTCTAAAAATCATCCAACTACAGTTGTCATGATTTCTTGTAGAGAGGTGTCTGGATCTTTTTTACCTCGCCCTAAATTGACAAACCACGAGCTGAGTTGGTTGCTTCGATTTAACTTCATTATTTTAATTTGAAATACGCATACACTAAGAGTACGCATTTAAAATCTCTATATATAAGATTCACTTATGTCATTCATCACAAGTACGTACTAAAAACCATATTTGCACCAACAAGAATTTAATTTTTCCTCCCATTTCGATCTTGATATGAATCTGAAAGGTTAATCTAAATGGCTTAGATTGGATTTCTAACACAAATCATATAAGTTCACTTTCCTAGTAAATTCCTTGATGTGTGAGGATAACAAGTTGTTATAGTTGCATCTTAAGTTATTTTCTACCATTAGAAACGAACTCACTTAATCTTACCCGCAAGAATAGTAGTAATTTCTGATTTATGTGCTACTGAAAATACTTGTTACAGAAAAGTATTGTTTCTCTACTCTAAATTGTGGTTAATTTAGAATCGTCCACGATTGCCTTTTATTCAATTGGTTAAGGTACTACAGAAACTCGATTGACAATCTTGTGTGAATAAAACAACAAAAAAACAAAATAAAAACATAACTTTTACACTCACGACCTAAAGATTTTTATATATTCGATGGTAAATGTTTTTTTTTTGTAATCAGGTAGAAATAAAAGGATACCATGTAGAAGCTGACACGTCAACTAAGTAATGTGAAGTACTAGATGTGTGAAACTTGATTTGCTAGCTAGTTAGCTTGAATATGTGGGTAGGTAATTGTTGAAAGTTATTGTTTCGAGAGAGTCAAGGTAGCTTAAAAGAGTAATACCACCGCTAGATATTTAATTTTGGACTCACCCTTCTACATCTTTATATGATTCCTTGATCATATATGGAATTTGATGCCAATATTACTAAAGTTGGAAGCTGAACCTAGTCATGTTTAAGGGATAAATGAAGAAATGAGTATATAATACCTCTCTTCTCCTGGTCCTCACCATGACATCTTGTTTTCATATCTTTTCCTCTATACGGGAACAAGAAAACCACTCTCCTAATAGAGCCTCATTGCCTACCATGTTCACCCTTCTCATGCATCATGCTGGTTCATGGATCAGAAGCTTCCCATAACTCATCTATATATAGCTAAAACTAAGCCATTTTTTATAATCCAACACATGAGGTGACTACAAAGTAATGCAAGAGAAAGGAAAAACCAAGTGTCCCTAAGGGATCCTCCGAACACTTCACTGCGATGTTTTATTAGAACTTCTTACTGAAGTGTTGGGGGGAACTCCAAGTGCCACTTGACAAACATGAAAGCAGAAGTGTTTGTCATTGCTTCTATTATGTCGCAAGTGTTTGGGGGAACTTCAAGTGCCACTTGACAAACATGAAAGCAGAAGTGTTTGTCATTGCTTCTATTATGTCGTAAGTGATATTTTAAGTACTTTAGTAAAAAAAGAAATTTGTTGTTGGTTTTCAATTGTATGTCAACAGAATAATTGTTTAAAAACATAACTCATTTATTTTTTGTTACATCATAAGAAACCAATAATCTTCTAATTCTACTCGTATCTTTAGTAAAACGGTTAGTTTTAGTGATGTTATATAAATGCACTATGAGTGCATAAACTATAGAAACCAATGAATATACAGAAATCAATCAACGCTATGTTCTAAGCAAAAGTGGTGGGAGGAAAGTTATTTTTTACTGAGTGGGAGTTCATGGATACATTGGGTTCGGTTTTTGCCATATACCGAAACTAAATTGAGATATTTGACATATTAAAATCGTTAGGGAAGTACGTAGCATATTGAAACAATTTGGTTTTCGTTTTTAATGGCTTTTCTTGAGCATTATGAATTTTGTTGTTTCTATTTTTTGACAAATTGAGCCCAACGAACAGCACTGTGATGTTTGTTTCAAAAATCCCGCACGATAATCTTCCTTGACATTTGGACATCGATTTCTTGATCACATAACAATCCAGTTTTTTACTTGTTCGGTAGCCGGGTTCTTTGACCGTATTAGCAATACTTGATATAGAAGACAAATGAAAGATTTTTATACAATTAGAATCATTAATACATACCTTATGCAAATAACCTATATTGTTATTTGTGTGTAATAATTGTTATAAAATCAAGGGGTTTAATGAAGCTATAATATGAACGTGAGATTATCACAATGTAATTATACAAAAAACTGTTAAAACTATATTTCTTTCGTTTTTTCTACTACCTTCATATTCCAAACAACATTTTTAAATAAAACATCACGTACAACAATCAAACGGTATCATCTCTTCATAAAAACTTCTATACAAACAACATTCCTACGATTCGGTAAATATATAAGTACAGTTCCTACGATTATTAATCTTTGTGCATTTATTTGTTTTGGACACTTGAACACCCTGAGACACATTAGATGGAGAAAGATTACATATATTTAAACTTTATGCACCAAATTACGAGAAATTACAAATGCCACTTACCATTTAAGTGGTTTTTCCCAAAACTAAGTCAGCAAAAATTTACCCTTTCCTCTAAGAAGAGTGGCGACTGTTGCAGCCGTACCTTGAAGATTCGGTCTAGTGAACAAACAACGTTCTCCACTTCAAGTGCAATTTATGGTAAAAGACGTCCGCCGCCACAAATGGCTTGCAGCTTAACTTCTCTATGAAATCCCTATACAAAAAAAAATCATTTTTTAAAAACCATAAAAAAGTAAACAGTTGTGTCTAGGAATACAAAATTCAACAAATCTTCAGTGTTTATATAATGCTCGTGCGAGTCGCATATCTTCATCTTCTTCATATGTTCCATCTGCAACCACTACATCATCACATCGGTTAATTCAAAACACTTTTTGTCCTAAATTTTTAATTTTTATATATGTATGTCAAATATGATTAAACAAATAAAATTTTTGAGTAAATAATCGACATTCTGAATAAAGTGATATGAGATTTTATGCGTCATCAAAATCACCATGGGCCGCCTCCGATTTGATTCACCGTCAAACTCTCCAACAGCTTTCCAAATCATTTTGATTCATGATACAAGTCTTCGGGAAGAAACATCGTTGTTGAACTCTGATCGTTGCATTTAGAGGGACGAATAGATCGAAGTAAAAAACTTGTTGATAAAAGTGATCTAAGGCACTTTTACTTGCAAAATTCCCATTTATAAGAACCTTCGTGGTTCGCTTACGGTTGTACAACTGTGATGGGTGATGGCGGTTACTCGAGGGTCCACGCAACCTCCATGTACCTGTTAGGCGGTATTAATCACAAGGAAAATACCATGATTAAGCGGTATGGATCATGAGGACCATACCATGTTAAGCGGTATTAATCACGAGGACGATACGAGGTATTGATCAAGAGGACAATACAAGAAGTGACAAGGAATTGACGGCTATCGTATCTTTTAAATTGTTTTTAAAAGTAAAGTACGTAAAGTTAACAAAAGTTGATGTTTGCTTAATTTGAGTAATAATGTGACATCCGGCATTTTCATGTTAACTCTGTTAACACAAACATCGTTATCTCAAACATTTATTTATTCAAACTCAGTTATCTCAAACATTCACTCATGCATTACATTTAATTAGGTTAATTATATGTGTTAGTTTCACACAAACACTCACGTATCGGTAATTCGTAAAATTTTCGGATCACACACGAGTTGAACCCGTAATGTTGGTGAACTAATAAAAATAATTGCGAATAATTATTTTTAATATAAATTATGTGAATTTATATATTTTGTGATTTTTCTGTGAATTATGTAAACTTTCGTGATATCACGTATAATTATCAGATTTTAATTTTACTGTTTATTTTATTGATACTGATTATTTTTATAGATATGGGAACTTTTATAAAAATAATTATTTAAAAGAACATTATCTAGTGGATTTATTTAAATGTTTTTTTAATATTTAATGATTATCCATTCCAAATTAAAAACCTTTGAAATCCACCACATAAGAATTTTTATAAAATTTGAAACCTTAATCACATTCTCTCTCTCTAAATTGCCGTCCCAACCCCCCTCTCCCTCCCCTTATTGCCGAATTCATTCAAGCAACCCAAGCACCTCTCGTTTGAGCTTCGATCTTGAAATTGAACGCGTATTCGGACTCCCCATGACGTTTCTAACAATCCTACGTAAGTTGTTTCGTTCAATTCCGTTACTTTTTGATTCCTAGATTTTAGATTGAAACCCTAGTTAATCCAAACATGAGTTTTTATAAAAAAAAAATGGTGACTATATCATTGTTTTACATGTATTTGATGATTTTGTTCAAACCCTAGTTGTAAAGATTGTAACTTTCCCATAAAGGAAACTTTTTGTGATTTCTAGATTGCATATTTGATATGTATGATGATTGCTATGGTTATAATCTTATTATATAAGTTGTATGGAATTGGTTTGATGCTTTGAATCCCGTTAAACAAGCTAGAAAATATAGGCTTTCCTAAGGAGGAAACTTTAATTGGAGGAACTTGTTGAATATGGGTTATTATACGTGTTTGATGATGTAGAATGCTTCTAATTAATTATATATGAAGTTTTGAAGCATATGAAAGTGTAGTTTTGTAGAAAACATGTGAATTAATCGTAACTTAATAAAGAAGGAAAGTTTTTAGGTTTTGAAACTTGCATACTAGCATTGAACTATATGATGTAATGAGGTTTATGTGTTACTTGTTACATGTGTAGATGAATTGTGGAATCAAATTTCGAATACCTAACCCGGTTCTACAAACTTGCTAAATATGGAAACTTTAATTTGCAAAAGTGGTCATATAGGGTTAATTAGACATATGTGGTATAATTTGATGATAGAGCTATGTTATGTAGGACATAATAACATCTTGCAATGTGTTAGATGCTTGAAATCTTGCATGTCTCTCATAGGTTACAAAAGATAGAAACTTTATTTGGAATTATTGCATACTTGTTAAGTTCTAGGCAAGTGTTATGTGATGTGGTGATCTAGAACATGTTATAGTAATCTTACAAGCATATTAACAATGATAATTCAAAGAAACATGAATCCCGAACACACCTGCTATTTATGAAAACCTGCTATTTTTGGAAACTTGCTATTTATGGAAATTGTACTTGTTTGTTAGAACAAATAGGATTTGTTGCAAAGTGCTACAGTATGATCATTGTGTATAATGTGGTAATATTATACTAAGCAAACATAATTACTTACAACGGGTCGTCGGGTCAAACTTGAGTCAAACTTGTAAATTTTACAAAACACTTAAACATTAGTATTGTTTGGATACTAAGGGTTCATATCAACTTGCACGAACACGCACTTATAGACTATGAATTATAGGTGGCAGTTAGAGGTTCAACTGTTTTACTTAGCTTTCACTTGCATACACACTTAGGTGAGTTTCATGGCCCCTATCTTTACTTACTTTCCTTTTTGGGGAGAAAGCATGCACGCAAACATTATGGGTTTTGTATTATTGTATTATCGCTTGCTTACTAAAGTGCAAACATACCAACAAGTCCTTACATTCTCGAACCGTTAGTATTGGAACATAGCGAGGTGATTTTGAGTAGTACTACTGGGTTTTGACAAGCCCCACCTGAGTTAGTCGCGCTAACTTGACTGGAGGTTGAACGGGTGTAAGATTAGCCTAGACATTTGCCATTGTTCGGTAGACATGGCGGAAGGCAAACAAACACAAACAGTCAGCTTCGGTTTCGAACACTTGTAGTAGCATGACATAGACTAGCTATCTATCGGTATACATAAATTACATCATCTAGCAAACATCAAACTTTTTAATTACTTACATCTCTATGAACTCACCAACCATTGTGTTGACACTTTTAACATGTCTTTCTCAGGTCGCTAACGTACACCCAAGATTAGGATGCATGGTTTTCGCAAACAATTTCAAACTTATTTATTTCTATTATTTACTTTGGTTTGGGCGTGGTGTTTTTCGCATTTGACTATTCTTGCATTTGGATTTTATTTACGCTTCCGCAACGTTTTCAAACTTAAGCTTTTGTTGTCTCGTGACTATGAGCAGCATTAGTATTTATTTAAATTCATATAGAGTCGTTACGTGTAACTAATGACTGAGATCCTGGTATGTCACGCGCTTCGCGGTAAAACCCTGCAGGTGGATTTTGAGGGTGTGACAGATTGGTATAAGAGCCATTGGTTCTAGTGAACTAGGATTTGCATACTAGACTATAACCACACACATGCATTAGTTACACAACACTTACACTCATACATGTCACTTACTCATCACACTATAGGAAATGTCCTCTTCACTAAGGTCACCTACATCCCTAGTCGATCAGGAACATGAGGTTCCCACAGTACCTTCACTAGAGCCTAAGAGGCAGAGGTTGACACCTATCGATGATGCTATAGTGCACGACGAGCCTTTTCACGTGTGTATCAGAGACAACACGCAGGACGTGGATACAAGACTGATCAGAGGGTAGAGAAGCTGATTAAGAATCAAGTTAGATTAAATACTGTACAACACAACCTTGCGACAGCATTCCATGAGCTGCATGCACAAGTGAACGTGTAGCACCTTAACCTCGAGGCAGTGGGAGCTAGGATTGATGATCCGGAGGGACAGGTCGAGGCTGCCAACGGCACGGAGGTTGCGCAGGAGGATGAGCTCGAGGGAGATCAGGATGAGGATGATGATGATGTTTCTGATGTGACTTCAGTTGGCAGTGATGATGATTGACAGACTATCATCTTAGTTATTTGCTTTATTTAAACCTAGATGGGCAGGGTTGTTCCCATCCAACAGATGTTTCTTGATTTTGATGTTTGATTGAAAGTACTTTGTAGCCTTTACAATTTATTTTATCAAGTATTATTATTGAAATGTTAGATGTTGTGGTTTAATTTTCTTTTATTTACTTGAACTTGTATGATGATAATATGCGATATATTTTTCTCATTATTGTATATTTGTGAATGTAAAGATCTTGTCTGGACGACGAGGTGGACGTAACGGCGGACGCGGTAACATCAGTATAACCGCAGCAGAACTCACCGCTTTGATTAACGAACGTGTGGCTGAAGCTTTAGCAGCCAACCCAGCTGGAGGTAAATGTATCATTTGTCGACTCTAGTGAGTAAGCACTCATTCTAAACTCATTACCGAATCCAATATTCCTAAACACATTCTTTGTATTTTATCCAGGACCGAACAACAATCAGCAGGTCTGCACCTACAAGACCTTCATGGACTGCAAGCCCCACACGTTTCGTGGAGCTGAAGGAGCATTCGGTTTACTTCACTGGATGGAGAAATCCGAGTCGGTCTTTGCCATGTGTAATTGCCCGCCAAATAACCGGGTGAAGTATGCATCTGGCACACTAGAGGGTCCAGCCCTTACCTGGTGGAACTCCCAGGTACAAATGCTAACTTTGGAAATGGCAAACGCTTTGCCATGTGAGGAATTTAAGAATATGCTGAAAGAAGAGTACTGCCTTCGCGACGAGGTGCAGAAACTTGAGGTTGAGTTCTGGAATCTCAAAATGGAAGGGTCTGAGATCGAAGCCTACACCACCCGCTCTCATGAGCTAGCTACTTTGTGCCCACAGATGGTGACTCCGGTGTACAAGCGGATTGAGATGTATATCGAGGGCCTAGTTCCTTAAATCCAGAGCATGGTGACGTCCTCCAACCCCACCACTGTCCAACAAACTATTCGGCTAGCCCACAAATTGACCGATCAGGCAGTTGCCCAAGGTACATCACCTCCTAGGAAATCAGCTTCTAAGGTAACTGATAACAAGCGTAAGTTTGAAAGTACGCACTCCAAGTCTTCTCAGTTTAATCCACCCGCACCGCAGCAACATCGAAAGTTCGAGAATACCAAGAATACTTCACAGTCAAACTCTGCTCAGCAAAATCAGGGTACCTATGATGGTAAGTTCCCAAAGTGCAACAAATGTAACTTTCATCACACTAGAGCTTGTGACAGGTACCATTGTCAACGTCGAGGAAAAATGGGTCATTCAGCTAAGGATTGTCGAGGAGATCTACAGGCTAAACAGACACCAACCGGTGACGCACCCAAGGGATGCTTTGAGTGCGGTAAAGAGGGGCATTTTAAAAGGGACTTCCCTCAGCTGAAGAAAACTTGCAATGGGAACGGTATTGGCAATAACCATCAGGGTGGTAATGGGAATAATAATGGAAATGGTGCGAAGGGTCGGGCCTTCGTGATCGGCTCAGGAGAAGCTCGAAAGGACCACAACGTTGTTATCGGTATGTTTCCTTTAAACGATCATTTTGCTTCTGTACTATTTGATACAGGTGCCGATAGGAGTTTCATTTCTGAGAACATTAGTAAACAGATAGAGATGACCACAACCCAGTTAGAGCACAAATATTCTATAGAAATAGCTGACGGTAAGCTAATCGAGGCAACTCATATCCTCGAGGTATGTAAGTTAGGATTATCTGGTCACAAACTTGTCATCGATCTCATGCCAGTTACACTCGACAGTTTTGACATAATTATTGGCATGGATTGGTTATCTAAAAACCAAGCTGAGGTCATCTGTAAAGATAAAATTGTTCGTATTCCCCTAGCTAGTGGAGAGATCCCTTGTGTAAAAGGCGAGAAGAGTGGTGCCGTCATGGGCATCATATCTTATATGAAGGCGCAGAAATGTCTACGCAAGGGTCATACCGCGATACTAGCCCTTGTCCCTGACAAATCTTCCGAGGAGAAGAAACTTACACATATCCCTATTGTTCGCGACTTCCCATAAGTGTTTGTTGAAGACTTACTCGGTCTTCCACCCATCGACAGGTCGAATTCCAAATCGATTTTTGGATTTGCGAGGTTCAATTTATTGGACATGTAGTCAATGAGAAGGGAATCCATGTTGATCCATCCAAGGTAGAAGCCATTAAGAATTGGGCAGCACCAACGACTCCGACAGAGGTGCGACAATTTTTGGGATTGGATGACTACTACCGCCGATTCATAGAGGGATTTTTTAAGATCTCTCAACCTCTCACCGCCCTAACTCAAAAAGGTAAACCGTATACCTAGAGCGAAACTCAAGATTCAGCATTCCAACTTATGAAGGTGAAACTCTGTAGCGCACCCATCCTATCTCTGCTAGAGGGAACGGATGACTTCATAGTGTATTGCGATGGTTCTATCGAGGGTCTCGGTTGTGTGCTAATGAAACGCGAGAAAGTTATCGCATACGCTTCTCGGAAATTAAAAGTCCACGAGAAAAACTACACTACTCACGACTTGGAGTTGGGAGCCGTGGTATTTGCTCTGAAAATCTGGAGACACTACTTGTACGGTACCAAGTGCACCATTTATAGACTATGAAAATCTGGAGACACTACTTGTTTGGATACTAAGGGTTCATATCAACTTGCATGAACACGCACTTATAGACTATGAATTATAGGTGGTAGTTAGAGGTTCAGCTGTTTTACTTAGCTTTCACTTGTATACACACTCAGGTGAGTTTCACGGCCCGTATCTTTACTTACTTTCCTTTTCGGGGAGAAAGCATGGACGTAAACATTATGGGTTTTGTATTATTGTACTATCGCTTCCTTACTAAAGTGCAAACATACCAACAAGTCCTTACATTCTCGAACCGTTAGTATTAGAATATAGCGAGGTGATTTTGAGTAGTAATACTAAGTTTTGACAAGCCCCACCTAAGTTAGTCGCGCTAACTTGACTGGAGGTCGAACGGGTGTAAGATTAGCCTAGACATTTGCCATTGTTCGGTAGACATGGCGGAAGGCAAACAAACACAAACCGTCAGCTTCGGTTTCGAACACTTGTAGTAGCATGACATAGACTAGCTATCTATCGGTATACATTAATTACATCATCTAGCAAACATCGAACTTTTTAATTACTTACATCTCTATGAACTCACCAACCATTGTGTTGACACTTTTAGCATATCTTTCTCAGGTCGCTAAGGTACACACAAGACTAGGATGCATGGTCTTAGCATGGTTTTCGCAAACAATATCAAACTTATTTATTTCTATTATTTACTATGGTTTGTGCGCGGTGTTTTGCGCATTTGACTATTCGTGCATTTTGATTTTATTTACGCTTCCGCAACGTTTTCAAACTTAAGCTTTTGTTGTCTCGTGACTATGAGCAACATTAGTATTTTATTTAAATTCATATAGAGTCGTTCCGTGTAACTAATGACGGAGATCCTAGTATGTCACGCGATTCGCGGTAAAACCCCGCAGGTGGATTTTGAGGGTGTGACAAATAATCGTTAACAAAAGTTATTTTGTTTTTTTGGATGACATGAGTTGTGAAATACTTTCTCCTTCATAAACTACAAGTATTTTTTAATTCTTATAGTTGTTTCTTCAAATGCTTTGTCATTATAAACACTATTAGAATCACCAATCACATATGTTCATGATGAATTATAAAGTTGTTTTACCGGATGTGGTTCTCAATGTTCATTGTTACTTATGATGAATATGTACATCCTTGGATTGTGTAAAAATTTATTATTTCTCTTTGGATCATATGACTATTTTAAACACTTTCGCCTCGTCTTGAATAATTTTCGCTTGAAAAAACTTTGAAATAGCTCGCTTGAAATAGACTCTGTTGTAAACGAGTTGGCTCGGCACGACTCTGTATGTAACTAAAGTGAATTCGAGCCGGCGTGTCTCGGATCGGTCCGACTTCTTTTTTATAGTATAAGTTAAGCCCAACATACATTCTTTCACACAAAATGTCGTGTGTTTGATGTCAATGGTTTAAATATGCTGCGAGGCTTTCTCGTTCTTTTTTCGATATATGAGGATTTTTTTCGGATTTATCGTCTAAAAATCATCCAACTACAGTTGTCATGATTTTTTGTAGAGAGGTGTGTGGATCTTTTTTACCTCGCCCTAAATTGACAAACCATGAGCTGAGTTGGTTGCTTCGATTTAACTTAATTATTTTAATTTGAAATGCGCATACACTAAGCGTACACATTTAAAATCTCTATATATAAGATTCACATTTGTCATTCATCAAAACATAAGTACGAACTAAAAACCATATTTGCACCAACAAGAATTTAATTTTTCCTCCCATTTCTATCTTGGTCTGAATCAGAAAGGTTAATTTAAATGGCTTAGATTGGATTTCTAAGACAAATCATATAAGCTCACATTCCTAGTAAATTCCTTGATGTGTGAATAAAACAACAAAAAATAAAAATAAAAACATAACTTTTACTCTCACGACCTAAAGATTTTTATATATTCGATGGTAAATGATTTTCTTTTGTAATCAGGTAGAAAAAATCGGATACCATGTAGAAGCTGACAAGTCAACTAAGTAATGTGAAGTACTAGATGTGTGAAACTTGATTTGCCAGCTAGTTAGCTAGAATATGTGGGTAGGTAATTGTTGAAAGTTATTGTTTCGAGAGAGTCAAGGTAGCTTAAAAGAGTAATACCACTGCTAGATATTTTAATTTGGACTCACCCTTCTACATCTTTAGTTGATTCCTCGATCATATATGGAATTTGATGCCAATATTACTAAAGTTGGAAGCTGAACCTAGTCATGTTTAAGGGATAAATGAAGAAATGAGTATATAATACCTCTCTTCTCTTGGTCCTCACCATGACATCTTGTTTTCATATCTTTTCCTCTATACGTGAACATGAAAACCACTCTCCTAATAGAGCCTCATTGCCAACCATGTTCACCCTTCTCATGCATCATGCTGGTTCATGGATCAGAAGCTTCCCATAACTCATCTATATATAGCTAAAACTAAACAATTTTTTATAATCCAACACATGGGGTGACTACAAAGGAATGCAAGAGAAAGGAAAAGCCAAGTGTCTCTAAGGGATCCTCCGAACACTTCACTGCGATGTTTTATTAGAACTTCTTACTGAAGTGTTTGGGGGAACTCCAAGTGCCACTTGACAAACATGAAAGCAGAAGTGTTTGTCATTGCTTCTATTATGTCGTAAGTGATATTTTAAGTACTTTAGTAAAAAAAGAAATTTGTTGTTGGTTTTCAATTGTATGTCAACAGAATAATTGTTTAAAAACATAACTCATTTATTTTTTGTTACATCATAAGAAACCAATAATCTTCTAATTCTACTCGTATCTTTAGTAAAACGGTTAGTTTTAGTGATGTTATATAAATGCATTGTGAGTGCATAAACTATAGAAACCAATGAATATACAGAAATCAATCAACGCTATGTTCTAAAGCAAAAGTGGTGGGAGGATAGTTATTTTTTACTGAGTGGGAGTTCATGGATAGATTGGGTTCGGTTTTTGCCATAAACCGAAACTAAATTGAGATATTTGACATATTGAAACCGTTAGGTAAGTACGTAGCATATTGAAACAATTTGGTTTTCGTTTTTAAAGACTTTTCTTGAGCATTATGAATTTTGTTGTTTCTATTTTTTGGCAAATTGAGCCCAACGAACAACGCTGTGATGTTTGTTTCAAAAATCCCGCATGATAATCTTCCTTGACATTTGGAAATCGATTTCTTGGTCACATAACAAACTAGTTTTTTACTTGTCCGGTAGCCGGGTTCTTTGACCGTATTTGCAATAGTTGATATAGAAGACAGACGAGCAGATCAAAATCCAAATAAAAAGATGAAGTACAAATGAAAGGTTTTTATACAATCAGAATCATTAATACATACCTTATAGAAATAACCTATATTATTATTTGTGTGTAATAATGGTTGTAAAATCAACGGGTTTAATGAATCTATAATATGAACGTGAGATTATCACAATGTAATTATACAAAAACTGTTAAAACTTTATTTCTTTCGTTTTCTCTACTACCTTCATATTACAAACAACATTTTTAAATAAAACATCACGTACAACAATTAAACGGTATCATCTCTTCATAAAAAACTTCTATACAAAAAACATTCCTACGATTCGATAAATACATAAGTACAGTTCCTTTGATTATTATTCTTTATGCATTTATTTGTTTTGGACATTTGAACACCTTGAGACACATTAGATGGAGAAAGATTACATATATTTAAACTTAATGCACCAAATTACCAGAAATTACAAATGCCACTTACCATTTAAGTGGTTTGTTTCCCAAAACTAAGTCAACAAAAATTGACCCTTTCCTCTAAGAAGAGTGGAGACTGTTGCAACCGCACCTTGAAGATTTGGTCTAGTGAACAAACAACGTTCTCCACTTCAAGTGGAATTTCTGGTAAAAGACGTCCGCCGCCACAAATGGCTTGCAGCTTAACTTCTCTATGAAATCCCTATACAAAAAAAATTATTTTTTAAAAACATAAAAAAGTAACAATTGTGTTTAGGAATACAAAATCCAATAAATCTTCAATGTTTATATAATGCTCGTGCCAGTCGCATATCTTCATCTACTTCATCTGTTCCATCTGCAACCACTGCATCATCACATGGGTTAATTCAAAACACTTTTTGTCCTAAATCTTTAATTTTTATATATGTATGTCAAATATGATTAAACAAATAAATTTTTTGAGTAAATAATCCGACATTCTGAATAAAGTGATATGAGATTTTATGCGTCATCAAAATCCCCATGTGCCGCCTCCAATTTGATTCGCCGTCAAACTCTCCAATAACTTCTCCCAAATCATTTTGATTCATGATACGAGTCTTCGTGAACAAACATCGCTATTGAACTCTGATCGTTGCATTTAGAGGGACGAATAAATTGAAGTAAAAAACGTGTTGATAGAAGTGATCTAAGGCACTTTTACATGCAAAATTCCCATTTATAAGAACCTTCATGGTTCGTTAACGGTTGTACAACTGAGATGGATGACGGCGGTTACTCGTGGGGTCCACGCCACCTCCCTGTACCTGTTAAGCGGTATTGATCACAAGGACAATACCAAGATTAAGTGGTATGGATCACGAGAACCACACAATGTTAAGCTGTATTAATCACGAGGACAATACCAGGTATTGACAATACCAGTTATGACAAAGGAATTGACGGTTAATCGGTATTGATCACGAGGACAATACTAGAAGTGACAAGTAATTGACGGCTATCGTATCTTTTAAGATGTGTTTAAAAGTAAAGTACGTAAAGTAAAGTGTGTAAAGTTTTGTTTTAATGGCAGTATGTATGTATTTAAATTTTTTGTATGATTGTTTAAAGTAAACGTTAGAACTCACTCAGTGTTGCTGATTTTTAGTATGCACATTAGTTAAGTGTAGGTGGCTGTTGATAGATGAGGATGCTTGGCTTGGCGAGATGAGTTATACCCAAAGACTAGAGTCTTGTATCCCGTTTATGTTTAAGTTTATCTTGTTTGAGACAAGTTTAATTTTGTATTAGACAAGTTACATCGGACATGTTATGTTTCCGCTGTTTATGTTAAAGTTTAACATGTTTCCACCGTGATTTGACGAATGTCTCATGCTTATGTGATATGTATTGATGAGTAAATCCAATAAGTTAGTCTTTCCGGGTTTGGGGCCTTACAATTAGTTTATTTAAGACCACTATGCACACTTACCTATATCACAAGCACCCAAGATTTTCATGAACTTTGTACTCAATATCTCAAGGACCCAAGATTTTTAGCATCAAACTTTTGTCTTTCTAGCCACCTAGGAACAATGTTGATGTTTGCTTAATTTGAGTAATAATTGTTAAGAAAAGTTATTTTGTTTTTTTTGGATGATATGAGTTGTGAAATACTTTCTCCTTCATAAACTATTAGTAATTTTTAATTCGTATAGTTGTTTCTTCAAATTCTTTTTCATTATAAACACTATTAGAATCACTAATCACATATGTTCATGTTGAATTATAAAGTTGTTTCACCGGATGTGCTTCTCAATGTTCATTGTTACTTATGATGAATATGTATATCCTTGGATTGTGTAATAATTTATTATTTCTCTTTGGATCATATGGCTATTTTAAACACTTTCGCCTCGTCTTGAATAATTTTCGCTTGAAATAGCTCGCTTGAAATAGACTCTATTGTAAACGAGTTGGCTCGGCACGACTCTGTGTGTAACTAAAGTGAATTCGAGCCGGCGTGGCTCGAATCGGTCCGACTTCTTTTCTATCGTATAAGTTAAGCCCAACATACATTCTTTCACACAAAATGACGTGTGTTTGATGTCAATGGTATAAATATGCTGCGAGGCTTTCTCGTTCTTTTTTCGATATACGAGGATTTGTTTCGTATTTATCGTCTAAAAATCATCCAACTACAGTTGTCATGATTTCTTGTAGAGAGGTGTCTGGATCTTTTTTACCTCGCCCTAAATTGACAAACCATGAGCTGAGTTGGTTGCTTCGATTTAACTTAAATATTTTAATTTGAAATGCGCATACACTAAGAGTACACATTTATAATCTCTATATATAAGATTCACATTTGTCATTCATCACAACATAAGTACGTACTAAAATCCATATTTGCACCAACAAGAATTTAATTTTTCCTCCCATTTCGATCTTGGTATGAATCAGAAAGGATAATTTAAATGGCTTAGATTGGATTTCTAACACAAATCATATAAGTTCACATTCCTAGTAAATTCCTTGATGTGTGAGGATAACAAGTTGCTATAGTTGCATCTTAAGTTATTTTCTACCATCATAAACGAACTCACTTAATCTTACCGCAAGAAAAGTAGTAATTTCTGATTTATGTGCTACTGAAAATACATGTTACAGAAAAGTATTGTTTCTCTACTCTAAATTGTGGTTAATTTAGAATCGTCCACGATTGCCTTTTATTCAATTGGTTAAGGTCCTACAGAAACTCGATTGACAATCTTCTATGAATAAAACAATAAAAAAACAAAATAAAAACATATCTTTTACTCTCACGACCTAAAGATTTTTATATATTCGACGGTAAATGTTTTTCTTTTGTAATTTGGAAGAAAAAATCGGATACCATGTAGTAGCTGACAAGTCAACTATGTAATGGGCAGTACTAGATGTGAGAAACTAGATTTGCCGGCTAGTTAGCTAGAATATGTGGGTGGTGATTGTTGAATGTTATTGTTTCGAGAGAGTCAAGGTAGCTAAAGAGTAATACCGCTGCTAGACATTTTAATTTGGACTCACCCCTCTACCTCTTTAGTTGATTCCTCCATCATATATGGAATTTGATGCCAACATTACTAAAGTTGGAAGCTGAACCTAGTCTGGTTTAAGGGATAAATGAAGAAATGAGTATATAATACCTCTCTTCTCCTGGTCCTCACCATGACATCTTGTTTGCATATCTTTTCCTCTATACGTGAACATGAAAACCACTCTCCTAATAGAGCCTCATCATGCTCGTTCATGGATCCTCCGAACACTTCACTGAGATGTTTTATCTTACTGAAGTGTTTGGGGGAACTCCAAGTGCCACTTGACAAACAAGAAAGCAGAAGTGTTTGAGATTGCTTCTAATGTCGTAAATGATATTTTAAGTACTTTAGTAAAAAGAAACTGTGATTGGGTTTCAATTGTATGTCAACAGAGTAATTGTTTAATAACATAACTCATTTATTTTTTGTTACATAATAAGAAACCAAAAATCTTCTAATTCTACTAATATCTTTAATAAAACGGTTAGTTTTAGTGATGTTATATAAATGCAATGTGAGAGCATAAACTATAGAAACCCAATGAATATACAGAAATCAATCAACGCTATGTTCAAAGCAAAAGTGGTGGAGGAAAGTTATTTTTTACAGAGTGGGTGTTCATGGATAGATTGGGTTCGGTTATTGCCATAAACAGATGTTTGACATATTGAAACCGTTAAAGTAGCATATTGAAACAATTTGGTTTTCGTTTTTAAAGGCTTTGCGTTTTTGGTTTTAATTGTTGAGAATTTTGAATTTTGTTGTTTCTATTTTTAGGGAAATTCAGCCCAACGAACAACACTGTGATGTTTGTTTCAAAAATCACGCACTATAATCTTCCTAAACATTTGGACATCGATTTCTTGATCACATAACTAATTACCAAATCAATGATGTACTGAAATAATAAAAAGGTTAAATAGTTATAAACATTACATAGGTCACATATAACCATGAAGAGACCATTTAGTGTTCGTTAAAGATACTTTGTATGATGTTTTGATTAGGCATTCTAAGTGAAGTGCTTGGGGAACACCACACAACTTTAAAACAGAAGTCATGCACATTGCTAATAAACTTTGAAATAATTCTCTTTAATTACATTAATATTAGATAATTAAATTGTCTTGTAATCTTTGCTCAACATAACCTTTTTTTTTCCTTTATACATTTTCAAAATCCATTGGGAAGTAGGAGAATTTATTACCTTCAACTTGTATATGTTTGTTACAAGTTAAGTTCAATAACCATTTATCAAAGAATTAAAGGGATACAATTGCAATCGATAGTCCTTTATAGTGGATGAAATAAATTCGTTGGCTTGAGAAATGAAAATGAGTTTTTTGAATTTGTAAATGTTTTGTTGTTAACTAGGATTATTAGAATCACCAATCACCATCGTGATGAACTATAAATTTGTTATACCACACGGGGGTTTTAATGTTCCTTGTAGAGCTATTAAATGAACTCGAAGCTAGAAAGTCGCTTGAAAAATCTAGGAAATAGCTCGCTCGAAAAATACTCAGTTGTAAACGAGCTTGCTCGACTCAGATCTGTTTCTAACTACACTGTTTTTAGTAAATGCATGGCTCAAATAGTTATCACAAAAATTACCAAGACCAATGAGATATAAGGCCACATGATTAACATCTAATTGGTTAAGGTAATATTTATGAAGGATGTTACCTAGGCGACCACTTATCTATTACATTTCCACAACAAAAAAGTAAACAGTTGTGTTTAAGAATACAAAATTCAACAAAGCTTCAGTGTTTATATAATGCTCGTGCGAGTCGCATATCTTCATCTTCTTCACATGTTCCATCCGCAACCACTAAATCATCACATGGGTTAATTCAAAACACTTTTTGTCCTAAATTTTTAATTTTTATATACGAGTCTTCGGGAAGAAACATCGTTTTTGAACTCTGATCGTTGCATTTAGAGGGACGAATAGATCGAAGTAAAAAACTTGTTGACAAAAGTGTTCTAAGGCACTTTTACCTGCAAAATTCCCATTTATAAGAACCTTCGTGGTTCGCTAACGGTTGTACAACTGGGATGGGCGACGGCAGTTACTCGGGGGTCCACGCTACCTCCATGTACCTGTTAGGCGGTATTAATCACAAGGACAATACCATGATTAAGCGGTATGATCACGAGGACCATACCATGTTAAGCGGTATTAATCATGAGGACAATACCAGGTATTGATCCCGAGGACAATACAAGAAGTGACAAGGAATTGACGGCTATCGTATCTTTTAAATTGTTTTTAAAAGTAAAGTACGTAAAGTTAACAAAAGTTGATGTTTGCTTAATTTGAGTAATAATGTGACATCCGGCATTTTCAGGTTAACTCCGTTAACACAAATATCGTTATCTCAAACATTTATTTATTCAAACTCAGTTATTTCAAACATTCACTCATGCATTACATTTAATTATGTTAATTAGATGTGTCAGTTTCGCACAAACACTCACGTATCGGTAATTCGTAGATTTTCCGGATCACACACGAGTTGAACCCGTAACGTTGGTGAACTAATAAAAATAATTGCGAATAATTATTTTTAATATAAATTGTGTGAATTTATATGTTTTGTGATTTTTCTGTGAATTATGTGAACTTTCGTGATATCACGTAAAATTATCAGATTTTAATTTTACTGTTTATTTTATTGATACTGATTATTTTTATAAGAATATTATCTAGTGGATTTATTGAAATGTTTTTTTAATATTTCATAATTATCCATTCCAAATTTAAAACCTTTGAAATCCACCACATAAGGAATTTTATAAAATTTGAAACCCTAATCACATTCTCTCTCTCTCTAAATTTCCGTCCCAACCCCCCTATCCCTCCCCCATTGCCGAATTCATTCAAGCAACCCAAGCACCTCTCGTTTGAGCTCCGATCTTGAAATTGAACGCGTATTCGGACTCCCCTTGACGTTTCTAACAATCCTACGTAAGTTGTTTCGTTCAATTCCGTTACTTGTTGATTCCTAGATTTTAGATTGAAACCCTAGTTCATCCAAACATGAGTTTTTATAAAAAAAAGATGGTGACTTTATCATTGTTTTACATGTATTTGATGATTTTGTTGAAACCCTAGTTGTAAAGATTGTAACTTTCCCATAAAGGAAACATTTTGTGATTTTTAAATTGCATATTTGATGTGTATGATGATTGCTATGGTTATAATCTTATTATATAAGTTGTATGGAATTGGTTTGATGTTTTGAATCCCGTTAAACAAGCTAGAAAACATAGGCTATCCTAAAGAGGAAACTTTAATTGGAGGAACTTGTTGAATATGGGTTATTATACGTGTTTGATGATGTAGAATGTTTCTAATTAATTATATATGAAGTTTTGAAGCATGTGAAAGTGTAGTTTTGTAGAAAACATGTGAATTAATCGTAACTTACTAAAGAAGGAAACTTTTTAGGTTTTGAAACTTGCATACTAGCATTGAACTATATGATGTAATGAGGTTTATGTGTTACTTGTTACATGTGTAGATGAATTGTGGAATCAAATTTTGAATACCTAACCCGGTTCTACAAACTTGCTAAATAAGGAAACTTTAATTTGCAAAAGTGGTCATATAGGGTTAATTGGACATATGTGGTATACTTTGATGATAGAGCTATGTTATGTAGGACATAATAACATGTTGTAATGTGTTAGATTCTTGAAATCTTGCATGTCTCTCATAGGTTACTAAAGATAGAAACTTTATTTTGAATTATGACATACATGTTAAGTTCTAGGCAAGTGTTATGTGATGTGGTGATCTAGAACATGTTATAGTAATCTTACAAGCATATTAACAATGATAATTCCAAGAAACACGAATCCCGAACACACCTGCTATTTATGGAAATATGCTATTTTTGGAAACTTGCTATTTATGGTAACCGTACTTGTTTGTTAGAACAAATAGGATTTGTTACAAAGTGCTACAGTATGATCATTGTGTATAATGTGGTAATATTATACTAAGCAAACATAATTACTTACAACGTGTCACCAACGGGTCGTCGGGTCAAACTTGAGTCAAAATTGTAAATTTTTCAAAACACTTAAACATTAGTATTGTTTGGATACTAAGGGTTCATATCAACTTGCATGAACACGCACTTATAGACTATGAATTATAGGTGGCAGTTAGAGGTTCAATTGTTTTACTTAGCTTTCACTTGCATACACACTCAGATGAGTTTCATGGCCCCTATCTTTACTTACTTTTCTTTTTGGGGAGAAAGCATGCACGCAAACATTATGTGGTTTGTATTATTGTATTATCGCTTGCTTACTAAAGTGCAAACATACCAACAAGTCCTTACATTCTCGAACTGTTAGTATTGGAACATAGCGAGGTGATTTTGAGTAGTACTACTGAGTTTTGACAAGCCCCACCCGAGTTAGTCGCGCTAACTTGACTGGAGGTCGAATGGGTGTAAGATTAGCCTAGACATTTGCCATTGTTCGGTAGACATGGCGGAAGGTAAACAAACACAAACACTTACACTTGTAGTAGCATGACATAGACTAGCTATCTATCGATATACATTAATTACATCATCTTGCAAACATCGATCTTTTTAATTACTTACATCTCTATGAACTCACCAACCATTGTGTTGACACTTTTAGCATGTCTTTCTCAGGTCGCTAAGGTACACACAAGATTATGATTCATGGTCTGAGCATGGTTTTCGCAAACAATTTCAAACTTATTTATTTCTATTATTTACTTTGGTTTGGGCGCGGTGTTTTGTGCATATGACTATTGTTGCAGTTGGATTTTATTTACGCTTCCGCAACGTTTTCAAACTTAAGCTTTTGTTTTCTCGTGACTATGAGTAGCATTAGTATTTTATTTAAATTCATATAGAGTCGTTCCGTGTAACTAATGACTGAGATCCTGGTATGTCACGCGTTTCGCGGTAAAACCCCACAGGTGGATTTTAAGGGTGTGACAAATAATTGTTAACAAAAGTTATTTTGTTTTTTTTGGATGACATGAGTTGTGAAATACTTTCTCCTTCATAAACTACAAGTATTTCTTAATTCTTATAGTTGTTTCTTCAAATGCTTTGTCATTATAAACACTATTAGAATCACCAAACACATATGTTCATGATGAATTATAAAGTTGTTTTACCGGATGTGGTTCTCAATGTTCATTGTTACTTATGATGAATATGTACATCCTTGGATTGTTTAATAATTTATTATTTCTCTTTGGATCATATGGCTATTTTAAACACTTTCGCCTCGTCTTGAATAATTTTCGTTTGAAAAAACTTTGAAATAGCTCGCTTGAAATAGAATATATTGTAAACGAGTTGGCTCGGCACGACTCTGTATGTAGTTTATGAAGGAGAAATAGCTCGCTTGAAATAGACTCTATTGTAAACTTTGAAATAGCCGGCGTGTCTCGGATCGGTCCGACTTCTTTTCTATAGTATAAGTTAAGCCCAATATACATTCTTTCACACAAAATGTCGTATGTTTGATGTCAATGGTATAAATATGCTGCGAGGCTTTCTCGTTCTTTTTTCGATATACGAGGATTTGTTTCGGATTTATCGTCTAAAAATCATCCGACTACAGTTGTCATGATTTTTTGTAGAGAGGTGTGTGGATATTTTTTACCTCGCCCTAAATTGACAAACCATGAGCTGAGTTGGTTGCTTCGATTTAACTTAATTATTTTAATTTGAAATGCGCATACACTAACAATACACAGTTAAAATCTCTATATATAAGATTCACATTTGTCATTCATCAAAACATATGTACGAACTAAAAACCATATTTGCACCAACAAGAATTTAATTTTTCCTCCCATTTCTATCTTGGTCTGAATCAGAAAGGTTAATTTAAATGGCTTAGATTGGAATTCTAAGACAACTCATATAAGTTCACATTCCTAGTAAATTCCTTGATGTGTGAGGATAACAAGTTGCTATAGTTGCATCTTAAGTTATTTTCTACCATCAGAAACGAACTCACTTAATCTTACCGCAAGAAAAGTGGTAATTTCTGATTTATGTGCTACTGAAAATACATGTTACAGAAAAGTATTGTTTCTCTACTCTAAATTGTGGTTAATTTAGAATCGTCCACGATTGCCTTTTATTCAATTGGTTAAGGTCCTACAGAAACTCGATTGACAATCTTGTGTGAATAAAACAACAAAAAATAAAAATAAAAACATAACTTTTACTCTCACGACCTAAAGATTTTTATATGTTCGATGGTAAATGATTTTCTTTTGTAATCAGGTAGAAAAAATCGGATACCATGTAGAAGCTGACAAGTCAACTAAGTAATGTGAAGTACTAGATGTGTGAAACTTGATTTGCCAGCTAGTTAGCTAGAATATGTGGGTAGGTAATTGTTGAACCTAGTCATGTTTAAGGGATAAATGAAGAAATGAGTATATAATACCTCTCTTCTCCTGGTCCTCACCATGACATCTTGTTTTCATATCTTTTCCTCTATACGTGAACATGAAAACCACTCTCCTAATAGAGCCTCATTGCCAACCATGTTCACCCTTCTCATGCATCATGCTGGTTCATGGATCAGAAGCTTCCCATAACTCATCTATATATAGCTAAAACTAAGCCATTTTTTATAATCCAACACATGGGGTGACTACAAAGGAATACAAGAGAAAGGAAAAGCCAAGTGTCCCTAAGGGATCCTCCGAACACTTCACTGCGATGTTTTATTAGAACTTCTTACTGAAGTGTTTGGGGGAACTCCAAGTGCCACTTGACAAACATGAAAGCAGAAGTGTTTGTCATTGCTTCTATTATGTCGTAAGTGATATTTTAAGTACTTTAGTAAAAACAGAAATTTGTGGTCGGGTTTCAATTCTATGTCAACAAAATAATTGTTTAAAAACATAACTCATTTATTTTTTGTTACATCATAAGAAACCAATAATCTTCTAATTCTACTCGTATCTTTAGTAAAACGGTTAGTTTTAGTGATGTTATATAAATGCACTATGAGTGCATAAACTATAGAAACCAATGAATATACAGAAATCAATCAACGCTATGTTCTAAGCAAAAGTGGTGGGAGGAAAGTTATTTTTTACTGAGTGGGAGTTCATGGATACATTGGGTTCGGTTTTTGCCATATACCGAAACTAAATTGAGATATTTGACATATTGAAACCGTTAGGTAAGTACGTAGCATATTGAAACAATTTGGTTTTCGTTTTTAAAGGCTTTTCTTGAGCATTATGAATTTTGTTGTTTCTATTTTTTGGCAAATTGAGCCCAACGAACAACGCTGTGATGTTTGTTTCAAAAATCCCGCACGATAATCTTCCTTGACATTTGGACATCGATTTCTTGGTCACATAACAAACTAGTTTTTTACTTGTCCGGTAGCCGGGTTCATTGACCGTATTTGCAATAGTTGATATACAAAACAGACGAGCAGACCAAAATCCAAATAAAAAGATGAAGTACAAATGAAAGGTTTTTATACAATCAGAATCATTAATACATACCTTATGAAAATAACCTATATTATTATTTGTGTGTAATAATGGTTGTAAAATCAATGGGTTTAATTAAGCTATAATATGAACGTGAGATTATCACAATGTAATTATACAAAAACTGTTAAAACTATATTTGTTTCGTTTTCTCTACTACCTTCATATTACAAACAACTTTTTTAAATAAAACATCACGTACAACAATCAAACGGTATCATCTCTTCATAAAAACTTCTATACAAACAACATTCCTACGATTCGATAAATACATAAGTACAGTTCTTACGATTATTATTCTTTGTGCATTTATTTGTTTTGGACATTTGAACCCCTTGAGACACATTAGATGGAGAAAGATTACATATATTTAAACTTAATGCACCAAATTACCAGAAATTACAAATGCCACTTAGCATTTAAGTGGTTTGTTTCCCAAAACTAAGTCAACAAAAATTGACCCTTTCCTCTGAGAAGAGTGGAGACTGTTGCAACCGCACCTTGAATATTTGGTCTAGTGAACATACAACGTTCTCCACTTCAACTCGAATTTCTGGTAAAAGACGTCCGCCGCCACAAATGGCTTGCAGCTTAACTTCTCTATGAAATCCCTATACAAAAAAAATTAATTTTTAAAAACATAAAAAAGTAAACAATTGTGTTTAGGAATACAAAATTCAGTAAATCTTCAATGTTTATATAATGCTCGTGCCAGTCGCATATCTTCATCTTCTTCATCTGTTCCATCTGCAACCACTGCATCATCACATGGGTTAATTCAAAACACTTTTTGTCCTAAATTTTTAATTTTTATATATGTATGTCAAATATGATTACACAAATAAAATTTTTCAGTAAATAATCCGACATTCTGAATAAAGTGATATGAGATTTTATGCGTCATCAAAATCCCCATGTGCCGCCTCAAATTTGATTCACCGTCAAACTCTCCAATAACTTCGCCCAAATCATTTTGATTCATGATACGAGTCTTCATGAACAAACATCGCTATTGAACTCTGATCGTTGCATTTAGAGGGACGAATAGATCAAAGTAAAAAACGTGTTGATAGAAGTGATCTAAGGCACTTTTACCTGCAAAATTCCCATTTATAAGAACCTTCATGGTTCGCTAACGGTTGTACAACTGGGAAGGATGACGACGGTTACTCGTGGGGTCCACGCAACCTCCCTGTACATGTTAAGCGGTATTAATCACAAGGACAATACCATGATTAAACGGTATGGATCACGAGGACTATACAATGTTAAGTTGTATTAATCACGAGGACAATACCAGGTATTACCAGTTGTGACAAAGGAATTGATGGTTAATCGGTATTGATCACGAGGACAATACTAGAAGTGACAAGAAATTGACGGCTATCGTATCTTTTGAATTGTTTTTAAAAGTAAAGTACGTAAAGTAAAGTGTGTAAAGTTTTGTTTTAATGGCAGTATGTATGTATTTAAATTTTTTGTATGATTGTTTAAAGTAAACGTTAGAACTCACTCAGCGTTGCTGATTTTTAGTATGCACATTAGTTAAGTGTAGGTGGCTGTTGATAGATGAGAATGCTTGGCTTGGCGAGATGAGTTATACCCAAAGACTAGAGTATTGTATCGTGTTTATGCTTAAGTTTATCTTGTTTGAGACAAGTTTTATTTTGTATTAGACAAGTTACATTGGACATGTTATGTTTTCGCTGTTTATGTTAAAGTTTAAATTGTTTCCACTGTTATTTGATGAATGTCTCATGTTTATGTTCTATGTATTTATTAGTAAATCCAATAAGTTAGTCTTTCCGGGTTTGGGGCCTTACAACTAGTTTATTGAAGACCACTATGCACACTTACCTATATCACAAGCACCCAAGATTTTCATGAACTTTGTACTCAATATCTCAAGGACCCAAGATTTTTAGCATCAAACTTTTGTCTTTTTAGCCACCTAGGAACAATGTTGATGTTTGCTTAATTTGAGTAATAATTGTTAACAAAAGTTATTTTGTTTTTTTGCATGATATGAGTTGTGAAATACTTTCTCCTTCATAAAATATTAGTATTTTTTAATTCGTATAGTTGTTTCTTCAAATGCTTTTTCATTATAAACACTATTAGAATCACTAATCACATATGTTCATGATGAATTATAAAGTTGTTTTACCGGATGTGCTTCTCAATGTTCATTGTTACTTATGATGAATATGTACATCCTTGGATTGTGTAATAATTTATTATTTCTCTTTGGATCATGTGGCTATTTTAAACACTTTCCCCTCGTCTTGAATAATTTTCGCTTGAAAAAACTTTGAAATAGCTCGCTTGAAATAGACTCTATTGTAAACGAGTTGGCTCGGCATGACTCTGTATGTAACTAAAGTGAATTCGAGCCGGCGTTGCTCGAATCGGTCCGACTTCTTTTCTATCGTATAAGTTAAGCCCAACATACATTCTTTCACACAAAATGACGTGTGTTTGATGTCAATGGTATAAATATGCGGCGAGACTTTCTCGTTCTTTTTTCGATATACGAGGATTTGTTTCGGATTTATCGTCTAAAAATCATCCAACTACAGTTGTCATGATTTCTTGTAGAGAGGTGTCTGGATCTTTTTTACCTTACCCTAAATTCACAAACCATGAGCTGAGTTGGTTCCTTCGATTTAACTTAATTATTTTAATTTGAAATGCGCATACACTAAGAGTACACATTTAAAATCTCTATATATAAGATTCACATTTGTCATTCATCACAACATAAGTACGTACTAAAAACCATATTTGCACCAACAAGAATTTATTTTTTCCTCCCATTTCGATCTTGGTCTGAATCAGAAAGGTTAATTTAAATGGCTTAGATTGGATTTCTAACACAAATCAAATAAGTTCACATTCCTAGTAAATTCCTTGATGTGTGAGGATAACAAGTTGCTATAGTTGCATCTTAAGTTATTTTCTACCATCATAAACGAACTCACTTAATCTTACCGCAAGAAAAGTAGTAATTTCTGATTTATGTGCTACTGAAAATACATGTTACAGAAAAGTATTGTTTCTTTACTCTAAATTGTGGTTAATTTAGAATCGTCCACGATTGCCTTTTATTCAATTGGTTAAGGTGCTACAGAAACTCGATTGACAATCTTCTATGAATAAAACAATAAAAAAACAAAATAAAAACATAACTTTTACTCTCACGACCTAAAGATTTTTATATATTCGATGGTAAATGTTTTTCTTTTGTAATTTGGTAGAAAAAATCGGATACCATGTAGAAGCTGACAAGTCAACTATGTAATGTGTAGTACTAGATGTGAGAAACTTGATTTGCCGGCTAGTTAGCTAGAATATGTGGGTGGTGATTGTTGAAAGTTATTGTTTCGAGAGAGTCAAGGTAGCTAAAGAGTTATACCGCTGCTAGACATTTTAATTTGGACTCACCCCTCTACCTCTTTAGTTGATTCCTCGATCATATATGGAATTTGATGCCAACATTACTAAAGTTGGAAGCTGAACCTAGTCTTGTTTAAGGGATAAATGAAGAAATGAGTATACATGAAAACCACTCTCCTAATAGAGACTCATTGCCAACCATGTTCACCCTTCTCACGCATCATGCGGGATCATGGATCAGAAGCTTCCCATATCTCATCTATATATACCTAAAACTAAGCCATTTTTAATAATCCAACACATGGGGTGACTACAAAGGAACGCAAGTAGAAGGCTATATACGGTTTTAGGCAAGCCCCACGAGCTTGGTTTTCCAAGCTATTTACGACTCTCATGACATTTCACTTTACCCAGTGTGTATCTGATACTTCTTTATTTGTTTATTGTCGAGATTCTATCACCTGTTACATGCTTGTATATGTTAAAGATATTCTTATCACTCGGAGCTCTTATAGCTTTGTTTCTGAGGTGATTCAGTCGTTACATTCTCTAAAGGTAGTTTACAGTTATTTGAACAAGGTTATTTATCAGATCTTTTGCAGCGCATTGGCTTGTCTCAGTGCAAAACCTCAATCCACTCCGGTTTCTATGGAGTGAAAATTCTCTCGGTATTCTGGGGTCCCTATAGACAACCCTTTAATTTATCAGAGTACAGTTGGAGCATTATAGTATTTAGTTTTGACGAGACCCAAGATTGCGTATGTCGTGAGTAAGGTTTCCCAGTTCCTTCATAAAACCTACCGATAGGCACTGCTTGACATTTAAGCGTATTCTGAGATATCTTAAGGGTACTATTACTCACGGGAGCCATGCCTCTATGTACTGTAATCACCACCGGCTGGTTCAAAGTTGAGTAATGTATTCTGGAGTCTAGGGGTATATTCTCCCTAAACCACTATCTTTTTATCAAGATTATTCATGATTTCCTGAAAACATTTTGAAAATATACGTCAACGAAAGTTGGTGAATAACATTTACAAGACACAAAACATTTTGCAGCATGATATCGTTCAACTCATATAACCATATTTTACAGTAAAATATGCATACTCTACCACAATTTATACCCTAACAACTAGAATACAAATGGGTAAAACTCTCAGAACTCTGGGTACCCTCCGGTAACGTTATTTCTCCCCAATTTGTATGAAGCTAGCTATGCCATAACCTTCGCTATGGCATATATATATGAATCTGATCAAACCATACGCATAAAAATGGCAATATGCTTCGTGTAAATTACCTTTACGCTTATATTTATTCAACAATTTCATGCCATTTTGAAGACATAAAACATTTGTACGGTTGGATAAAAAGTATAAATGTATGCACCTTAAAGTTGAGTTCCTAATTGAAAGCAGCGCTTCGTCTCTGATCTCAAAGATTTCTGGGTCCTGATACAGTGACCCTATGTTAGGTTAGGGTACACCTAACTAATTATTATTTTGGTTGATATTGGCTAACGCTGCTTTGGTTAAGCATGGATGATCAGTCCATGCCTAACTAAAGCTAGGCTACCCAATATCTACCCTAATAATAATCCTAAGGTGTATTATTATCCTGGTTGATATCGGCTAACGCTGCCTTGGTTAAGCATGTATGATCAGTCCATGCCTAACTAAAGCTAGGCTACACAATATCTATCCTGACAATAACCCTAAAGCCTAGTAATAATAAAAATAACTAATAATTAACTAGACATAAACTTAAACGAGAATGTACCTGAATACTATATACGACAATTTGATTTAGAGTCTATCTACTCTTGCTCCAAAATAACTATTAACAACACCCAAAGAAGTATTGAAAACTCAGGATTCTCTTTATAATAGAGCGTTCCCAAAAAACTTATAATCTAAATGAAGCTATATAGGTGTTATTTATAGTTTACGTTCACTGCTTCCTTTCTCTAAATCTTCGAGGGGGGGGGGGGGGGGGGGTGCAGAAAGTTTTGTCTTTGACGTCACTTTGACATCATACACATATTATGTTTGTTTTGATTTTATTAATATTTATTATTCTAATTAATTCAGCTGCTTACCTCGTTTTTCTCTCATAACTTTTAAAATATGGCGTTTTATAAAATTACAAATATGTCGTTGGGACGAGCTTATTTTTCTCTACGAGTCAACCAAAGTTTCGTTAAAAACGGAGCAAGTTTCAAAAATAATATTATTTTATTATTTTTATTATTATTATTATTATTATTATTATTATTATTAAACGATTCATATACTAGTAAATGTTCTTCTAGATACTTCATATTTCTAATATCCATTTTAGTCGTTTATGATTACGAGGTCGTGGGTTATAAAAAAAAATCGGGGTATTACATGGGCTGACCATTTCTCATTCCTCCACAACTGCTATTCATGGCTACGCCGACGCTAATTGGGCAGGTTGTCCCCATGTTGTTCGACCACTGGCTACTGAATTTTTCTTGTATCCAACAATTATTACTTGGTCTTCCATACGGGGGCTTGTAAGCAAACCGGTTGGCCTATTTTGATTTTTATTATATAGAGACGGTTTGTAGAATCAAAGACTGAAAGCTACAAAATTCTCTAAGTACAAATGCTACGGACCACACAGTTTTGCTGCTGACCAACAACTGCAGCGAATAAGCTTGTTTGCTGCTGATGCCTGTTCCTCTGCTGATGAACAAAGTAGCTGCAGACAACCTTATGTGCTGAAGACCAAAGTTGCTGTGGATAGGTTTATCAGCAGCGTCCAACACTTGTTGCTGCTGATAGGCAAATACTCAGCAGCTTTGGATTGTTGAGTCCTGCTGCGAATCCTCAACTTTGCTGCGGATAGCTTTATTTCTTGAAGATCAAACGTTGCAGCTGACTATCCATGCAAAGCGCCACTGACACCTTTATGCAAAAGCAACTGACACCTTTCTACAAAACCAACTGACACACTCCAAGCAGAAGAAACCTCACTGGTGCAACCAATAAAGGACAATAACGTTCTTCTCCAAGCATGCAAACAATGATGCCTAAGAAGACGTTTCAGTAAAGTTAACTAGATTAGTCTTTACATGTTATTTAGCTTCATAAACAAGATCAACGGCTTGTGTTAGATCTGATCCTTAGAATCAAGGGTCTGTCTTGATTCTAAGTTACTATATATACCATGTAAACACTTCATACACAAGTGTGCTTTTCATAGAGTTTTTCATTGTAATCTTGTAACCTTGAAGGTTAATACAAACTGCATTTATCAGTATTCTTCCAGTTTACTTGTTTTACTTTGTTTGGTTGTTATTGTTTCCGCCAATATCAACTAGAATAGAACCACCTTGTATCTAACGATCATACAAGTGGTATCAGAGCTTTGGCTCACAGATTGAACAAACTAACACTTGTTTAATCAATCTCTGGTTCTATTCAAAACTACCTCTTTGCAAAAGTCACCCATCTTCAAATCAAAAATGGCACAAAACAATGGATTCGAAGATATCGGCAGCATCAACAGACCACCAAGATTGGTGTATGGAGAAGATTACGAGAAGCAATACGAAAACTTTGTCCGGAAGGAAGGTGAGTCACTAACCATTTTGTATAACAGGTACACTTACTTGGTAGGAGAGTTGCGGTGCTCTAAGGTGAAGCTGGAGAATGAAGACATTCTCAAAAAGTTCATCAGATCTCTTCCTAGCTGCTGGACACTTTACACAGTGTCAATAAGAAGAACTGAGAATTTGAAGACTCTGTAGATGACCGAGCTCTTTGGTATGCTAAAAACCTATGAATTAGAAATGATTCAAGCCAAAGAAAGAAGCTCAAGCCATCAATTAGCCTCAATTGCAGCTTGTGCAAATGTTGGAACTTCTGACTTTGACCGGAGCTTCCAATATGAAGATGTTCTTGCCACCAACCAGGCACTTATGGTAGACACTGCAGAGATACCACCTCAGGTATATGAACATCTTTGCTCTCAAGCTTGTATTGATAAAGTTTTAGGTTATAGAAAGCATAACCAAAACCTTATAGATCAAAATGAAGAATTTCATCAGATGAAATCTGAGTTCAAAAAGGTTGAAAATACTTATAAAGAAAAGATTAACTGCCTTAAGAAAGAGATTTCATCTTTAAAAGACGAACAAACTAATCTTGAAACCCAGATTGATGATCTACTGGTCAAGTTAAAAGCCACAAGAGCTGAACTGGCAGAACAAAAAGTTCATGTTGAAAAATATGAATTCTCTTCCAAAAAGTTACAAAGACTTTTATATATTCAAGTCCATGAGAAGGTAAAGACTGGACTTGGGTATCACAATGACCAGTACAAGACAGTTCCCCCTCCTACTGATTATGTTGCCATCTATGAACAAAGCTTCAATCTTGCAAACCTTGACATGGCAAACCGAAATCTTGATCCCTCAAAGGATGAACCTTTCATGGAAGATTGCACTACTTCATCAGAATCTGAGTCAACCTTCTCAGACCATTATGAAACTAGTGCAGCTCCATCTTCTCCTACCACTGAGGCTGTTCTGACTGATGTTGAAGTTCCCATTGTCCCTCCAGCTGCTCCAGTTCCTGTTCCATTCAAACAAATCAGGATTAGCTACCCTCCTGATGGAAGAAAGCTAAATGTTGAAAAGGGGCAGTCATCAGGCTCTAGTAACCAAAGCCTCAATCCAAATCAATCAAACCGAGGAAGACGTTTGATATATATGGCAAATACAATCACACTGCGAGGGATAAGATAGCACTATCCTGCTTTGTGTGTGGCAAATACAATCACACCGCCAGCACCTGCTTTCACTACCTTGAACACCAAAGAAACTCAAAGCAGCATGCCTTTGAGAAGACAAACAGAAACAAAAAGGTAAGAAGATTTGAAGCCAAAGCAACCAAGTTCAGGGACTCTCTATCTCCACCAAAAATGACTGTGCCAAAACCTCAACAAACCTGTATCATTTGTGGTGAATCAGACCACTTTGCTGCCAAATGCAGGTTTAATCCATTCAACCAGTTTGCAAAGTGCTCATCTGGGTTTACTCCAAAAGCAGTGAATAAAAATATTGCTGATGCAGAAAAGGCCAGAAAAACAAAGGATAGGCCTTCAGCAGCAAAAATGGCCGCTACTGTCAAAGGGAAATAAAAGGCAAAGCCTTCAGCAGCAACAAAATATGCTGATAGTGTAAAAACAAAGGCAAAGCCTTCAGCAGCCATCAATCTTGCTGCTGCTCCAGTAAAGCCATCAGCAGCAACAAAATCTGCTGCTGATAAGTCAGAATCTTCAGTAGCAAAAACTGCTGCTGATAGAATAAAGAAAACTGGGAAACCACCAAGTCAGCAATGGAAAGCCAAAACCCCTCCAAGCATTATCATTGGTTCCATTGACTGCAAGCATGCTGACAAGGACAAACTGACAACCATCTTTTTCAAGTCTGCAGGCTCAAAGCAGTCAGCAGCAACATCTTTGCTGCAGATGACTTCATCCATCAGCAGCATCCAAGTCTGCTGCTGAAAGACTTAACTATCCGCAGCAACCAAGTCTGCAGCAGATAGCTCACCATCTGCATCAACCAAGTTTGCTGCTGATGGGTAAAACCAAGTCTAAATTATCTTTTACCTGCTGTAAAAATTCCTTTCAGTCTTTACCATGACTACCAGAGTGTTTTACAGCTGTAACAGTGAAAAGTGAAAAGGGTTGTACTGTACAAGTAAGTTTGCTTTTTCCCTCCTCTGCCGCTATAACACAAATCAAATTCCTCCATAACCTCTTCATATTCATTTCAACCTAACTCCCATCACTTTCTCTCAAGTCCCCACAGCATTCAAAGCCTTCCATACTTAACCGCCATTCAAATACCTTCCCTTTTCCCTCTAAGTCCAACAAAAAAATGGCAGGATCGGACATAAACAACCTTGATGACAAGTTTTCCCCATACCACAACCTGACGGCGTACTTAATAAAAGGAAAGAAATCCCAAGGTTTCGATGACATGATCGACTTTCTTTGTCGATCGAAGATTCACTACGCTCTGATGGTAAACCCAACAACTTATATTCCTCATATGGAGGATTTCTGGAACTCTGCCGTCTACTCTACCGAACAGGGGACGCCCCAAATCAAAGCCAAGGTAGACGGCAAGGAAATCATCATCAGTGAAGCTACCCTCCGTAAACACCTCAAGCTTCAAGATGAAGGGGCCGCCATCTCATACTCAAAGGAAGAATACATGAGGACCTTTGTATCCATAGGGTACACTGGAAATCAAAATGAGTACACAATCGAGAAGGCTCTAATGGGACCCCCATGGAAGTACCTATGCCACACTCTTCTTCAATGCATGTCTCAGAAGAGAAGTGGATGGCATCAAGTAAGCTCTGGTCTTGCCTCTGCCTTCCATCGTATGGTTAATGAATCTGGCTTTAACTTTTCACACCTTTTTCTTGAGGGTTTGAGATATAACCTTCAAGAAGGGGTAAAACAACTATTTTTTATGTACCCAAGATTCTTGCAGGAAGTGTTTAATAAAGAGCACCAAGATCTTTCAAAATCTGCAAGAATCTATATTATGCTGGGGCATAAAAATAACATTTTTCAAAGCATGAGAACTATTTCGAAAAAGTTCTCAGGGGTCAATGTTCCATTGTTATCTACAATGCTGAACGTACAAAGCACCCAGGGTGACAGTTCAGCAAACCCAGCTGATACTGATCCCACACCCTCCACTTCAATTCCAGAACAATCATCCGCTTCCCTTGATCTAACCCCTGTGCATTTAACTGAGGATGCATAGGCACATAAATTACTTACACCTCTTTTGGATGTTATCGTTCAACCGGAACATAGGGCCCCGGTTGCAGCAAAATACAGAAGGAAAAGGAGCCAGAGAACTCCTTCTTCTCTTGCCTCCAAGGCCCAAACCCAACCCAACAGCCCTCACCCAGAATCACAACATTCTCGTGACAATATCATAAGGGACAGCCACATTGTTAGGGAGACTCCCTCGGATGTCTCTCTATTAGGATCAGGATCACTTCCCCGATCCATAGAACAGCCCTCTGAGCCATTCCTATCTCTTCTGAACTTAAGTGTTGAGGAACCTGATCAAGATGATGTACCTTCTCCAACTGCCACTATCTCGGATGTACTGATTGATCTTGCTTCCAACACACCCAACCCAAGTTCTTCACCCCTGAAGGTCCACTCTATGAGTTATGACAGAGTGGATGTGGAAGAGGCTGTCACTACTGCTGGTCCATCAAATGACCAGGAGGAAAGTGACAATATTGCTAAGACCTCGACCATGGCAACTCATGGTGAGGGTGTTTCCTTGGAAACTCCCCTCACTGAGAGGAATCCCAGGCGCCAAGAAACCATGGGCGATGGGGATGCTGAGGCTAGGCCTACAGCCCCATCTGGGTCCAAGGATTCCACAACTGTGGATGAGGACAGTATGAAACTTAAAAATCAGGAATTGACGGCCAGGGTGGCTATGCTTGAGGCTGAGGTGTCAAAACTACGACACCAAGTCCTTCTGCATGAAGCCCATCAATGCCCCTCCATGGCTTCTCCCTCCCTTGTCTCAGTGGGTACCCAAACTGATGCTTATCTGTCCATTGATGCAACCAAAAAGGGGGAGATAGTCCCAATGGAAGAAAACTCAGACAGTCTTGATGACTGGATTCAAGAGCAGGCTGCATTTCAAAGTACACTATTCAAGCCAGCTTTTGTACAAGTTCATGACTTGCCAGCTTCAGATGATGAAGAAGAAGAGACTTCTGAAGACTGAAAGTTAGTCGTCAGGGCTATTGATGAGGTGCTGATTGATGTTAAAGACGAAGAACAAACATATACATCTTTCAGCGTCATCCTTGAAGCAGCAGCCATCATAAGTCAATCCACTGCCCCCCAATTTCCATTGACTTCAACACAGCTAGAGTTTGACACTATACTAGCTTGGGGGTATGATGGAAAGTCTGAGAGGTTCTGGATTGGATGGGAGTTTAGCGGAGCGGAAGAACTAAACTGGGACTCCCTTAATGGCATCCAAGTCCTTCACCTATACCATCTACAATGTATCAACAACTCAACGGACCTCTCAGCAGAACTTGCTATTGGCAGGTTCTACGACTTGATGGAAGATAATCTACCCAAGTTCGAAAGACTAATACAAGCAGCAAAGAGGGTAGCTTATCCTGAATCTTCAACAGCAGCAGAAAGAAGACTGACTCCTAGAAGACTTGAAATAATAAGGAGCAGTCTTCTCACTGAAGAAAAAGTTCTGTACTTAAGAAGATTTCTGTACAACTCCATTGTCAAGGACTTAGATGTGCTAGGATGGGAAGCACTAAGTCCCTTGACCACACCTTCCTGCTGAGCAATGGCTCCTCTCTCACCATCAACACCAGGAACATCCTTCTCTTGCCTACAGATTTTCTTTACAAGATCTTCCAACTCAGGGCAAATATCGGCAATGTCAACTCCCTTGAAAGCCAGGCAATGATAGCTACTGTCAAAGCCCATCTTGAACAAGAAGGAAGGATTGCTGAGGAAGTATCTGTGTCAAATTCTGATACTGATTCGGACTCAGCTTCCCCCCGAGTAGACATCTTTGCTGCAGCATATGAATCAAGATCCACTGTCAAAGAAATGATGACAGCAATAACAGGTCCTGAGTGCATTCCCTTGTCAACCTCTTAACTTGCCAATGAAGCTGAGGCTGAGATCCCAACAGCACCACAATCATCTGGTGTTGTGATCAATGAAGCTAAAGCAGAGGCATCCAATGTAAATAAAGGGAAGGGAATTATGACCAAAGAAGATGAAGAGAGGTTGCTTAGAGAGAAGAGAGAGAAGGAAGAAAGAAGAAGAGGAGATGGCTCACCTGAAAAAGGCTCAAGAAAGAAAAGCAGCCATGCTCCTGAGAGAACAACAAATCCAGCTGTATGCCAAACAACTGGATGAAATGAAAGTCAAACTCCATGCAGTGTCTCAAGTTGATAAAGATGAAGAACTTGCTAGACAGCTGCAGGAACAGCTAAACAGGGAAGAAGAGGAGAAAGAAAAGAAGAAGAAGGAAGATGCTAAATTCAGAATCACTGATTCTGAATTAGCAAAAGAAATGAGGGAGGAGGGGATTGAAGCTCTGATCTCTCAAGGTGAGGATGCTGACTACCTTGAAAAACATTCAAACAAAGAGATCTATAGAGCTTTCATGGGTCAGCAGGGGCAATTGGCAAAGAAGAAGAAAGCTGAAGAGGAAGAAAAAGCTCGTCAAAAATCCAAGAAGGCCATTGCATTTAACAGGAGAACTCATGAAGAAAGGAAGGTCATGCCTGACTTCCTAAAGGCAATGGGGGAAAGTGAAAAGAGGCTAGGTCTCATGACATTCATGAACCTATAAGCCTTGTACAGACAAGTCAAGAAGGAAGAGGAAGAAAGACTAGGAAAGAAAGTTTTCAAGACAAGGGTCATAGAAAAGGAAGACAAGAGACCAATCAAGAAACAAAAGACTTCTGCCCCAGACACTACTTCCACTATCCAAAAACCTTCCACAAATATCCCCAAACCTTCATCTCCTCCACCCAAAAAGTCCAAACAATCCCACCCAGCTCCCTCTCATCAACAGCCTCCCATAAAGAAATCCAAACCCACCTCTAAACCAGAAGACTCGCAAGAAATAGTCATCTGTTTCTACAGCTCTCAGGATCAGTGGTTTGAAGTCTTCAGGGGGAGGACTGAAGCAAGAAGATTAATTTACACAACTGTTGATGAAGTGATGCAACTGCCAGATTCTTATCTAAGAAGAATTCTGGAGCTGGGTGAAGCTCATGAGCCTGCAAATGAGGGTGGGAAACATCTTATGCTAGTAATCAAACACCATTTCAACCCTAGCAAAGATGTGATCATAGATGTCAAACCCCTTCAGTCCCACTCTCCATTTGTAAGTTGGTCCCACAATGCTGATATGGATGAGTTCACCTTAACTGATGTTAAGAAGCAGCAGATGAGATGTTCAAGCAAGACAATTTTCAAAATGCCAAGTAAAGACATCAAGACTCTGTCTGAGCTTCCACTGAACAATCCCAGCAAGGATCCAAGAGGTTATGAGGTTGTAAGGATAGTCTGCCACATGCAAAAGCTTCAGCAACAAAGAGATTAGAAGAGTTTTGGTAGCATCAGTCTAGGGGGAGTTTGTAGAATCAAAGACTGAAAGCTACAAAATTCTCTAAGTACAAATGCTGCGGACCACACAGTTTTGCTGCTGACCAACAACTGCAGCGGATAAGCTTGTTTACTGCTGATGCCTGTTCCTCTTCTGATAAACAAAGTAGCTGCAGACAGCCTTCTGTGCTGAAGACCAAAGTTGCTGTGGATAGGCTTATCAGCAGCGTCCAACACTTGTTGCTGCTGATAGGCAAATACTCAGCAGCTTTGGATTGTTGAGTCCTGCTGCGAATCCTCAACTTTGCTGCTGATAGCTTTATTTCTTGAAGATCAAACGTTTCAGCTGACTATCCATGCAAAGCGCCACTGACACCTTTCGGCAAAAGCAACTGACACCTTTCTGCAAAAGCAACTGACACACTCCAAGCAGAAGAAACCTCACTGGTGCAACCAATAAAGGACAATAACGTTCTTCTCCAAGCATGCAAACAATGATGCCTAAGAAGACGTTTCAGTAAAGTTAACTAGATTAGTCTTTACGTGTTATTTAGCTTTATAAACAAGATCAACGGCTTGTGTTAGATCTGATCCTTAGAATTAAGGGTCTGTCTTGATTCTAAGTTACTATATATACCATGTAAACACTTCATACACAAGTGTGCTTTTCATAGAGTTTTTCATTATAATCTTGTAACCTTGAAGCTTAATACAAACTGCATTTATCAGTATTCTTCCAGTTTACTTGTTTTACTTTGTTTGGTTGTTATTGTTTCTGCCAATATCAACTAGAATAGAACCACCTTGTATCTAACGATCCATTTTACTCGTTTATGATTACGAGTTCGTGCGTTATTAAAAAAAATCGGGGTATTACATGGGCTGACCATTTCTCATTCCTCCACAACTGCTATTCATGGCTACGCCAACGCTAATTGGGCAGGTTGTCCTCATGTTGTTCGGCCACTTTCTACTGAATTTTTCTTGTATCGAACAATTATTAGTTGGTCTTCCATACGGGGGCTTGTAAGCAAATCGGTTGGCCTATTTTGAGTTTTATTATATAGAGAGGGTTCTTAGATCTCGTCACCCTCATTAAAAGTATAGCGTTTTCATTGTGCATGAGGGGATAGTCGCCTTTCATGTGTATGTCACACCCCGCACTTTGTGGCTTGCCCAAGACTAATTATGTTGCTCTGAATGCTCGAAATATAGTAAATATCCGATAAAAGACATTATTCACCGGGCTTTCCTTCGAGAAAAATTGAACCCTTGCCACATATTTTGACACACGACCCATCTCCAAACTTCACCTTACCACCGATTCTTTCATTGAATTCTGAGAAGTAGGACAAATTCTCGGTCGTATGGTTGCTAGCTCCGTTGTCTAGATACCATATGTCTTCTTGGTTTGCCTCGCTTTCGTAGATTTTTGGGATTACTTTTTCTTCATTCAAGAACACCGTTTCTTATATACACCTTACCATGTATAGAGACAACATGTTTTTTTCTCGGCTACATTGACTTGTTCGCTTTACGATCGGGACACACCGAAGCCAAGTGACCCATCTTGTCTCACCGGTAAAAAAACAATCTTTGAATAATACCGTCTTTTTTCCCTTTGCTTCTCCCTACTGTTTTAAGTTTCTTGTGATCCACGGGTGTGTCCCGTGTGCTCTCGGTCACGACCACACCCTCGGCCACAATACGAACCACGGCCTCGACCACGTGTCGGTACATGGATCACATGTCTATGGGAGGATTCACTTTTGTGAAACATTAATTTACCTTGATTGTCGGGTTGTAAGTCTTCATCTTTCACGTGATCTCCACATGCCTTTAGACATCCCACAACATCATCAAAGCTAACAATCTTCAAATGAACCGTTTGTTCGAGTGAGGCTACCATGTGGATGAAACATCTCGTTAAACCATTAAATAACTTTTTGACTAAATGAGTCTCTTCAATCATAGCCCCTAAAGAGGTTGCTTTGGAGGAGAGACCTGATGGCTTGCTCGTGAATTAATCCACCGTACTTGGTTCTTTCATCTTCAAGTTTTCGAACTCCAACATCAAGGTTTGAAGGAGAGACTGTATAGCTTTCTCACGAAATCCTCCCCCCCACCACCTCCACCACATCCCCCCCACCACCACCCCTCCCCTACCTTCTCGTTCCTCTCACCCGATGGTCACTCGTTCTCGTGACCACACCCGTCAGCCAAACACTTTTCTCATCATGTTTCTTTTTTATGCTTCATCCACCCCTACTTATGAGGCTATCTCTTTCATCCAAACTCGTAAATGGACGATATGGTGTAATGGTATGCATACTGAAGTTGCCGCATTGCATTCTAGCCGAAGTCAGGTCTTGGTGCCAGCTCCTGCTCATGCCAACATTGTGGGTTGTAAATGGATTTATCGGATCAAAAGACACTTGATGGATCCATGAGCAGATATAAACCCTGACTTGATATGTGTTCCATGTTTAATCAAAGATCTAACCGTTGATTGAAAGTTAATCGGACAACTGTGGTTTTAAAGCCTTTTGCGCCGACATGTCGCTGCTAATACCCTTAAACAGATCTGGCAGGGTATTTCCCTCCATCGACGACCTCACTTCTGCTCCTCCCCCCAAAATCACACACTTTTGCTCTCCCAAAATCGACGAGCTTTGCCCCTTTACACCGCCACCACATGCAACCACCACCACCTCGCCGAACCACCACCTGCAACCTATTGCATCCCCCTTTTCATTTCAAATCTCACTTCAGATGAGAATTAGGTACAAATGGTTCAGCCCTAGCTTTCCGTGCAACCCGTTCATCATTTTCTTGCACAGCCACCGCCGGAATTCAGCGTCACCGTCGCAAACCCCCAATTTACACCGGAATTCAATCCCCTACGTGTTAAACCCCCAATTTTCGGTTAGTCTTATTTTTAATTTGTTTAATTGCTGATTAGTTTATGTATAATGGTTAGTTTAGGCAAACCCCGGTTGTAATTTGTTTGCTTGATTTTGTATATATGTGTGAATGTATATGTATGTGTGTGTAGGTATGTATATGTATGTGTGTATGGGTGTGTTTGTGTGTATGTATGTATATATGGTTTTGTGATTTTACCTTTTCGATTACAGTTCTTATTTGGTGCACTAGTTCTTATAATTTTATTTTCTTTGCAATTTAGAACTTTAAATAATTTCTCATTGATTTGAAACAATAATTGGTTCTAAGAATTGGGTTTTTTTGATTGAACTAAACCCCTGTGTGAACTGTAACCTTTGGCTTCTTATAATACATGTTAGGCTTCTATTCTAGAATCATTTTTGGATACACAGATTGTTTGAAGTGATCAATTTGTTGATGGCCTAGCAGATTTTTGTTCACATTTAGTTCTAATTAGTTTTAGCTCAATTACGTTCCTGAACCGTTCGTTTATATTGTTAACGTACGGACATAAACATACATGAACACGTTCATTTTGTTAAATGTTCATTAACTTAATTCTCCCATGCCATTTGTGCAATAGTTTTGCTGCATTAATGTGCATATGTTCAAGTACGATTAGACAGGACAAAGTTCTGTTTTGGACTGTATGTTTGGCCATTCTTGTAGGTTTTCCTAGATGCAATCAAGAAGCAATATCCGCAGACTTAGTAAGAAAACTCAGTCACTAAATGTTGCATGAGGTTCAAATTAGTAGCTTATTGGATCCTTAAATGACACCAAATTCCAATTAACTAGATGATGTCTGCATCCAAACTAGTTGGGTTGGCTAAAAATGAACCCAACTGGAAAGTAATGGAAATTATAAAAACAAACTGGAGATGACTTGAGCCGAACTTTGCTACGGTCAAGAAAAGTCCTTTACGTTGCTTATCTTTGCTATTTTTCATGCAGGTGAAGTCTGCAATACAACATGCTCACATGGGCTTTCTTGTTGATGGAGTGGAAACAATGGCCATTGTAGCCATGCTACAGTTGGTGGACGAGGGGGGCGGAAATGATGATATTAACTAGCTAGTTTTATGTATTAAGTATTTTTATATGTTTATGACTTGGTATATTTATGTCATTGTGTATGGATACAAGATATTTGGAATGTTATGTAGTTTTTTATGTTTATCTCAATGTGTATGGATAGAAAATATTTGGAATGTTATTTAGTTTTTTTGTTTGGTATATATTTACGGTTTTGGGAAAAAGCTGGAAATATTGAAACTATTAGAAAAAACCGTAAAAATGGTAATAGTGCATTAGCGGCGACTTATTTGGTCTTTAGTGGTGACATTTCTCGCCGCTAAAGGTCATGGGCAGTAGCGGCGACTTACTACCGGCGAAAAATAGGCAATAGAAACAAAGAAATAGGTCCGGCAATGGTGGTCTTTAGCGGTGACAAATGTCGCCGCTATTGCTACCAATCCTTGTAGTGAATGTGCATGTGAGAACCTTGATTTGCAAGCTACTTAACTAAAAGAGTAATACCACATCTAGAAATTCTATACTGGGCTTACCCTTCTACATCTTTAGCTGATTCCTCGATCATATATGGAATTTGATGCCAACAACATTACTAAAGTTGAAAAGTGAACCTAGTCATCTTTAAGGGATAAGTGAAGAAATGAGTATACAATACCTCTCTTCACCCGGTCCACACCATTGTTTTCATATCTTTTCCTCTATACGTGCACATGAAAACCAATCTCCTAAAAGAGACTCATTGCCAACCATGTTCACGCTTCTCATGCATCATGCTCGTCCATGGATCAGAAGGTTCCCATAACTCATCTATATATACGTAAAACTAAGCCATTTTCTATAATCCAACACATGGGGTGACTACAAAGGAATGTTAGTGAAAAGAGAAGCCAAGTGCCACTAAGGGATCCTCCGAACACTTCACTGAGATGTTTTATCTTACTGAAGTGTTTGGGGGAACTCCAAGTGCCACTTGACAAACATGAAAGCAGAAGTGTTTGAGATTGCTTCTAATGTCGTAAGTGATATTTTAAGTACTTTAGTAATTGTTTAATAACATAACTCATTTATTTTTTGTTACATAATAAGAAACCAAAAATCTTCTAATTCTACTAATATCTTTAATAAAACGGTTAGTTTTAGTGACGTTATATAAATGCATTGTGAGAGCATAAACTATAGAAACCCAATGAATATACAGAAATTAATCAACGCTATGTTCTAAGCAAAAATGGTGGAGGAAAGTTATTTTTTTACAGAGTGGGTGTTCATGGATAGATTGGGTTCGGTTATTGCCATAAACAGATGTTTGACATATTGAAACCGTTAAAGTAGCATATTGAAACAATTTGGTTTTCGTTTTTAAAGGCTTTGCGTTTTTGGTTTTAATTCTTGAGCATTATGAGTTTTGTTGTTTCTATTTTTAGGGAAATTCAGCCCAACGAACAACACTGTGATGTTTGTTTCAAAAATCACGCACTATAATCTTCCTAAACATTTGGACATCGATTTCTTGATCACATAACAAATTACCAAATCAATGATGTACTGAAATAATAAAAAGGTTAAATAGTTATAAACATTACATAGGTCACATATAACCATGAAGAGACCATTTAGTGTTCGTTAAAGATACTTTGTAGGATGTTTTGATTAGGTATTCTAAGTGAAGTGCTTGGGGAGCACCACACAACTTTAAAATAGAAGTTATGCACATTGCTAATAAACTTTGAAATAATTCTCTTTAATTACATTAATATTAGATAATTAAATTGTCTTGTAATCTTTGCTCAACATAACCTTTTTTTTCCTTTATATCGCGCAAAATCCATTGGGAAGTAGGAGATTTTATTACCTTCAACTTGTATATGTTTGTTACAAGTGAAGTTCAATAACCATTTATCAAAGAATTAAAGGGATACAATTGCAATCGATAATCCTTTATAGTGGATGAAATAAATTCGTTGGCTTGAGAAAAGGATTATTAGAATCACCACATGGGGGTTTTAATGTTCCTTGTAGAGCTATTAAATGAACTCGAAGCTAGAAAGTCGCTCGAAAAATCTAGGAAATAGCTCGCTCGAAAAATACTCAGTTGTAAACGAGCTTGCTCGACTCGGATCTGTTCTAACTACACTGTTTTTAGTAAATGCATGGCTCAAATAGTTATCACATAAATTACCAACACCAATGAGATATAAGGCCACATGATTAACATCCTAATTGGTTAAGGTAATATATACAGGGCCGATCCTTGTGTGGAGCCGGGTGTGCGACCGCACAAGACCCTGTTTCATAAGGGGCCCAGATTTGGTTCAAGGGTTAAGACGGCGATCTAAAAAAATTTTCCTGACGATAGACGGGATTGTTGGAGAAGAAATGGAGAAGATAATATATAAAAATGATCTCTTTTTCAGAAGTTCTGTCAACTCAAAAGTACATATCAACATTAACAATAGTAATAAGTAAAAACACAAAGGAAATATTTTATTTCTTTTTAAGTGGGTGTTTGGGATTACTTATTGAAACTAATTATTAAATTATTAACTTTTATAAGTTAAACAGATGTTTGGTGAAGGTGACTTTTGCTACTACTTATAACTTTTTAAAGGGTTAAAAATGAGTTTTTGGGAAATTAGGAGGAACTTACTTTTTAAAACTTTTTACAAAATTCAATAATAAGCTTAAAATAAGTAATCCTAAACATGCCCTAAGTTACTTTTGTTTTGTACTTTTTTTCAATTTATGTAATTACGTTAAAAAAATTAGGTTTTATTTTAGTTTATATATATACATATATATATATATATATATATATATATATATATATATATATATATATATATATATAGGGTTAGGTTCAAATGAGAACTCATAAATATTTGAGAACTCGCGAGAACTCGTCAAAAAACCAATTAAAACCATTTTTTTTTGTTTTCACTATCTTTATTATTAAAATATAACATAAAAAATTATTTATCTCTTCAATTAATTCATCCCTTCTCTCTAAATTATCCTTAAAAAAATTTATATACATGTGTAAAAGGTAAACACTTACACATGTGTAAGTGGTAAACTTACACAAGTGTATATTTTTTTTTAATATATGAAGACATGTAAATTTACATATATAAATTCATTTTTTTATGTTGTATTCTAACAATAAAAATAGTAAAAACAAAAAAAATGATTTTGATTGGTTTTTTGACGAGTTCTCGCCAGTTCTCAAAATATTTAGGAGTTCTCAAATGATCCATTCCCTATATATATATATATATATATATATATATATATATATATATATATATATATTCTTTTAACTCTGACTTTCTTATCTAGAGTGAATTGGTAAAAAAATATAACTACTGAACCTTAATGAATGAAAAATTATTTTCATTGTAACCCTTACTTATAATATTCTGGTTCCGTCATTAATTATATATATATATATATATATACACACACACACACGTGTGTGATGGATATATATTTTAAAAAACTTACTTCAGTTAAGAAAACTCGCGAAATCTCTATCGAAAATCAAAATCCTTTTTAGGGTATGTAATTTATGTTATTATAAGCCCGGTAACAAAAAATTAAAAAAAAAACTTGTTTAACGTGTTGTTATATATATGTAACAAAATGTTGCTAAACAAAATGTCACAAAGTAGACATTTTTCTACTTTCACGATTTAGCTTTTATTTTCCCTTTTTTAATAATATTTCGAAGCAGTTTAACGTCTGTTGATGAAATTTTTTATATGTATGTTTATATTTCAAGGGCCCATTTTTATTACTCGCACAGGGCATCCGAAATCTCAGTGACGACCCTGAATATATATGAAGGATGTTACCTAGGCGACCACTTATCTATTAGATTTCCACAACAAACTCAACTACATGTCGATCATATTCTTCATATGAAGAGAAGAGACTGCAATCTCCACTCATATGTCAAGAACTAGTTCATTGAAGACCACTATGCACACTTACCTACATCACAAGCCCCCAAGATTTTCATGAACTTGGTACTCAATATCTCAAGGACCCAAGATTTTTAGCATCAAACTTTTGTGTTTTTAGCCACTTAGGAACAATGTTGATGTTTGCTTAGTTTGAGTAATAATTGTGAACAAAAGTTATTTTGTTTTTTTGGATGACATGAGTTGTGAAAAACTTTCTCCTTCATAAACTATTAGTATTTTTTTAGTTCTTACAGTTGTTTCTTCAAATGCTTTGTCATTAACACTATTAGAATCACCAATCACATATGTTGATGATGAATTATAAAGTTGTTTTACCGGATGTGGTTCTCAATGTTCATTGTTACTTATGATGAATATTTACATCATTGGATTATGTAATAATTTATTATTTCTCTTTGGATCATATGGCTATTTTACACACTTTCGCCTCGTCTTGAATAATCTTCCCTTGAAAAAACTTGGAAATAGCTTGCTTGAAATAGACTCTATTGTAAATGACTTGGCTCGGAACGACTCTGTATGTAACTGAAATGAATTCGAGCCCGCCTGGCTCGGCTCGGTTCGACCTATCAAATAAGTTAAGCCCAAAATACATTCGTTCACACAAAATGAGGTGTGTTTGATGTCAATGGTATAAAACATTATGCGAGGCTTTCTCGTTCTTTTTTCGATATACGAGGATTTGTTTTGGATTTATCGTCTAAAAATCATCCAACATCCAACTACAGTTGTTTTGGTTTCATGTAGAGAGGCGTCTGGGTCTTTTTTACCACGCCTTAAATTGACAAACCATGATGGATTATGTTCATGATTACAAACCATGTAATAATTTATTATTTATGTTGATGATGAATTATAAAGTTGTTTTACGATGGGTTTCTCAATGTTCATTGTTACTTATAATGAATATGTACATTCTTGGTTTATATAATAATTTGTTATTTCTCTTTGGATCATATGGCTATTTTACACACTTTCACCTCATCCGAATAGTTTTAGCTTGAAAAAACTTTGAAATAGTTCGCTTGAAATAGAGTCTATTGTAAACAAGTTGGCTCGGCATGACTCTGTGTGAAATAAAGTGAATTCGAGCCGGCGTGGCTCGGATCGGTCCGACTTCTTTTCTATCGTATAAGTTAAGCCCAAAATACATTCTTTCACATAAAATGACGTGTGTTTGATGTCAATGGTATAAATATGATGCGACGCTTTCTCGTTCTATTTTCGATATACGAGGATTTGTTTTGGATTTATCGTCTAAAAATCATCCAACTACAGTTGTCATGATTTCTTGTAGAGAAGTGTCTGGATCTTTTTTACCTCGCCCTAAATTGACAAACCATGAGCTGAGTTGGTTGCTTTGATTTAACTTAATTATTTTAATTTGAAATGCGCATACACTAAGAGTACACATTTAAAATCTCTATATATAAGATTCACATTTGTCATTCATCAAAACATAAGTACGTACTAAAAACCAAATTTGCACCAACAAGAATTTAATTTTTCCTCCCATTTCTATCTTGGTCTGAATAAGAAAGGTTAATTTAAATGGCTTAGATTGGATTTCTAACACAAATCATGTAAGTTCACATTCCTAGTAAATTCCTTATGTGTGAGGATAACAAGTTGCTATAGTTGCATCTTAAGTTATTTTCTACCCTCAGAAACGAACTCACTTAATCTTACCCGCAAGAAAAGTAGTAATTTCTGATTTATGTGCTACTGGAAATACATGTTACAGAAAAGTATTGTTTCTCTACTCTAAATTGTGGTTAATTTATAATCGTCCACGATTGCCTTTTATTCAATTGGTTAAGGTCCTTCAGAAACTCGATTGACAATCTTCTGTGAATAAAACAACAAAAAAACAAAATAAAAACATAACTTTTACTGTCACGACCTAAAGATTTTTATATATTCTCTGGTACATGTTTTTCTTTTGTAATCAGGTAGAAATAAAAGGATACCATGTAGAAGCTGACACGTCAACTAAGTAATGTGAAGTACTAGATGTGTGAAACTTGATTTTCCAGCTAGTTAGCTTGAATATGTGGGTGGGTAATTGTTGAAAGTTATTGTTTCGAGAGAGTCAAGGTAGCTTAAAAGAGTAATACCACTGCTAGATATTTTATTTTGGACTCACCCTTCTACATCTTTAGATGATTCCTTGATCATATATGGAACTTGATGCCAATATTACTAAAGTTGGAAGCTGAACCTACTCATGTTTAAGGGATAAATGAAGAAATGAGTATATAATACCTCTCTTCTCCTGGTCCTCACCATGACATCTTGTTTTCATATCTTTTCCTCAATACGTGAACATGAAAACCACTCTCCTAATAGAGCCTCATTGCCTATATATACCTAAAACTAAGCCAGTTTTTATAATCCAACACATGGGGTGACTACAAAGGAATGCAAGAGAAAGGAAAAGCCAAGTGTCCCTAAGGGATCCTCCGAACACTTCACTGCGATGTTTTATTAGAACTTCTTACTGAAGTGTTTGGGGGAACTCCAAGTGCCACTTGACAAACATGAAAGCAGAAGTGTTTGCCATTGCTTCTATTATGTCGTAAGTGATATTTTAAGTACTTTAGTAAAAAAAGAAATTTGTGGTTGGTTTTCAATTGTATGTCAACAGAATAATTGTTTAAAAACATAACTCATTTATTTTTTGTTACATCATAAGAAACCAATAATCTTCAAATTCTACTCGTATCTTTAGTAAAACGGTTAGTTTTAGTGATGTTATATAAATGCACTATGACTGCATAAACTATAGAAACCAACAAATATACAGAAATCAATCAACGCTATGTTCTAAGCAAAAGTGGTGGGAGGATAGTTATTTTTTACTGAGTGGGAGTTCATGGATAGATTGGGTTCGGTTTTTTCCATAAACCGAAACTAAATTGAGATATTTGACATATTGAAACCGTTAGGTAAGTACGTAGCATATTGAAACAATTTGGTTTTCGTTTTTAAAAGCTTTTCTTGAGCATTATGAATTTTGTTGTTTCTATTTTTTGGCAAATTGAGCCCAACGAACAACACTGTGATGTTTGTTTCAAAAATCCCGCACGATAATCTTCCTTGACATTTGGACATCGATTGCTTGGTCACATAACAAACTTGTTTTTTACTTGTCCGGTAGCCGGGTTCTTTGACCGTATTAGCAATACTTGATATAGAAGACAGACGAGCAGATCAAAATCCAAATACAAAGATTAAGTACAAATGAAAGGTTTTTATAAAATTAGAATCATTAATACATACCTTATGCAAATAACCTATATTATTATTTGTGTGTAATAATGGTTATAAAATCAATGGGTTTAATGAAGCTATAATATGAACGTGAGATTATCACAATGTAATTATACAAAAAACTGTTAAAACTGCATTTCTTTCATTTTCTCTACTATCTTCATATTCCAAGCAACATTTTTAAATAAAACATCACGTACAACAATCAAACGATATCATCTCTTCATAAAAACTTTTATACAAAAAACATTCCTACGATTCGATAAATACATAAGTACAGTTCCTACGATTTTTAATCTTTGTGCATTTATTTGTTTTGGACATTTGAACACCCTAAGACACATTAGATGGAAAAAGATTACATATATTTAAACTTTATGCACCAAATTAAGAGAAATTACAAATGCCACTTACCATTTAAGTGGTTTGTTTCCCAAAACTAAGTCAACAAAAATTGACCCTTTCCTCTAAGAAGAGTGGCGACTGTTGCAGCCGTACCTTGATGATTCGGTCTAGTGAACAAACAACGTTCTCCACTTCAAGTGGAATTTCTGGTAAAAGACGTCCGCCACCACGAATGGCTTGTAGCTTAACTTCTCTATGAAATCCCTATACAAAAAAAAATCATTTTTTAAAAACATAAAAAAGTAAACAGTTGTGTTTAGGAATGTAAAATTCAGCAAATCTTCAATGTTTATATAATGCTCGTGCCGATCGCATATCTTCATCTTCTTCATCTGTTCCATCTGCCACCACTGCATCATCACATGAGTTAATTCAAAACACTTTTTGTCCTAAATTTTTAATTTTTATATATGTATGTCAAATATGATTAAACAAATCAAATTTTTGAGTAAATAATCCGATATTCTGAATAAAGTGATATGAGATTTTATGCATCATCAAAATCACCATGGGCCGCCTCCGATTTGATTCACCGTCAAACTCTCCAATGACTTCCCAAATCATTTTGAATCATGATACGGGTCTTCATGAACAAACATCGCTGTTGAACTCTGATCGTTTCATTTAGAGGGACGAATAGATCGAAGTAAAAAACGTGTTGACAGAAGTGATCTAAGGCTCTTTTACGTGCAAAATTCCCATTTATAAGAACCTTCGTGGTTCGCTAACGGTTGTACAACTGGGATGGGTGACGGCGGTTACTCGGGTGGTCCACACAACCTCCCTATACATGTTAAGCGGTATTGATCATAAGGACAATACCATGATTAAGCGGTATGGATCACGAGCAGCATACCATGTTAAGCAGTATTAATCACGAGGACAATACCAGGTATTGATCACAAGGACAATACCAGTTGTGACAAGGGAATTGACGGTTAATCGGTGTTGATCACGAGTACAATACGAGAAGTGATAAGGAATTGACGGCTATCGTATCTTTTAAATTGTTTTTAAAAGTAAAGTACGTAAAGTAAAGCGTGTAAAGTTTTGTTTTAATGGCAGTATGTATGTATTATTAAATCTTTTGTATGATTGTTTAAAGTAAATGTTAGAACTCACTCGGCGTTACTGATTTTTAGTATGCACATCAGTTAAGTGTAAGTGGCTATTGATGGATGAGGATGCTTGGCTTGGCGAGATGAGTTACCCGAAGACTAGAGTCTTGTATCCCGTTTATGTTTAAGTTTGTTTGAGACAAGTTTTATTTTGTATTAGAAAAGTTACGTTGGACATGTTATACTTCCGCTGTTTTTGTTAAAGTTTAAATTGTTTCCACTCTGATTTGATGAATGTCTCATCTTTATGTGTTGTGTATTGATAAATAAATCCAATACGTGAGTCTTTTCGGGCTTGGCGCCTTACAACTAGTTCATTGAAGACCACTATGCACACTTACCTATATCACAAGCACCCAAGATTTTCATGAACTTGGTACTCAATATCTCAAGGACCCAAGATTTTTAGCATCAAACTTTTGACTTTCTAGCCAACTAGGAACAATGTTGATGTTTGCATAATTTGAGTAATAATTGTTAACAAAAGTTATTTTGTTTTTTTTTATGACATGAGTTGTGAAATACTTTCTCCTTCATAAACTATTAGTATTTTTTAATTCGTATAGTTGTTTCTTCAAATGCTTTTTCATTATAAACACTATTAGAATCACCAATCACATTTGTTCATGATGAATTATAAAGTTGTTTTACCGGATGTGCTTCTCAATGTTCATTGTTACTTATGATGAATATGTACATCCTTGGATTGTGTAATAATTTATTATTTCTCTTTGGATCATATGGCTATTTTACACACTTTCGCCTCGTCTTGAATAATTTTCGCTTGAAAAAACTTGAAATAGCTCGCTTGAAATAGACTTTATTGTAAACGAGTTGGCTCGGCACGACTCTGTATGTAACTAAAGTGAATTCGAGCCGGCATGGCTCGGATCGGTCCGACTTCTTTTCTATGGTATAAGTTAAGCCCAACATACATTCTTTCACACAAAATGACGTGTGTTTGATGTCAATGGTATAAATGCGCTCGGAGGCTTTCTCGTTCTTTTTTCGATATACGTGGATTTGTTTCGGATTTATCGTCTAAAAATCATCCGACTACAGTTGTCATGATTTCTTGTAGAGAGGTGTCTCGATCTTTTTTACCTCGCCCTAAATTGACAAACCATGAGCTGAGTTGGTTGCTTCGATTTAACTTAATTATTTTAGTTTGAAATGCGCATACACTAAGAGTACACATTTTAAATCTCTATATATAAGATTCACATTTGTCATTCATCACAACATAAGTACGTACCAAAAACCATATTTGCACCAACAAGAATTTAATTTTTCCTCCCATTTCGATCTTGGTCTGAATCAGAAATGTTAATTTAAATGGCTTAGATTGGATTTCTAACACAAATCATATAAGTTCACATTCCTAGTAAATTCCTTGATGTGTGAGGATAACAAGTTGCTATAGTTGCATCATAAGTTATTTTCTACCATCAGAAACGAACTCACTTAATCTTACCGCAAGAAAAGTAGTAATTTCTAATTTATTTGCTACTGAAAATACATGTTACAGAAAAGTATTGTTTCTATACTCTAAATTATGGTTAATTTAGAATCGTCCACGATTGCTTTTTATTCAATTGGTTAAGGTCCTACAGAAACTCGATTGACAATCTTCTGTGAATAAAACAATAAAAAAACAAAATAAGAACCTAACTTTTACTCTCACGACCTAAAGATTTTTATATATTCGATGGTAAATGTTTTTCTTTTGTAATTTGGTAGAAAAAATCTGATACCATGTAGAAGCTGACAGGTTAACTAAGTAATGTGCAGTACTAGATGTGAGAAACTTGATTTGCCGGATAGTTAGTTAGATTATGTGGGTGGTGATTGTTGAAAGTTATTGTTTCGAGAGAGTCAAGGTAGCTAAAGAGTAATACCGCTGCTAGACATTTTAATTTGGACTCACCCCTCTACCTCTTTAGTTGATTCCTCGATCATATATGGAATTTGATGCCAACATTACTAAAGTTGGAAGCTGAACCTAGTCATGTTTAAGGGATAAATGAAGAAATGAGTAAACATGAAAACCACTCTCCTAATAGAGACTCATTGCCAACCATGTTCACTGTAACATTTCCGATTTTCACCATGTAATCATTTGATTTCAATAAACAAGTATTTCAATTTCAATTCGTGTACAACAACTATGATGCGATTACATACACGAACTATTCTATTATGATAACAACTTAAACAAAACGCCATTATCTCACAAACCTCGAGGACCAAAGCTGACAAAACTCAAAAACAATAAAAAGTGTCAGACACGATCGTGCCCAGACACAGGCACGGTCGCGCCTAAAGTCAAAGCACGGTCTTGCCTAATATAGGCACGGTCGCGCTGCTGAAACCACGTGACTCTGCAGAGTCAGTCAGTGGTCCGTGCTCGTCGAATCAAATCGCGTTAAGGCCGGATTTCACGCGTCCAACCATACGCAACTGTACACCATCTGAAACACGTCTCCAATTGCGTACTCCAGTCGACCTATTTCAATCATCAACTACCCACTCCCACCACAATCATGAATTCGCAGATTTGACGTTATAAGGAGAATCCAATGCCCCCTACACCTTCACATGCACCCTCTCGACCTCTCTGAGCATTCACTCGACTCGCATACAACCTCTGTCGTCCGATCGATCGCCGAGAAACCCGGCCTCACGACTTGTAGCCGACTGCATTAAATTGCCCGATTTAAACAAGTAAGTAATATGTCTCTAGCTTCGTATCTACCTCTACCACGAAAGCCCTATGTCAATTCGTAGTAAAAATACGCGATCGATCCGATTTTGAACCTAAAAAGTCAAAACTACACTTTTAGTCGAACTACCACTTAAACACGATATAAATACAATTAAACTATGTAAATAGCTTCGCAAGCATCCACTAAGTGAAAGCCCTAAGAATACAGAAGCTTTTAATATAAGCATCGATCGAATTGTGTCTGGAAAAGACCCGACACGGTCGCGCTCATCACTGAGCGCGGTCGTGCCCAACCAAGCACAGTCGTGGTCCGAGTAAGGCCCGGTCGTGCTTACCGAGCAAACTTGTCTTGACCAAAAAAAAAAACAAACGCTAGACGCGGTCGTGCCGGACACGAGCACGGTCGTGCTCCATGACCAGAACCTCTGTAGCCTTCTGACTCGACCACGGGCGCGCTCCAGACCACCACGGTCACGCCCGGAGGCGAGCGCGGTCGTGCCGTTGATGAGCACGGTCGTGCTCAGTTAGAACTAAATCTTTACAGTTTCTCAGATTTGATAATTTTATAAAACTTATGTTATAAACTTAACTGTTAAAACAGAATCTTACCAGTAAAAAGCACAACAATTATTTTTATCGACTAAATTGTCTTGAACCGATTTTTATCAGTTGAAAATACATTTTTATTCAAAATCTTAAATTTATAAAAAGTTATGACAAGATTTTATAAAAAAAAAAAACCTATTTATATTGAATAAGACTTATTTCAAAAATAAATAAAGAGACTACTTTATATTTATGGCATTTTCAAATAGATAAATAAAATAAAATAAATTTATTTATTTCCGATTAATATATATTCTGACTTAAACAAATATTATTTACTCAAATTTAAATAAATATATATAGATATATGTCACTACTATTATAAATAGATAAGTAAAATAAATTATTTATTTTATTATTTCAAAACCAACCCTAAACGTACAAACCACCAACAAATCCACTTTCAACATAAAATCACACAAACAATGACACGTGTATACGCTTATTCAATAGGTCGATCATAGTGACCTACAACACATTTTTGGCATTTTTACTCAATTGTGCAATCAACACGCTACATTACAAGTGAGTCTACATAACCCCACTTTTACTCTTTTTCACCTTTGGGGTGGACATGATTTACATTAAACAAATTGCAACTCTTTCATAGTACAATTCTTACTTGATTACATGAATTATTTGTGCAATATGCTTGAATGCTATGAGTTATTACTATACATACATGACGCAACTCGTGCAATCATTAACTCTGTACAAGCCAACGGTAAACAAGAATAGTACTATTGAGTCTGACAAACCCACCCGGGTAGGGTGTTTGTTACCGACTTTACATTAGGGTAACCTGCGTGTTATGCCTCAGTCACAAGGTTTGATTGTGCACCTAGTATAACTATAGATTCTCCATATTTGTCTTATATACCATGTGAATCAATGAATTGTATAAACATTTTTTTGAACTCTTATTTGTGTGTCAAAACTTATGTATGCTCACCAACTTTTTAGTTGACCCTTGTTTTTAAATCATGTTTCAGGTGCTAACAATTGAGATGATTACAAGTTGCTTCCACCTAGTTTGAGGACCTAGTTAAAAGCTCTAAAATAAACATTGTTATGTATTTTGTTATGTTTCGTGTACTTGTTGGATTGTTGTTTGACTTCAATGAAAACTGCATGTTTAATTATTTCAACCTTAGCGAACCATGAGCTATGAACAATCTGCACAGCTTCACGCCCCGGCGTTTTCCGCCGCCGGTCGGGGTGTGACAGATTGGTATCAGAGCCTTGGTTATAGGGAATTAGGTTATTAGACACCATTGACCTAGACTATAACTTTAGGACACCCAACAATGCCATGCTACATGTTTTATGTGATACGTGCTATTTGCTATATGTCACATGCTTTATGTGTTAGTTATTTGATACTTAAATTGTTTAGACTACATGACTTAATAAGCATACGTAAATAATAAATTAAATAAATCGTATCCATACCTGTATCCTAAGCCGCATATCCTCCTTAACTGCTTCTATGTCATCATCGCCATAACTTGTGGAGAAACTCATACTCGTAGACATTAGTCTATCAAAAATATTTTTATATACCCATTAAGGTTTTAGACTCTGTTAATTATTAAAGGACATGCGCAATCTGGAAGGGTGACACCTGTATTCTGGGTTTTCTGTCTAGGAAAGCATTTCATATAAATCCCAATCAACCGAGGGATCCGTATGCTTTCCTGGGAATTCCCGGGATGAGTGTTTACTTGTAGGCTAAAGCACATCTCCTTGAAAATTATATAAGTCTAATTAACCTTAATATGTCATTGTGTTCAAGTAGAAATGTGATTACTTGAAAACAATCCGAACTATGAAATAAATGTGTTATTATTCCTCCTATCCTAAATTTCAACAAATTTTTATAAGTTCTCACAACTCTTTTATATCGTTCACTCTTTGTATAGAATGCCTCCTCGTCGTAACATCGACCGCAACAACACCGCCAACAACAACAACACCAATGACCTTGCTGCTATACTCACCCAATTAGTGACTCAACTGACCCAAGCCAACAACAACAATGGGAACGCCAGTGGTAGTGCTAATACTGGTGGTGGTGGTGGTGCCAACCCGCCACAATGTACCTTCAAGCATTTCAACTCTTGCAACCCCCTGAAATTTTATGGTACCGAAGGAGCCACGGGACTCCTTCAATGGTTCGAAAATATTGAGGGCACCTTCCTCAATAGTGACTGTCCGGACAATCTGCGTGTCCGCCATGCCACTAGTGTCTTCCAAAAACGGGCACTAACCTGGTGGAATGGGGAGAAGAGAACAAGGGGAGTAGAAGTAGCAATGGCTCTGCCATGGGATGAGCTAAAAAGGATCATGACCGAGGAATTCTGTCCTCGGAACGAAATGAAAAAGCTGGAAGCAGAATTTTGGGATCTTACCCAAGATAGTGGTGAAAGCTTAGCATACACCAACCGTTTTCACGAACTGAGCATGCTGGTACCTCACATGGTTACACCTTTGTCTAGGTGTATTGAAAAATATATCGGTGGTCTACCGAGACAAATTCAGGACACTGTTCTGGGAAGAAATCCTGCAAACCTAGAAGATGCTATTCGTCTGGCTGCTACTTTGACTAATAATCACGTTAAAGCAGGTACTCTTACCAGAAAGGGGGCCAAGAAAGTTTCTGACACCACAACACCTCCTGCTCATGTCAAGGAGGTCAAAACCGAACCGAACCACAACACGAGGAAGAGGAAAGCTAAGAACTATGCTGTGTTCACTCCGGCTGCCCCAGTCAACCAAGTTGCTCCTATGGCTCAGAACCGAGTCAAGAAACAATATGTGGGAAACAATCCGTTGTGCAACACCTGCAATTATCACCATTTCCCAAATGTACCCTGCCGCCTATGTGCCAGCTGTGGAAGATATGGGCATGTAGCTAACACCTGCAAAAGTAATCCAACTGGTAATCAAGTCAACCGGGGAAACGGGGCTAATCCAGCAGTTCCAGCTATTGGTAATGGGCATGCTTGCTTCGAGTGTGGCGACCCAAACCACTTCCGAGACCGATGTCCAAAACTTGTGAACAATACTCAAGGCGGAGCTCGTGGGCGTGCCTTCAACATCAACGCCAACGAGGCTCAAGCCAACGATCATGTGGTCAACGGTACGTTTCTTGTGAATAACCAATATGCCTCTATACTATTTGATACCGGTGCCGATAAGAGTTTTGTGTCCCTTAACTTTGAACCTTTACTTGCAAAAATACGATCCAAACTAGAGAAAACCTTCACCGTTGAAGTAGCGGATGGAAATTCCATCACTATAGACTCCATTGTTCATGACTGCTCACTAGAACTCAATGGTCACACATTTCCAGTCAACCTAATACCAATGCCATTAGGGAGTTTTGACGTCATCATCGGCATGGATTGGTTGTCTAAAAACCACGCCGAAGTCATGTGTTTTGAAAAATACATCCGAATACCTCTTCCATCGGGAGACATATTGAAAGTCTTTGGCGAGAAACCTTGCAAAGGACTCAAACTGATGTCATGCATAACTGCCCAGAAATACATTCGAAAGAAGTGCATGGTTTTCCTAGCTCATGTGATTCAAAAAGAAGACAAGGAGAGAAGAATAGAAGATATTCCCATCATTCGGGAGTTTCCCGAAGTCTTTCCCGACGACTTACCCGGTCTTCCACCTGTTCGGGAAGTAAAGTTTCGAATCGATCTTATACCCGGAGCAAACCCGGTGGCTAAAGCTCCATACCGGCTTGCACCTTCCGAATTGCAAGAACTTGCAAGTCAACTCCAAGAACTCGCTGACAAAGGTTTCATATGGCCAAGTCATTCACCGTGGGGTGCACCAGTCTTGTTTGTTAAAAAGAAGGATGGTTCATTCCGCATGTGTATTGACTATCGAGAGCTCAACAAGCTTACAATCAAAAACCGCTACCCGTTACCTAGGATTGACGACCTCTTCGATCAACTCCAAGGTTCTACTTGTTTCTCGAAGATTGATCTTCGATCTGGTTATCACCAACTGCGTGTCCGAGAAGAAGATATTCCAAAGACCGCCTTCCAAACAAGATATGGTCATTACGAGTTCACGGTTATGCCTTTTGGGTTGACCAATGCACCTGCTGTCTTTATGGATCTCATGAACCGCATGTGCAAACCATACCTTGACAAATTCGTGATCGTTTTCATCGACGACATCTTGATCTATTCCAAGACTAAGGAAGAACATGAACAGCACCTTAGACTGATTTTGGATCTCCTGAGAACCGAACAATTATACGCCAAGTTCTCCAAATGTGAATTTTGGCTAAAGGAGGTTCAATTTTTGGGTCATGTTGTCAATAAAAAGGGAATTCATGTCGACCCCGCCAAGATCAAAGCTGTTAAGAATTGGAGTGCTCCTAAAACCCCTACCGAGGTTCGTTCGTTTCTTGGTTTAGCGGGTTATTACCGAAGGTTCATTTCTAATTTCTCCAAGATTGTTGTTTCCCTCACCGCCTTGACACATAAAGGTAAACCTTATGAATGGGGGCCGAAACAAGAAGAAGCTTTCCAAACTCTTAAACAGAAGTTATGTGATGCTCCTATTCTGACTCTTCCCGAAGGAAATGATGATCTAGTCGTCTACTGTGATGCCTCTAACCTAGGCCTTGGTTGTGTTCTCATGCAACGAGGCAAGGTAATCGCTTATGCATCGAGGCAACTCAAGATCCATGAAAAGAACTATACGACGCACGATCTGGAGCTAGGTGCAGTCATATTTGCCTTGAAGATTTGGAGACATTATCTATATGGCACGAAATGTGTGGTATTTACCGACCACAAAAGCCTCCAACACATCTTCAATCAAAAAGAACTCAACATGAGGCAACGACGCTGGGTTGAACTACTCAATGACTACGATTGCGAGATTCGTTATCATCCCGGCAAGGCTAATGTTGTAGCCGATGTGCTGAGCCGTAAAGAACGCGTCATGCTTCAAAGTGTCAAGATTCATTCCGACATTCAAACCCGTATTCTAGCAGCTCAACACGTCTCTATTACCGAGGGCAATATGTATGAGGAAATGTCATGCGGTGCTGAATTCCAACTAGAAACTAAAAACAATGGCTTGCTTTATTTCTTGGATCGTATTTGGGTTCCCAATCGCAATGATCTCCGGGAATTTCTCATGACTGAGGCACACAAGTCTCGGTATTCTGTCCATCCCGGTGCGGATAAAATGTATCACAATCTTCGACCACAATATTGGTGGCCTGGTATGAAGAAAGACATTGCACTCTATGTTGCAAAGTGTCTAACCTGCTCTAAAGTCAAAGCCGAACATCAACGTCCTTCCGGTTTACTTGAACAACCAGAAATCCCCGTGTGGAAATGGGAAAATCTAGCCATGGAATTCATTACTAAACTCCCCCGTACTTCAAACGGCTATGATAGCATTTGGGTGATCATTGACCGTCTCACAAAGTCCGCACACTTCCTGCCCATCCGTGAAGACTATCGGGTTGAGAAATTGGCCCGAATCTATATTAACGAAATTGTGAGTCGACACGGTATACCTTTGAACATAATCTCCGACAGAGATGCTCGTTTCACTTCCAGATTTTGGCAATCTCTGCAAAAGGCACTTGGCACACGACTGGATTTAAGCACAGCCTACCATCCCCAAACTGATGGCCAGACTGAACGAACAATCCAAACCCTCGAAGACATGCTGAGAGCCTGTGTCATAGAATTTGGTGGCAATTGGGATTCACACTTGACACTTATTGAATTCTCCTACAATAACAGCTACCACACCAGCATCAACATGGCTCCATTCGAAGCTCTTTATGGTCGCAAATGTCGTTCTCCCATCTGTTGGAACGAGATTGGTGAAGCACAAATCACCGGTCCCGAGTTAATTCAGGAAACATCCGACAAAATCCTTCAAATCCGTGACAACGTCCGAGTAGCGAGAAGTCGACAAAAGAGCTATGCCGACAAGCGACGAAAACCCTTGGAATTCCAAGTGGGTGACCTTGTGCTTCTCAAAGTATCCCCTTGGAAGGGTGTGATCCGCTTTGGAAAGAAAGGCAAACTAGCACCTCGTTACGTAGGCCCGTTCAAGATCCTTGAAAGAATCGGGAAAGTGGCTTACAAACTTGAACTACCTCCAGCACTCAACAATGTCCATCCAACCTTCCATGTGTCCAACCTGAAGAAATGTCTTGCTGATGAGAACCTCCACATACCTCTTGACGACGTGCGCATTGATGAAACGATGCACTTTGTCGAGAAACCGGTGGAAATCATGGACCGTGAGATCAAGCAACTCAAACGCAGCCGCATTCCTATAGTCAAAGTCCGTTGGGATTCTAAACGTGGTCCTGAGTTTACTTGGGAACGTGAAGACCAAATGAAACTCAAGTATCCTCACCTATTCACCAATTCTGCAGCCTCAACTAGTTGAATTTCGGGACGAAATCCCCTCAACATGGGGAGACTGTAACATTTCCGATTTTCACCATGTAATCATTTGATTTCAATAAACAAGTATTTCAATTTCAATTCGTGTACAACAACTATGATGCGATTACATACACGAACTATTCTATTACGATAACAACTTAAACAAAACGCCATTATCTCACAAACCTCGAGGACCAAAGCTGACAAAACTCAAAAACAATAAAAAGTGTCAGACACGATCGTGCCCAGACACAGGCACGGTCGCGCCTAAAGTCAAAGCACGGTCGTGCCTAATATAGGCACGGTCGCGCTGCTGAAACCACGTGACTCTGCAGAGTCAGTCAGTGGTCCGTGCTCGTCGAATCAAATCGCGTTAAGGCCGGATTTCACGCGTCCAACCATACACAACTGTACACCATCTGAAACACGTCTCCAATTGCGTACTCCAGTCGACCTATTTCAATCATCAACTACCCACTCCCACCACAATCATGAATTCACAGATTTGACGTTATAAGGAGAATCCAATGCCCCCTACACCTTCACATGCACCCTCTCGACCTCTCGGAGCATTCACTCGACTCGCATACAACCTCTGTCGTCCGATCGATCGCTGAGAAACCCGACCTCACGACTTGTAGCCGACTGCATTAAATTGCCCGATTTAAACAAGTAAGTAATATGTCTCTAGCTTCGTATCTACCTCTACCACGAAAGCCCTATGTCAATTCGTAGTAAAAATACGCGATCGATCCGATTTTGAACCTAAAAAGTCAAAACTACACTTTTAGTCGAACTACCACTTAAACACGATATAAATACAATTAAACTATGTAAATAGCTTCGCAAGCATCCACTAAGTGAAAGCCCTAAGAATACAGAAGCTTTTAATATAAGCATCGATCGAATTGTGTCTGGAAAAGACCCGACACGGTCGCGCTCATCACTGAGCGCGGTCGTGCCCAACCAAGCACAGTCGTGGTCCGAGTAAGGCCCGGTCGTGCTTACCGAGCAAACTTGTCTTGACCAAAAAAAAAAACAAACGCTAGACGCGGTCATGCCGGACACGAGCACGGTCGTGCTCCATGACCAGAACCTCTGTAGCCTTCTGACTCGACCACGGGCGCGCTCCAGACCACCACGGTCACGCCCGGAGGCGAGCGCGGTCGTGCCGTTGATGAGCACGGTCGTGCTCAGTTAGAACTAAATCTTTACAGTTTCTCAGATTTGATAATTTTATAAAACTTATGTTATAAACTTAACTGTTTAAACAGAATCTTACCAGTAAAAAGCACAACAATTATTTTTATCGACTAAATTGTCTTGAACCGATTTTTATCAGTTGAAAATACATTTTTATTCAAAATCTTAAATTTATAAAAAGTTATGACAAGATTTTATAAAAAAAAAAAACCTATTTATATTGAATAAGACTTATTTCAAAAATATATAAACAGACTACTTTATATTTATGGCATTTTCAAATAGATAAATAAAATAAAATAAATTTATTTATTTCCGATTAATATATATTCTGACTTAAACAAATATTATTTACTCAAATTTAAATAAATATATATAGATATATGTCACTACTATTATAAATAGATAAGTAAAATAAATTATTTATTTATTATTTCAAAACCAACCCTAAACGTACAAACCACCAACAAATCCACTTTCAACATAAAATCACACAAACAATGACACGTGTATACGCTTATTCAATAGGTCGATCATAGTGACCTACAACACATTTTTGGCATTTTTACTCAATTGTGCAATCAACACGCTACATTACAAGTGAGTCTACATAACCCCACTTTTACTCTTTTTCACCTTTGGGGTGGACATGATTTACATTAAACAAATTGCAACTCTTTCATAGTACAATTCTTACTTGATTACATGAATTATTTGTGCAATATGCTTGAATGCTATGAGTTATTACTATACATACATGACGCAACTCGTGCAATCATTAACTCTGTACAAGCCAACGGTAAACAAGAATAGTACTATTGAGTCTGACAAACCCACCCGGGTAGGGTGTTTGTTACCGACTTTACATTAGGGTAACCTGCGTGTTATGCCTCAGTCACAAGGTTTGATTGTGCACCTAGTATAACTATAGATTCTCCATATTTGTCTTATATACCATGTGAATCAATGAATTGTATAAACATTTTTTTGAACTCTTATTTGTGTGTCAAAACTTATGTATGCTCACCAACTTTTTAGTTGACCCTTGTTTTTAAATCATGTTTCAGGTGCTAACAATTGAGATGATTACAAGTTGCTTCCACCTAGTTTCAGGACCTAGTTAAAAGCTCTAAAATAAACATTGTTATGTATTTTGTTATGTTTCGTGTACTTGTTGGATTGTTGTTTGACTTCAATGAAAACTGCATGTTTAATTATTTCAACCTTAGCGAACCATGAGCTATGAACAGTCTGCACAGCTTCACGCCCCGGCGTTTTCCGCCGCCGGTCGGGGTGTGACATTCACCCTTCTCACGCGTCATGCTGGTTCATGGATCAGAAGCTTCCCATATCTCACCTATATATACCTAAAACTAAGCCATTTTTTATAATCCAACACATAGGGCGACTACAAAGGAACGCAAGTGAAAGGAAAAGCCAAGTGTCCCTAAGGGATCCTCCGAACACTTCATTATTATGTTTTATTACAACTTCTTACTGAAGTGTTTGGGGGAACTCCAAGTGTCACTTGACAAACATGAAAGCAGAAGTGTTTGACATTACTACACTGTTTTTAGTAAATGCACGGCTTAAATAGTTATCACATAAATTACCAACACCAATGAGATATAAGGCCACATGATTAACATCCTAATTGGTGAAGGTAATATTTATGAAGGATGGTACCAAGGCAACAATTTATCTATTAGATTTCCACAACAAACTCAACTAGATGTCGATCATATTCTTCATATGAAGAGAAGAGACTGCAATCTCCACTCCTACTACTACCGTACCGTCTTTCTCGGTGATTCTGCCTTCTATGCCACCCACCACCACTCATTCATCCTCAAACTCCTACTTATGTTTGTTTGCTGTAGATGGCTATATACGGTTTTAGGCAAGCCCCACGAGCTTGGTTTTCCAAGCTATTTACGACTCTCATGACATTTCACTTTACTCGGTGTGTATCTGATACTTCTTTATTTGTTTATTGTCAAGATTCTATCACCTGTTACGTGCTTGTGTATGTTAAAGATATTCTTATCACTCGGAGCTCTTATAGCTTTGTTTCTGAGGTGATTCAGTCGTTACATTCTTTAAAGGTAGTTTACAGTTATTTCAACAGGGTTATTTATCAGATCTTTTGCAGCGCACCGGCTTATCTCAGTGCAAAACCTCAATCCACTCCAGTTTCTCTCGAGCGAAAATTCTCTCGGTATTCTGGGTCCCTATAGACAACCCTTTAATTTATCAGAGTACAGCTGGAGCATTATAGTATTTAGTTTTGACGAGACCCGAGATTGCTTATGTCGTGAGTAAGGTTTCCCAGTTCCTTCATAAAACCTACAGATAGGCACTGCTTGACATTTAAGCGTATTCTGGGATATCTTAAAGGTACTATTACTGATGGGCTGACCATCTCTCGTTCCTCCACAACTGCTATTCATGGCTACGCTGACGCAAATTGGGCAGGTTGTCCTCATGTTGTTCAACCACCGGCTACTGAATTTTTCTTGTATCCAATAATTATTAGTTGGTCTTCCATACGGGGGCTTGTAAGCAAACCGGTTGGACTATTTTGAGTTTTATTATAAAGAGTCGGTTCTTGGATCTCGTCACCCTCATTAAAAGTATAGCGTTTTCATCATGCATGAGGGGATTGTCGTGTTTCATGTGTATGTCACACCCGCACTTTGTGGCTTGCCCAAGACTAATTGTGTTTCTCTGAATGCTCGGAATATAGTAAATATCCCATAAAAGATGTTATTCACCGGGCTTTCCTTCTAGAAAAATTGAACCCTTGCCATATATTCCGACACACGACCCGTCTCCAAACTTCACCTTACCACCGATTCTTTCATTGAATTCTGAGAAGTAGGACAAGTTCCCGGTCATATGGTTGCTAGCTCCGTTGTCTAGATACCATATGTCTTCTTGGTTTGCCTCGCTTTCATAGATTTTTGGGATTACTTTTTCTTCATTCAAGAACACCGTTTCTTATATACACCTTACCATGTATAGAGACAACATGTTTTTTTCTCGGCTACATTTACTTGTTCGACTTTCGCTTTACGATCGGGACACACCGAAGCAAAGTGACCCATCGTGTCTCACCGGTAAAAAACAATCTTTGAATAATACCGACTTTTTTCCCTTTGCTTCTCCCTAGTGTTTTAAGTTTCTTGTGATCCACGGGTGTGTCTCGTGTGCTCTCGGTCACGATCACCCCCTCGGCCACAATACGAACCACGTCCTCGACCACGTGTCGGTACATGGTTCAAATGTCTATGGGAGGATTCACTTTTGTGAAACATTAATTTACCTTGATTGTGGGTTGTAAGTCTTCATCTTTCACGTGTTCTCCACATGCCTTTAGACGTCCCACAAAATCATCAAAGCTAACGGTCTTCAAATCAACAGTTTGTTCGAGTGAGGCGACCATGTGGATGAAACATCTTGTTAACCCATTAAATAACTTTTTGACTAAACGAGTCTCTTCGATCATAGCCCCTAACGAGGCTGCTTTTGAGGAGAGACCGGATAGCTTGCTCGTGAAATAATCCACCATACTTGGTTCTTTCATCTTCAAGTTTTCGAACTCCAACATCAAGGTTTGAAGGAGAGACTGGATAGCTTGCTCACGAAATCCTCCCCCCCCCCCCCCCGCCACCTCCACCACATCCCCCACCACCACCACCCCCTCCCCCACATTCTCATTCCTCTCATATGATGGTCACTCGTGACTGCACCCGTCAACCAAACACTTTTTTGATCATGTTTCTTTTTTATGCTTCATCCACCCCTACTTCTGAGGCTCTCTCTTTCATCCAAACTCGTAAATGGCTGGTATGGTGTAATGCTATGCATACTGAAGTTGCCGCATTGCATTCTAGCCGAAGTCGGGTCTTGGGGCCAGCTCTTGCTCATGCCAACATTGTGGGTTGTAAATGGATTTATAGGATCAAAAGACACTTTGATGGATCCGTGAGAAGATATAAAGCCTAACTTGATCCGTGTTCCATGTTTAATCAAAGATCTAACCGTTGATTGAAAGTAATCTGGCGGCTGTGGTTTTAAGGCCTTTAGCGTCGACATGTCAACGCTAATACCCTTAAACAGATCTGGCGGGGTATTTCCCTCCATCGACGACCTCACTTCTGCTCCTCCCCCCAAAATCACACACTTTTACTCTCCCAAAATCGACTAGCTTTGCCCCTTACACCGCCACCACCTGCAACCACGACCACCTCGCCGCACCACCACCTACAACCTATTGCATCCCCCTTTTCTTTTCAAATCTCACTTCAGATGAGAATTAGGTACAAATGGTTCAGCCCTAGCTTTCCTTTCAACCCGTTCATCATTTTCTTGTATAATGGAACATAAGTCTTCAGGTACAAATGGTTCAGCAGCACCACCACTGCCGGAATTCAGCGTCACCGTCGCAAACCCCCAATTTACACCGGAATTCAATCCCCTACCTGTTAAACCCCCAATTTTCGGTTAGTATTCTTTTAATTTGTTTAATTGCTGATTAGTTTAGGTATAATGGTTAGTTTAAGCAAACCCCGGTTGTAATTTGTTTGCTTGATTTTGTATATATGTGTAAATGTATATGTATGTGTGTGTATGTATATGTACGTGTGTATGGGTGTGTTTGTGTGTATGTATGTATATATGGTTTTGTGATTTTACCTTTTCGATTATAGTTCTTATTTGGTGCACTAATTCTTATAATTTTATTTTCATTGCAATTTAGAACTTTAAATAATTTCTCATTGAATTGAAACAATAATTGGTTCTAAGAATTAGGTTTTGTTGACTGAACTACACCCCTGTGTGAACTGTAACCTTTAGCTTCTTATAATACATGTTAGGCTTCTATTCTAGAATCATTTTTGGATACACAGATTGTTTGAAGTGATCAATTTGTTGAAGGCCTAGCAGATTTTTGTTCACATTTAGTTTTAATTAGTTTTAGCTCAATTACGTTCCTGAACCGTTCGTTTATATTGTTAACGTACGGACATAAACATACATGAACACGTTCATTTTGTTAAATGTTCATTAACTTAATTCACCCATGCCATTTGCGCAATAGTTTTGCTGCATTCATGTGCATATGTTCAAGTACGATTAGACATGACCAAGTTCTGTTTTGGACTGTATGTTTGGCCATTCTTATAGGTTTTCCTAGATGCAATCAAGAAGCAATATCCGCAGACTTAGTAAGAAAAATCAGTCACTAAATGTTGCATAAGGTCAAATTAGTAGCTTATTGGATCCTTAAATGACACCGAATTCCAATTAACTAGATGATGTCTGCATCCAAACTAGTTGGGTTGGCTAAAAATGAACCCAACTGGAAAGTAATGGAAATTATAAAAACAAACTGGAGATGACTTGAGCCGAACTTTGCTTCGGTCAAGAAAAGTCCTTTATGTTGCTTATCTTTGCTATTTTTCATGCAGGTGAAGTCTGCAATACAACATGCTCACAGGGCTTTTCTGTTGGTGGAGTGGAAGCAATGGCCATTGTATCCATGCTACAGTTGGTGGACGAGGGGGTCGGAAATGATGATATGGACTAGCTAGTATTATGTATTAAGTATTTTTATATGTTTATGACTTGGTATATTAATGTCATTGTGTATGGATACAAGATATTTGGAATGTTATGTACTTTTTTATGTTTATCTTAATGTGTATGGATAGAATATATTTGGAATGTTATGTAGTTTTTTTGTTTGGTATATATTTACGGTTTTGGGAAAAAACTGGAAATATTGAAACTATTAGAAAAAACTGTAAAAATAGTAAAAGAGCTTTAGCGGCGACTTATTTGGTCTTTAGTGGTGACATTTTCGCCGCTAAAGGTCGTGGGCAGTAGCGGCGACTTACTAGCGGCGAAAAATAGGAAATAGCGACAAAGAAATAGCGGCGACAATGGTGGTCTTTAGCGGTGACAAATGTCGCCGCTATCGCTACCGATCCTTGTAGTGAATGTGCATGGGAGAACCTTGATTTGCAAGCTACTTAACTAAAAGAGTAATACCACATCTAGAAATTCTATACTGGGCTTACCCTTCTACATCTTTATCTGATTCCTCGATCATATATGGAATTTGATGCCAACAACATTACTAAAGTTGAAAAGTGAACCTAGTCATCTTTAAGGGATAAGTGAAGAAATGAGTATACAATACCTCTCTTCACCCGGTCCACACCATTGTTTTCATATCTTTTCCTCTATACGTGCACATGAAAACCACTATCCTAATAGAGACTCATTGCCAACCATGTTCACGCTTCTCATGCATCATGCTCGTTCATAGATCAGAAGGTTCCCATAACTCATCTATATATACGTAAAACTAAGCCATTTTCTATAATCCAAAACATGGGGTGACTACAGAGGTATGTTAGTGAAAAGAGAAGCCAAATGCCACTAAGGGATCCTCCAAACACTTCACTGAGATGTTTTATCTTACTGAAGTGTTTGGGGGAACTCCAAGTGCCACTTGGCAAACATGAAAGCAGAAGTGTTTGAGATTGCTTCTAATGTCGTTAATGTCGTAAGTGATATTTTAAGTACTTTAGTGAAAAGAAACTGTGATTGGGTTTCGATTGTATGTCAACAAAGTAATTGTTTAATAAGATAACTCATTTATTTTTTGTTACATAATAAGAAACCAAAAATCTTCTAATTCTTCCAATATCTTTAATAAAACGGTTTGTTTTAGTGATGTTATATAAATGCATTGTGAGAGCATAAACTATAGAAACCCAATGAATATACAGAAATTAATCAACGCTATGTTCTAAGCAAAAGTGGTGGAGGAAAGTTATTTTTTACAGCGGGTGTTCATGGATAGATTGGGTTCGGTTATTGCCATAAACAGATGTTTGACATATTGAAACCGTTAAAGTAGGATATTGAAACAATTTGGTTTTCGTTTTTAAAGGCTTTGCGTTTTTGGTTTTAATTCTTGAGCATTATGAATTGTGTTGTTTCTATTTTTAGGGAAATTCAACCCAACGAACAACACTATGATGTTTGTTTCAAAAATCAGGCACTATAATCTTCCTAAACATTTGGACATCGATTTCTTGATCGCATAACAAATTACCAAATCAATGATGTACTGAAATAATAAAAAGGTTAAATAGTTATAAACATTACATAGGTCACATATAACCATGAAGAGACCATTTAGTATTCGTTAAAGATACTTTGTAGGATGTTTTGATTTGGCATTCTAAGTGAAGTGCTTGGGAAACACCACACAACTTTAAAATAGAAGTCATGCACATTGCTAATAAACTTTGAAATAATTCTCTTTAATTACATTAATATTAGATAATTAAATTGTGTTGTAATCGCTACCAAGAAACTGAAAAGTTTGCAACAGCCGATTTCGTGAGAAATTTGTCGGAAATGGCTGTTAGTGACAAGTTTCCGATAAAAACTGTTTATCAGAAAAAACCCTCGTAGGAAAAAAAATTTCCCACAAAGTCCCAACTATTTTTCCAACAAAATAGCGACAAATGCCTTTCGTCGTTTAGATTCCGACAATATTCGGACGATTATATTATTTAAGCTCTGTGACGAAATTGCGACGAGTTTCCCACAAACTAGTTTTTTAAATATTATTTTTTTAATTATTAATAATAATACAAACAATAATAATAATAACTAATCAGTAATATTAGTATTTAATTTTTTAGTTATTATGATACCGACAAATTTCCGACAACTTTAAAAAAAATTCCGACAATTCTAAATTTTAAATTTTATTTTATATTTTTTCTAACAATACAATTCCGACAAATTTCCGACAACTTTTAAAAAAAATTTCTGACAATATCTTAACCTCTTTTTAGGTTTACAATACCTACAAGTTTCCGATAATTGTAAATTAAAAAAAATCTAAAAAATTACAGAAAAATAGCAAAAAAAATTGCAGAAAAATAGCAAAAAAAATTACAGAAAAATAGGAGAAAAATTCCCAAAAAACATGTTTTAATATATCAATCACAATGTACAACCAAAATTTACATATTTAACGATTACTATTACTAATCGGCTAATTTTTTCAAAATTTCTTCAAGTTGTTTTTGTAATTTTTGCTCCTTTGCATCTCGTTCGGCCCGTTCTTGTTCCCGCTCTTGTTCCCTTTCAACCCGTTCTTGTTCTCGTTCTCGTTCTCAATCTTTTTCCATTTGTTCCAAACGGTTTTCCAAATTTTCTCGAGCCTCCCATTCTTTTTGTAGTTCAGATCGAATATCTTGGACCTAAAATTTGTTAAAACAGATATAATTAATACATAATACATACTTACATACATGCATATGCTCAAAATAGGTACGGGTCAAGACGGGTTGTGCTAAAAATATGTACGGGTCAAAACGAGTTGTGATCAAAATAAGTATAGGTCAAAACGGGTCAATCTAAAAAATATCAAATAAGCAACTTTCAACTTAAATGGGTCAAAAATTACCCGAATCCGCTTTATTAAACTATAACAATCAATTTTCTTATAAAACTATAACAATCAACTTTTAATTTAGAGTAAACTCTCGTTTTAGTCCCTGTGGTTTGGGCCAGTTCTCGCTTTTAGTCCAATAGTTTAAAAATCCTGATTTATATCCAATAGTTTCACAATTTATCTCAGTTTTAACCAATCCCCTAACCCCATCCTTTAGTTCCGTTAAGTATTATGTGATTTGACCATAATACCCTTATTAAATAAAAAATATGAAATAATATAAAACCCCCATCCATTAGTCCCGATTTACATCCAATATGCACCATCTCTATTGCTACCTCTCACTCTCCGTGATCAAAGCACCATGTTTTCCGGTGACCATCAAGCACATCAGACACTACCATGTTTTCCGGCCACATTTTCCCTCCTTTTATCTCCCTCTTTCTCTCTCTCTCTCTCTCTCTCTATATATATATATATATATATATATATATATATATATATATATATATATATATATATATATATATATATATATCTAGCAGTGTATGAAATCAAAACCCACCAAGATCAAATTCAAAACCCAACTTAAAACCCACCAACAATGGAGTCCATGACTAGCTTGTACCTGTACACGGACATAGTTCTTCAATTTGCAGCCGATTAATTAACATCACTCGCCAGAAACCTAGATCGTCAGCCATAAAAACCCGCCACAACATAAGCTTTTGGATATTTTTTCAATCGAATGACAAGGACGAAACCGGGTTTGGTTGGCGGTAAAGGGGTGGGGTGAGTCTTGCTTTCCAGATTCTTAGAATCTCCATGGATCCCCACATCGAATCCCGTTTCACCAAGAACAAGAAAAAAAGGGGGCTTTTTGTTTTCCGGTTTCAATCGAAGGTTACTGAGAAAATTGGAACAAATCCAACTTTTCCAATCAGATGGCCACCGCCCCCTTTCTTTATCTTGAATCATATGGCGACGGTAGATCTAGGGTTAGAGAGAGAGGACGGTGATGGAGATGGCGGCGGTGGCGTGGTGGTAAAGACTGTGGCGGTGGTGTGGGGTGGCGGGGGTGGGGGTGGGGGTGGCGGTGCTGGGGTTGTGGTAGTGGTAGTGGCAGTGGTGTGGGGTTATAAAATGAGGAATAAAATAAGTTAAAAGGGTATTTGTAATCCCTATTCCGACCTCTATTTTAACTACTTCGACACTTGTAATTCAATTATCTTATGGTCTACATCTATGAAAGTATTCTATTAATCCATTTCAATTCATGAGTACGTATACATATATTGGGTGCAATCATTGCAAATTCAAGAGTATTAAATATTTATATAAGGGTTTATATAATTTTTATTATCCCATGAAAGAAATATATATATACCAAGCTATTTCTAAACCTACATATATATATATATATATATATATATGTATATATATATATATATTTACAAGAGTCAAATTATAAATTTTATAAAAATTAGAGTTATTTTTTATAAGAATAAAAAAAAGATTTACATCATTTAATTACATTTTATTTATGTATAACATTAAATTATAACATCATAATTTATGAGATTATAAAATTTAATAAGATTTATGTGTAATAAATGTTTAGGGTTCAAAATGTAATTTTTGAAACTTAATTTCCAATTTAAAACAAGTTTTAAACATAAAATGATAAAACTATAGAACCCTAGGGACCGGGCTGTGAAGTAAAACTTCCATTCTCCCCCCCCCCCCCCCCATCTATTCAGAAATTAACCCCCACCCCTTTAACTCTCAAAAGTCAACAGAAGCCGAAATTGATCGTTGGATCATTGAATCGTTGGGTTTTAACTCAATCAAATCATGCTAAGACGTTACCATGACATTTTCGATCAAGATTAATGACTTAATTTAACCAATTCAATGATTGAATTCAAGTAGACCAAACTGTAACCGTTCAAAACTTGTGCGTAATTGATTCGTGTTTTGGGCTTGAAATTGGACCTATAAAACGAGTGCCACACCTTCGCGACATTCATCCCAAACTCTCTGAACTCGAAAATTTGCCTAAGCGTACGCCTGAAGCCCGGTCAAACCCGACGAACTCCTATCTGTGTTGCTCGGCCGTTTCCTCCGTCACCCAACCATTGCACGTAATATTTATGTCGTTGAACTCATCTCAGAGACGCGGTCAAAAGCCCCATGGTTCGGGTTCAACTCGTTTGAGAAAATCGAGTCGATTTGGTGGTTAGGGTTACGGGATTGGATTGGGGAAGAAGATGAACTGGGAACTTGAGTTTTTAAATTAAACAAACCTTTTTAGATCAAGGCAGCATGCCAAGTCTGATGGTTAGAGTGTGTGCGCATGTGACCCGGCAAGGACGCGGGTTCGAGTCCCTGAGCCGGCTTTTTGTTTCCTTTTTTTTCTTTTAATCCATTTTAACACATTAATTAATACTAAAAAATTCCAAATCTATTTTTATAAATTACATAAACATATTCTACAAACTTTATAAAAACAGTAAATATAATTTAGTGTTTTAACTATTTTATTTTATTAAAAACCCATTATAAAACTTTATAAATTCTAAAATAAATAATATAAAAGATTTGTTTGAAATAAATTAATTATGCACTTATTAATAATGTTATTACTCAAAGTCAAATTAAATGCTTAAGCATTTTTTCAAGTTTATAAATAATTATTTTTGTAAGAATAATTATTTAAAAATACTTTTAAACTTATAAATACTCAAATAATCATTTTAAATAATTATTTTATACAAAGTTCCATTAATTCTATTTAAAAACATACTTAGTCTTTTATGACTCATTTGTAATGAATTTACTTATAGATTAACAAATCATTTTAATTACATTTATTTACATTTTCAACCAATTTATTTATGTTAATTAATAATTCTATTTACATAAAAAATTATTGATTAAACCACTTAATTCATAATTTATTTTTAATACTATTGTACCATTTTAACCTACTACATTTTATGATTTTATTTTTACCTTCGAAATGATTACATAAATCAATTACTAAATGATTTATTTAAATTACAAACTACTTACATTGCCATTATTTCCAATGTTAAATCAAGAACTTATACTTTTCGACAAAATAACCATGCAAGTCCACCTCCAATCCAAATCCTATCAAACCCTATCACCCTAGAATTTCATTATCTTATACAACTTACTTTAAACTTAGAGTATAAATTATCTATGTAGGTTTGTTGTGAGAAATCCTCACAATACCTATTCATCTTATCAAATCCTATCACTTCTAGCTACAACTCAAGTGAGTTTCATAGCCCCTTCTCTCTTTACTATTGTTTACAAATACTCGGGGTGGAACATGTTTACATTACTATACATACAAATTCAATACCTTTTGTTCTCATGCTATTTACTATGTGCTTTATATCATAAACTACTTGGCGACCATACGTGTGTTCATGTTTAGTACAATCATTAACTTGCGAGACAGGCCTAAGGTGGTACCTTTTATGATCATTTATACGTGAATCCGATTCATAACTTAACACGAACCTTGGCGGGTTTTGTGTATACATATTACTACTTTTTCAAAATGACAATCAGTTGGATTGTACCTACAGTTTTCCATTTACACTGTTTGATTGTACGCCTTGGAACCTTGTATGTTTTCACATTCATGCCTTAGTTATGCTTTGAACATATTGAATTTCAAATCCTTTTTACTTAACTTTTGTTTGGTTTCAAAACCTATGTTACTCACCAACTACTTGTAGTTGACATTTACTTACATGTTTCTGGTCCACTAGTTTGAGGATTCAACTTGATCACATCGGACTTGGACCAAGTTTAACTTTAATTATATTATGTTTTGAACGCTTTGTCTCCTTATTTCCAATTGTAACGGATGCTTTTAATTTGAATAATAAATATTATCATATTTAATAGATAATCATTTGCTTATGAACAACCGCGTCAGCCCCGTCGTATAATCCGCCGCCGGCCGGGGGGTGACAGATTGGTATCAGAGCCATGGTTATAGGGAATTAGGTTATTAGTGTAACATCCCGAGTTTTTAGAACACGATATAGTCCACAAGAACTAGACCAAACTAGAAAAGGAAGCAGGTTTGGGCTTGGGCCGAAATAGGGAAGGGAGTGGGCTCCATAAAACCCCAACTTCATCCCTTCCACCCTCATTATCACCATCTTTTTCATTTCCACAAGTTCTAGAGAGAGAGGTTAGAGAGAGAAAGGTGTCGGTTTTGCTCCAAGATCGAACCATTCTTCTTCTCTAGTGGTTACACGAAGCTTTGCTGAAGAAACGGGCTGATTTGAGGTAAGAAACTAGCTCAGATCTGAGTTTTTGTTAGAAATGGGTTTTTAGGGTTTCATGGAGTTTTTAACTTAAAGGTTGGATTTTTACGTATAAAAACATATGAAAAGTATATATCTAGCTTCATGGGAGTTGGAGAAATGTTTTGAACGTAAAAAGTTATGGTTTTGGATCAAAAACAAGTCTGATTTGGATTTAGGGTTCTTGAGGCGACTCTTGATCAACGAAGAATAAGGGTAGAAAGAATCGACCAGGGAGAATCGGCCCAGAGAGAATCGGCCCTTTTAGCATGATAAAAGTCCTGAACGCAAGTTCAGGCACACTCAAGAGTGTCAGCCGACTAGATAGTTTCTATGTTCTAATCATACGGATCTAGATATTCATGTAAGCATGCAATTTAATCATGTAGTTTTAAATTTTTATGTGACCATGTAATTTCAATTTTTTTAACTATCATGAGCATACCGGTTATAGACTAGGTTTTTATGCCTAATTCACTACAACCAATGGCTCTGATACCAATCTGTCATACCCCAATGTTCCGAGGGAGTCGGGGCGAGACGTCAGGATCAAGGCACATTGATTATGCAGCGGAATTTGAAGTGTAGCATCTCAAACAAAACTTGTCCCTCATAGAAGCCTAATACATTTACATGAAGTTGACATCAGCATGATTCATCCAAGTAGCACATAAACATTCACTTCATGCACGTAGTAATCATCAAGCAAGTAAAACTGATATACACGTAGTTCAACACGACTTAACCTGAAACAAAAGCATACACAAAAAATTGGTCAACAATAATGTTGGTAAGTTCATAAGTTTGAGTTTGAGAAAAACTGTAAAAATGTTCGTATTTATGGTTTATACTAATAAACCAAGTTTGATGTTTGATCAAAATGTAGTATACCAAGATGTATCATATCATAGTAAAAATGATTGTTTTGAGGTTTATAACAGTAAGCCAAATATGATCGTTTGATCAAATTGTAATGTAGCAAGATGTATCATATCATTGTAAAAATGATTGTTTGAGGTTTATAGCAATAAACCAAATATGATGTTTGATCAAAATGTAATGTACCAAGATGTTATCCATGTATCGCCCCGAAGGCATGTGTCAATGTATCAAGTAATCATATCATAAGATTTTCCATAACCAACCCTTGTGTCTAAACTCACCCCCCACTCGGGATGAGAACTAGGCATGATGAGATAAACCACACTTGTTAAAATAGTATAAAATGTACATGCGGACGTAATCTGACGCGTAATCTATAAGTCACTCGAGAACTCATAAATTCAGTGGGGCTTCCCAACTGTGCGCGGGAATCGCCCAAGTAGTACTACCCAAGTACCCGTTGGCTCAAACTAGAGTTAATGATTATGATGTAACAAAGTGGGTATAGTGTAACAAAGTTGTACTACTTATGATAAATGAGTCAGGTTCCCGAAGGAAGTTGTTCCATGTATTCCAAGTTTGTATCTTCCCCAAAGGAATCTGTTTCATGTATTCCAAGTTTGTATCGTTCCCGAAAGGAATCTGTTTCATGTCGTTCATAAAAATGAAGTTCGTGTTCCTTATCACAAGGATGTAAACAATGATTTTGTAGTTGTTCAAAAATGTTTATTAAATCATGGTAAACGTTTTATTTGTTGTAAAATCATGTTTGTGTATACTAACCCCCAAAAGTATTTGCAAAACTATAAAAGTAGGGGTCGTGAACTCACGATATGTTTCATGTAAAACGAAACTGATCCATGCTCTCAAAATGTTTGTATGTATGCTTTTCCCCAAAATAATTGCAAAAATGTAAAATATTGGGGCTATGAACTCACCTGGTGACGATTACAAATAAGTTTGCACATCTGAAGTTAATGTCCTAAATTAAACGTATACATGTATGTCAACAAACAATTCTCATAATTCATAAAATGGTGCAAACAAGTTAATAAATAAATTCCATGTATTCTTATTTTAAAAGTAAATTCTAACAAGTTTAGTTAAATGACACTTTTAGTCCTTCTAGTTTCAAAGTGTCACTTTTAGTCCCTATAGTTTCAATAGTTGTCTTTTAAAATGATTATTTATTTATAGCATCAAAATATCCTATTAAGTCGGATTTCAAGCATATAAATATGTATACGAAGTTTTAATAACAAAAGATTATAAATTTTAAATAATCTTTCCTTCTTTTTCCATCCATCCATCTTCCTTTTCATTTCTATTTAATTTTTAATGTCGAATTAGATTTTAATAAAAATATCATCTATAAATTTTTATATGTTTATCCTACTGATATGATGTCCAATATTATTTTTCCCAGACTTTTAGTATATATATTATGTGTAGGTTATCAAGAATCGTTAAACGATTCGTCAAACAATATCACGTATGGAGTTCACCTGTTGGGCTTGTAATTGGGCTGTTAACGGGCCGAGCCCATTTATGGTGAATTAGTTATTAATATAATTTGATCTACTTTTCTGGGTTGTTACATCTGCCGACCCTCCAGTGTAACAGCCGACACTTGGAAGTTTAACCGATTTTATGTATGGTATACGCACAGGTCACGTAGCACTCGTGTAGCCCGAGCTTTTAGTTTCAGTAGACAGAATATTAGGTGATTTCTAATCCTCTTTTTGCCTGCTTTAGAGGTGGTGTGCATACTTAGTGTAAAGTGTTTATTACATATTTTATATTAATAAACAAAGTGAAAAGATATGTTTAGTGAAAAGTTTAAAAGAACCAAATGTACGTTTTGAGCAAAGTATAGTTATATCATTGGCAAGCGTTTAGTATATTTTCGTATACATAAACAAAGGCATGATATATGTTATAAGCTATGTTTCAGTAAAGCAAGTTATATTATTGGCAAGCGTTTACTATATTTTAATATACATAAACAAAGGCATAATATATGTACTAGTATGTTTTCAGTACAGCAAGATATATCTTTATGGCAAGCGTTTACTATATTTTCATATATACATAAACAAAGGCATAAAATATGAGAAAGTTATGAACAAGTCAGGTAAAGTTTTATGAACAGAAAGTGAATAGATTTCTACGCGAATGTGTACCTGCTGTAAAGGTCGTTGGGACAGATGTTACTTGTACAAGATGTCAGATATGGGTTCTACCAATTAGTAAGAACCTTTGGGTTCGCTAACGGTTGTACAATTGGTATGAGTGACGGCGGTTGCTCGGGAGAACCACGCAACTCCCCTTAGCGTAAAGCGGTAGTGTCGGTTCATAGTGCTAGCCATGAGGGCATTGACCAGGTAATCGTCGGATGATGGTGTAAGCCATGATGGCGGTACAGTAGTGACAAGTGAATTGACGGTTAAGCGGTAGTGTCAGTTCATGGTGCTAGCCATGAGGGCATTGACCAGGTACTTGTCGGTCCATGGTGCAAGCCATGAGGGTAGTACAATGTAAAGGAATTTGACAGTTTATTTTATGTTCATAAACTGATTTGAAAAGTAAAGTATGTAAAGTTTTGCCTTAAGGGCAGTATGTACATGTTAGTAAATCTTTTTATATAATTGATTTAAAGTAAACGTTAGAACTCACTCAGCGTTGCTGATTTTTAGTATGCACATCAGTTAATTGTAGGTGACAGTAAATGGAAGTGGATGCTTGGCTTGGCGAGAAGAGTTACCCGAAGATCAACATCTGCCATCCCGTTTATGTTCATGTTTATGTTTCCGTTGTTTAAGACAAGTTTCATTTCTTATCAGAAAAGATATGTTTAGACATGTTATGTATTTCCGCTGCGTATGTTGAAGTTTTAAATCATTTCCGCTGTTTCAGTGAATGTTTTATGTTTAAGTGCTATGTGTTGATGAGTAAATCCAATACGTGAGGCCTCCCGGGTTTGGGGCCTTTCAAGTTGGTATCAGAGCCATAGTTTGAGAGATTTGGACATCCCCGATGTCCAGACTTAAACTGAGAATGGGACCAAGTAGCAGTTGCCAGTAACGGGTAACTCAAGCCAAAGCATCAGAAGTGTATAGTAAGTAAAGTTTCTTTCCCTGTTTAGAGTGTCAAGGTAAGAATAGAGGCTTTAGTGGAATCATGAAAGTGAATAAATAGAAAACAAGAAGTGATGTAATGGTTAATTGCAGATGGCCGGTGTATATTAACATCTTACCTTACTTATTGTGTTCTACATGTTCCCTAGCATGATGAAGTTTAACCCCTTTGTTTTCTATCTTTCAGTAAGAAATGGCAAGACGTGGAGGAGCTCGAAGAGGTGGAGGAGGAAGACATGGTGGGCGTACAGGCCACCGCGGTGGAGCTAGTACAAACCAAGAGATTGAGGGGAGTGTTTAAACTACCCATATTGAGACAGAGGTTAGTCAGCACAATGCCGAACATGCGGAAGGAGATGACAAGCCATTTGAGTTTGAACCAGCTATATAGGCAGCTCTCGACCGGGAATTCACCCGACTGCAGAAGGAAACCTTACCGGACATACTAGACGAAGCCTTGAGGAAGGCCAAGGAGAAACCCAACACAATTCCAGCCACTAAACAGCCTGTGGTGCTTCCAACAATGGGAGGACCAAATCTGGTAGAGAATGTTGCACCGCCTGCTCGCGGTTGCGACTACAAGGCGTTTGGGGTTGTGATCCACCTATGCTTACTGGGGAGAAAGAATAAGCAGACACTTTGGACTGGATTAACGGCATGGACTCGACCATTCGTCTTAGTGAATGTCGACCGGAACAAGCAGTCATGTTCGCTGCGAAATCGTTAAAGGGAGAAGCAGCACACCGGTGGGAAACTGTGAAACAGGCTAAGGGTGACCAAGCGGTCGAGATAATGAGGTGGAATGATCTGAAAGCGTTAGTAATTGAGAAGTTCTGCCCTAAGAACGAAGTCCACAAGGTGGAGAAAGAGTTCCTGACTTTGCAAGCAGGACTCATGACTCACAGGCAGTACACTTCTAAGTACAACGAACTGGCACGCCTAGTGCCTCATCTTGTAACCACAGAGGAGAGGAGGATTCACTATTATGTTCAGGGGTTGCCTCCAAAGATACATACCTTTGTAAAGACCAACACACCGAGTACCTTTGAGTCGGTGGTCGTTCTGAGCGGACTTGTGTATGATGACATTGCCTCTGAAGTCATTTCTGAAGCGCCTAAGAAACAGGCGGCTAAGCGAAGGGTCCTGGTGAGAGGAGAGCAAGAGTTGAAGCTGAGGGCCTATGCGGAAAGTGTGGAAAGAGGCACGGAGGTGAATGTAGAGCTGGTCAGGTGGGATGCTTCAAATGTGGCAAGTTCGGACACCAGTCACGTGACTGCCCGGACAGGCCTAGATGCCACAACTATGGAGATCAGGGAAATTTAAGCCAAGATTGTAGGAAGCCCAAGGAACCAAAAGCTGGGGGATCCGGAAAAGGAAAAGGTGTAAAGAAAGAACCCTACATCAACAAGGCCAAAGCAAGGGCCTACCAGATATCTCAGTAAGGTATGTTGTAAGCTCTAATATGTTACAGCAAGTTCATATTATTGATTCCTTATATGATTAGTTATCCCCATTAGCTTAGATGCCTTAGAACCAGAGATCTACCCCGGCTAGACTCTCAGTGGTAGTTAATCACAATGGCCTTCATGACCAAGCTGCCTCGCATAGCTACGGTTTATGTCACCTATTCTGTGATTTTTCTATCAGTATAGCTTATGGTAGGTTTCAAGGACGAAACCTGTTGTAGGTAGGGTAGACTTGTAACATCCCGAGTTTTTAGAACACGATATAGTCCACGAGAACTAGACCAAACTAGAAATGGAAGCGGGCTTGGTCCGAAATAGGGAAGGGAGTGGGCTCCATAAAACCCCAAGTTCATACCTTCCACCCTCATTATCACCATATTTTTTATTTCCACAAGTTCTAGAGAGAGAAAGGTGTCGGTTTTGCTCCAAGATCGAACCATTCTTCTTCTCTAGTGATTACACGAAGCTTTGCTGAAGAAACGAACTGATTTGAGGTAAGAAATTAGCTCAGATTTGAGTTTTTGTTAGAAATGGGTTTTTAGGGTTTCATGGAGTTTTTAACTTAAAGCTTGGATTTTTACATATAAAAACACATGAAAACTATAGATCTAGCTTCATGGGAGTTGGAGAAATGTTTTGAACGTAAAAAGTTATGGTTTTGGATCGAAAACAAGTCTGATTTGGAATTAGGGTTCTTGAGCCGACTCTTGAGTGTCGCTGCCTGCAAGTAGCGACACTCAGTGAAGAATAAGGGTAGAAAGAATCGTCCAGGGAGAATCGGCCCAGAGAGAATCGGCCCCTTAGCATGACAAAAGTCCTGAACGCAAGTTCAGGCGCACCGGAGAGTGTCAGCCGACTCTTGAGAGTGTCGGCCGACTCTTGAGAGAGTGTCGGCCGACTCTTGAGAGAGTGTCGGCCGACTCTTGAGAGAGTGTCGGCCGACTCTTGAGAAAGCTTCGGCCGACTCTTAGGAGTGTCGGCCAACTGTCTCTGCCGACCCTCCGGTGTAACAGCCGACACTTGCAAGTTTAACCGATTTTATGTATGGTATACGCACAGGTCACGTAACACTCGTGTAGCCCGAGCTTTTAGTTTCAGTAGACCGAATATCAGGTGAGTTCTAATCCCGTTTTTGCCTGCTCTAGGGGTAGTGTGCATACTTAGTGTAAAGTGTTTATTACATATTTTATATTAATAAACAAAGTGAAAAGGTATGTTTAGTGAAAAGATATGTTTAGTGAAAAGTTTAAAAGAACCAAATGTACGTTTTGAGCAAAGTATAGTTATATCATTGGCAAGCGTTTACTATATTTTCATATACATAAACAAAGGCATGATATATGTTATAAGCTATGTTTCATTAAAGCAAGTAATATTATTGGCAAGCGTTTACTATATTTTAATATACATAAACAAAGGCATAATATATGTACTAGTATGTTTTCAGTACATCAAGATATATCTTTATGGCAAGCGTTTACTATATTTTCATATGTACATAAACAAAGGCATAAGATATGAGAAAGTTATGAACAAGTCAGGTAAAGTTTTATGAAAAGAAAGTGAATAGATTTCCTACGGGAATGTGTACCAGCTGTAAAGGTCCTTGGGACAGATGTTACTTGTACAAGATTTCAGATATGGGTTTTACCCATTAGTAAGAACCTTTGGGTTCCCTAACGGTTGTACAATTGGTATGAGTGACGGCTGTTGCTCGGGAGAACCACGCAATTCCCCTTAGCGTAAAGCGGTAGTGTCGGTTCATGGTGCTAGCCATGAGGGCATTGACATGGTACTCGTCGGATCATGGTGTAAGCCATGAGGGCGGTACAGTAGTGACAAGTGAATTGACGGTTAAGCGGTAGTGTCGGTTCATGGTGCTAGCCATGAGGGCATTGACCAGGTACTTGTTGGTTCATGGTGCAAGCCATGAGGGCAGTACAGTGTAAAGGAATTTGATGGTTTATTTTATGTTCATAAACTGATTTGAAAAGTAAAGTATGTAAAGTTTTGCCTTAAGGGCAGTATGTACGTGTTAGTAAATCTTTTATATAATTGATTTAAACTAAACGTTAGAACTCACTAAGCGTTGCTGATTTTTAGTATGCACATCAGTTAAGTGTAGGTGGCAGTAGATGGAAGTGGATGCTTGGCTTTGCGAGAAGAGTTACCCGAAGATCTGCATCTGGCATCCCGTTTATGTTCATGTTTATGTTTCCGTTGTTTAAGACAAGTTTCATTTCTTATTAGACATGATATGTTTAGACATGTTATGTATTTCCGCTGCGTATGTTGAAGTTTTAAATCATTTCCGCTGTGTTAGAGAATGTCCTATGTTTAAGTGCTAGGTGTTGATGAGTAAATCCAATACGTGAGCCTCATGGGTTTGGGGCCTTACAATTAGACACGTGACCTAGACTATAACCTAGGAGTCCCAAACATGAGTTAAACTCATGTCTATTATTAGGAACTCCACTCTATACTTAATCCACTTACCTATACCTATCTATTTCTATCTACGTGGTGCAATTACATGAACTACAACATTCAAGGAATGAAACTATTTGGAACTACTTGAACTACCTGAAACCTACTCTTAGACTTAAGAGTCTAATCCAAATGAAACTATCGTCAAAGGTATGTAAGTTCTAACTAATGAATGAGAACTTGTGCAATCCGGAAGGGTGGATGCCTGTATTCTGGGAGTTCTGTCTAGGAAAGCATTTGGTATAAATCCAAATCAACCGATGGACCAGTTATGCTTTCCTGAGAATTATTGGGATGAGTGTCCACTTATAGGCTAAAGCATGACTTCTCAGACATTAGATGAACTTAAAATACTTTAATAAGTCAATGTGCCTATTAGGGTACCATCCATGTTTTATCTAAATATCTCATGATTTATTTACAAACTCTTATACATGATTCACATCTTATGAACTTTCTATTCATCCCTTTTGTAGAATGCCTCCCCGTCATGAGCGTAGAAACAACCTCACCGATAGGATCATTCAGCAAATGGCTACAATCCTACCGACTATGGTCAACCGGCTGAACGAGAATGCTGCACCGAGGAATCCCGCGTGTACATTCAAACACTTCAACTCCTGAAACCCCACCAAGTTCTATGGGAACGAAGGAGCCAATGGACTTCTCCAATGGTTCGAAAGCATTGAGGGAACCTTCAGTAATGCTGATTGTCCCGAGAACCTGAAAGTTCGTTATGCTACTAGTGTCTTCCAGAAGAGGGCACTCACATGGTGGAACGGGGAAAAGCGTAACCGTGGGATAGAAATTGCTCTAGCTCTACCTTGGGCTGATGTTAAGACACTCATGACCGATGAGTTTTACCCCCCTAATAAGGTCAAGAAACTGGAAGCTGAGTTCTAGGATCTCAAACAAGACAGTGGTGAAAGCCTTGCCTACACCACCCGTTTTCATGAGCTTAGCCTCTTGGTGCCTCATATGGTCACTCTTCTCTCCCGATCCATTAAGAAATACATCAATGGTCTGCCCATGAAGATTCAGGACACTTTTTTGGGTAGTAACCCAGCCACTCTTGAAGAAGCTATCCGTCTAGCTGCCACTCTATCAGATAACCACGTTAAGGCAGGGACCTTGTCCAAGAAAGGTGCTAAGAAAGCCATTAAAAAATCCACGTTAAGCAAGGACCACGTTATTTTTATAAAAACCTTTTTATAAAAAACTACTAAAGAATTTAAAATCACAATGTTACGCGTAAACGTACGCGGTTTCACGAAAGTTCACGAATTAATCATAAAATCACATAACACATAATTTCACATAAATTACATTAAATATATTTGTTCAGAATATTATTTTTGATTAATCACCAACGTTCGGGGACAGACTCGTGTGACTCGGTAATTCGAGTAATTCTTCGAATTACCGTTACGTGAGTGTTTGTGCAGTAACCGACACACTTAATTAACCCTAATCACGTGTAATGCATGAATGAAAGATTTAGATAACGGAGTTTCTGTTAACGGTGTTAACCTGAAAATACCGGGTGTCACACATCTGGTAGCCACCACTGTTCGGATGCACACTCTTCCACACAGCAAGATCATCGCGGTCCTTCGGATGTTGGCTGCGGTCCTTCCCGTACAACCTCTCAAGTTCCCCCGTGAACGATGTCTACATTTTATCAAAACAAAGCAAGTCATACTATACTTAATGTTGTTATAATAATTATATATAAACGATAAAGTTAACTTACAAATGATTCTTTTGATCATTCAGTAACAAAGTCTAACTGATCCACGTCATTAACATCGATTTACCCATTCTGTAATCTCTTTTTGCACTCCTTGGTGGCATGGGTATCAATGAAGACTAACTCGAAGCTAACTCGTCCATGATGTAGGGTCAAATATCCCGTGTTTAAGAGTCAGTTTGTATACGTTTTAGGCATTTAGCCATGTACTTTGAGTTGTTTTATGTGGTATTTGTAGTTTTTAGTGTTATAGGTCTAATGTGCTTAAAAGAGCGGAATAAACGTAGGAACTAAAGAAGGTATCAAAGCATGGAAAAGTCAAAGTCAAAGTGAAAAGTCAAAATCTTGGAATTTACAGTCTTCGCGGTACGCGAAGTGTTTGTGAGGAGTTTTCACGACACGCGAGGAAGAAGAATATGGGCCTGCCTATTTTGGCCTTCGCGTAGGGCTGGCCAGGATTGATTCGCGGTATGCGAGAAAATGGTTTTTCAGCAAAAATAACCTATTTCCAATTTTAAACCCATTGTGACTCCCATTCTCGAATAATTTTTGTTCCAGCCGTCCCAGAGGTGTTCTAAGGTGATTGTCATCATTCTTTGGTCAATTGTTCTTAATATTTCATGTTTGTATGTTCCAATTTGAATACTTTGATGTTTGTCACAATCATGAGCGGCTAATCCACTTGTGATTGCTTTCGGGTGGATAGTTTGTCTCAGTGCAGCTTTAGGTTATGGTTCTTTTGTGTTTGATTTTTGTTTTTGAATGACAAACTTGAATACACACGCGTTTGATAAAGTTAAACTGTTTACTGTTGTTTGAGTTATCTGAGTTGCCAGCTGTTTTCAGTTTTCTTGCATCGTTAGCTATTTGGTGGATTTGTATCTCTTTGCAACTGTAAATTGGTGATTGGGCGGACGAACGAATCTTCAAAGATTGTGTCACAATCATCACTTTAATTGAATTTTCAGTGTCACGTTTAGTGGACTCGAACCAATTGAACCTAACTTTTGTGAATCTGTTGAACTTGAACCCCGAAAGCGATTGCATCTTTCTCTAATAGTTTGTTCAACCTAAATTTAATTGGTTTTGATAATTACAAGTCTTCCAAATAAAAAAGTTTGAATCTTTAGTAGTTGTGATAATTCATTTTTCTAAATAGCATTCTCCACGAGTTCCCTATGGATTCGACAACCCTACTTTGCTATACTATAGTTTAAGGTAGCTAATAAACCAGTTTTAATATAATTTTTGATTGACCTTAACAACGCGATCAAAATGGCGTCGTTGCCGAAGAATTTGTGTGCAAAGTGCTGTTTTTGATTTGTTTAGTTCAGTTCTACTAATTGTGTGCTTACGTGTGTAGAGACAGTTTTATGCATACTAGGCGCTCAGACAGAAAATATCTATTGTTGTTTGATCCAGAGATAGAGAAAACTGCAAAAGCCAACAGGAAACTACAAGGAACAGTACAAACAATCTTGGAAAAGCTTGACAGTCCTAAGGTAAGAATGTCACAGAACCAACCAAAAAACCCAGATCCCAACCAAGGTGGGGGACCAAACCCACCTATTCCACCACTACCAGACCTCCTATTTCCAAACCAACAACAACAACCTCCCCAAAACCAACATCCACAAAACCTACCTCCTCCACAAAATCAACCACCACCGCCTAAGAACCAACAACACCGACAAGCACCACTACCACCTTTCCATGATCACCAATACTAACCATATGACAGCTACCCAAGCTACTCTGAATTTGGGGATGATGAGCCTTTTTCACCAGGGGGCAGCCATCGCCACATCATGGTTCTCAACATGAGAACTGGAACGAAGGAGAGGAGTGGTTTGACCTAAACCATCCGGAGGCATTCCCTCCCATAAACCAAAGACATGATAGAGTTGATGGTTCGGTTCAGCCACCACCGAGAGCAGAATATGGGTATGAACCGAGGCACAATCGTCAAAGGGGTGTAGGCAACTTATAGAAAGAGAACATGTATGGGCAACCTCCTCAGAACCGTTAGAATTATAGAGAGGAACAGCCTAGGAATAGGCACCCAGCCAGGCATGATCAAGGGGTGGATAGTCACTTCCGCCCCGCCTTATTTTTGAATGTTACTCCCGTCATACCACCAGTTCATAGGGGGAACGCATTCGATATCCGACCGGGATGCCTAGGGATCCTCCCACACTTCTTTGGGAGAGCTACTGAAGAGCCTTATACACATTTGTCCGAATACGAGGCTACCTACGGGACCATAGTGGTCAGGGATTCACCACAGATGAGGTGAAACTGGTACTCTTCCAGTTTTCACTTAAGGACCGGGCAAAATAATGGTTTTTGTCATTACCATCTGCTAGTATTGCCACCTGGGTAGAGCTGCGGTAGCAGTTCCTGGATGAGTATTTCCCACCGCACAAAACCAATAAAGCCCGAGCTCAAATCAGAGATTTTAGGCAACAGTCTGGGGCGCCTTTCTATGAGTTGTCTAAGAGGTTTAAGGAGTTACTGAGAAACTGCCCACATCATGGCATCGAGAAATGGGAGTTGATTCAAGCCTTTTATGATGGGTTGTGACCTGAGGATGTAAGGAATGTGAATTCAAACAGTAATGGCACCTTCTTTTCTAATCATGTGGATGATGACTGGGCCATACTGGAGAGGATGAGTGTGACATCAAAGAGGCAAGCTCATGCGAGTAGGAGAGCAAAGACGGGTGCATCTGCAAAGTCAGTTGACTATGAGACTCAGAAGAGGTTGGATGCCATGGAAATCCAAATGGCAAGGCTTGGCAGGTCTGGTGGTAAGGATGTGGCTAATGTGTCACAAACATATCCGGTATGTGACGGATGTGGTGACCTGGCCCATACTTTGGCAAACTGCCTAAGGGAGCAGGGCAAAGCGAAAGAAGTGAACCAAGTTGGGGGAGAAAGGAAGCAGGACCTGAATGCAACTCACTACCATCCGGGACTCCGGAATCATCCAAATATAAGGTATGGTAATGCATTGAATCAATTAAATCCTAACTTTCAGGGTTCTGATGTGCTGGGTGGAAGTCAGCAACAGTACCAGAGCCGTCAACAAGGCTATAATCAAGGCGGGTACCAAAGTAATCAAAGTACTCAGGGATACCAGCAAGGGGGCTATCAGCAAAGGAACTACCAACAGAATCAACCCCAGCAATACCAACAAGAGGGAAACCAGCAGAACAAACCTACAACTGGTAATGACCCCCAGTTTACAGCTATCATAGAATCCTTAAAAAGGATCGAGCAGGATAGAGAGATCCAGATCAAAACCAACGATTCGTTTGAAAGACAATTGGGTCAGTTGGCAGATGTTGAAGCAATTCTTGTGACAAGCACTCTGAAGATTGTTTTTACTTATGTATTGTCTTTATGTATTTGTATTTCAGCGTCTGTATGTATTGGTTTATCGAGTTGTATTCATGTTCGTAGGTACTTGTCGTTGTATTCGTATTTGTTAAGTGTTGTGCGCACTTAGTAAGTGCGCAGGATGTATATCCTGCGTACTTAGCAAGTACCCAAAAACAAAGTCTGCGTACTTGCTAAGTACGCAGGAGTTAAGCCCTGCGCACTTGCTAAGTGCGCAGGCAATAGGTCTAGTATAAATAGCAGGTCTTGACAGAATGTAAGTACGCATTCATTTGTAAGAATTATGTAACCGGCTAAGTTTATAATAGACGAAGTTTGAAAGTGTCTTTGTTGTCAGTTTACTTTGTGTTGCTTGATACTCCACCTAGTCACGGGCATTCCGCACCCGGTTCGACTAGGAACACACTTGCATGTGACGATCCGAGACACCCGAGGGACCTACAAGTGGTATCAGAGCATTTGCTCTTGATTTCGAGTGTTGTGAGTGTGTTAGGAGCATTTTCGACACAATCTACAGCCTTTTTACAAGCAAAAGTGACCAATTTTGGTGATTTTTGTGAAAAAATAGAGGTAGCTCTTGAGCGCTATTTTAAAAGCAAAAATCAGTCAAAATCCGACCTTTTGTTGACTGTTTGAGTGTTTTGATCATCAAGGGTTTGTTAGAAACAAGTTTCTAACCTTTTGGCTTGATCAATTTGTTCATATCTTCAAAATTTGAAAATCTGAGGTGTTTCCGGCGATCGGAAAAAGTTGGTGAGAGCAGGTGAAAAAGTGACCTGCGTACTTACTATATTTGGCAACAAGTACAGTCTTGCTGCGTACTTGCTAAGTACGCAAGACCATTCTTGCTGCGTACTTGAATTCATTCCTGCGTACTTATACTTTACTCCTGCGTATTTGATAAGTACGAAAGAGCAAATAGTAAGTGCGCAAGACCAATTTCTTAAGTGCGCAAGGCCATTCTTAAGTGCGCAAGTTGTGTTGACTTTCTGAGTTTTTGACTAATTTTACACTATGGTAAATTTTCAGAATCTTGGTAACCTGCTTAATTATGATAACGAGATAGGTACTCCGCAAAAACCGCCAAAGCTGCTTAGTGTTAGTGATTATTCGAATTGGAAAGCACGCTTTGAGCATTATATCTCATACACTGATTCCTCTTTGTGGATACTTATACTTAAGGGTTATAAGCATCCGACTTATACATATCTTGATGAGATTGTTCCCAAGCCTATATCTAACCTAGATGAAGAAGAAAAGAAAGTTTACGATAGAGAAAAGAAGGCACATGGATCTATCACAATGGCCCTGACTAGAGAGCTTTTTCACAGCTTCAGAGGATATGATAATTCGAAAGATCTCTGGAAGGCATTGTAGAAAAGATTTGAGGGGAACAGTGACATCAAGAAGAGCAAAAGAGATCTCCTGATAAAGCAGTATGAGTGCTTCAGATACCTGGAGAATGAATCTACAGATGAACTTATATCTAGATTGTATCATCTGCAAACTGAGTTAAAAGCTTATGAGCTAACGTATGCTAATGAGGAATTAGTCGAAAAGTTTTTGGATGCGTTACCACCAAAGTTTGAGATGTATACCACTCTGCTAAGAGAGAACCCAAAGTTCTATGAGATGATGATTGAAGAAGCAATTGGAAAGGTTCAAGCACACGATATGAACCTGAAAAGAAAAGAAAGCTCAGGGAGACCTCAAATCCAAGACCCTTCTATGTATTATGGGACGTCTTCCACAGCTAAGTCATCGGGTTCAGGAATCGCCTTATTCTCAGGGAACTCTCATGAAGAAGATAACTCGAATGGTTGTGGGGGTCATACGTGTTTTACAGCATATGGATCTGCTCCTCACCACCAACATTCCTCAAGGAATCCTACCTCCACATCTTCAGCTAACCAGACTGCTATAGCCAAGATAGCTGAAGATCATGTAGCATTGTTTTCATCGTGTATGCTTTCCTATGAGAACTTCATTGGTGGCAAGCTTACGGATCCTGAAACCATTTAAAAAGATTTTAATCAGGTGGATCCAGATGACATGGATATTCAACGGAATATGGCCATGATCTTGAGAAGGGCTAAGCGTTTCTCGAATAGAACTGGCAGGAAGTTTAAGGTATGTTTTGATAAATCCAATACCAAGTGCTACAAGTGTCAGAACTTTGGACACTTCTCTCGTGAATGTTAGAAGGATAAAGCACCTGCTTCAGGATTCACTAGACCAAGCCAGGGAAACAACCAAGGAAATGGTCAAGGGTACAACAATTCTAACAACCGCAATCAAAGTCAAGGTGGAACGTCTAATGCTTTGGTAGCTCAACAGGATGAAAGCTTTGATTAGGGTGTTCATTTGGAGGATGCCCTTATTGCTCAAACACAAGTTGGTCTCATGGCTGAGATCGTTGAGATGATGGAAGCAGAAGAAAGGGAAGCTTCTGTAGCTGACCAAAGGGAGTCTACAACTGCATTTTCTCTCATGGCTATTGGGGAGGCATCAAGTTCGTCAACTGAGGTAGACTCTAATTCTTTTGCTGTTATTTCTTGTTCCAAATGTCTTGGCTTGAAAGATGAAAATTCTAAGCTTCAGGATAAGGTCGAACCCCTCCGTAATGCAGCTTTAAGCTACAAAGAAAATGAAAAACGTTACAAAGATTCAATTGAAACTTTAAAGAAAGAAAAACGTGATTTTTCACTTAAAATCAGTGAACAACAGTTTAATTTGGATGTTACGTACAAGGGGTTGGAAAAGAGAAATAATGAAATTACCAAGCTGCAGAATGAGGTTTTGCAGTTGAATGGTAAAATTGAGAAGTTGAAGAATTCTCGCTTTGTGGTGGAACATTATGAATCAGTAGTGAGACAAGTGAATGGCTTAGGGTTGGGTACTAATGCCATTCCTCCACCAAAGAGTGGGAAATTTGTCAACGGTCTGATTGACATTGATATGTCATGTTTAGATGATTCCTCTAACACGGAGGATTCCTCAAGTAAGGCTGACTCTGCTTCTGATCATGAGTTCTTCACTGATGAAGGCTCTGAGAACACCATCCATGATGGTGCTGTCTCAGAGGAGTTGATTGGTGAACACAAAGTTGTGAAAAACATTGTCACTAATCGTGATAATTGCATTTTGACTGAGCATGATAGCATTGAAATAAATGAAAAACTAAAAGTAATGCTTTATGGGGGTTATAAGAATATTAACCAAGTTAAGAAAGAAACCTTTGCAAATCATTATGGGCTTGGTTATAAAGCAAATTTGGAAAAATATTACATTCCCAAAAATGAATCAACATAAGGTCCATCAAAAACCATTACTCATGTTCATCAAACAACTCCTCCTGCTCATCATGCTGAGTCATCTAATGCTAGATCTAACGAGCCCTACAGGTGGATTCATAAGGAAAAGCGTGCTTGCTTTCACTGTGGTATGGTTGGTCACATCCTTATGAACTGCCCTGCTAAGAACCAAGGGAAACGGCTAATTGTTTCACAACCGGCTGTTATCCCTAAGACACCATCAGTGAAGCAACCAAGAAGTCCGAAATCAAAAGAGGTGAAACCTATGGTGAAGCCAAAGACCACATCTGAGGCTAAGCCATCTATTCTAAAAAGGGAAAAGCAACATGCTAAACCCAGTGTATCTACCTCTGGTAGTGCACCAACTGGTGAGAAGCCTGTGGTTAAACTCTCCAAACCACAGAGGAGAAGAAGGAACAAGAGATTGAGAAAGCTAGAACAACTGGCTGGAATTCAATCAGGTGAAGCTTCTACTAGTTCACCTGGTGCTTCTGAATGCAAGCCGAATGTTCCAGTAAAACAAAAGAAAAGGTCATGGAACAAGAAAACCAAATGTTCTCAATCTTCTGATTCCAGATCTCCAAAGGATTAACCAATTTTTGATAGTCATGACTGTGAATTAATTGAAGTAGTTTATTTTGAGAAAAATGGACGACCCAAGACCATCATGGCTTGGGTCTCCAAATCTAATTAATTTCTTGTGACTCATGCAGGGACATCTGATGGGAACTATCTCTAATCGTTGGTATGTAAATAGTGGATGCTCCCGGCACATGACAGGCAACATGGCACTGCTTCAAGACATTAAACCATTCAGAGGCGGCCATGTGGCCTTTGCAGGCGAGAAAGGCGGCAGTATTACGTGTCAAGGCGTAGTTTCGAATGGATGTGTAAGCTTCGACAACGTCAACTACTGCGAGCAGCTAAAGCATAACCTGTTGAGTGTTTCTCAGATGTGTGATAAGGAGTACTCAGTCATGTTTGACAAGTCTGAATGTATGATTCTCAGTTCCTGAAGACTGGATTTTGATGCATGCGCCAAGAACGAATGATACCTATCAGATCGACATGAGCGTGACGAAAACCACATCTTCAGTTGCTATTTGTTTGCTTACCAAAGCGACAGAGGAAACTCAGACACATTTCTTATCGTAAAATGAACCATCTTGTCCGAAACGGTTTAGTTACCGGGGTTCCTAAGCTGAGATTCTCCATTGCAGATGACTGTATTCCTTGTAAAAAGGGCAAACAGCAACGGAAGTCTCACAAGCCCAAGCTCCAAAACTCCATCGATACCCCTTTGGAGCTCTTACATATGGATCTGTTTGGGCCCATAAGTATCAGGAGTATTGGAGGGAAGTCATACTGTCTAGTTGTAACTGATGATTTTCACGTTTTTCTTGGGTGCATTTTTTAGGTACCAAGGATGAGACTGCTGATATTCTTCAATACTTGATCTTGAGCTTGGAATCTTTATGCAAGTTGAAGGTTAGAAGAATAAGGAGTGATAACAGAACTGAGTTCTAGAATAATTTGATGGAGCTTTTCTGTCTCAAGAAGGGTATCTGTCACGAATTTAGTAGCCCGTACACACCTCAGCAGAACGGAGTTGCAGAAAGGAAGAACAGAACCCTAATTGAGACTGCAAGGACAATGTTGTCAGATGACAAGCTTCCCGTAACATTCTGGGCGGAAGAGGTCAACACAGCTTGTCACGTCTTGAACAGAGTCCTTGTTGTTAAAAGGAACAACAAAACTTGTTATGAGTTGATCAACAATCGTCCTTCAAATCTTGACTACCTAGTTCCTTTTGGTAGTCCCTGCTGTTTATTGTTACAGTACAAAGACCGCAAGTCTAAGTTTCATGCAAAAGCGGTGGAAGGCATCTTCTTAGGATATGTTGCCAACTCGCCATGCAAGAGAGTGTACAATATTGAGAGTTGGTCTGTGGAAGAATGGTTCGAAGTGGACTGCAGTAAACATAGCATTCCACCAGAACCAACTGGTCCTGCTTGGGGGTTTGATTATGATGCTCTGTTCAAGTCTTTTAATCTTCCTCATTTATCTGCCGATGATGCCGCAAATGTGTACGATTTCGTTAATGGCGGCGATGACTCCAACTTCTCAACCCGTGCCACCGTACCTATTGTAACTCCCGATTCCAATGCTGCTTCTTCATCTGGAACTAAAGAAAGTGATGACATTGAAGTTGTTCATATTGATGGAAATGACGCTCAAGCTGATCCTAACAATCGCGTAGGAAATGAAGCTCCAGCTGATCCAATCAACATTGAATCTTCTTCTTCTGGAACATAGGATATGGGGGAGTTGAGCAAGAATCTAGATTCAAACATCCAGGAACCGCAAGTACCAGAGAAGAGAGTGTATCGGATTCATCTGATTGAGAACATTATTGGTGATCCTGATGTCGGTGTTCAAACTCGTCATAGAACCATTACTGAGAACACCAGTCTGTACGCTGAGATACTTGACACAGGTGTCATGGAAACGTGTCTGAATGCTGATTTCGTATCCCAATTGGAGCCGAAGAATGTAAAATAGGCTCTCGCTGACAACTGCTGGATAGAGGCTATGCAAGATGAATTGTCTCAATTCCAAAAGTTGCACGTGTGGGATTTGGTTGACCTTCCGAAGGGTATGCATCCGATTGGAAACAGATGGGTGTTCAAATGCTAGACGGACGATCGACATGTTGTAGTGAAGAATAAAGCAAGGTTGGTTGTTCAGGGTTTTTATCAGCAAGAGGGCCTGGATTACACAGAGGTGTATGCCCCAGTTACAAGACTTGAGGCCATTCGACTGTTTATGGCTTATGCCACTTTTGTCGGCTTCAATTTCTATCAACTTGATGTGAAGAGTGCTTTTCTATATGGGAAAGTTCATGAAGAGGTCTATGTCACTCAACCACCAGGTTTTGAAGATCCGCATAATATCAATAAAGTGTACAAGCTCGACAAAGCACTTTATGGTCTTCATCAAGCACCTAGAGCGTGGTATGAGACTTTATCAAAACATCTACTGTCCAATGGTTTCGACCGAGGACAAATTGACTCGACTCTCTGCATTAGGAAAGCAAGAGGTGATATTCTTCTTGTACAAGTCTATGTCGACGACATTATCTTTGGGTCTACAAATGAAGGTATGTGTAAGGAATTCGAACAGGTGATGAAGTCCAAGTTTGAAATAAGCAACATGGGTGAATTGTCATTCTTCTTGGGTCTGCAAGTCAGTCAAAGAGAGGATTGCATTTATCTACATCAAACTAAGTATGTGCTGGACATCTTGACAAAATACAAGATGAATGATAGCAGTACTTATGGCACACCTATTCCAGTCAATCATGGTCTGCATCCAGACAAAGATGGAAAGGATGTGGATTGCAAATTGTACAGTGGGATGATCGGATCTCTTATGTATCTCACAGCTTCAAGGCCTGACATAATGTTTGCTGTATGCTTTTGCTCAAGGTTTCAGTCACAACCAAAGGAGTCTCACCTGATAGCTGTTAAGAGGATCTTTAGATACTTGAAGGGGAAACCCCGATTGGGTCTTTGGTACTCGAAGCAGCAGTCATTCGACTTCAAAGCCTATACCGATTCTGATTATGGCAGTTTTAACCTTGATAGAAATCAACCTCAGGTGGATGTCAATTCCTGGGACACAGACTGGTCTCCTGGCAGTGTAAGAAGCAGTCAATGGTTTCTGTCTCAACATGTGAAGCGAAGTACATTGCTGTCGCGAGCTGTTGTTCTCAGATTTTGTGGATCCAACAGCAATTGAGAGATTATGGGTTGAACTACACTGGAACTCCTCTGTTCATTCACAACAATGCCACGATGTCTATCACGAACAACCCGGTGAAACATTCCAAAACTAAGCATATAGAGATTCGCCATCATTTCATCCGTGACTGTGCTGAAAAGCATTTGGTTGAACTTGTCAAAGTTCACACGGATGACAACTTTGCTGACCTTTTCACTAAGGCATTTGACCGTGCCCGTTTTGAACATCTGGTCAACTTGATAGAAATGTTCAATCCTGAGTGAGAAAACTCGTTTTCAAATCAAAATATTTTCATGGAAGTCAAATTTTATTTCTTTTTATTTCTGTATAGTTCGTTTCTTTTTAGAAAAATATTTAAAAAAAAAATAAAAAATAAAATCAAAACAAAATAGAAAATCATGAAACTCTCAAAGTCATTTGAAGAAAAGAGGAAATGATAGTACATCAGTAAGTGATCTAAACGTCTTAGACTGCACATATGGGAAATGATTGCATCATGATTACTTGTATGTTAAGCTGTTTCAGTTTTAATTTGAATATTTGCAAGTAATTTGAATTGTCAGTAGGCTATAAGCATTTTTGAATCATTAGTAGTGTGGAAACTTAATCAATACTACAACTGTGATTTGAACCCATGTTTTGCACGTGTGTGTGTGTAAAAGAATGCAAAAAGATAATTATCAGATAAAGGATGTAAGATTTTGGCAAATATTTTCTTATGAGACCAGTTTCGGGTTATGTCTTTAGCACAATTTTTTGTTCACTTCACTGCCCATACTCACAAGTATGCAATGGGAAGTTGGGCCAAGATATGTTTTGACATCAATCGTTAAGCATATATTCACCCTTGAATCATACCTGATTCATTGAAATCAAATCCAGATAAAAGTTGGATCCCCTTACCTAAATCCTCAGACTCCATATCTATTAACCTGAATCATCATATGATATTCACAGAAGAAAAACCAATCGAACCAAGACAAATGAATCACTCGATTCTGAATCTTATGATTCTTGATAATCCTTATGGATTCTGCTTGATTTTTCTGTGCTAAACGATGTAACTTCATTCTGGAGATTTGAAAATCTTTGGGAAAATCTTAGATGCCTTGAGATAGTGAAATTTAAATTTCTGTAGCATAACTGTGGGGTACACGTTGTATATCTTGTAATTAATATCTTAACACACAAGAACGTGATACAAAGACGCTTATGGTTTCAAATCTTATAATATTAACAACTTGAATTAACCTGTTTATATTGCATATTACGTATGACTAAGTAGTAATCCATGACATTATCCCATATTCTTTGATGTTTATTGTGTATCATTTTTGCTTACAATAGCATGATATGATCCTCTGCTCATGACTTTGAACCAAAAATAGCTGGTGTGTATATTCTTGTGCATATTATCTTCATTCAAAAATGCCAAAAAGATTTTAAGTACAGTTCATCAAAACTTAAGAAAAGCCAAAAATATTTGTGTTTAACTTCTTTGAACTGCTTTTGAATCCTCTTGATTGAATGTTCTTATCCAGTTCGCTATTTGACATGACATTCTTCATAATTTGAGTTGAAATTTGAGTACACATGGATCTCTGCGTACTTGTTAAGTGCGCAGGAAGGGCCACTCAGAATTTTTTCTAAGTTTGAAAATCAGTTCAATGTGCAAGTGTTATACCATGTCATGCTTATTCTATTCCAATGTTTCTGTTTGATCTAACGTAGTTTCTCGTATGTTCTTGCAGAGATGAATGGTGATGGAGGTGATGAAGAAGAAGGAGGAGATGGTGCAGAAGAGTCAGATTCTGAGGCAACTGAATCTGATTCATCTGACTCTGATGATACACCAGACCAAACACACCCACGGAGAATGGCGAAGGTTTCCCTTCCCGAGCCATCCTCCAAAAGACAAAGACAAGAGAGTTCAGACAACAAGTATGATGCTGAACATGCGACTGAGAAGAGGAAGAATAGGACTATTCAGGGATTCCTTCCTAAATCTTTCTATATACGTCATTTTGAGTTACTGACGTGGAGCGCGTTAGCCATACTGGCGTCGGTTTCACGGAGCTCAAACTTGACTTAGTCGTCCTTGAGCTCACGGATTTTGACCTTGGGGAACCTCTGATACGATGTTGTTAGACAAATACTACTTGCATACAGATGATAGAGACTGTAGACATCTCCAAAGCTGATGTCAAGGGGGAGTTTGTTGAAGCAATTCTTGTCTTGTGACAAGCACTCTGAAGATTTCTGAAGCTGTTAGCGACTGTAGACATCTCCAGAGCTACTGTCAAGGGGGAGTTTGTTGAAGCAATTTTTGTGACAAGCACTCTGAAGATTGTTTTTACTTATGTATTGTCTTTATGTATTTGTATTTCAGCGTCTGTATGTATCGGTTTATCGAGTTGTATTCATGTTCGTAGGTACATGTCATTGTATTCGTCTTTGTTAAGTGTTGTGCGCACTTAGTAAGTGCGTAGGATGTATATCCTGCGTACTTAGCAAGTACGCAAGAACAAAGTCCGCGTACTTGCTAAGTACGCAGAAGTTAAGCCCTGCGCACTTGCTAAATGCGCAGGCAACATGTCTAGTATAAATAGCAGGTCTTGACAGAATGTAAGTACGCATTCAATTGTAAGAATTCTGTAACCGGCTAAGTTTATAATAGACGAAGTTTGAAAGTGTCTTTGTTGTCGGTTTACTTTGTGTTGCTTGATACTCCACCTAGTCACGGGCATTCTGCACCAGGTTCGACTAGGAACACACTTGCATGTGACGATCCGAGACACCCGAGGGACCTACAGCAGAAAAGATAGCTGAAGTGGCAGGACGATCACCGGGGCAACTCCCGAGTGACACCAAGCTAAACCCACAACACCAAGGTGCCAGCTCTTCCGGCTCAAGAAATGCTCATGTTTCCCAGGTAAGTACCCTCTGAAGTGTTAAGATTTATAATAATGTCACTTCAGCATCACCGGATGTTGAGGGAATGGTAGTTGATCTGGGAGAAGATGGTGAGAGTGATAGTGATTCGGAACCTGTTTTTACTAAACTAGCTAAAAAAGTAACTTTTCTGAACCGACTAAATCTAAACCGAACACAGCTGTCACTCAAGGTGTAGGGGTGGAGAATAATACCATCCCTTATCCTTCCGCTTTACTTGAACCATCTAAAAAGAAAGTCATGAATAAAAGGGGCCTGCAACAAGATGAGTTGTGGGATATGTTTAAATAAGTGAAAATTAATTTACCTCTTTTAGATGCTATTAGGCAAGTACCTGCTTATGCTAAGTACTTGAAGGACCTTTGCACCCAAAAACAGCACCTTAAAATGCCCAAGAAACTTGATTTAACCGACAATGTGAGTGCCGTTTTGTCGGGTGCATTGCCACCTAAGCTCCATGATCCAGGAGCACCTTTAATTTCGGTGCAAATTGGTTAACTAAAGATCAATAAGGTTCTTCTTGATCTTGGAGCTAGTGCCAGTATCCTTCCGGGAATTTTGTATGACCAGTATGATTTTGGTCCTCTACAAAAGGCCAATACCACTGTGGTGTTGGCAGACCTCACCCATAAACTTCCTAGGGGGATATTGACCAATGTGATTGTGAAGGAGGAAGATTTTTCTTAGTGCTCGATTATACAGCTCCTTCTAGTGACAGACATCCTAATGTGATATTGGGAAGACCTTTTCTGATAACAGCTCAATGTGTGACGGGAACAGTTGACATGGCGTTCGGTAATAGGAAGTTGAGGTTCAATATCTTTTCTCATATATTTAATGCTCTAATCATCGACGAATGCTTCATGGCAGACGTTGTTGAAAGGTGTAACCCTCATGAAAATGAGGGTGAATCCATGGAGCTGTGTGTTGTTTGTGATAGGAAAATGGCTGAGCATGTGCAGGAGCTGAAGGAAGCAGAGGCACAAGGGGAGGTGTGTGCACTCAGGGAAAGTGTGCCCACTTGGACACAACAAGTAGAGAGTTTGCCAGAGCACATTGACACTCACCTGAAACACTCCCTGGAATCACCGCCTAAATTAGAGCTGAAAGAATTGCCAACATTTGAAATATGCGTTTGTAGGTGAAAATGATTCTCTACCTGTTATTATTACTGCAGGTTTGACTTAAGAGTAGGAACAGGCATTGATGAAGGTCCTAGATGCCCATAGGGCAGCAATTGGGTGGACCATTGTAGATCTAAAAGAGATCAGTCCGACAATTTTGATGCATAAGATCGTAACGGATGAGGGAGCCAAACCATCCAGGGATGTGCAAAGACGTTTGTATCCTAACATGAGGGAAGTAGTAAAGAAGGAAGTTCTGAAATGGCTCGATGCTGGTATTGTGTACCCCATATCCAACAGCACATGGGTAAGCCCGATACGGACTGTCCAAAAGAAAGCAGGTATCCAGATAGTCAAAGGTGAGAATGGTGAAGAGGTTGCCACCCGCCCGGTAGGTGGCGCATTTGTATTGACTACAGAAAGCTGAACACTGCCACTTCAAAGGATCACTTTCCTTTGCCATTTATTGACCAGGTTATTGAGAAGTTGGCAGGTTAGAAGTACTATTGTTTCTTAGATGGATATTCAGGGTATAATCAAATAGCTATACATCATGAAGATCAACAAAATACCACGTTCACTTGTCCGTATGGCACTTTCGCATTTATGACACGCAAGTTTTTATCGACGCAGGTTTTTATCGACGATTCATCAAATGTTTTAGTGCAATAAGAAAACCCTTGTGCAATTTATTGCTCAAGGATGCTCCTTTTGATTTTAATTATGGATGTCTCATATCTTTTAATCTGATTAAGCAACAGTTGGTGGAGGCATCCATTTAAAATCACCGGATTGGTCGCTGCCCTTTGAAATCATGTGCGATGCCGGAGATTATGCAGTTGGGGCGGTCTTGGGACAACGGGTAGACAAGAAACCCATAGTGATTTATTATGCAAGTAAAACTCTTTCAGATGCTCAGTTAAATTATACAACCACGGAGAAAGAGCTACTTGCGGTTGTATATGCCCTAGAGAAGTTTAGATCTTATATTTGCGGAAGCAAAGTGATAGTTAATTCTGATCACAGTGCAGTCAGGTACCTAATGACGAAGAAGGATGCTAAACCATGGCTGATAAGGTGGATCTTGCTTTTGCAAGAATTTAATTTGGAGATTCGAGACAAAAAGGGTTGTGAAAATGTAGTGGCAGGTCACTTGTCATGAATCGTGCAAGAAGAGGAGACGTCGTGTGATGACATAAATGAAACATTTCCGGATGAACAACTCTTATCTGTTTTAACTGAGCCTTGGTTCGCTAATTTTTCAAATTATTTGGTCGCAGGTACTGTCCCAGAGTTTTGGACAAAGAAGAAACGACAGTAATTCGCAGCCAAAGCAAAACATTACATCTGGGAGGACCCAGATTTGTTCAAAGTGGGGGCAGACCAAATCATAAGGCGTTGTGTCCCTGATTCAGAGATTCAAGCAGTGTTGACACATGTTCATGCATCTGCATGTGGGGGCCACTTTAGTGGATAGAAAACGGGGCAGAAAGTGCTAGCATGTGGCTTATATTGGCCAACAATCTTCAAAGATGCCTTCGAGTTTGCTAAAAGTTGTGTCAATTGCCAAAATATGGGTAGTATTTCAAAGAGGAATGAGATGCCCATGGAACCGATCCTGGTGGTAGACATCTTTGATGTTTAGGGAATTGATTTCATGGGACCATTCCCAAACTCTTTTGGCAATTTATATATTTTGGTGGCGGTTGATTATGTTTCGAAATGGGTTGAAGCAATCGCCACCAAAACCAATGATCACATTGTCGTTTGTAAGTTTGTCCAATCTAACATTTTCACAAGATTTGGAATCCCTCGTGTGATCATAAGTGACGGGGAATCACATTTCAAAAACATACACTTTGGCAAACTTCTCAAATGATACGGCATAGACCATCGGATTGCCACACCGTACCACCCTCAAACTAGTGGGCAAGTCGAGGTATCCAATAGGCAGATTAAAGAGATTCTACATAAAATTGTGCGTGCCGACAGCAAGGATTGGTCAACCAAATTGAACGATGCCTTGTGGGCGTACCGCACTGCTTATAAAACGCCTATTGGTACCACGCCATATCGATTGGTCTATGGTAAGGGATGTCATCTACCTGTGGAGTTAGCTCACCATGCTTTATGGGCTATTAAAAATGTTAATGCAGACTATGACAATGCAGGTAAAGAAAGGAAGCTCAAATTGTGTGAGCTTGAAGAGCTAAGAGAGGAAGCATATGAAAGTGCAACTGCGTACAAAGCAAAGACAAAAGCAGTGCACGACGCCAAGGTTAAGAAGAAGACCTTTGAAGTGGGTCAGAAGGAGGTGTGGTTGTACAATTCCAGGATCAAGTTCTTTCCTGGAAAGTTGAAGAGTAAATAGATGGGTCCTTACTTAGTCACTAGAGTTGGACAATACGGTGATGTGGAAATTGAAGACTTTGAGGATCATCTACGGCAAGTGGTGAATGGTCACCGGTTGAAACCATACCTAGAGTTAACTGACATCAATGAGCCATCAGTACAGTTTGAGACATTCTTCCTAAGCACTGTGGAAGAGGTTGGAGCAACGTAATGAAAGTAAGGTACAACGCGTCTAGCTGAAGACGTTAAACTTAGCGCTCTTGGGAGGCAACCTAAGGTTAGATGTTTATTTTCTTGTCTAGTTAAATGAACGTTGTGGGTGTGTTCTCTAGAAATCATCACGAGACTAAACTTGTCCACTCCGGCTACCGAGGGGTTTAAAAGGCTTGTTGCATATGCTAAATGCATCCGTGATTCCTACGAAAGTGAGTTAGGCTGTCATTTCTTTAATTTTTTTAGTTGTATGAAATTAGCCAAGTGTGGGGACGTCTCTGGGAAATCATGGTTGGAATGAGCGTAATTGAGGACAATACACAAGCCCGTGGGGGGTAGGATGCCGTTGTAGAGTTTGTAGACTTGTATAGTTTTTCGGTGTTTTCGGTATAGTTTTGTGTTTTTCTAAGTTTTTTCAGGGATTCGTGGCCATTCGGGTGAGAAAAATCATCAATATTGACATTCCAGGTATGTGTGCATATAATCTAAGTGTTGGAATGGGTTTTGTAGGAGTTGGAAAAAAAATGAGTTTTTAGGTGAAAAATTTTTCTAAGGCAAAAAGTCCAAAACTCAAAACTTTCTGTTACCAACATCTCTTCGCGGTACGCGAAAGCCCAGGCCAGCGAAGATCATGAATTTTGGCCGGGTGTTTTTTCCAGTCCTCGCGGTACGCGAGGGATTCCTCCCTGGTTCTCACGACACGCGAGGAACCCATTTTTGGCCATTTTTCCCTAATTTTGTATTTTTTTGTAACTTTCGAGTCGTGTCGAGTCCGTCGTTCGTTTAATTTTTATAGCGTCTTTATATTGGGTCAGTATGATGCTTGTGGGTTTGTTTGAGTTCATCTTTGCAGGTTTTTGATTGATCCACCCGTAATCAATCTCCATTCGGGTGGTGATTTCCGAGCTTCGTGTTATCTTAGTGTAAAAGGAATCCCATTAGCAGTTTTTGACGCGATCGCGAATGAAATGCTATACGATCGGCTGTTCAACTAAGTTTCTGATTTTTGTATATTTCTTGTTAGTTTCTTTCTTCCTACATTGAGGGCAATGTAAAGTTTAAGTGTGGAGAGGGGAGACCTTAGTCTAGGTTTAGTTTGAGTCATAAAATTTGAAAAATCCATAAAAATTTAAAAAATTTCAAAAATATCCCTGGATTAGAATTTGTGCAACTATATGGAAGATGATACGTAGAATTGGAAACTGCATGTGGAATTTAATTGAAATAATAATAAAAAGAGCGTCTAATTTGTAACGTTTTGGTAGGTCCAACCGACTTTAAAGGCTTAAAATCCTGATAGTGTATATAGGCTTAATCGGTAATTAATTCAGTATGTCTTATGGGTTCTCATCTTAGGGGTGTCGGTAAGGTTGAAACTGTCAGTATAGGGTGATAGGTACCACTATAAACAAGAATTTATAAGTTTTTAAATTTTCTTGGCACGCCGCTTTCTTTTTATGAGAATAAATCCGAAAGTTGGTGGCGCTCGCATTCCATATTCCATCATTACATGAGCTTAATTAATTGATTTAAGAGCTTGAGTTTCGCCTACGTGTTACCGTCCGGGTTACAAGCTTAGTTGAAACACCCATGGGCTAGACTTAAGTAATCAATATCCGGATGAGTAAGTTAGGTTTATGTGTTACCCTCCGGGATGGAAACCTAGTTGAAACACCTCTAAGTTGAATTTTATGTACTTCACTACTAAAAACTGCAGCCTATGTGCCACACGTCGAGTTCCAGCTTGTTTGAAGCACCACTAGGTAAGGTTTAATCATAGAATGTTAATAAAAGCTCGTATCATGCATCCATCATCCATCTTAATTTTTAAAACATATAAATTAGTGTTTATAGTGGTGGGAGAATCTATATGGTTTAACCCAGGCCAAACATGACCTTGATATAGGATTAGGCTGAACTGTAGCTTTCTGAGTGTGAGACCCATAGATAGACTGACTGCTTGGTAATGAATAGGATAGTAGATCACAGAATCGGGGCCTGATGAGTCGGTGGTTAGGTTTAACCAGACGGAAATACCGATTGTTACTATTAACGCGTTAATATATTTGTGCTGTGTATAAATGAAAGTGTGAAGCAATTTTCCGATTATGATTCCATGGCAATATTGTTTTTCGGGACGCAAAAGGTTAAGTGTGGGGATGTGATATAGGGTCAAATATCCCGTGTTTAAGAGTCAGTTTGTATGTGTTTTAGGCGTTTAGCCATGTACTTTAAGTTGTTTTATGTGGTATTTTTAGTTTTGAGTGTTACAGGTCTAATGTGCTTAAAAGAGCGGAATAAACGAAGGAACTAAAGAAGGTAACAAAGCACGGAAAAGTCAAAGTCAAAGTGAAAAGTCAAAATCTTGGAATTTACAGTCTTCGCGGTATGCGAAGTGTTTGTGAGGAGTTTTCGTGACACGCGAGGAAGAAGAATATGGGCCCGACTATTTTGGCCTTCGCGGTATGCAAAGGGCCGGCCAGGATTGCTTCGCGGTACGCGAGAAAAGGGTTTTTTGCAAAAATAACCTAAATCCAATTTTAAACCCATTGTGACTCCCATTCTCGAATAATTTTTGTTCCAGCCGTCCTAGAGGTGTTCTAAGGCGATTTTCATCATTCTTTGGTCAATTGTTATTAATCTTTCATGTTTGTAAGTTCCAATTTGAATACTTAGATGTTTGTTACAATCATTAGCGGCTAATCCTCTTGTCATTGCTTTCGGGTGGATAGTTTGTCTCAGTGCAGCTTTAGGTTATGGTTCTTTTGTGTTTGATTTTTGTTTTTGAATGACAAACTTGAATACACACGCGTTTGATAAAGTTAAACCGTTTACTGTTGTTTGAGTTGCCATCTGTTTTCGGTTTTCTTGCATCGTTAGCTATTTGGTGGATTTGGGATTTGTATCTCTTTGCAACTGTAAATTGGTGATTGGGCGGACGAATGAATCTTAAAAGATTATCCCACAGTCATCACTTTAATTGAATTGTCAGTGTCACGTTTAGTGGACTCGAACCAATTGAACCTAACTTTTGTGAATCTGTTGAACTTGAACCCCGGAAGCGATTGCATCTTTCTCTAATAGTTTGTTCAACCTAAGTATGTATCCTGTCTCAATACCCGAGAAATGAGAGATAGTCGTTTAGTCTTCGTCATTAGGAATCCGAGTGTCAACTGTGAGAGGAAGTTGGTTTAGGTGTCTAGTGATTGCTGCTATTCTGAATCATAGTTGTTATCTTGAGATTACCCCATGCATTCTTCGAATGTATTGTGGACAGTGAGACAGAAAGGTGATCTGTCTTTCGGGTACATTATCATTATTGGAGAGACCGAAAGGTAATCCATTATCTGGTGAGTTATTACACGTTTAGGTTCCTAAGTTAGTGACACCCTGAGAGTGATTAGGGATGCACTAGGTAGTCTAGAGCTGTTTCCTTTAGAAACCCAGATCCATTATAGTTTCCAGAACTGGTAGAAGTTGTGCTTTGCAAGTAGGATCCTGACCTACGTGGTATTCTTCCCATCTCTGATATTTCCTTAGTTCTTTGTCTTGATAGTTGAGTCGATCTTGTTTTCTACATTCTTTAGTTCTAATCAGTAGTGTAGTAAACCCCCCATCAATCAATCTTTAGTCCGAGTCAGAGTCTAGTATAGTTATCATAGTGTCTCTAGGGTTCGATATTCCGGTTTACCATTAAGCTGTTCTACACTCGATTGGTCCACTTGCCTGTCAGTGCGGTTTAGTCGAAGGTAATCCGTTTATTACTTAGGAGTCTAGGTTAGGTTTTGTTAGTTTTTATATAGACCGTCTGGGCGACATCAAGTTTTTGGCGCCGTTGTCGGGGACACTTGGCAATAGCAATATTAACTTTGACTAGTTCTTAGTTTGATTTTTGGTTTAGTTCTTTTGAGTCTTATTTGTGTGCTTGTCTTCTATGCTATCTTGTGTGTCCTATCTGAGTGTCTAACATAGGATCGAGTCTTTCTGTTTTTGAGTCTTTATTTAGTTTCTTTTGTTCTTGTGTCCTTTTATGCACAATACTCGTTCGTAGGGGTCACCACCTTATTTAGCTTTTCCAGAGCCCGAACGAGAGCTACACGAGCGCACCCGCGACTTTCGGGAGCGTTTAAAGCAGCTGTGCAAGTGTTAGGTACGTTCTACTAGCCCAATTCCATTTCCTAACATGGGCGACGCTGACCCCACCGAGGCGTACCGTGCACCAGAGGGCCAGTGACGGGGTCACCGGGGCGAGATCTTCGATCACACACCCCGCTATTCTGAACACCAATACATGGCAGATCCCGTCACATGTCATGAGCACGATCACTCATGCCACTCAGTTTCATGGCGTTGAGGATGAGGATGCACCCGGACACCTGTCCCGCTTCGCGCGCATATGTGATACCTTCAATATCACGGGAGGATCTTCATGCCAACTCTATCACCACATTCTCACTCTTTGGGCGTGCATCTACTTGGCTTGACACCCTCCCAGACAACTCTATCACCACATGGGAGGATCTTCAAGCCAAGTTCTTCAAGAAATACTATCCAACTTCCAGGGCCGCTCGCCTTAGGGACCAGATCCACTCCTTCCGGATGGACCCCGACGAGCCTTATCACATGGCCTGGGAAAGGTTCAACACGTCGTTGAGCCGATCTCCCCAGCATGGTCTTTCTGACGGGGCGATTGTGGAAGAGTTCTATAATGGCCTCACCTTCGAGAAGCAGCAGATGTTCAACACAGCTGTGGGAGGCCATATCATGGACAAACTCGAGCCTGCTGAGTGCCAGGAGATGTTCGAGAGCTTCGCTCTCGCTGAACAGCAGCGGCCATCTACGATGAATTACATTCCTAGCGCTAGAGCATCCACCTCTTCTCCTCGGGGTGTGCATCAGGTCACTCCTGATACTAGCGTAGCTGCTGCACACGCAGCTATGGCTAAGGAGATCAAAGAGCTGAAGCTCAATGCTCAACGGTGTGAGGTGTGCAGGGGAGGACACGACACTACAGATTGGCCCGTCAATCATCAGGAGCAGGTGAGTTTTGCTGGCAACCAGAACCAGAACCGAGGGTACAACAACTATAATTCTTATGGCTCAGGATGGAGATCTATAAACAACCCACCTGGGTTTAATGGTCGCAAGAATCAGCAAGGAGGAGGAGAAGCTGGAGCAAGTTCGGGAAGCAGTGTCAGCATGAGAAGGATCGAAGAGATGATTGAGAATCAGACACAAAAGCTTGCACATTTAGTCCAGCAGGATAGGGACGCTAGGCAACGACCGGATACACATGACACGTTATTGAAGAATCAACAGTCAGCATTCCAGGATCTGCAACGCATGGTAGGAGACATCTCTCAGAGCCTGAAGGATAGACAGGGAGGTCCATCTTCAGGCCCCAATGCTTCAGTGATGGCCATGTCAATCATGAGTCAGGGGGAGGATGAAGTAAAGGAGGAAGTCTGCCATAGCGCTGACTTTCACATCCCTTCGCCTGAAGAGGTGAAGAAGATAGATTGGAGAGTTTGATTTGCTAAGATCGATGCTAGGATGTTAGAGGAGCACGAGTCAGCTGAAGTGATGGGACCAGGAACCTCAGTGAATGCTGTGTCGACAAGGAGTAGAAGAGTAGAAGAGAAGGAGGGCCCACCGGTATAAGAAGAAGAGCCGGTGGATGAGGAGATTGTAGTGGGGAAGCCTGTCGAGAAGGTAGAGGAGAAGAAGAGTGGGGTGAGATCAAGACCCCCGAGATTGACCTGAGCTGTGTTCCATACCTAGCTTGCTTGTTGCCACATAAACACGCTAGGGAATACGGTCACTTCCTTGATATGTTCAAACAACTCAAGGTCAATCTCCCATTCATAGAGGTCCTCCAGCACTTGCCGAAATATGGCAAATTCCTAAAATATCTTCTTTCCAACAAGAAGAAGCTAGAGGGGATCTCTGAAGTCTCACTTAGTGAGCAATGTTCTGCGGTGGTTCAGAACAAACTGCCAGAGAAACTGGCAGATTCGGGTCATTTCACGATCCCGTGTCTGCTTGGCGGTTTGCCCTTAAACCATGCGTTGGCTGACTTAGGTGCTAGCATCAATCTAATGCCATATTCTATCTATAAACAGCTAGACCTAGGTGAACCGCACCCTACGCGCATGAGCATATCCTTGGTTGACCGCTCAGTTAAGTATCCACGGGGAATTGTGGAGAATCTTCTAGTAAAAGTAGGCAAATTTGTCTTCCCCGTGGATTTTGTCATCCTGGATATGGATGTGGATGACAGAGTCCCACTCATCCTCGGGCGCCCTTTCTTGCGCACCGCCAAGGCATTGATCGATGTCTTTGACGGGAAACTCACACTTCGTGTGGGGGATGAGTCGATCACCTTCAATGCTACAAAGTCCGTGAAGGATGTTGGCAAGCATAGCCACTCCGTGTGCATGCTTGATGCCTTCATGGACTGCCATCACGACTCTGATCCATATAAGATAGAAGTTGGTGAACCCGCCCCTAATTTAGAAGAACCATCTGATTGGGCGATAGAGTTGGAGAAGTTGTTAGATGAGTCGGACGAGTATGGCAAAGATGTGCCTGAAGATCTGCGAGAGATGATGGCAGAATAAGAAGATATCATAGGCAAAACCCCAAGTGCGGGGATGATTAAGTTGGTGGAGAGTGTAGAGGATCTTGATGATCCTGGTGAAGGCTTAGAGGTCACATCCCTAGAAAATCCAATTCCTGAACCTCCACCTATTCTTTGTTCTGAGGGGAGGATTGCTGAACCAGCCCCTAGTTCCAGTTGCCCTAGGCCTAGGCCAACCCGAAAGAGAACCCGTACTTTGATAGATTCATCTGGTTTTAGAGTAGTGCTAACCCCAAGTGTGGGGAGATTTAGGTGTGACAGCTTGCTGGGGTATTTGAACCAGGTTATTTTTGGACCTGGTAGGTTTAAGTGCTGGTGGACTGATTTAAGAGAGAGTGTGAGTGGATGGTTGAGGTTAGTTGATAGTAGTATGCTAGGAAGAATCATGAGACCGCGTAGGATGAAGGCGGTTCCGGTTAGGATCAAGGAGAAGCCTCCTGATAGGCTTGTTTGAGTCTCGGGCAAGTGCCCTAGATGTAGAGTTTGTATGCATTCCTTGGTTTGAGTCCGTGTCATTTTCTGTGTTTTTTGGTATTTGTGTTTTATTTGTGTCGTGTTTTACAGGGATTCGTGCTTGATTCAGTGAGGAAAATCATCAGGAATGAAGTTCCAGGTATTTTTACATTTGTCTTTATGCTTGGAACAGGTTTTTATTGAATTTGGGTGAAAAGAAGTTAAGGGGTGAAAAATTTTCTAAGTATAAAAACCCCCTTTACTTTTTGTCACCGGGGGGTCCCCCGCGGTACGCAAGGGTTTGTTTGTGGTTTCTCGCGGTACGCGATAGACAAAGGATAAGGCCGGCTTAAATGCCATTTCCTGGCGGTACGCGAGGAGTGGCCGCCTGTTCCTCGCGGTACGCGGGGCACTCCTGATTAGCCCTTATTCCTTGTTTTCCCATGGTATCCCTCACCCGCATCTACCACCACTCCCACCACTATCATCACCACATCACATACCCATCATCCATCATCCATTATCACCATCATCCATCACGTCCATTCATATCATTCAATTCTACCATGGGAACTTGACAACCGTTCGTAACTGTTGATCTACCTTGCCGTGGCTTTCATTTTTATGTGTTTGCCACGCTTCGGGTACGTTTTCCTGCCTTCTATCCAGAGTCTTAGTGAGTCAGTTGAGTCTTTATTTTTAATTTGAGTCATTCTTAGTGAGTCAGTTTGATATTGCGGGTTTGTTGTGAGGTTTATTTTGCATGTTTTATCATCCCGCCCGTACTCAATCTCCATTCGGTCGGTGTTGATCCTGATATTATTGAGCATCCCAGCAATCTGTGCAAACGTGACCGAAATGCTATACGGTGCACACAAGGATGAACGAAGCTGGATTTTTATTCGAGAGCATATACATTACCAGCTAAGTCGCTTCCTATTTTATTTTTTCATTTTTATTTTTAGTTGTGTCTTGCTTCACATTGAGGACAATGTGTCTTTCAAGTGTGGGGATGGGAGAGTCTAAGTGTCTAGTTTGTCTTGTTTATAAAAATTCAAAAATACAAAAAAAAATTGAATTTTTTTTGAAAAATGTCCTTTGAAAGTATAAGTTTTGCAAGACTAAAATGGAAAACGATAGTACAACGGGATCTACTTGTTTCAGTTTTAAATGATTATATAATAGAAAACGCGTCTAATTAGTGATGTTTTGGTAGACCCTGCCAGATTGAATAGCTTAAATAGCCTGTGAGTGTTACTTAGGATTAATCACGTAATTAAATCATGAAATCATGTGGGTACTCATCTTAGGGTGTCAGTAATACTGAAACTGTCAACATAGAGTGATAGCTACCACGTTAGGATAAGATATATTTGTTTTTGAAATTTTTGGCACACCATTCTCTTTTTATGAGAATAAATCCGAGTTTGGTGGCGCCCGCATCCATATGTCCATAATTCATGAGTAATTGATTAGAATTATAAGTTTGCTTATGTGTTATCTTCCGGGATGGCCACTTGGAGAAAACACCCCTAACTAAGTCTTAGGTGATTATTGATATGACTTAGTCTATGTGTTACCTTCAGGGATAGTGACTTGGTTGAAACGCCTCTAGACGAAAGTTCATTTGCTTGAATTAATGCTCATTATCATACCATTCATTCCATATTTCATCTAATTTCTAAACCAAATAAATCTTAGTTTAACGTGGTAGGTAAATCTATATGGTTTAACCCGTGCCTAAACATGACCGTGAGACGGGATTAGGTAGAGATGTAACTTCTAAGTGTGGGTCACATAGGTTGATTGATAAATGTATAAAATGGATTCAGAACACATTACGGGGGCTTGAAAGTTGGTGCTTGGGTTTAATCGGACAGAAATACTAATTATTGCTTTTTAACGCGTGAGTATGTTTTTCTAATTGGTGATTGAGTTTGTTAAGTTAGATCTGAGTTATGATTCCATCGCAGACTTTTTCGAGGACGAAAAAAGGTTAAGTGTGGGGATGTTTGATGTAGTGCGAAGCACACATCTTTATTCCTATTGTTTTCATTCGTTTTGATTCGTTTTATCTTTGTTTTGAGTCATTTTTGTATACTATTGAGTCTTTGTCTTGTCTACAGGTGCTTGAGTTGAATACAAGTGAAAACCAGAAGAAACCAAGCACGAGAATGAAGCCCAAAGTGCAAAAGTCAAAAAATGGTGAAACTACTTCTCTCGCGGTATGTGAGAGAGGAGGAAGAAGGCCTCGCGGTATGCGAGAGGCTTATAATTCCTCAAAAAGCCCTAATTTCAGTATTTAATGTTTTGGACGGCTATTCTTGGAAGAGTTCGATATTATTGCCGTCCAGAGAAGGTCCAGAGGCGATTTTGGGTATTGGAAGCTAATTATAGTCAAAGTTTGGAGCTTTCGGATCCGAGGTGGTTAGAGATATCTTTTTCGTATTCCAATTCTCTATCGTTTGTTCTTGATTTGTCTGATTGAAACCATTACTATGTTTTCGGGTTCCAATTCTCTTTCGGATCCGAGGTGGTTAGAGATAGCTTTTTTGAATGTTTTAAGCATGTGTGTTGGCTAGATCTTTGATACTGCCTAGGTCACATGATGATTGCTTGTTAAAGTATTGATTTTTATCGGTTTTGGATTTATATGCATGGATAAATGATTTTGTAAAGAGTCTTGATTTAATGGCTGTGATGTATATGTATGCTTAGATATGATCTATGTTTAATTTCAATTCCGTGCGTTGATTGTGGATGTCTTCCAGTTTGATTTGCGTATCTAGGTCATAGACTTTAGGGTTTGTGATTGTTTGTGTGGTTTGCTAGAAATAGTAGCCATAGGAGTTGTGATTGAGTGTTATTTAGAACTGAGTGTGTATCCTGTCTCAATACCCGAGAAGTGGGAGATAGTTGTTTAGTCTTCGTCATTAGGAATCCGAGTGTCAACTGTCTGAGAGGAAGTTGGTTTAGGTGTCTAGTGATTGTTGCTATTCTGAATCATAGTTGTTATCTTGAGATTACCCCGTGCGTTCTTCGAATGTATTGTAAAAAGTGAGACTGAAAGGTGATCTGTCTTTCAGGTACATTATCATTGTTGGAGAGACCGAAAGGTAATCCACTATCTTGTGAGTTATTACACCTTTAAGTTCCTTAGTTGGTGACACCCTGAGAGTGATTAGGGATCCACTAGGTAGTCTAGAGTTGTTTCCTTTAGAAACCCAGATCCATCATAGTTTCCAGAACCGGTAGAAGTTGTGCTTTGCAAGTAGGATTCCGACCTAGGTGGTATTCTTCCCATCTCTGATATTTCCTTTGTTCTTTGTCTTGAAGTTCTAATCAGTAGTGTAGTAAACCCCCATCAATCAATCTTTAGTCCGAGTCAGAGTCTAGTATAGTTATCATAGTGTCTCTAGGGCTCGTTATTCCGGTTTACCATTAAGCTGTGCTACACTCGATAGGTCCACTTGCCTGTCAGTGCGGTTTAGTCGAAGGTACTCCATTTATTACTTAGGAGTCTGGGTTAGGTTTTATTATTTTTTATATAGACCATCTGGGCGACATCAGTAATTAATAAGTGTTAAATATACAAAGTGTTACTAAAGTTTATAAATATGATTAGCTTACCAAGTTGATACGATGTTCATCCAAACCCATAGACCCGCCTGTATGACGGGATAGTGCATTAGAGCAATTCTTTCTCCCGATTGCAGACCTTTTTAACCATTCCATGGTGTTCCAAATATGTAATTAGTAAAAATATATGTATAATATATAAAGAGAGAAAATTTAAGAAAAAAATAATATTGTATTAACACCCTTACCTTACACAAACGTTGCCATCTCTCAAGAGGCACCGCTCTAGGAGGATAATTGCAAGTTATCTTGGGAATTCTGTTCTTCATCTGCAATAACATGCCCGACCTTCCTGGCTTTAATTTTAGATTCTTCTCTCAAATCACTCATCATATCTCTTAAACGATCCTTGATCACGTTAATGAATCCTTCATAATAGGCTTTGTCGTCTCGTGGATCCCATCTCCACTTGGTCTGTAAAAATTAAAAAATAAAGGTAAAAATACAAAAATAAAACATATAATCATAACATATAAAATAATTAACTGATATATTACCCGAAACTTATTAAACATTATCCTCCTTTTATTAAGTGGGACCTGTTTAAACGTGGCCCAATCTCCATCAAGATGTTGGTCTAATATTCGTTTGGCACTCCTATGAACACGTTGACATCCAAACCTACAATATTGAAATAACCAAATAGGTATATTTATAACATGAATAAACATCATAAATTAAAATGTTAAAATTAGAAACATACTTTCTTCCTTGAAGTTTAATCCATTTTTTCTGAGATGTGTTACCAGCCTCCTTACCATCAACATCATCACCGGCATTCACACCGTCAACATCATCACCGACATTCACACCATCAACATAATCACCGCCATCCTCACCATCAACATCAACACCGACATCCTCACCAGCAACATCACCGCCATCCTCACCACCATCACCGTAATTGTAATTGTCAACATCATCATGGGTGACATCCCGTAACACCGTAGTGTTACGTAATACCCCGGCCATACCAGCCATGGCATCACCGCTAGCCACACGTCTATGAGTACCAGCATATACCCCACCTTTTCCACCACGTGTCATCACGTATCTCCCACAAAAAAATTCTTGCTTTTACCTTTAGAACCGGACACATGGGAATTGCGTCTCCCTAAAGTAGCATCAACACCACTACGAGAAACAGGCTCCTCAATTCGAACAATGTCATGTCTCCACGAAGTAGGAGTCTGTCCAGCACCACGACGACGTCTCTTTCCGCCACGTGTACCGGCACCAACACCACCAAGATTACCTTGATTACCATCCATAATGTATGCACACTGCATTTAATTGAACAAGAATGGTAAGATATATAATATAAAATTAAGAAACCCTATGATAAGAAATAATTTAAAGTGTAAATACCATATGATAAATCCCAAATAATAATAAGTATACAACAACAAACAATATATGTTCCTAACAATCGTGTTCGTCTACATCTAAAGAGCGGTCAGAAGAAAACATTTCATCATCATCAACATCATCATTATGAACATCATCAAGATCATCATCGTCATCATCATCTTCAAGTTCTTCCTCCCCGTCGATCATTTGCTCTAATGTATTGGTATTTGTAACCCGGTCCAAGCGTTCACTCATTGATACTTTATCTGGTAACTCAAACCGTTCATCAATCTGAAAGAACACATGTGCTTCTATGTTTCCGTCATTCGAGACTTCAGTTTTAGACGCAGTGACTTCATAAATGTGTCGGGCTTTTGTCTTGATAACCGCCCACAAATCTTTTGTATCATTTGTCACAGCAGGGTATGATGTGTAAAACGCTTGCTCTGCCTGTGATGCCAAGATAAATGGGTCATTACTTTGAAGTCGGGACTTGTGTTTAAAATCAAGTAGCTTATTTTTGTGAACTACTACATCGTGTTTGTTATCTAACCATGTACATTTAAACAGTACAACAGTTTGAGGCCCGTTGCAATCATACTGGAGCTCTAATACGTCATTCAATAAGCAGTAGTAGTCAGACTCTTCAGCGTTATACGTCTCCCCTCTCACGCATACACCACAGTTTGTGGTGACAAGTCGTTTACCATACTTCTGCGTGTGGAACTTATAACCATTTACAAAGTACCCATCGTGAGAGTGAGCAAAAATCGATGGTTTACTTGCTAAAATTTTCAAATGCCGAGTGCTTCCATCAATTAAGCCAATCCTTACCTACAATGAAGAACATACACGCAACGTGTTGGTTAATGATGCACTAACATTAATCATTATGATTTAATTGGCTTTACTTACCCGGTCTTCAAACCATTCAGCAAATTGGTTATCTATGAGATTAGATATCGGCTCGTCCGGATATAGTTGTGGCGCCACTTCATCGAACTCGTCGATGTAAGGATAAACTTCTACACAATTTAAAAGAACATACGTGTGCGCCTTTTTAAGTTCTTCAATTCTCATGCGTGTCCGCGTTCCACCCTTTTGATATAATCGTCTTGATGGAACGACAAACACGCTTAGTTGAGAGCCTCCACTCGAAGAAATAGGATGTTGTGGTGCGAAATTCTGTGGCTCTTGATTATGGTGTGTCTTAATCGTCGGGTCAAAGTATAGAGAACAATATGTGGCGACTTCATTCACTAGGTGTTCCCTCGCGATTGAACCCTCAACCCTTGATTTGTTTCTAATTCTTCTTTTTATCAAGCCAAGCTTCCTACATTTAAAAATCATTGAGAATGTGTTAGGAATGTTGAATGAAATTTTGAAAAACATTTGGTTCATAAGATTACAAATAGTGTGATTACGTCTCGTATTGATACATCCATCTGTATTGCACCGGACCACCAAGAAGAGCTTCATTAGCTAGGTGTATGACCAGGTGCTCCATAGAATCAAAGAAACCAAGAGGGAATATTTTCTCCAACTTGCATATCGTTAGAACAACCGTGCGTTTCATGTTAAACAAGTCATCTACAACGTCTTTTACCATAAGACCCAAAAGAACATGTACAATTCTGTTACAGCCTCATATGTCTCTTTTGAAACAAAACCTCTAATAGCAAGTGGAAGCAATCGTTGCATAAACACGTGACAATCATGGCTTTTGAAACCAGGAAAAGTGTAGTCTTTGATGTTTACTAAAGTCCCTACGTTTGACGCATACCCGTCTGGAAATTTAAGCTTTTTCAACCAAGCACAGACCTTTTTAACGTCATCTTTTTGCAGAGTGTAATCCCTGCTAAGTTTAGTTATCTTCCCATTGTTATCACAGATGGGGTTTAAAATACGACGGTCACAAATATGCTCAATGTCTTGCCTTGCCTTCATATTGTCTTTGGATTTGTTGGTGCCCATAATTGTGTGAAATAGATTTTCAAATACATTCTTTTCAATATGCATCACATCAAGGTTGTGTCGGATCAACAACTTACGCCAATACGGAAGTTCCCAAAAGATGCTTCTCTTTACCCAATTATGTGTAGTCCCAAAACCGGGCGGTTTTCTATATCTTTCAGTACCATGAGGTTTACCATCATAAACAATGGGCAAATATTTTATAGTCTGCCATATTTCCTCTCCGGTTGGCTCTGGAATACGTCTTACGCCCGAAACCATTTTGTTTTTCCGAAAGTTAATCTTATCTTTTAGGAAACAATGTCTGGCGGGAAAATGTTGTCTATGGCAGTCAAACCAACATGGTTTCCCTCCAAACTGAAGCTGGAATGATCCTGATTCATTCGAACAATACGGGCAAGCTAACTTACCGTGTGTGCTCCATTCGGACAATATCGCATAAGTAGGGAAGTCACTAATTGTCCATAGCAGTACCACCCTCATTTGGAAATTGTTACGTCGATGGGAATCATAAGTTTCAATACCATGCGTGAACAACAATTTCAACTCGTCTACTAATGGTTGTAGAAAAAATTCGATATTTTGTCCGGGATTCTTTGGGCCGGGAATGATCAAAGGAATTTGTATTTATTGCTCTTTCAAGGCCAACCAAGGAGGTAGTTTATAAACCGTGATAAACACCGGCCAACATGAATACGGGTTCCCGCTTGTATTATTTGGACTAAACCCATCAGTGCACAACCCGAGACAAACATTGCGTGTCTCTTTTGCAAAATCAGGAAAGGCCAAGTTAAAATGGTGCCAGGCCTGACCTTCACTAGGATGACTCATCTTTTCTGAAGGAATACGATCTGCATGCCAAGTCAAATGTTGAGCCGTCTTAATTGAATAGAACAATCTTTGAAGTCTTGGTCTGATAGACATGTAGTTCATCACCAACTTAGGCACTTTCTTCCCTCTTTCCTTATATCTGTCTTCATTACATACTATACAATGATCCAAATCAGAATACTGTCCATTGAATAGCATGCAATGGTTTTAGAACACATGAATCTGATGTGACGACAACTCTAGTGTCTTCAGCATCTTCTTGGTCTCATAAAAGTTTCTTGGTAGCTTGTCACCATCGGGTAGAATGTCTTTGATTATCATAAGGAGTTTATCAAATGTTGAGTCAGAAACATTACAATCTAATTTCCAATTCAATAACCTAGTGGTGATAGAGAGTGTGCTAGCGTCTTTAGCCCCCTCCCATAAAGGCTCATTAGCTTGGTTTAACATGTTATAGAATGCATGTGCTCTTTGATTTAGATCTTATGGTCCTTGCTGATAATAAGGATCATGATTTTGGTGCATGCCTTCCATAACCATTTGATCGTATCCGCTATATTCACCAAGATCTTCATCAACATCTTGACCCATATGTTGAGACGGTAGGGGGTTTGAACAATAGCCCACATTTATAGCTTCATCGGGATATAATTCACCATGCACATCCCATAACTGATAATCTTTCATGAATCCTTGGGTAATTAGATGACAATCAACTGCCTCTCTCGTCTTGTAATAACGATTTTTGCATTTACTACACGGACATCTAATTAGTAACTTTTGGACCCCATCTATAGTTTGCCTTTTAATGTTCGTTGCGTTTTCATATGCAAAATCCAAGAAATAAGAGACTGCTTGTTTAAATTGCAAATTGAAAGTACCATCTCTATTGGTTCTCATTGTGTACATCCATTCTCTATTCGACGACATTTTTATTGACCTGTACTAACCTTTGGTAGGATTCATATCAATATCAAATCAAGAAATATTTGATAAACATACAAATGATTGACCTTCCTTCCCATATAATACAAATTATCAGACCATCCTAAATGAATAAAAAACTACACCTTCCTTCCACACTCAATCAGGGGAACTAATCCACTCAACTTAAATCTAATGTTTAACACCTTCCTTAAACAAGCTAGATCATCAAAAACTATAATCTTTCTTAAAAATACTTAACTTTACACAAAACAATAATTAGACCTAATTAACAACCATACTAAAGCTAAATTACAAGTTATAATCTTTTAATCAGCTCAACTAAAATCATACTAAAGCTAAATTACACAAAACAATAATTTTATATATCATATTCGCCATGTATTTGCATAATAGAGTAGGTCTATACTTTAGTTTCAAAATTCGGTAATTTGCACAGAACCACAAAAAATAAGATTTCTTTGATTTTTTTTCAAGTAGCTAAATGACAAGTACTAATGTTTGCCCGGAACATAGTTCAACATATTAGCCAACATGAATGACAAGAAGATGGAAATATTTCTCACAAAAATATGTTATAAATTTAGAAGTAAAACCATATAAAAAGAACAGAAATACAAAAAAGCGACTTTTAGAGACTAGGGAATGGACCTCATTCATGATTTTGCCTTTATATTCATCTGATTTTGGCATCACATAAACCCCAATAGCATTTAGGTAACACAATCTCAACTGAACACTTGAACAAACAAACCCATAAACAATCTACACATACACGATTTGTTGATTAAAACCCTTAAAATCGCATACCTGAACTGATTTTAGTCGAAAGAGTGAGGGGTTGGGGTACAGGTCGTCGACGCAGTCAGCGATTGGGTACAGGTTGTCGAAGCAGTGAGCGGTTAGGACAGGAGAGAACAGAGCAGTGACCGGCGATGAGCGGAACAGCGATGAAGGGAGTGCCGATTGTAATGGTTTGATCTAGGTTCTGCCCTAATTTTTTATGTTGGGGGGAAACAAATAAGGATTGAGAGGGAAATAAGGATTAGAGATATGGGAGGAAATGGGGAATGGAGGGAATAATATTTATGTAGTTTTATTATTCTTTGTATATTATTTACATGTTAATCTTTATATTTAAAAGAATACATCTATTTATCACAAATTAAATTGTAAAATTATTTTTTGATTTTTTAAAAACTACTTTCTGGCTACTTCAAAAGAATACATTTATTTTTCACAAAATTAAATTGTTAAAAGTTCTAATTATATTGTAAAGGTACATTAAACAGTCCAGATTGACCTGAAATACATTGTCAAAAGGGCCCAGTTCAAGCATGGGTAATTAATGATATATGCTGAAACATTTTTTTAATGGGCACCAACCAACATGAGTATGTAACCAAACTCCTAGAGTAAGCAAGGTTAGTACCCCATCTGGCTATGCCTGAATCTAAACAAAATCAAGGTTAGTACCCCAAACCCGGGAGGTCTCACGTATTAGATTTACACAATAGCAAACAGTTGTTAAACTTTAAACATTCAATAACGGCAGAAATTGACGTCATTACATCATCTTAAAACACAACCAATTAAAACATTCGTACATTACGTTCATCATTCATACCGTTCCTTTCATTTCATTTCTCGTCTTTTCATCACCCTTGGGACTCGTAAGTTCCCAAGGTAATTACATCGCCCATAAGAATCGTCGGTCATTAAGGTAATACCATCGCCCTTAAGAAACATAGGTTCATAAGGTCTTACCATTCACCATTCACCATTAACGGTTGACGTTAACCCCGAGTGACCGTCGCCACTACCTTCGCCAGTTGTACAACCGTTATACCCATTGATAGACCACATAGACGCTACCTCTGTTATACTTATGGTACTATGGCTTTCCCATAACATACCCCATCCTAGTGTCCCATTCTCCATTTCTTTTCTTTCCCTGTGAATACATTTGGCCCACTTAGATTGTTGGGTTTTCGGGATGTTACATCTAAGGTCTTAAAGGGCAACAATAAGTCAACACATATGCATATACACATACACTAACACACACGACGTACACAAATACACACTCATACACGTTCATACACTACCACATGCATATACACACATACACTAACACACACTCATACGTGTACATACACTAACACATGCACATACACACGTAAACACTTATGCATATACACATACTGTAACACACATACACTCATACCGTACACACACATACACACACTAACACATATGCATATACACATACAATAACACACACATTCATACGCATACATACACTAACATATATGCATATACACATAGAGTAACACACATACATATACATATTATGTTAATAATAATAATAATCCTTAACTATTATTAAAGTATTTAATTATTAATATTATATTAATTAATAATAATAATAATAACCTTTAATTTCTAATGATTTTAGTTACTGATATTATAAAATTTATTAATAAATATGTTAAACAAATTAAAAAATAAATAATTACTTTTGTGGGAAACTTGTCGGAAATATTTATATATTCTGACAATTTTCCCACAATTTTGAAAAAAATCTATTTTTTAAGTATTAAATAAATAAATAACCTTATTTACTAAATATATTAAACGAATTTAAAAATAAAAAATTACATTTGTGGGAAACTTGTCGGAAATAGTTATATATTCCGACAATTTTGAAAGAGCATATTTTTTAAATATTAAATAAATAAGTTAGATTTATTAATAAATATGTTAGTCGAATAAAAAAAATAAAAAAAAATTACTTTTGTGGGAAACTTGTCGGAAATATTTGTATATTCTGACGATTTTCGGACAATTTTGAAAAAAAATCCGATTTTTTAAATATTAAATAAATAAGTTACCTTATTTTAATAAATATATTAAACGATTTTAAAAATAAAAAGTTACATTTGTGCGACACTTGCCGGAAATAATTATATATTCCGACGATTTTCCGACATTTTGAAAAAAACCAATTTTTTAATATTTTAAACGAATTTAAAAATAAAAAATTACACTTGTGGGAAACTTGTCGGAAATAATTATATATTCCGACGATTTTCCAACAATACTAAAAAAGACTATTTTTTAAATATTAAATATATAAGTTCAACTTTATTAATAAATATGTTAAACAAAAAAAAATTACTTTTGAGGGAAACTTGTCAGAAATATTTATATATTCCGACGATTTTCCGATAATTTTCACAAAATCCGATTTTTTAAATATTAAATAAATAAGTTACCTTATTTAATAAATTTATTAAACCAATTTAAAAATATAAAATTACATTTGTGGCAAAATTGTCGGAAATAATGATATTTTCCGATAAATTTCCGACAATTTTGAAAAAAAAACATATTTTTTAAATATTAAATAAATAAGTTAACGTATTTAATAAATATGTTAAACGAATTAAAAAAAAAAAAACTACTTTTGTGGGAAACTTGTCGGAAATAATTATATATTCCGACGATTTTCCGACAAATTAAAAAAAACTTATTTTTAAATATTAAATAAATAAGTTAACTTATTTAAATAAATATATTAAACGGATTAAAAAAGCAAAAATATTTTTGTTAGAAACTTGTCGGTAGATCGTTGGAAGTAGCTTATAATTAGCGACGGAATAGCGACAAATATATTTTTGTTGGGATTTTGCCGGAAAATTGTAGGAAATCTCTTCCTTACTTTTTTGTTTTTGTTTTATTGGAAAGTTATCACTAACTCGTGGGAAATTTCTTTTGTTAGTAATTTGTCAGAAACTTTTGTAGGAAATATGCATTTTTCTAGTTGTATATCTTTTCTCAACATAACCTTTTTTCTCCTTTATACATTTTGATCGCGCAAAATCCATTGGGAAGTCTTCAACTTGTATATGTTTGTTACAAGTGAAGTTCAATAACCATTTATCAAAGAATTAAAGGGATACAATTGAAATCGATAGTCCTTTATAGTGGATGAAATAAATTCGTTGGCTTGAGAAAAGAAAATGAGTTTTATGAATTTGTAAATGTTTTGTTGTTAATTAGGATTATTAGAATCACCTATCACTCGTCATCGTGATGAACTATAAAGTTGTTATACCACATGGGGGTTTTAATGTTCCTTGTAGAGCTGAACTGAACTCGAAGCTAGAAAGTCGCTCGAAAAATCTAGGAAATAGCTTGCTCGAAAAATACTCAATTGTAAAAACAAGCTTGCTCGACTCGGATCTGTTTCTAACTACACTATTTTTAGTAAATGCATGGCTCAACTAGTTATTGTTGGGTTAATCGGTTTGTTTGCGGGTTAGTTCACGGGTCAGCGGGTTACAAGTTCATGGGCTCACGGGATGTGGGTTTAGGATATGGGTCAGATTTGCTTTGTTTATTATAATTATAAATTGATGTATTAGTTCTTTTGATATGTACCCTTTTTTCGATGATTAATAAAGACTGATTCTATTTACACACGGAATATTTCTATTTGGACACGCCGCAACCCTATACGCCTGCGTATAGGCCAATACGTAGCGTATAGGGCTTAGTCTCCTTCCATGTCTAGCGGCTAGAACCATACATGGCGTATTGCACTATACGCAGAGTATAGGTCACGGGTTATATTTTTCCTTTAAAACTTGGCAAATTTTGGGGTGCAAGGAAGCTATAAGTGGCTTTTAGGTCTATACGCTACGTATAGGAATTTTTTTTTTAATTTATATTATATTTATCCTTTTTAATTTATATAACTTTGTTAATATAAGTTTGTTATTTTTTTAATTTATATAATTTTTATCTTTTTTTTAATTTATATAATTTTTATCTTTTTTTAATATTTAGTATATTTTTACATTTATAATTTATCATTACAACCAAACAAACAAATTAAACATTACAAGCAAACAAATAACCAAAACCTTATATACATTACATCAAAAAATTAAATATATACATCAAAATGTTTTTACATACATAACAAAAGAAACAACTGAATACAACTAAGCATGACCCGCCCCGCCCTCATACTGACCCGCCCCGCATTCATCCTGACCCGACCCACCCTGATCCTAATCGGGGTCGTCCGGATACTGACGTGGCGGTGGTAGTGGTGGTGGCTCGATGCCGGCTGCTCGTGACAGATCCACGAGGCGACCAACCGCCCACATCATCAAGTCCTCCATCCGCTCGCGATGCCGAGCCTGTCGCCGTGAGTCGGCTACGGGTCGGGAATGCTGTGGCGGCCGGTCGTGGATGGGCTCGACGTGCGGCGGGTCCCCTATCGCCATACCCTGTAGCGAGGCATAACCGGCTCCGCCTGTCCCGACATCTGTGGCAACGGCTCCGAGGCCCAAACCTGGTCCTGGACGCCCCTACGAACCGAAGGCCGAGCCCCAGGAATGGGTGCGTGATGCGCATGTCGCTCGCTGTGCGGCAGTCTAATCGGACAGGCGGAATGGGCACGAGCATCTGATGCTCGTGATCATGCCACGGGGTAAAAACACGCATCAAATGAGTGATGAAAGCGCCGCCATACAAAAGCCCGCGCTCGTGATCATGCCACGGGGTAAGAACACGCATCGGTAAAGTGCTTTGGCAACGGGCTGAGCTCCTGGCAATAAGTCAATCTGAAATTCTATTTCCCGATCGGGCGGCAAGCCAGGTAGGTCCTCTGGGAACACTTCTGGAAAGTTGCACACCACGGGTACGTCTTTGAGTTCTTTCGTTTTCATTCTATCGTCAATAACATATGCCAGATAAGCTTCGCAACCGCGCCTCATGTAACTTTCAGCCTTGATCATCGAGATAACGTTCGGCATTGTGCAATTCCAATCACCATAAACCGTAATCGGACTGCCGACAGTGGCTTTGAGATGTATCATCTTTCGCTTACATATGATTTGGGCTTCGTTAGCAGCTAACCAATCCATGCCCAACACTATGTCAAATCCTCCTAAGGTCAGAAGGAAACTTATGACCCTCTATTTCTATCATGCATTTGTCAGTCATACGGATGACTACAGAGTTTCTACCAACAGCAGTTTCTACGCTAAAGGCCATTACGAGGTTGGTGATTGTGCAGTTTAGTTTGCGACTAAATTCATTTGATATAAAGCTTTTGCTAGCACCAGAATCAAATAATATAGTAGCATTTTCATCATTAACTAGGAACGTACCTGACACGACGTCAGGGTTTCCTCTCGCTTCTTCCTCTGTTAAGGCATAGGCCCGAGTCCTAGCCTTTGGCTGTTCATTTTCCTTTTCTTTTCCGGAACTAGACTGTCCGGTTTTCCTGCAATCTTTTGTCAGGTGCCCATATTTTCCACAACTTTGGCACTTGACGTCCCTTACACAATCTCGGGAGTAATGCCCTGGCCTCCCGCACTTATAGCACATGGTTGATCCGACTAGGCATTCGCCTTGGTGTTTCTTCGAACATTTCTTACAAACTTCATACTCTTCTGCTCTTGGATTCTTGACCTCAGCGGTATAGTTTCCCTTTCCATTGCCTTTTGACGGGTTCTCCCATTTCCGTTTTGGTGCTTCTGGAGTTGCGTCCTCATTAGCATAATCGTCATAGACGATTCCACTCAAATTCACTACCGACTCGAAGGTCGAGGGTAGGTTGGCTTTAACATGAACACGGACCTTTTGAGGCAGGCCCTTGACATAGTACTTAATTAATCGCTCTTCAGTCTCTACTAAATGGGGTACCAGTTGAGCCAACTCATTGAATCTGGAAGTGTACTGACGATGAGTCTTGTTGCCAGCCTTGAAGTTCAGAAATTCATTCTCCACCCGATCTATCTCGTTCTGGGACAGAACTTTTGGATTATCAGCTTTTTCAGATCTTCCCAAGTCATCCTTTTGAGAGAGTTTGGTGACTTAGTCCTTTAAATGTTCCTCCACCAACTCAGTGCCTCGTTGGTGAAAGAGTGAGCCACATACTTAACCGCCTGGTCAGGTCGACACTCACTTATGTTGATTACACCGTTCATCCTCTCGATCCATTCAAACGTATCCACCGAATCCTTGTTCCCATCAAACTTAGGTGGGTCACCGTCCTTGAATCCTTTGTAGGTACACCCATGGGTGTTCAGTCCCACAGTCACCTCATCCCCATCGCTATCATACACATTCTCCTCATGGTTCTTTTCCTCCTCCTCCTTGCTCTTCTTTAGTTCCTCAGATAACAGATCAGGCAGTACGTCATTCAGAGTTAGCATAACCTCACGGGCAATAGCATCCCTAACTTCGGGTTCCAGTCATAGAGATCCTTCGTTGCCTTCATCCGGTGGAGTCACATTAGTTTCGTGCACACTCTCAGTACGTTCTTCATGCACGCTTTCCTCCCGTTCCACATGCACACTTTCCTCATCATTACGTCTTCGGTTCAATGGTGGTCTACCGACTCGCCCAGTGCGACCGCCTCGGCGTCCAGTTCCTCCTCTACGAGCCATAGTTTTCTAGATTTCCTGATAAGTAAAAGGGTATACATCAATGTCATAGTTTAGAACAGTACGAGCAAGGTAAATTCTTAATTACAGTGACTGGTTTGTGATTAATAATTTGCTTTGCTTTTCGGGTTCAAAACTCTTCACATCAGAAGTGACATTGACGTCTGAGCGTTCTAAGTTAAGGCATCTATCCCTAACTACAGGCATTAACTTTATTACTTACTTGCTGTGTTGGCTACCCAGACTGACATCCGTGCGTTGGTCCCATTATCAGCTTGAGTCCAGACATTTAGCCATTATCAGCTTGGTCCCATTATCAATTATGATCAACACATGATCCATTTCCATTATGGCACAAAGGCCATAACTCCGTTTCATTTATGATCAACACATGATCCATTTCCAATATGGCACAAGGCCATAACTCCGTTTCATTTATGATCAACACATGATCCATTTCCATTATGGCACAAGGCCATAACTCCGTTTCGTTTATGATCAACACATGATCCATTACCATTATAGGTTAACACTATAACTACATTCATTCATTGTACATACTAAATCATTCACAATTTATCATATCACAAGTATGCACACAATCACATAACACATAATCCTCAAAATTCACCATTTATCATCAATACTAAGTAAGTGCATAGGCACTTACCTTTTGGGTTAGACGACTCCGCTCCGCCTTCTAGACCCACAATTTGATTACCTAAACATACACACCTAGTTTAGTAATCTAATCATTCATTCAAAACACATACAATTGAGTTTACCATCCAAATTTCCATTTTCAACCCAAATTGACCCGTTTGGGTTATTTCCATATCCAAACACCCCCTTTAATCAAGAACTCAACTCAACCACTAGAATTCTCTTTCCAATACCTTGACACTAATTTTTCATCAAATTAGTTCTTTAAGTTAATTTGGGGTTTGTTTAAGTGTCTAACACCTCTATAACACTTAATCATCATCAATTTATCAATTTTTCATCAAAACCCCAAAACCCCCAATTTCCTCCATATGAACCCTAACTTTCAAAAATCAAAATCAAAGGGTTCCATGGTGTTGTTCACCTTCCTACACCTTTAGTTTAGCTAGATTATCAATAATCTAACACCATTTTACCACATGCAACCATAATTTCGGGTTTTCAACAAAACCCAAAAGAACACCATAAATGGTGGATCAAAGAGGAAGAAATCACTTACTTGATGTTAGAAAGGTGATGTGTGAGCCAACACCTTCAAGTTACAAGCTTCAAACACATGAATTTTGGCTTCAACCCGATTTCTCCTCTCTTCCTCTTCTCTTGAACGACCCAACTCCAAAATGAAGTCAATTTTGACTTCTAATGGTCAAATATGGCAGATTTGCCATGTTTCACCTTTAGCCCCTCTGCTTTCAATTTTTTCCATTTCCTTCCATAACTAGTTAAAACTAGTATATCCCCGTTACTAACTTCAAACCCGCTTGTTTCAACTTATTTCTAAAATATTATTTCCACCATAATATTAATTACAAATATTTATTTATTTATTTGAAAACGAAGCCCGGATTTTGGTTCGTTACATTTGACATAGAGTTTGTTCCGGCCGCAACGCGCGAGGTCACAATTACTAGTTATCTTTATTATATATAATTCGATTAATTACCAGTTTAGCTTTATTATGTAATTATCAGTTTACCATTAGTATATTGTTTTGGGTAAAAATTAATAAGACTAATTTTGTACCAAACTTAGTTTGTGAGGTAGTGTGCTTGTAAAATCAATGTAAAACAATGTAAAAACGTAAAAAGTGACACGGTTGTTTACGAGGAAAGCCCTTGATCATTCAGGATTTCCGGCATAAAACCTCGGGAGGTGACAATCGACACCTGCCTCGTTTCTTAAATAAATGATAAAGAATTACAAGTGTTGAGCAGCAAATGATCGATATCTAAGTGTTACAAGACTGCAAAATGACAGTCAGGATACCGAGGTATGTTGAAGATCCAGGATCCTTAGCTGCAAAATGACCCCTAACAATTGTCCCCAAATTTAACAGTTGTCAACCTCATCGACATCTGTAAAATTTTAAAATTCAAATAGTAAATGATGATAGGGTTATGATATAACCGTTCCCGATTTTCAAGGCGATTTAATCGTTGTTTCTTTGCAGGATAAAATCATTATTACCCCTTCTTCTCCATTCTTATCTTCTTCAAGACCAAAGTTTGTAAAAATCTTCGTTTCTGATTGTTTCTTTCTTTCTAATCTTTCATAATCATGGGTAAGAAAATGACCAGGTCGGCTTCCTCCATCATCGTCGAAACAATAGAGGACTTCATTGATCAGGGGATCCTTGATCACTCTGATCTTGAACTCTGTTCTTTCACTGATTCGGAGATCAAACTCTTGAAATCAAACAATATTTTTCCTCAAAAAACCGTTTTTAGGCCTTTCGATTCTAGAACAAAAGCGGATTTGATTTCTAAAACATGGGTTTGCTTCCATAGCTATCCTTTTACTCTAGGTCTGTCATATCCTTTTCCTCCACTCATCACCGAGTTTTTCAAACTTACTGGTCTTTGCTATTCCCAAATCATGCCGATGGTTTGGAGGATTTTAGCAACTCTGGAAAAGTTGAATCGTTCTCATTCTTTGACCATTGGCGTCCCTGAGCTAGCCTCTGTCTATAATTTGAGAAGCCATGGTTCTTCTCGATTCGTTCTTCAGCTCAAGTCAGGGCAAACTTATTTGATCCCTAAAGCCATTCAAAATGATTCTAACTGGAAAGGGAAGTTCTTCTTTGTAAGGAAGGATTCGATCCCCGGTGGGAAACATTTGCCGCTTGAATGGGTTAAAAAGGGTAGGAAATATCTAGGATCCCTACAATTTATATTATATTTCATCTGCCGTTAATGATCTTTGTTTTATCCTTATGCAGCTCCAAATTTTGCTGAACTAGTACCCGTAGGGGAGAGATCCATCCGTTATGAGTCCACTGTCAGTGAAGCGATCTTTGAGACACAGCATTCCGAATCTGAGATGTCTTCAGGTACAGAACAATTAGTATTTGTGTTACCAAATGTTATGATTCTGAATTGCTTTATCTTCGTGTAGGAATCCCCAAGTCGAGTTCCCAGTTTGCTTTGTCTGATCTTGACAACCTTTTGTCCGGGGCTGTTGTTGTCAAGAAGGAAGGTTCCACACCTGCCACCACCAAGTCTCGTATCACGGCCCTATGGTCTAAGGCTTCTGGAAGCAAAAAGAGGAAGACAACGGATGTGATGGATCTGGAATTCTTTGAGGGTATGGATTCTGCTGAAACTACCAATAAGCTACAAGTCTTGATGAACCTGGTAAGTAACTTTTTTGTATCCCTAAGTTAATGTCAGGAAAAGTGCAGGAAAAGAAAGTGATCCGGGCTTCATCTAAATCCTGGACCCATCCACCCGGAATCACAAGCCGTCAATTTGTCTATCCCATGACACGGATCCCAAAAGCTTAAAAAATAAAATTGTTCATCAACCAAAGACATGAAAGGAAATTGTATCAAGACAAACCAATGAACAGAAGAACCACAAATTCCAGGGCTCAGGCCTAGTCATCATTACCCTCATTGCCCTGGTTAGCTTGCTTTTCACCATCACCAGCTCTAGCATCCTCAGCAACCTTGCTAGTCTCCACTGCTTCACCTACAAGCTTAGCCAAAGAAGAACGCCATCCCTGAAGATCCCAGGTTGTAGGATCAAAACCTTCAGTAGCAGCTTGCTCAGCCATCTGGATCCTGGATTGAAGAATAGCCATGGCCGCAGACCTCTTAGCATTATCCACAGTCTCCTGCAACTTCTGCTCGGACTGAGCCAGATCCTCCTGCATTTTTTCCTTCAAAGTTTGGTTCTCTTTCTCTAAGTAATTGGACTTGTTGGCAGCAATTTTCTTCAGATCCTCAACCTTCTCCAAAGCTTCTTCAGCGTTCTTATCTGCCGCAGCCAAGTTGGCGTTCAGCTTCTCAAGACCCTACAATTTTCCATGATTGTTATGTGTTTGGTTTGCTTAGACATGTTTTAGAAATTTAGGATCTCTATGTGGCAAAACCTTGAGATACTTAGAAAAATAGGTTTAGATATATTTTCAGGATATCGGATCATTAATAATTATTCATAAATAACCTCTAAGGTTTTTATCAAACTTTAACTTAGGAGAATATAGTTTGGTTTTGACAAATATTATGGAAGAAAACCAAACGTATCACGACTTAGTCATTCAAATCTTGAATCTTCTGAAAATGAAAATTAATAAGTAATACATACATTTGTTGAGAACTAAATTAGGTAGACACACATACCAGATTATGATGTTGAGTTTGAAATATAGCAACTGTTGGTTGTCCCCTGTGTACAGTCATTGAATACATCGTAGGCTTAGTAAGTATACTTCGGGATCCTCATTAGTCTTTAACTTGTTTAAGGATCCTGAGTCAGCATATTGATGCTAAGTTTTTGAGTTAACACATAAGTGTTACATATTTAAAATCGTGGGCCAAGCCAGAAAACGTGGGCTAAGCCAATAACGTGGGCCAAGCCAATTAACGTGGGCTAAGCCAATAACGTGGGCTAAGACAATTCTGAGTTAGCATGAAAAATGCTAAAAACCTTAGCTTTAACACGTAAGTGTTAAATGTTCGGGAGAAACTTGGGAAATAATATGTTTGTTATATTCGTAGCACCCAATATATAGCCAACAGTGATGAAATTATTAGCCACTGTTACATAGACCGGTCACACCACCTTGAACTATAATTGGATATCGTGCGCTCCTGGAGGGGTGTAGAAACCCAATCTACTTAGAAAGGCGAAAGCCGTTTAAACCTTTGAGGTATTCAGGATACCCAAACTTAGGAGAGATGGCCAATCTCTTTCTTCTGTCGGGATCCCTGGATATATTTCCTGCAAAACAGGAAATATTGGTAAAGGTGGGTGTTAGCCTGGCTAACACCCCTCCGACGCTCAAGTCAGTACTTTGATCAAGGGTAATAAGTATAAAAATAGTCAGGGCTAGAATACATAACAGTTTTAGTTAGAATTTAAGTTCTAACTTACATAAAGTAGGTTTTGAGATGGATAGCATTCCAGGATCTTGGCAGGATGTCTCCTGCCATAGTAGCCAACCAATAAGCACCCTTGCCTGCTTCTGAGTCGATCAAGTATGGGCCTTCCCACTTTGGTGCAAGCTTTCCATCATTGGGATTGGTAGTATTTTGAAATGCCTTTCTTAATATGAGATCACCTGCTTGGAATCTTCTAACCCTTATGTTTTTGTTGTATGACTTGCTATTCTTTGCTAATAAGCTGCAATGCGAATTTTGGCAAGATCCCTGAGCTCATCCACAGTGTTGAGATCCTGAACGAGAGCTTCGTTGTTGGTCTCTGAAGATTGAAAGTTGGTTCTGGCAGTAGGGATAACCATTTCCGTAAGGATCATGGCTTCTGTTCCAAATACCAAGGAAAATGGAGTTTGTCCCGTCGCATTCTTCGTGGTTGTCCTATCTGCCCAAAGTACAAACGGTAGCTCTTCAGCCCATCTTCCTTTCTTTGCTCCTAATCTCTTCTTGAGGTTATTAACGATGATCTTGTTACTTGATTCTGCTTGTCCATTGGCTTGAGGATGTACTGGGGTAGAAGTTATCATTTTGATTCCCCAACTGGCACAGAAGTCAGTTGTTCTCTTGCCAATGAACTGAGATCCATTATCACATACTATCTCCGCCGGGATCCCAAATTTCGTCAGGATATTGCGCTTGATGAAGGAGATGACTTCTTACTCTCTGACTTGGGCAAATGCCTCAGCTTCGATCCATTTAGAGAAGTAATCCGTCATTGCTAGCATAAAGACCTTTCATCCTGGTGCTTTGGGAAGTTTGCCAACGATATCCATTCCCCACTTCATAAATGGCCACGGAGAGATGATTGGGTATAAAGGTTCGGCCGGTTGATGAAGTATGTTGCTGTGTCTCTAGCAAGCGTCACATTTTTTAGAGTAAGTCACAACATCTTTCCTCATGGTAGGCCAGTAATATCATGTCCTCAGGATCCTTGAAATTAGCGCTCTGCCCCCGGTGTGATTACCACAATCTCCTTCGTGTAGATCTTTTAGGACTTCACGTGCTTCAGGATCTTCCAAGCATCTTAAGTATGGACCTGCAATTGATTTTCTATACAAAATATTTTCAAACATTATAAAACGAGACATCCTCATACGAAAAGCCTTGTGGTTATTTTCATCACTTGGGATTTCACCATCCTGCAAGTATTTATTAATAGATGAAATCCAGGATCCTGGAATAGGTTCAAGATCCCGAATGTCTGCTTCTTCTTCAGTGTTGGATACTTCATTCACCTTCTCGATTGCTAGGCTCAGAATGTGTATGATAGGTATTTTGGTACCTTCTGGTATTCTAAGAGCTGAAGCAAGGTTTGCTAAGGCATCAGCCTAAGTGTTATCTTCTCTAGGCACCTGTGTAATGTTAAAAGTTTTGAATTCCATGGATAATTGCTTAACTATTGTGAGATATTTGGCTAGCTTCTCACCTTTTACTACATATGAACCATTGAAATGATTAGCAATTAACAATGAGTCTACATATACATGAAGATACCTCATCTTGATATCCTTGGCTAATTGTAATCCTGCTATCAGCGCCTCATACTCTGCTTCATTATTCGTAGCTTATGGATTGGGGGTAATATGTCCCCTTATGGCGATTTTAGTATGATTCCCAGACGTGTTCCTCTTACATTTGATGCACCATCAGTGAATAAGGTCCATTCGTCCTTCGACTCTTCTAGTTGTTTGACTTCAAGATCTGCTTTGTGTTGGATATCACTGCTAAAATCAGCCACAAAGTCCGCGAGTGCCTGAGACTTTATTGTTGTTCTAGGTTCGTATATGAGGTCATAGGCGCTAAGCTTGACTGACCATTTAGCATCCTTCCTGACATCTCTAGCTTTCTTAAGACACACTTAATATGGTAGTTAGTATTAACATGAATAGCATGGCTTTCTTAAGACACACTTAATATGGAACTTTTCTAAGGATCTTGATATAAATCTGTTCAGTGCTGCTACTCTGCCGGTCAGTCTCTGGACATCCTTAGTAATTGCTGGGGATTTTAGATTGATGATAGCTTTGATTTGTTCTGGGCTGGCTTATATTCCTCTCTTGGTCACCATGTAGCCCAAGAACTTTCCTGCCCCCACTCCGAAGTGACATTTCGAAGGGTTCAGCTTCATATTGTATTGGTCCAGGATATCAAATGCAGTTCTGAGATCCCTGAGATGATCCTCAGCTTTCTTTGATTTTACCACCATATCATCTATATAGACTTTCATAGTGTCCCCAATCTTGTCTTTGAACATCATATTTATCAGTCTTTGATATGTGGCACCTGCATTTTTAAGACCAAATGGCATAGCTGTGTAACAATAAATACCTGTCGGGGTCATGAACGCCGTGTCTTCCTGATCCGATGGTTCCATTTGGATCTGTTGAAATCCTGAAGAGGCATTCATAAAGGTCAGGATCTCATGGCCTGCTGTAGCGTCCACCATTGAGTCTATGTGCGGCAATGGGAAGGGGTCTTTAGGACACGCCTTGTTGAGTTCCGTGTAGTCTACACAAACTCTCCACTTCTCGTTCTTATTCTGGACTACCACCACGTTGGCTAGCCACCTTGGAAATTTTACTTCCCTTATCATTCCAGACTTGAGAATCCTTTCCACCTCTTCTTGGATGATTACGTTTCTCTCAGTAGCAAATTTCCTTCGCTTTTGATGTATTGGCCTGAAACTTTTATCAATTCCAAGTTTATGAGTTATGATATCTTTGGATATACCTGTCATATCTTCATGCTTCCAAGCGAAGGTTGCTTTTCTGCCCCTCAGGAAATTCAGGATATCTTTTTCAATATCCTCAGGGATATTGCTCCCTGCCAGGATCTTCACATCTGAATTCTCGGCATCCAGGGATACCTCTTTAACATCCTGTTCTTTAGTTTCCAAAACATCCCTGGCCTGCTTCGTTAATTGCTATGCTTGCCTAGTTTTGACAGAGGCTTTCATTGAAGAAGTGTAACAGTTTTTGGCCTCTTGTTGATCGTTGTTGATCTTCACCACACCCTAGGGGGTTAGCATCTTGACACATTGGTGATATGTTGAGGGTACTTCTTTCATGTCGTGTATCCAGGGTCTTCCTAGAATAATGTTATAGCAAGATAAAGAATCGATAACACAAAACTTTTGTATAGAATTTACCCCCTCGATGTAAATTGGTAGCTTTATTTCTCCAATAGTGTTCTTAACCTCTCCACTGAATCCTACTAATACTGTGGATTTCGAGATGATCTCAGAATCCAGGATCCCCATTCTTTTCAGGACTTCGTGCTGGATAATATTTACAGAGCTTCCTCCGTCGATCAGTATCCTGCGAATGAAGTGGTTTGCAATGTATAGTGTAATCACCAGGCCATCGTGATGAGGATCACGTACGTCGTCTCTGTCATCTTCGTTGAAACAGATCACCTTTTCTTCAGTTAAGCTTAAGGTCCTGATAGGTCTGTCCCCATTCTCTGTTTTCGCTTCTTTGGCATTTATTTTTGCTGCAGAGTAAGAAGTACCACAAATATCAGATCCACCAGATATAAAACCTATTACCTTGGCATCTGGCGGTGGGGATTTTGCTCTTTGCGGGATCCTGTCTTGATTCTTGATCTTGTTCTTTCCTTTGCCCAGAAATTCTTTGAGATATCCCTTGCTCAGGAGATAGCTTATCTCCTTATGCAAAGCAATACAATCCACAGTTATATGGCCAAAGTCTTCATGGAATGCACACCACTTGGACTTGTCCTTTCCCCCTGAGTTCCTCTTAAACTTGCGAGGCCACCTGGCTTTTTCTCCAAGATCCTGCATAGCAAATAGCAAACCAGTTGTATCAAGAGAAAAACAGTATTCAGACAACTTAGGATATTCTTCTTCGTCCTCGTCATCTTCTACGGCGTTGACCCTGTGATTGTCCAGCTTAGAATACGGCTTGGATCTGTACGACCTGAAAGGTGTAGGTTCAGCTTTCCGGTTAGGTTGAGTGTAGCTTGTCGGAGCATTCACTATTTGCTGGATCCTTTTATCATCTTCCAGCCTAATAAACCTCAATGCCCGGTTCCTGACTTCATCAAGGTTCCTGCAAGGATTCATAACATGGTCTTCGTAAAATTGAGAATCCTTCTGTAGTCCCATCTTGAAGGCCTGGACTGAAGTGGCAACGTCAAGGTTCAGGATATCCAGGGATTCCCTGCCGAACTTGCTGACATAATCCCTAAGGGATTCTCCGTTGTTCTGAGTTATCCTGTATAAGTTACTTATTAATCTTTTAAAAGTTCTACTGCAAGAGAATTGATTGTTAAACATGTTAATTAAATGAGCAAATGAAGTAATAGAATATGGAGGAACATTAAGTAGCCATTTTAAGGCTGATCCTGTTAAGGTAGAGCCGAAGCCTTTGCATAAGCAGGCTTCCTTTAGGTCCAAGGGAATGTGGTTTATCTCCATCCGTTCCCTGTACTGCGCGACGTGTTCCTCAGGATCTGTAGTTTCATCGTACAACTTCATGTTAGGAGTCTGGAAGCGCTTGGGGATCTCAACATCACATAACGGTGGAGCGAATATGGAGATTCTGTGACCGGTAGAGGACATCTCCGGTATAGGTTGGACCACACCTGGTACACTCGAGATCATCTCTCTCAACTTCTTTAACTCCTTGGCCTTTGACGGAGTGATCCCTGTCTCCTGCACAAATTCGTTAGTATTTGAAATTTGATTGAATGTGTTACCGATCTCAGGATTTCGGAACGATGATCCCGGATTAACTCCAAGATCCTGATTTGTCGTAACTCTGACAGCCGGGGTACGACCAATTGCAGTGATCCCTGTTTGCATGGGAAGGAAGTCTCCCTTATGGATTTCTGAGGATCCTGAATAATTAAAATCCAAGATCCTTCATTGCATCGGGGTCGTCACTTCCACTGGTTTCTTCGATTCCTTAACCTTCTCAATCTCCCGAAACAGCGCTTGGTTAGTCCTCCTCTGTTGTTCCATTTGTTGTTTCATCTCCGAGAACAGATCGAGGATATCATTGTTTGATACGATCATAGGTCCACCAGCAGGTATTCCGGATCCCGAAAAACCCGCAGGAGTAGTTTTCTTCGGCTAATTAACACTTTTTTTGAAATGGAGGAGGAGGAATAGGGTTGACCAACCCAGAGCTCGAATATGGAGCAGAGACAGAAATATTTTTGGATTGAGACGAAATTTTTGAAAATAGCTTTGAAAGATAGTGATTGAACACATACTTTAGTAAAGATTTGAAGATGAAAAGCACCACATGCCCCACGATGGGCGCCAGATTGTTTTGGGTAAAAATTAATAAGACTAATTTTGTGACCAAACTTAGTTTGTGTGGTAGTGTGCTTGTAAAATCAATGTAAAACAATGTAAAAACGTAAAGAGTGACATGGTTGTTTACGAGGAAAGCCCTTGATCATTCAGGATCTCCGGTATAAAACCTCGGGAGGTGACAATCGACACCTGCCTCGTTTCTTCAATAAATGATAAAGAATTACAAGTGTTGAGCAGCAAATGATCGATATCTAAGTGTTACAAAACTGAATGCGAGTGTATTCTCTTGCTAAGTGCGTTGTTGTGTGTTTTCTAATCGACCAAGCTACTGATTATATACAGAGATTATGCTAACTAACTATCCGAGAATCCCGGAATCGACTTAGTCTTCAAATATGACCGTTGGAGGCCAATCTACGCGTCTTCTACACGTTCTCCTTGACTTCAAGAGCGATTCTTCAGGGATGAACTTGACCACACACGTTTTACCTGCGAATAAGTCAAGATAAAGGAAGATATAACGGTTAAATATTGAGAATACCGAAACCCGTCAGGATACCGAGATATGTTGAAAATTCAGGATCCTTAACTACAAAATGACCCCTAACATATATGTAATTATTATCTTTATTATTTTTAATATCTCATTTGTCGTTATTATGTAATTATCACTTTAGCAATAGTATATGGATAATTAGCTATAGATATATAATATAGGAGATTGCAAAAACATTTATCGATCTTGATAAACTGAATTACGATTTTTGAAATTCCTTTTTCTTAATGTTCTTGATCTAGTTCTTGATTGATTATGTTTGTTACTTCCACCGCATAAAAAAAGTAACACTATAAACTAAAGAGGAGATCCTACATAATTGTCCAAGCTCAAGTGGTGAATTGATATTAACCAAGAACGAATTAACAAACAATAGTTGAATAACTTCTAAACGTTTATTAATCAAGAAATATAACTCAAAAACTTGATTACAATATTAAACTCAACTTGGTTTGTTTAGCTAACCTATACTCGTTAGATTATAATACGTACTTAATAAATTAAATACAAATATTGTATACTAATCTAACTCGAATAGAATTCTCCAATTCTAATTATAATATAGTTAGAAACATAACCAACTATGACCGACTTGTCAATATTCCCCCCCCCCCCCCAAGTTCTCCGACTTATGCCTTGGAGTCCGAAAATGCCAACATTCACCCCGTAGTTTCAGACTCGGATTACCGAAATCTTTCACACCACGCATTTCCCTCATCTCCTTGAACTTAATCTTCCCTAGAGACTTGGTTAAAATGTCGGCCCGTTGTTTGGTTCCACTCACATGCTCGACCGCCACTTCGTCTTGCTCAACACACTCCCGAATATAATGATAATGGGACTTAATGTGTGTAGTCCGTCCATGGATCGGGTTCTTCACGAGTGCAATTTTCGAAATAGAACCTTTTGAGGTGTCTCTCCGGTTAATTCGCTTAGAAGGTTTCTAAGCCATACCGCTTGACATGCAGCCGAACTTGCAACCATGTATTCCGCTTAATAAGATGAAAGTGCTACCGTGTCCTATTTTTGTGAGCACCAAATAATCGGAGAAGAGCCGAAATAGAACACATGTCCCGTACTACTTCTTCTATTATCTTGGTCGATATTGTAACTACTATCACTATAGCCAAAAAAAATCATATCCACCTTTCTCGTACGATATACCACATCTAACCGTACCTTAGGTGTTGGATGAGTGATACATCCGGCGAGCGCCGGTGAAGAACACAAGGAAAGCAGAAGCTCGTTTTGCTGTGGTAAAATGAAATAAATTAATAATTGAAAAAAAAGATTTACCGAAGTATTTGTTTTATAGCCGTCGCATGAGATTCTCTAGGACATTGCATATATCGATTTATCACCCCAAACGAGTACGCAAGATCGGGGCGGGTTTGTAGTAAATACCAGAGACTCCCGACTAGCTTGCGGTACACGGTTGCATCAACATCGGTCTAATTAAACCGGACCTGTGTGACCGGGACACAAATGGACCTTCGTACGTGTGGTAATTGGACTGCTACCTGACTGCTTATCGAACTAGAAGCTAAGTCGCTACTGGACTGAAAATCTGGGAAAGAAACTGGGTTGTTTAAGATTTCTTCGGAATTTAGAATGTAATCATTAAACCGGACCAGAGTGACCGAGACTCGAATGGACCTTCGTACGTGTGTTACTTGGTTTGCTTATCGAACTAGAAGCTGGGTCTCTACTGGACTGAAAATCTGGGCCCAAAACTGGGCTGTTTATGCCCGTCCCTGGGCTCTCGGAAACGGGCTGATCAAGCTTTCTGTCGAGCCAGAACTAAACTAGGCATTTGGGCTCAGTCCTGGTATGCTAATTCCATCGCTAGCTGATGTGGAGCTGCTGTCCGTTTCTTCGCTATCAGAGCTAGTGGAATCGCTGAAAACGGGTCTGATTCCCGTTTCGATTACTCCCTTCTAATTGAACAAAAACATTCTCGGTGTTAACCACGTCTCGCCTTCGATGCTAACTGTTTTGGCCCAGCTCCAAGACTCTTTTTCGTCAAAGATAACATCCTAGATTAAGACCACCTTTCTGGCTTGTGGATCATAGAGCCAATAAGCCTCTGATCTAGGTTCAGTTCCAAAATAAACGAACCGTTTTGACCGGTCATCGAGTTTCTTGAGATGAGTTCTAACATGTTATGCAGAAGCTAAACGCCCGAATACTTTTAAATGATCAATATTCGGTTTTCTTTTCGAAAATGCCTCGTAGGGTGTTGTGTCTTCTAATTCATGAGTGGGTGTACGGTTAAGTATATATGTGGCATGGCTAACCGCCTCCCCCCACATATCTTTTGGAACGGACCGAGCCTTCAACATAATCCTTATCATCGGCATAAGTGTTTGATTCCACCTTTCCTCCACACTATTTTGTTGTGGTGTGTATGGAGCGGTTAAATGTCGGTTCACGCCTTCCTCCTCACAGAACCGATAGAAATCCCGGGAGGTGAATTCTCCCCTCTATCGGTTCGTAGATTTTTTTATCATTAATCCGATGTCTTTCTCGGCCCTTGCTTTGAACTTTTTGAATCTCTCAAAGGCTTCATCTTCAGCCTTCAAAAAATATGTCCGTGTAAATCTTGAATAATCATCAATCAAAACGAACACATATATGTTTCCCGTGCCTATTTTGAGTTTTATTGTATAGAGCCGGTTCATGGATCTCGTCACCCTCATTAAAATTTTAGCCTTTTCTTTGTGCATGAGGAGATAGTCGTCTTTCATGTGGATGTCACACCCGCACTATGTGGTTTGCCCAAGACTAATTATGTTGCTCCGAATGCTCGGAATATAGTAAATATCCGATAAAAGACGTTATTCATTGGCCTTTCCTTCGAGCAAAATTGAACCCTTGCCACATATGTCGACACATGACCCGTCTCCAATTCTTTCATTGATTTCCGAGAAGTAGGACAAGTTCCCGGTCATTATGGTTGCTAGATCCGTTTTCTAGATACCATATGTCTTCTTGGTTTTCCCCGCTTTCGTAGTTTTTCGGGATTACTTTTTCTTCGTTCAAGAACACCGTCTCTTGAACACACCTTACCACGTATAGAGATGGACCAACATGTATTCTCTCAGCTACATTGACTTGTTCGACTTTCGCTTTACGATCGGGAACACCGAAGCAAATTGACCCATCTTGTCACACCGGTAACAAACAATCTTTGAATAATCTCAACTTTTAACCTTTTGCTTCTCCCCAATTTTCGATGTTTCTTGTGATCCACAGGTGCGTCCTATATCCTCTCGGCCGAGACCACCCCCTCGGCCACGGTATGAACCACATCCCCGACCCCGTGTCAGTACATGGTTTACATGTCTACGGGAGGATTCACTTTTGTGAAACATTAATTTACCTTGATTGTCGGGTTGGAAGTCTTCATCTTACACGTTTTCTTCATATGCCTTTAGACATCCCACAACATCATTGAAGCTAACTATCTTCAAATCAACTGTTTGTTCTAGTGAGGCTACCATGTGGATGAAACGTCTTGGTAACCTAAGAAACTCTTTGAGTAAACAAGTCTCTTCGATCATAGCCCCTAACGAGGCTGCTTTGGAGGAGAGATCGGATAGCTTGCTCGCACCCAAGTCTCTTCGATCATAGCTCCAAACAAGTCTCTTCAAGTTTTCGAACTCTGACATCAAGGTTTCAAGCCATGCTTCACGAACCCGGTCGAAACCCAAGTGACGGGTTTTTAGCGCCTCCCACATCTCTTAGGCCGAATTCATATTTCCCACTTGTAGTATTTTTTTTCTTTGGGTATCGTTTGAAATAAGAGAGCTATAGCCATGTTATTCTTCTTTATATCCTCCCTAGTTCCCGGTTCAATGGCTTCCCAAACACGATGAACATTAAATATTTCTCGGATCAGCATTGTCCAGATTGTGTAGTTAATTACCACAGTTAATATCTGGCGGTTGGGCTGCTGTTCGAAACTCCTTTCACGGGTTCTAACTTATCGCCCATCGATTTATTGTTTTTCCAGCTATAGGTGAGCAGTGTCTTCGGTGGTGGTGGAGTAAAGGTTCTCGGTGAACCTTCTTCTTCCTCCTAGTCTTGCCTCTTGCAAGATTACACCAACCCAAATTGGACTTCCGAACACGTACCGGCATCTTGGCATGGATCCCTAGACTAAGTGCGTGTGTGTTGGAGTGTGTTTTTGTGTGTGAATGATGTTTCAAAGGTTCTAGCCATCGAAATGTATTTATAGGCCAACATCGGACCCATAGCGGACCGTTATGCTAGGGGATGTCGGTCCGCTATGGCCTTCTGCCGCATTTTTGCCTATGAGCCCACGTATCGGACCGTTATGGACTCCTTATTGGACCGCTTAAGGCCATCTATCCATAATGAACCGTTATGGTCCGGATGTCGGTCCGCTATCATACCACGCGTCAAATTTCTAACCGATGAGTCACACGACACGTGTCATCACCCGGTTTATCCCTTCCTCCACACATAGCGGACCGTTATGCCCTGGGATGGCAGTCCGCTGTCCATTCCACTTTCAGATTTTTCAATTTTTGTCCTCTATTTTTGTAGCACATATAATTCAACCCCTAAACTTTTCATTTTGACATATTTAGCCCCTAATTTCTATGTAAAATTCGAGGTGTTACAGTAACTGAAGTGAATTCGAGTGGGCCTGGCTCGGCTCGGTCAGTCTTCTTTTCTGTCGTATAAGTTAAGCCCAAAATATATTCGTTCACACAAAATGAGGTTTGTTTCATGTCAATGGTATAAAACATGCGCTTTCTCGTTCTTTTTTCGATATACCAGAATTTGTTTTGGATTTATTGTCTAAAAAATCATCCAACTATAGTTGTCTTGATTTTGTGTAGAGATGCGTCTAGGTCTTTTTTACCTCGCCCTAAATTGACAAACCATGAGCTGATTTATTTGCTTCGTTTTAACTTAATTATTTTAATTTGAAATGAGCATACACTAGCTAAAACTACACATTTAAAATCTCTTTATATATAATATACACATTTGTCATTCATCAAAACATAAGTACTTGGTAAAAACAACATTTGCACCAAAAGCATTTATTTTTTCCTCCCATTTCGATCTCAGTCAGAATTGAAAAGATAATTTAAATGGCTTAGATTGGATTTCTAACACAAATCATATAAGTTCACATTCCTAGTAAATTCCTTGACGTGTGAGGATAACAAGTTACTATAGTTGCATCTTAAATCTTAGCTCAAGAAAAGTAGTTAGTTAGAATATGGGGGTGGGTGATTCTTGAAAGTTATTGTTTTGAGAGAGTCATGGTAGCTTAAAAGAGTAATAGCACTGCTAGACATTTTATTTTGGACTCACCTTTCTACATCTTTAGTTGATTCCTCGATCATATATGGAATTTGATGCGAATATTACTAAAGTTGGAAACTGAACCTAGTCATGTTTAAGGGATAAATGAAAAATGAGTATATAATACCTCTCTTCTCCTGGTCCTCACCATGACTTCTTGTTTTCATATCTTTTCCTCTATGCGTGAACATGAAACCACTCTCCTAATAGAGACTCATTGCCAACCATGTTCACGCTTCGCATGCATCATGCTGGTTCATAGATCAGAAGCTTCCCATAACTCATCTATATATACCTAAAACCAAGCCATTTTTTATAATCCAACACATGGGTGACTACAAAGGAATGTACGTGAAAAGAAAAGCTAAGTGTCCCTAAGGGATCCTCCGAACATTTCACTGAGATGTTTTATTAGAACTTCTTACTGAAGTGTTTGGGGGAACTCCAAGTGCCACTTGACAAACATGAAAGCAGAAGTGTTTGACATTGGTTCTAATATCAACGCCGCAACACGCGTAACACACTTTTCTATCTATACTGAACCTCCACAACTGCATACTCTCTATTACTACTTATCAACGTTAATGTCACCACCGCAGCACGCGTAACGAAGGCCGTACATAACCACGTTAATGTTATGGTATAACTTTGTTACGTTTAATTTGATTTAAATTCTTTAACTAATGGGAATGGTTGTTTGATATAGAGTTTGTTCCGGCCGCAACACGCGAGGTCACAATTACTAGTTATCTTTATTATATATAATTCGATTAATTACCAGTTTAGCTTTATTATGTAATTATCAGTTTACCATTAGTATATGTAATTATTATCTTTATTATTTTTAATATCTCATTTGTCGTTATTATGTAATTATCACTTTAGCAATAATATATGGATAATTAGCTATAGATATATAATATAGGAGATTGCAAAAACATTTATCGATCTTGATAAACTGAATTACGATTTTTTAAATTCCTTTTTCTTAATGTTCTTGATCTAGTTCTTGATTGATTATGTTTGTTACTTCCACCGCATAAAAAAAGGAACAATATAAACTAAAGAGGAGATCCTACATAATTGTTTAAGCTCAAGTGGTGAATTGATATTAACCAAGAACGAATTAACAAACAATAATTGAATAACTTCTAATCGTTTATTAATCAAGAAATATAACTCAAAAACTTGATTACAATATTAAACTTAACTTGGTTTATATAGCTAACCTATACTCGTTAGATTATAATACGTACTTAATAAATTAAATACAAATATTGTATCCTAATCTAAATCGAGTAGGATTCTCTAATTCTAATTATAATATAGTTTGAAACATAACCAGCTATGACCGACTTGTCAATATTGGCCCCCCAAGTTCTCCGACTTGTGCCTTGGAGTCCGAAAATGCCAACATTCACCCCGTAGTTTCAGACTCGGATTACCGAAATCTTTCACACCACGCATTTCCCTCATCTCCTTGAACTTAATCTTCCCTAGAGCCTTGGTTAAAATGTCGGCCCATTGTTTGTTTCCACTCACATGCTTGACCGCCCCTTCGTCTTGCTCAACACACTCCCGAATATAATGATAATGGGACTTAATGTTTGTAGTCCGTCCATGGATTGGGTTCTTCACGAGTGCAATTTTCGAAATAGAACCTTTTGAGGTGTCTCTCCGGTTAATTCGCTTAGAAGGTTTCTAAGCCATACCGCTTGACATGCAGCCGAACTTGCAACCATGTATTCCGCTTAATAAGATGAAGGTGCTACCGTTTCCTATTTTTGTGAGCACCAAATAATCGGAGAAGAGCCAAAATAGAACACATGTCCCGTACTACTTCTTCCATCATCTTGGTCGATATTGTAACTACTATCACTATAGCCAACAAAATCATATCCACCTTTCTCGTACGAGAGGCGTCTGGTTCTTTTTTCCGTTGCCCTAAATTGACAAACCATGAGCTCAGTCGGTTGCTTCGTTTTAACTTTATAATTTTGATTTGAAATGCGCACCGGAGCATTGCAAATGCTAATTTTACAAAACGTGGATAATCGGTCGTAAAACTTGCGACCGTCATTAACGCTGGCAAATTTTTGATCGTAAATGTCCAGTTTTCTAGTAGTGTAAGTAATATGGAGTACTAGATGTCTGAAACTTGATTTGCCAGCCGGTTAGATAGAATTTGTGGGTGGGTAATTGTTGAAAGTTATTGTTTCGAGAGAGTCAAGGTAGCTTAAAAGAGTAATACCACTGCTAGACATTTTATTTTGGACTCACCCTTCTACATCATTAGTTGATTCATTGATCATTTATGGAATTTGATGCCAATATTAAGATAGTGGAAACTGAACCTAGTCATGTTTAAGGGATAAATGAAGAAATGAGTATATTATACCTCTCTTCTCCTGGTCCTCACCATGACTTATTGTTTTCATATATTTTCCTCTATACGTGAACATCAAAACCACTCTCCTAATAGAGACTCATTGCCAACCATGTTCATGCTTCTCATGCACAGTGGCGATACAGAAAATTTATATAATCCAACACATGGAGTGACTTCAAAGGAATGCAGGTGAAAGAGAAAGCCAAGTGTCCCTAAGGGATCCTCCGAACACTTCACTGCGATGTTTTATTAGAATTTCATACTGAAGTGTTTGGGGGAACTCCAAGTGCCACTTGACAAACATGAAAGCAGAAGTGTTTCACATTGCTTCTAATATGTAAATGACCTCGCTCGACTCATGTAACATCCCTGATTTTCCGATCCTATTTTAGTCTATTTTAATTAATACAATAACAACACTACATTAAATCCTGTACTTGTTCAAACCTATGTCTCATTAATTATTAGCTGAACGTATTTCAATTCAAAGTTTTAAAACTCATAATCACGTGTTTACACCTTCTAAATGTATATATGTATTTATTTTAAATGAATATGTAAATACATATATATTTTGTTAAACTATTTAACAAATTGTAATTTTCATGAAATATAAAATACAATTCTTTATAAAAATATGCAACTAATCAAACAATTAAGATGTCATAAGTTTTATAAATAAAACCAAACGTTTTAAATATTTAAAGTGGTGTTGAACCCCCTTCATACCCTTGAACCCTCAAATTAAACCCCTCTTTAATTCCAATTTGACCCCTTCAAACCTTCAACTTTGACTCTATTTAACCCTGTTTGACTTTCGAAAGTCAAACAAGCCAAGATCTTGCAAATTCACGAAATTAATCGATCAAACCCAACTGGATTGGACCTGCATTGTGTTCTGGATCGATTATCAACTTCACCCCGGCCCAAACAACACACCAAATTGATCAAATGAGCGGTTAATTCAAATATGAAATGGTTTGACTTTGCATAGTCAAAACCATGTTCAATCCGACCCCAAATCAAGGATTTTGAGCGTAATCAATCCCGCAAATCACGCCCTGGTCAATCCCGCATGTATCTAGTACCACAACATGACCCAATTCATTTCTAAACCGTCGAATTCACGCGTAATAGGAGCTTACGACTGTCATCTGTAAACCCGTAATCAAATCATGCAATTATATGAAAATTGAACGAATTAATATACACACACACCGTCGTACAACCCCATTAAAACTCTCAAGAACCAGAGTCACATCCCATTCCACGTCTGGAACCGAATCGAGCATTAAGAACCTCGAGACTGAAATTTTAGCCGTCAGCCTTCAATACCTAACCATATCAGGTAATATTTACATCATTTGATTCGTTTTTACCCATATATCGAAAGCCCCTTAACGATTTGCAGAAACCAATTCGAATCGTGTGAGATTTCTGTAAATTCCTAAGCCCTGTTCTTGCGATTCTGATTTGGGAATTCAGCATGATCCGGTTAACGTTTAAAAAAATTTGGAATCCTATTATGACCAGCGAAACCATCTAGCCCAACCGGTAAGTCACGGCACCGCTAGGCTATGGGCGTGGGTTCGAAACCCACAGCCCGCGACCGGCCTGTTTTTCTTTTGCACCTCATTTAAACAAAACTCGGCCATTTTAATGATGGGTTTAGACCCACCCAAAACCAGTTCTGTAATGAAAGTATCCTCTGGTCTAGTGGTTCAGTCACCCGACCCACACACCCTAGACCCGGGTTTGAGTCCCTGTGGTCTATATAATTTTTAAAACCCGTTTGTAACAGAATAAAGTCAGATTTATTTTATTTTATAAACTCCAAAAATTTTATAAAAATTTATTTTATAAACCTTACAATATTTGTAACAGAATAAAGTCAGATTTATTAATTTTCAATATATATTCAGTTTTATTACGAATTTAATTGTTAAACTTGTATATTAAATTTTTAAAATAAAAACTTAAATATTTAAATTAATTTCCAAATAAAAGCATTTGTTTTTTTATAAAGTAATAAAATGTCAAATTTATTTAAAGCAATCAAATACTTATTTTTAAATGATAAATAAATATATAAATATATTTATTATAACCTACAAAGTTAAATGTATATTTATTATTAAGCTTTATACATAAATATTATTTACAGAACTTTATATCTACGCATCTTTATAATTAAATAAATAAAGTAAAAATTAATTATTTAATTTATATAATACACACACTATTTTTATAACTAAATAAATAAATAACAATTATTTAATGTTATTTAGTTATTCAAACCCAAACCTTAACTTCAATCATTTTAAACTATTCATGTCAAACTTTCGTTTTATAAAAACACCCATTCAAGTACAAATACAATAACCTACACACTTCCTTTCAAACTACAACTCAAACCCTTCGTACACACATCCAATCCAATCCTAGACTTAGACATAGACTTTTGTACACGCTATTAATTTCATATGCATTACACACTAGGTTAACGTGGTGAGTTGCAAGGATCACTTTGCGACCTAGTCTCGTGTGCTAGCTACACCATCGAATCATGTGAGTATTACATAGCCCCTTTTCACACTTTTACATTTTTGGGGTGAAACATGAACACTATACACACAATGATTTACATTTACACAAACTACACAAATACAAATCCAGTTTACATTCATGTGTGCAAATTTGAGCTTTATGTTTGAGTACTAGGTGTGTTAACTGTTTATATGCAATTCATGTGCAATCATTAACTATTCAAGCCGACGGTTAACAATGATAGATCTATTGAGTCTGACAAACCCACCCAGATTGGGGTGATTGTTACCGACAACACAATTTGCATGTCAGTTACAAAGGTTTGATTGTACTTTGGTTACACAATAGTAGCTCCCCATAAATGCCTTATTTTATCATGTTATGTAAGGATTTGTTTATTCACACCTATATACTATCTATGTACAAACCTGTGTATGCTCACCAACTTTTTAGTTGACCTTATTTTATTCATGTTTCAGGTGCTAATGTATGATTTTGATCAAGACTTGCTACATATAAGTTTTGGACCTAGTTAATTTTAATAAAGGATTGATGTATTCCATTTTATGTAATTGGTTTGATTTTGGTTTGTTTTGAATCTATACAATGAATTTGAATGATTAATATATTTCAATTTAGTCAACCTTGTGCTCATGAACAGTCTACATGTCCAGCCCCGATGTTTCCGCCGTCGGTTGGGGTGTGACAGATTGGTATCAGAGCCTTGGTTATAGGGAACTAGGTTATTAGACACTTTTGACCTAGACTATAACCTTAGGACACCCATACAATGCCATGCTACTACATGCTACATGATTTCTTCTTGTGTGAATATTCCTACATACTATCATAAGTAAATACACTACCTGATACAATATTTAATAAGTTATGTGTCACACTGCCTGATAATTGTTGTGCTATATTCATGCTATCTATTTGATTCATTTAAGTGCTATCCTAAGTTTTAACACACACTTATACACACTTAGCTTTTCATGCGCCCTTAAACTCACACATATAATATCACCACCCATTGTGATCTAAATCTAAGCTATTGGGCCTAATGCCCATTAATAATAAACAAGAAGCCCACTCACCCTTCAAGAAGAAGAAGCTTACTACGATATATAAGCCTCACTTTCGGGCCTCAAAGCCTAGTCCACAACAATTCTTATCATGACCATGAGCCCAACAATAGTACTATTAATACATGATGGCTGGAAGAGTGTGTAGGCCCATGAGGGATTCTGGCTAAGGAAAGACAGAGTACTTAAGTGTGTCTTAGTGACCTACCCATCTTTCCTGGGAATTCTCCTCAGGGATGCATTGCTTATAGGTCAAGTGTATTTCTAAAATACTATTGTGAAGACTCGGTGTTATGACTAGTCAAACTCTAAACCTATGAGAACTCCTATATCTAACACTCAGTATTTCATTATCACTTACAACCTTTTCATTGTTTTCCTGCTAGAAATGGACTCCTACTCTCCTTCCTCCCCGGTATACCATCCCGGAGCAGAGTCTAATTGGGAAGAAGACATTGGGTCACCTGTGTATCGGTCACCAACACCCCCAGCTGCCAGGCCAAGGTTTGACGTAAGGGCAGATTGGGCTAGGAACACCGGCCCAAGACTTCAAACACCTAGATCACCCCCATTAAGAGATCCGTATTTGGTGCCCGACCCGTATCATCCTAACCCTTGGGTAAGGCATACCATGGCACCCACTAGTGCTATGGGAATTCCAATCAATGACATTCACCAATATGTGAGGACCTCAGAGTTTGAGAGGCAAAGGATGGAGCACGAGGTAATACACGACTTGCAAGGACAGAGAATGGATACCCTAGTGAATCAATTAGGGTACCAAAAGGAGTTAATTTCCATCCTCGAAAAAGAAATGCTTGAGAATCGCACGGAAACAACTAGAGCTGAAGGCAGATCGACTACCCGAATAACCATAGCGGTGCTCGTCTTGGTGATTATTTTCCTGCTAGTGGGAAACTACCAGAGACGTTAGCAGAAATTTCTATTTATTGTCTTTAAATTTTCAGTTTGAGAACCATTTCCCTATGTTTTGAATGATGTTTAACATTTCAACATTTAATAAATTTTATATAATCCGACTCTAAAGTTATTAATAATCGATTTGACACGTTGAGCGTGAATTACACCCACCATATTTTCATCAAAATTTTCCTTCTTCATTCAACACGATTTAGTGCACTACCGGCAATCTCCTTCGTAAACAAATAATCATATTAGATTTAAACAACCTCGTTATTTTCAAACCAAACGTTTATCAAACTTTTAAAAGAGTATCAGAAATATAAATTTCCCATAAACATTTTCACTTTGCAAGGAAACTTAACACAGCCTATTTTATAAAAAATATTACTTCAAATTGATAAATAAGTATGATTTTCCTCATTAAAGTAATTATTTCTAAAACTTTCCTAAATTAATATACAACTACTTGTTTAGCCATTAATTTCTCTTAAAAAAAATATTCTTCTTATAATAATTGAAAATATAATAAAAGGGTTTTCCTATAAATTTTCCATTTATTTAGATTATTCAACTCATTAGTTTCACTACCTTATATATATCTACAAACAAGAACAAATTACAAATACCTATTTTCAAACAAAATCGGCTATTCATAAACACATTACTCAGAATATTTTCAGAACCTCCTCATTATCTTGCACCTTCAGTGATATATGAGGGGACTTGCCACTTCAAGAGACGACCCATTTCGCGTAGACGTTAACCATCCCTACAAACCTCAACGAGATTTAAAGAGCTTGAACCTAACTACCACATTTTACACGAACGCCAAACAACACGCTTCTCCGCAACACTTGATCACATACAAAACTCATTAGCATATGTCACACACGAAATTCAATAACTTACGTACGCACATTCACATGATACACAACACGATCACATAATAAATGAAACTAGTTTATTTGCAAATCACAATTTACTAGATTGATTATTTAACACATGAAACTTGTTTATTTGCAATGCACATGCTACTGGATTGAACACAAAATACATAAAACTTGGTTGTTTGCAATATATATGATACATAACAATTGTTTGTTTGATATATAATACTAGATTGATCACATTAAACATGAAACTCATTTGGCTACAAAGTACATGATACTAAATTGTGCACATTATACAATATGCATGATACTGAATTGTTTAAATTATACATGAAAACTTATGTGGATTATAAAATACAGGATACTAAGTTGTTAACATCGTACATGATATTTATTTCTTACCATACACATGATACTAAATTGTTCACATTACACATGAAACCTATTTGATTACAAGCTACATGACACTAGATCATACATGAAACTTGTGTGTTTACATTATACACGAAACTAAGTTACTTACAATTGTTGCAATTGATTGATCTCATTATACACAAAGAATGGTCATACACTTTGTTCTCCGAAGTTGTAAGCTATAACACATCGAAGCTACTCGGGGTTTGTCGTATTCTTGTTCAAACACGAGGAAGCTGTAACACTTTAAAACAACTCGGTGTTTGACGTATTCTTGTTCAAACACAAGTAAGCTATGGAACTTTCAGTTATACTACCTTATTACTCTTTAGTTGCTAACTGACCTGCCTACTTAAGGACATAGTTACTTTTAGCAACTCATATGTGAAAACAATAGACATTAACTAAGTGAAATTTGTGTCCCCTCTTGACCCGCACACAACTGAAGGATCTATACGGACCATACGATGATTCGAGTAATTACGGGTGCACACGGAATTATAAGAATCAGCGCATGGAAAAGATAACAAATTTTGTCGTGTGTTGTGACCTAGAACCTATCGTGATAACTAACAACGAATCTAATGTGATATGACAAGAGCATGGTGGATACGCCGATGGTACTTCCTATATATAAGTGCTCTATCATATTATCAGAAGTAGCGCTGTTCGTGTCACGTGAAGTTTTGACCTAGACCAATGTTTGTGAAACCTCTTACCCCATGACAATTTTGAGCATATTAGACTAAATCTTAAACAAACCCTAATTGTCAATATCCTATCAAATCCATTCCAAGTAATGCAATTCACCCTTTAAAAATCCAAATTATTACTCGACGATCCCCCCCTTAAATATATTCATTATCATCATTCATATCAGACCTTGAGTATCAGGCCTAAACCATGTCATCAGTTACACTCCCGAGAATCTAACAGTCAAAACTCATCGAAAATCCAAACCGTCACCTTCCCTGGTTAGTAGCCTCCATTAGTTAAATTTCGGGACGAAATTCCCTTAACATGGGGAGACTGTAACATCCCTGATTTTTCGATCCTATTTTAGTCTATTTTAATTAATACAATAACAACACTATATTAAATCATGTACTTGTTCAAACCTATGTCTCATTAATTATTAGCTGAACGTATTTCAATTCAAAGTTTTAAAACTCATAATCACGTGTTTACACCTTCTAAATGTATATATGTATTTATTTTAAATGAATATGTAAATACATATATATTTTGTTAAATTATTTAACAAATTGTAATTTTCATGAAATATAAAATACAATTCTTTATAAAAATATGTAACTAATCAAACAATTAAGATGTCATAAGTTTTATAAATAAAACCAAACATTTTAAATATTTAAAGTGGTCTTGAACCCCCTTCATACCCTTGAACCCTCAAATTAAACCCCTCTTTAATTCCAATTTGACCCCTCCAAACCTTCAACTTTGACTCTATTTAACCCTGTTTGACTTTTGAAAGTCAAACAAGCCAAGATCTTGCAAATTCACGAAATTAATCGATCAAATCCAACTGGATTGGACATGCATTGTGTTCTGGATCGATTATCAACTTCACCCCTGCCCAAACAACACACCAAATTGATCAAATGAGCGGTTAATTCAAATATGAAACGGATTTTGAGCGTAATCAATCCCGCAAATCACGCCCTGGTCAATCCCGCATGTATCTAGTACCACAACATGACCCAATTCATTTCTAAACCGTCGAATTCACGCGTAATAGGAGCTTACGGCTGTCATCTTTAAACCCGTAATCAAATCATGCAATTATATGAAAACTGAACGAATTAATATACACACACACCGTCGTACAACCCCATTAAAACTCTCAAGAACCAGAGTCACATCCCATTCCGCGTCTGGAACCGAATCGAGCATTAAGAACCTCGAGACTGAAATTTTAGCCGTCGGCCTTCAATACCTAACCATATCAGGTAATATTTACATCATTTGATTCGTTTTTACCCATATATCGAAAGCCCCTTATCGATTTGCAGAAACCAATTCGAATCGTGTGAGATTTCTGTAAATTCCAAAGCCCTGTTCTTGCGATTCTGATTTGGGAATTCAGCATGATCCGGTTAACGTTTAAAAAAATTTGGAATCCTATTATGACCGGCGAAACCATATAGCCCAGCCAGTAAGTCACGGCACTGCTAGGCTAGATGGCGTGGGTTCGAAACCCACGGCCCACCGGCCTGTTTTTCTTTTGCGCCTCATTTAAACAAAACTCGGCCCTTTTAATGATGGGTTTAGACCCACCCAAAACTAGTTCTGCAACGAAAATATCCTCTGGTCTAGTGGTTCAGTCACCCGACCCACACACCCCAGACCCGGGTTCGAGTCCCTGTGGTCTAATTAATTTTTAAAACCCGTTTTTACAACTCCAAAAATTTTATAAAAAATTATTTTATAAACCTTACAATATTTGTAACAGAATAAAGTCAGATTTATTAATTTTCAATATATATTCAGTTTTATTACGAATTTAATTGTTAAACTTGTATATTAAATTTTTAAAACAAAAACTTAAATATTTAAATTAATTTCCAAATAAAAGCATTTGTTTTTTTTTTTTAAAGTTATAAAATGTCAACTTTATTTAAAGCAATCAAATACTTATTTCTAATTGATAAATAAATATATAAATATATTTATTATAACCTACAAAGTTAAATGTATATTTATTATTAAGCTTTATACATAAATATTATTTACACAACTTTATATCTACGCATATTTATAATTAAATAAATAAAGTAAAAATTAATTATTTAATTTATATAATACACACACTATTTTTATAACTAAATAAATAAATAACAACTATTTAATGTTATTTAGTTATTCAAACCCAAACCCTAACTTCAATCATTTTAAACTATTCATGTCAAACTTTCGTTTTATAAAAACACCCATTCAAGTACAAATACAATAACCTACACACTTCCTTTCAAACTACAACTCAAACCCTTCGTACACACATCCAATCCAATCCTAGACTTAGACATAGACTTTTGTACACGCTATTAATTTCATATGCATTACACACTAGGTTAACGTGGTGAGTTGCAAGGATCACTTTGCGACCTAGTCTCTCGTGCTAGCTACACCCTCGAATCATGTGAGTATTACATAGCCCCTTTTTACACTTTTACATTTTTGGGGTGAAACATGAACACTATACACACAATGATTTACATTTACACAAACTACACAAATAATAGCTCGCCATAAATGCCTTATTTTATCATGTTATGTAAGGATTTGTTTATTCACGCCTATATACTATCTATGTACAAACATGTGTATGCTCACCAACTTTAGTTGACCTTATTTTATTCATTATTGAGGTGATAATGTGTGGTTTTGATCAAGACTTGCTACATATAAGTTTTGGACCTAGTTAATTTTAATAAAGGATTGATGTTTTCCATTTTATGTACTTGGTTTGATTTTGGTTTGTTTTGAATCTATACAATGAATTTGAATGATTAATATATTTCAATTTAGTCAACTTTGTGCACATAAACAGTCTACATGTCCTGCCCCGACGTTTCCGCCGTCGGTTGGGGTGTGACAACTCGGATCTGTTTGTGACTACACTTTTTTTAGTAAATGCATGGCTTAAATAGTTATCACATAAATTACCAACACCAATGAGATATAAGGCCACATGATCATATTCTTCATGTGAAGAGATGAGACTGCAATCTCCACTCATATGTCAAGAACTAGTTCATTGAATACCACTGTGCACACTTCCCTATGTCAGAAGCTCCCAATATTATCATGCACTCGGTACTCAGTATCTCAAGGACCCAAGATTTTTAGCATCAAACATTTGTCCTTTTAGCCACATAGGAACAATGTTGATGTTCGCTTAGTTTGAGTAATAATTGTTAACAGAAGTTATTTTGATTTTGGGATGACAGGAGTTGTGAGAAACTTTCTCCGTTATAAACTATTATTGTTGTTTAAATCTTCTAGTTCTTTCTTCAAATGCTTTGTCGTTAACACTAATAGAATCACCAATCACATATGTTGATGATGAATTATAAAGTTGTTTTACTGGATGGGGTTCTCAATGCTCATTGTTACTTATGGTGAATATGTACATCCTTAGATTATGTAAAATTTATTATTTCCCTTTGGATCATATAGCTATTTTACACACGTTCGCCTCGTCATGAATAATTTTCGCTTGAATAAACTTTCAACTATTTTTTAAATAGCTCGCTTGAAATAGACTCTATTGTAAATGAGTTGGCTCGGCATTACTCTATATGTAACTGAAGTGAATTAGAGCCGGCCTGGTTCGGCTCGATCCGTCTTCTTTTCGGTCGTATAAGTTATGCCCAAAATACATTCGTTCACACAAAATGAGGTTTGTTTCATGTCAATGGTATAAAACATGCGCTTTCTCGTTCTTTTTTCGATATACCAGAATTTGTTTTGGATTTATTGTCTAAAAAATCATCCAACTACAGTTGTCTTGATTTTGTGTAGAGAGGCGTCTAGGTCTTTGTTACCTCGCCCTAAACTGACAAACCATGAGCTGATTTGTTTGATTCGTTTTAACTTAATTATTTTAATTTGAAATGAGCATACACTAAGATTACACATTTAAAATCTCTTTATATATAAGATACACATTTGTCATTCATCAAAATATAAGTACTTGGTAAAAACCACATTTGCACCAAAAGCATTTATTTTTTCCTCCCATTTCGATCTCAGTCAGAATTAGAAAGGATAATTTAAATGGCTTAGATTGGATTTATAACACAAATCACATTCCTAGTAAATTCCTTGACGTGTGAGGATAACAAGTTACTATAGTTTTTTTTTGAACGACGAACATTGAATGTTGTGACGTCGCACCTCCCGTCACATGGGAGAGACTCGTCCAACTCCGGCCAATATGTTGTTTTAACCGGGCCCATCTGACGTCAGAGTTGGAGAGCATCCAAGGAAAAATCCCACTGAATACGGCCCCTTTCGGGCTTGAGGGAGAGCCGAGGCTCGAACCCTGGATCGACGTGGGTAAAACCCTGGTGTATCAGGCTAAGAACTAGGCCTCATTTACATGTCTCAGAAATTAATGGTGGTAACAGGGATTGAACCCGGGTCCCTTGGGATTTCATGCCTCATCTCAACCACTACACCACAACCTCTTTGGCAACAAGTTACTATAGTTGCATCTTAAATCTTACCGCAAGAAAAGTAGTAATTTCGGATTTATTAGCTAGTGAAAATACATGTTACATAAAAGTATTGGTTAATTTAGTATCGTCCACAATTTCTTTTTATTTAATTGGTTAAGGTCCTACAAAAACTCGATTGACAATTTTCTGTGAATAAAACAAAAAAAAAGCAAAATAAAAACATAACTTTTACTCTCACGACCTAAAGATTTGCCAGCTAGTTAGTGAGAATATGTGGGTGGGTGATTCTTGAAAGTTATTGTTTCGAGAGAGTCATGGTAGCTTAAAAGAGTAATAGCACTGCTAGACATTTTATTCTGGACTCACATTTCTACATCTTTAGTTGATTCCTCGATCATATATGGAATTTGATGCCAATATTACTAAAGTTGGATACTGAACCTAGTCATGTTTAAGGGATAAATGAAAAATGAGTATATAATACCTCTCTTCTCCTGGTCCTCACCGTGACTACTTGTTTTCATATCTTTTTCTCTATACGTGAACATGAAACCACTCTACTAATAGAGACTCATTGCTAACCATGTTCACGCTTCTAATGCATCATGCTGGTTCATAGATCAGAAGCTTCCCATAACTCATCTATATATACCTAAAACCAAGCCATTTTTTATAATCCAACACATGGGGTGACTACAAAGGAATGCAGGTGAAAAAAAAGCCAAGTGTCCCTAAGGGATCCTCCGAACACTTCACTGAGATGTTTGATTAGAACTTCTTACTGAAGTGTTTGGTGGAACTCTAATTGCCACTTGACAAACATGAACGTAGAAGTGTTTGACATTGCTTCTAATATCATCGCCGCAACACACTTTTCTATCTATACTGAACCGTCACAACTGCATACTCTCTATTAGTACTTAACAACGTTAATGTCATTACCGCAGCACGCGTAACGAGGGCCGTACATAACCATGTTAATGTCACGGTATAACTTTGTTACGTTTATTTTGTTTAAATTCTTTAACTAATGGGAATGGTTGTTTGATATAGAGTTTGTTTCGGCCGCAACGCGCATGGTCACAATTACTAGTTATCTTTATTATATATAATTCGATTAATTACCAGTTTAGCTTTATTATGTAATTATCAGTTTACCATTAGTATATGTAATTATTATCTTTATTATTTTTAATATCTCATTTGTCGTTATTATGTAATTATCAATTTAGCAATAGTATATGGATAATTAGCTATAGATATATAATATAGGAGATTGCAAAAAACATTTATCGATCTTGATAAACTGAATTTCGATTTTTGAAATTCCTTTTTCTTAATGTTCTTCATCTAGTTCTTGATTGATCATGTTTGTTACTTCCACCGCATAAAAAAAGTAACACTATAACCTAAAGAGGAGATCCTACATAATTGTTCAAGCTCAAGTGGTGAATTGATATTAACCAAGAACGAATTAACAAACAATAATTGAATAACTTCTAAACGTTTATTAATCAAGAAATATAACTCAAAAACTTGATTACAATATTAAACTCAACTTGGTTTATAGAGCTAAACCTATACTCGTTATATTATAATACGTACTTAATAAATTAAATACAAATATTGTATCCTAATCTAACTCGAGTAGGATTCTCTAATTCTAATTATAATATAGTTAGAAACATAACCAACTATGACCGACTTGTCAATATTTGCCCCCCAAGTTCTCCGACTTGTGCCTTGGAGTCCGAAAATGCCAACATTCACCCCGTAGTTTCAGACTCGGATTACCGAAATCTTTCACACCACTCATTTCCCTCATCTCCTTGAACTTAATCTTCCCTAGAGCCTTGGTTAAAATGTCGGCCCGTTGTTTGGTTCCACTCACATGCTTGACCGCCCCTTCGTCTTGCTCAACACACTCCCGAATATAATGATAATGGGACTTAATGTGTGTAGTCCGTCCATGGATCGGGTTCTTCACGAGTGCAAGTTTTGAAATAGAACCTTTTGAGGTGTCTCTCCGGTTAATTCGCTTAGAAGGTTTCTAAGCCATACCGCTTGACATGCAGCCGAACTTGCAACCATGTATTCCACTTAATAAGATGAAAGTGCTACCGGGTCCTATTTTGTGAGCACCAAATAATCGGAGAAGAGCCGATATAGAACACATGTCCCGTACTACTTCTTCCATCATCTTGGTCGATATTGTAACTACTATCACTATAGCCAACAAAATCATATCCACCTTTCTCGTACGAGAGGCGTCTGGTTCTTTTTTCTTTATAATTTTAATTTTATTTTATCTTTAATTTTTATTGCAAAATTTATATCTGGGTCACCCTTTTACCGACGACATGTCGTCGATAATTGTTTAAAACTAATAAAAAAGTTTTACAAATTTTAATAAAAATTTAGATTTTTACAAATAACAATTGAACTAATAAACTGAAAACCTGTTCATACATTCTAAACCATTCAAATAATACATAAAGAATTCCACAAAATATACAAACATGTCAAGTTAATACAAACCATTCAAATTAAATGTTACAAAGAGTTCCGAGCCCAATATATTAAACATCACCTATTCTGTATATACATACATCTATTCCCATGTTTTAAATAAGCCTATACGTCCATAATAACCCATATAAAATTCAGGTAAGAATGTGATCTAATTTTCACCGATTGCGCAAGGAATTGAAGGTGGATCTTTAGCTTTGTCATAAGGAGTGATGTTTTGTAAGCATTGATCTTGAAATGTATGCCTACATGGAAGAATTGCAACTGGTTGTGGCACCACAGGTTGGGACACCAGGCCTTCTGATGTTAAAGCAAGGTGCCTCTTTCATTTGAAGCACTTGTATCCACTCAATTTAGAAGTTGCATTAGGACCTGCGAACAATCAAAGTCATTACCATGAAAGAAACACTTCAAACGAGTCGAAAGTCACACTATTTTTTTCATGCCTATAACCTAGTAAATTGCTTAACACTGATATTTATAGGAATTAAAAAAAATTAACAAAAAGTGTTTCGGGTGAACTCAACCAGACCTGACCCATTTCAAAACATACAAAAATTAGCCATTATAATCCATTACCTAGGACAACTAAACCCGTCCGTATTTCCCACGACATCTAACAATATTGTTACCATATAGTCAAAGAGAAGAGATCTAGAGTTATCAACTAAGCTAGTGCACAGTCAGTTGGAAATGTGTTTATACTAAATTTGGGTTATTTTTAATCTCAAACGGGTTAAATAAAAAATAAACTACAATAGGAACAGGTCAAACAGGTTGAACAAGTCGGAAGTCACCCATAGTGCATTTTCCGTGAAGAAGACATAATTTTTGAATAACTGTAACTATTGAAACTTCAGCAAATGTGTACCTGATACCACCTAGACCAATGTAATTCATGACTGCAAATTCCAGGAGGCCATTGGGAGGGGAAGCAATACTTTGTAATTTATAAAGATCAAAGCCTAAGAATGGGAACATGATTTCTTTTTGTAACCTAAGAATGTCACCAATTTAGACAATCATAACTTTATAATTTATAAAGATCAATGCCTTATATAGTTTGTAAGTTGTAACAGAAGGCAATACTTATATATTATTCAATTTATATTGCTACATCAGCAAAGCCCAACCGAATCAACTAATGTAGACTGTAGAAAGCTTCCGTATTACAAGTATCAAACATAGAAATAGAATACATAGTTAACATTGTTTACTAACAGAGCTTGAAAGAATAACATGACAATATAGTTTATTATATTGGTTGTGTATATCTAGTTATGGTTTAGTCAATTAAGTAGCTTATTGGTCAAGTTATGTTTGGTATAAATAGGGGTAAAGTTTATTCATTGTTCATGGTTTTTTTATTTGGTATTGAATATTATTAAGAAAGAGTCATGGTGTGTTACCTTGTACGAATGAGTATGTGCTGCATTGTTTAAACTATGACCTGTATCAATAAAACAAAAAAAAAACGATATGAAGAAGAACAACTGTACCTGAAAGTTAAAGCCCACAAGGAGTAAGAAAGCAGACATAGTAACAGCAACAAGAACTTTTTTGTAAAGATGAGTGCTTTTTTATAGTTTGTAACAAAAGGTAATCCTTGTATTGTATTCAATATATAAGTTTTACCTTTAGATGTAAATATAAAGTTATAGCTACATCAGCAAAAGCCCAACCGCATCCTCACCTGAAAATTGAAAGTGGGAATTGAAGGTTTCTAAAATGCAAGTGTCAAGTAGATATCACTGAGTATGTTTACATACCACAGGATAAGGTTTCTAAAATGCAAGTAAAATCTCTCAAATCTGTTTAGAAACGTAGTAAAGGAACATGAACATTTGAAAGAGCTATTGACAATGAGTGATAGCTAAGTTTCAGGTTTTACCTCAGTTAGTTCTTTAAATTTGGATGTCGCTTCAAATTTAGCCTTCTTAAGTTCCTCCTGCATATGAATATACATGTAAAGACATTGCATGTATTCGTATTCACATCAATATATCAAACACCGCTACTGTGGCCAAACCACAGCAATTTTTAGAGTGCGCTCAGTTTTATGAAGTTTGGTGTTCTGTTCATCAACAATTTGTTGAAGCTGAAACAAAAGATAGAATAACAAAACAAAATTGTATAAGGCTTGAACTTAACCAACCCACCAAACTGCCACAAAAAAAGAAGATTAAACAAACGCAGGACTAAAAAGGACCATTAACAGAAATCAATATAGATGGTTTGGCAAGAAGACCATCACAAGATGTTTCAGGAAACAATATTAAATAGTTAATTCTTATAAATTAGTAATAATTAACTGAATATATAGGTTCTTGATGTTGAGCATTAATAATAAGAAAATAAAAAAAAAACAAAAAATAAGTGATTTAACCTACCTATAAGCCAGTGGCACTTATCTTCTCTACAAGTTGATCTACAGTCACATTGTTTGGAGCACATACCAGAACCTGATTTTAAGTTGCATAATCATCATCAAAATCATTAACACTATCAATATAATATAATGAAAGAGATAATACCTGCCCTTGTCCTTGTTTAGCCATATGATAAACAAGTGCATCAGAAGTGACTGTTGTAAAATGCAATTAAATTTGGAGTGTTAGTTGATAAAGAATCACATAAGCATAAAGAAAGGGGTCAGCAACAAAGTTACATGGAACCTAGAGTTAGTAACTAAACCACAGGTCATAATTGGGTTTGCCTGCAACATTCAAATCAAGACCCATTTCATACATTACATATACCAACTAAAATTACTCAATTTCTTTTATTAAATTGATTCCCAACTCAGATAAATCATGTTGTACCCTTTTCAAACATCTAAATCCACAAAAAATACCAATCTTTTTTAAAACTAATTATGGGATTCAAATATAAATACCAAAGAACAGTGATACCCACTTCATATATCACTAAATCCTGGAAAGAAATCCCAATATCTTTGACTAATTGCTAAGTTTTTGGTCTAATCCTTAACATCATAAAACCACAAACTGTTTGAAGATTAGAGATGCCTAAATCTTGGTGAGTGAACACCTTAATTGTGTTTTAAAAGATGATATAATCAAAATACATAAAAACACAATTGAGAATTGAAGCAATTACACATCTTAACATATTTACCTTAGGTTTGGGATTTTTAGAGGAATAACAATAATAATAGCTTTGATTTGAACAGAATAAGATAACCACCACATCCTCGCCTGAAAATTGAAACAGGGAATTGAAGGAGGAGGAAACCCTGGATCTGGAAATGGTTAGAAGAAAAAAGAAGTAGGAGTACTTGTAAAAGAGGCTCACCAACCCGCCGTCTCTTCGCATCCGCCTCCTTAGACAAAGCAACCTCTCCAAATCGATCTGCCGCGTAATTGAAGAATCGGTGGAGGTGGTGGTGGTGTAGGGGGCGAGAGGAATTTGATGTGGAAAAGGGGGAGAAATGAGGTATTTTCGTTTCACCATCAAGGATATTAGCAGGTCAAATAGTCTCGACGACGTGTCGTCGAGTTAGAGTCAAGTTTTTAATTAATTTAATTATTAATGTAATTATTAAATAAAAAATGATTTTTTATGAAATACCTATCTCGACGACATGTCGTCGAGAATAGGTAATTTTCAGAAATAAAAAATAACAATTATTCCACCGGGCAAAAAAAAAGAAAGAAACAATAATAATTCTCAATTTCGACGACATGTCGTCGAGAAAAGGTTTGGATGAGCGCGAAAACTTTTCAGTCATTCCCGCTTGACCATCAACGACGACATGTCGTCGAGAAAAGGTGAAAAAAGTCAAAAAGTGTAAACCGACCATCTACGACGACATGTCGTCGGTATTGCATGACCAAAAACGACGACAAATGTCGTCGGTATTGCTCCGACGAAACTGCTAACTTTTCTTGTAGCGTGGTAAAAACCACAATTGCACCCACAAGCATTTATTTTTTCCTCCCATTTCAATCTCGGTCAGAAATAGAAAGGTTAATTTAAATGGCTTAGATTGGATTTCTAACCCAAATCATACAAGTTCACATTCCTAGTAAATTCCTTGATGTATGAACCTAAAAATTGCTATATTTGCGTCTTAAATTATTTTCTACAATCAGAAACGAACTCACTTAATCTTATCGCAAGAAAAGTAGTAATTTATTATTTATGTGCTAGTGAAAATACATGTTACGAAAAAGTATTGTTTCTCTACTATAAATTGTGGTTGATTTAGAACCGTCCACGATTGCCTTTTATTCAACTGGTTAATGTCCTACAGAAACTCGATTGACAATCTTCTGTGAATAAAACAGTAAAAAAACAAAATAGAAACATAACTCTTACTCTCACAACCTAAAGATTTTTATATATTCGATGGCAAATGTTTTTTTGTAATCAGGTAGAAAAAAAATTGGATACAATGGCGCACCGGTGGCAAATGCTAATTTTACAAAACGTGGCTAATCGGTCGTAAAATTTGCGACCGTCATTAACGGTGGCAAATTTATGATCGTAAATACCCAGTTTTCTAGTAGTGTAAGTAATATAGAGTACTAGATGTCTGAAACTTGATTTGCCAGCTGGTTAGATAGAATTTGTGGGTGGGTAATTGTTGAAAGTTATTGTTTCGAGAGAGTCAAGGTAGCTTAAAAGAGTAATACCACTGCTAGACATTTTATTTTGGACTCACCCTTCTACATCTTTAGTTGATTCCTTGATCATATATGGAATTTGATGCCAACATTAAGATAGTGGAAACTGAACCTAGTCATGTTTAAGGGATAAATGAAGAAATGAGTATATTATACCTCTCTTCTCCTGGTCCTCACTTGTTTTCAGATATTTTCCTCTATACGTGAACATCAAAACCACTCTCCTAATAGAGACTCATTGCCAACCGTGTTCATGCTTCTCATACACAGTGACGGATACAGAAAATTTATATAATCCATTTCATGGAGTGACTTCAAAGGAATGCAGGTGAAAGAAAAAGCCAAGTGTCCCTAAGGGATCCTCCGAACACTTCACTGCGATGTTTTATTAGAATTTCTTACTGAAGTGTTTGGGAGAACTCCAAGTGCCACTTGACAAACATGAAAGCAGAAGTGTTTGACATTGCTTCTAATATGTAAACGACCTCGCTCGACTCAGATCTGTTTGTGACTACACTTTTTTTAGTAAATGCATGGCTTAAATAGTTATCACATAAATTACCAACACCAACGAGATATAAGGCCACATGATCATATTCTTCATGTGAAGAGATGAGACTACAATCTCCAATCATATGTCAAGAACTAGTTCATTGAATACCACTGTGCACACTTCCCTATGTCAGAAGCACCCAATATTATCATGCACTCGGTACTCAATATCTCAAGGACCCAAGATTTTTAGCATCAAACATTTGTCTTTTTAGCCACCTAGGAACAATGTTGATGTTCGCTTAGTTTGAGTAATAATTGTTAACAGAAGTTATTTTGATTTTGGGATGACAGGAGTTGTGAGAAACTTTTTCAGTTATAAACTGTTACTGTTGTTTAAATCTTCTAGTTCTTTCTTCAAATGCTTTGTCGTTAACACTAATAGAATCACCAATCACATATGTTGATGATGAATTATAAAGTTGTTTTACTGGATGGGGTTCTCAATGCTCATTGTTACTTATGGTGAATATGTACATCCTTAGATTATGTAAAATTTATTATTTCCCTTTGGATCATATAGCTATTTTACACACGTTCGCCTCGTCATGAATAATTTTCGCTTGAATAAACTTTCAACTATTTTTTAAATAGCTCGCTTGAAATAGACTCTATTGTAAATGAGTTGGCTCGGCATTACTCTATATGTAACTGAAGTGAATTCGAGCCGGCCTGGTTCGGCTCGGTCCGCCTTCTTTTCGGTCGTATAAGTTAAGCCCAAAATACATTCGTTCACACAAAATGAGGTTTGTTTCATGTCAATGGTATAAAACATGTGCTTTCTCGTTCTTTTTTCGATATACCCGAATTTGTTTTGGATTTATTGTCTAAAAAATCATCCAACTACAGTTCTCTTGATTTTGTGTAGAGAGGCGTCTAGGTCTTTGTTACCTCGCCCTAAATTGACAAACCATGAGCTGATTTGTTTGATTCGTTTTAACTTAATTATTTTAATTTGAAATGAGCATACACTAAGATTACACATTTAAAATCTCTTTATATATAAGATACACATTTGTCATTCATCAAAATATAAGTACTTGGTAAAAACCACATTTGCACCAAAAGCATTTATTTTTTCCTCCCATTTCGATCTCAGTCAGAATTAGAAAGGATAATTTAAATGGCTTAGATTGGATTTATAACACAAATCACATTCCTAGTAAATTCCTTGACGTGTGAGGATAACAAGTTACTATAGTTGCATCTTAAATCTTACCGCAAGAAAAGTAGTAATTTCGGATTTATTTGCTAGTGAAAATACATGTTACATAAAAGTATTGTTTACTATACATTGTGGTTAATTTAGTATCGTCCACAATTGCTTTTTATTCAATTGATTAAGATCCTACAGAAACTCGATTGACAATTTTCTGTGAATAAAATAAAAAAAAGCAAAATAAAAACATAACTTTTACTCTCACGACCTAAAGATTTGTATATATTTGATAGCAAAAAGTTTTTTTTTTTGTAATTAGGTAGAAAAAATCGGATACCATGTAGAAGCTGACACGTGAACTAAGTAATGTGCAGTACTACATGTGAGAACCTTGATTTGCCAGCTAGTTAGTTAGAATATGTGGATGGGTGATTCTTGAAAGTTATTGTTTTGAGAGAGTCATGGTAGCTTAAAAGAGTAATAGCACTGCTAGACATTTTATTTTGGACTCACCTTTCTACATCTTTAGTTGATTCCTCGATCATATATGGAATTTGATGCGAATATTAATAAAGTTGGAAACTGAACCTAGCCATGTTTAAGGGATAAATGAAAAATGAGTATATAATACCTCTCTTCTCCTGGTCCTCACCATGACTTCTTGTTTTCATATCTTTTCCTCTATGCGTGAACATGAAACCACTCTCCTAATAGAGACTCATTGCCAACCATGTTCACGCTTCTCATGCATCATGCTGGTTCATAGATCAGAAGCTTCCCATAACTCATCTATATATACCTAAAACCAAGCCATTTTTTTATAATCCAACACATGGGTGACTACAAAGGAATGTAGGTGAAAAGAAAAGCCAAGTGTCCCTAAGGGATCCTCCGAACATTTCACTGAGATGTTTTATTAGAACTTCTTACTGAAGTGTTTGGGGGAACTCCAAGTGCCACTTGACAAACATGAAAGCAGAAGTGTTTGACATTGGTTCTAATATCAACGCCGCAACACGCGTAACACACTTTTCTATCTATACTGAACCGTCACGACTGCATACTCTCTATTAGTACTTAACAACGTTAATGTCACCACCGCAACACACGTAACGAGGGCCGCACATAACCATGTTAATGTCACGGTATAACTTTGTTACGTTTATTTTGATTTAAATTCTTTAACTAATGGGAATGGTTGTTTGATATAGAGTTTGTTCCGGCCGCAACGCGCGAGGTCACAATTACTAGTTATCTTTATTATATATAATTCGATTAATTACCAGTTTAGCTTTATTATGTAATTATCAGTTTACCATTAGTATATGTAATTATTATCTTTATTATTTTTAATATCTCATTTGTTGTTATTATGTAATTATCAATTTAGCACTAGTATATGCATAATTAGCAATAGATATATAATATAGGAGATTGCAAAAACATTTATCGATCTTGATAAACTGAATTACGATTTTTGAAATTCCTTTTTCTTAATGTTCTTGATCTAGTTCTTGATTGATTATGTTTGTTACTTCCACCGCATAAAAAATGTAACACTATAAACTAAAGAGGAGATCCTACATAATTGTTCAAGCTCAAGTGGTGAATTGATATTAACCAAGAACGAATTAACAAACAATAATTGAATAACTTCTAAACGTTTATTAATCAAGAAATTTAACTCAAAAACTTGATTACAATATTAAACTCAACTTGGTTATATAGCTAAACCTATACTCGTTAGATTATAATACGTACTTAATAAATTAAATACAAATATTGTATCCTAATCTAACTCGAGTAGGATTCTCTAATTCTAATTATAATATAGTTAGAAACATAACCAACTATGACCGACTTGTCAATATTGGCCCCCCAAGTTCTCCGACTTGTGCCTTGGAGTCTGAAAATGCCTACATTTACCCCGTAGTTTCAGACTCGGATTACCGAAATCTTTCACACCACGCATTTCCCTCATCTCCTTGAACTTAATCTTCCCTAGAGCCTTGGTTAAAATGTCGGCCCGTTGTTTGGTTCCACTCACATGCTCTACCGCCCCTTCGTCTAGCTCAACACACTCCCGAATATAATGATAATGGGACTTAATGTATGTAGTCCGTCCATGGATCGGGTTCTTCACGAGTACAATTTTCGAAATAGAACCTTTTGAGGTGTCTCTCCGGTTAATTCACTTAGAACGTTTCTAAGCCATACCGCTTGACATGCAGCCGAACTTGCAACCATGTATTCCACTTAATAAGATGAAAGTGCTACCGGGTCCTATTTTTGTGACCACCAAATAATCGGAGAAGAGCCGAAATAGAACACATGTCCCGTACTACTTCTTCCATCATCTTGGTCGATATTGTACTACTATCACTATAGCCAACAAAATCATATCCACCTTTCTCGTACGAGAGGCGTCTGGTTCTTTCTTACCTCGCCCTAAATTGACAATCCATGAGCTTAGTCGGTTGCTTCGTTTTAACTTTATTATTTTAATTTGAAATGCGCATACACTAAGACTACACATTTAAATCTCTTTATATATAAGATACGTATTTGGCATTCATCAAAACATAAGTACGTGGTAAAAACCACATTTGCACCCACAAGCATTTATTTTTTCCTCCCATTTCGATCTCGGTCAGAAATAGAAAGGTTAATTTAAATGGCTTAGATTGGATTTCTAACACAAATCATATAAGTTCACATTCATAGTAAATTCCTTGATGTATGAAGCTAAAAATTGCTATATTTGCGTCTTAAATTATTTTCTACAATCAGAAACGAACTCACTTAATCTTACCGCAAGAAAAGTAGTAATTTCTTATTTATGTGCTAGTGAAAATACATGTTACGAAAAAGTATTGTTTCTCTACTATAAATTGTGGTTAATTTAGGATCGTCCACGATTGCCTTTTATTCAATTGGTTAATGTCCTACAGAAACTCGATTGACAATCTTCTGTGAATAAAACAGTAAAAAAACAAAATAGAAACATAACTCTTACTCTCACAACCTAAAGATTTTTTTATATTCGTTGGCAAATGTTTTTTTGTAATCAGGTAGAAAAAAAATCGGATACCTTGTAGAAGCTGACCATCAACTAATTAAAACGGCGCACCATTGGCAAATGCTAATTTTACAAAACGTGGCTAATCGGTCGTAAAATTTGCGACCATCTTTAACGATGACAAATTTTTGATCGTAAATGCCCAGTTTTCTAGTAGTGTAAGTAATATGGAGTACTAGATGTCTGAAACTTGATTTGCCAGCTGGTTAGATAGAATTTGTGGGTGGGTAATTGTTGAAAGTTATTGTTTCGAGAGAGTCAAGGTAGCTTAAAAGAGTAATACCACTGCTAGACATTTTATTTTGGACTCACCCTTCTACATCTTTAGTTGATTCCTTGATCATATGTGGAATTTGATGCCAATATTAAGATAGTGGAAACTGAACCTAGTCATGTTTAAGGGATAAATGAAGAAATGAGTATATTATACCTCTCTTCTCCTGGTCCTCACCATGACTTCTTGTTTTCATATATTTTCCTCTATACGTAAACATCAAAACCACTCTCCTAATAGAGACTCATTGCCAACCATGTTCATGCTTCTCATGCACAGTGGCGGATACAGAAAATTTATATAAAGTGACTTCAAAGGAATGCAGGTGAAAGAAAAAGCCAAGTGTCCCTAAGGGATCCTCCGAACACTTCACTGCGATGTTTTATTAGAATTTCATACTGAAGTGTTTGGGGGAACTCCAAGTGCCACTTGACAAACATGAAAGCAGAAGTGTTTCACATTGCTTCTAATATGTAAACGACCTCGCTCGACTCAGATCTGTTTGTGACTACACTTTTTTTAGTAAATGCACACTACAAGAATTTTAGGCAGATTCAACGACATTTATCGACGTCATGTTGTCGAAATTGCCTTTATCGACGACATGTCGTCGAGATTGCCTCGTCGGCAAAGTTCCATCGAGTCTGCTTGAAAAGTCGTCGAGAAAACGTCGTCGAGATAGATTACCCTTTTCTTGACGACATGTCGTCGATTTTCTCCCGTCGGTAATAACTTTTCAATTTTAAAAAAAAAAGATTAAATAAAATTTAAATAGACAGTCTCGACGACATGTCGTCGAGATTGATCAATTTAAATTTTATTTAATCTTTTTTTTTTTAAATCTGGAAACCTCAATCCCGAGGACATGTCGTCGAGACAGGGTTATTTTTTTAAAAAAAAATATTTTTTAGAATTTTAAAAATTTCCAGTAATTTAATACACAAAATTCAAAACCTGTCAAACCTGTTATATATTAATACATTTCACAACAATATATTATTTAAAACATCTAACAAAAAGTATACAAATTGTATAAGTTATTACAAATCGTTCAAATAAAAGTTACAACCAAATTTATTCATCTTGATCGTCGTCATTTTGGTTGCCGGATTGGTTGCGGTCCTGTTGCATCTGTTTCACGGTCTCAATCAGTTCACGAATTTGTTCTTTTAATTCGTTGAATTGAGACTAGGAGAGAGCCGAAACATTAGTGGGCATGTTTCTAACTTTTCTTCCAACTCCTCGGCTCCAACCGCGTCTCTCGCCAAGGGCACGTTTTAGGACCTCTTCCTCATCAACATCTCCGCCTTCTTGTTGCATCCGGGTCAATTCTTCTTGAATTGTATTCTATAATAAACAAAAAATACACATATCAAAAAAAATTAAAAATCCGACAGCATAACGACTACAAAATTGATAGCCAACATACTTAACAATACTCAATAAACATAATAATTCAACAAAACTCAATAAAAACCTATAATAAAAACCAACAATAACCAATATGATTAATATTCTAGTGTATTTCCCAAACTTGGAATTCCCTTATCGATATATATACTTACCCAATCGTTTTGTGCCCGATCGTTGACCCATGTGCCGTGAGACGTGTGCATACGTCTCCAACCATCAATCAGGCTGACGGTTCCACCTTGTTGTACCTATAAACAACAAAAATAATGTTACTAATATTTGACTAACTTATGAATTCATTTTTAGAATAATATTAACAACTTTTGTTACCTCCTCATATCGCCGTTGAGCAAATGACTTGCTCCCACTAGTATTGGCGTATGGTTGTTTAGCTCGGTTTGAAGAATTTTGATTGCAGCGTGCAATATATGCGGGATCAAGGTACAATATGTCGATGAGGGAATCGCAATTGCCAGAACTGATGGACTCATGAGGATTATTCCTTGCTTCTTCTAACTCCTCGTAACCACCAACCGATTCAAAACGTCTCTTTAAAGTAGATTTGCGGTCACGAAATCTATTGGCACAATCATCATGGATGCCCGCAGATATTTGTGGCCACTGCGGTGTGTTACTCCAGCTTTCTATATCAAAGTAATTCTGTAAAAAAAAGGTAATTAGGAAACACTTAATAATTATGAATGTTATTAAATTAAATTTTATACTTACATGAAGATTGCGAAATACGGTGCTTTGATGCTCCCTAGGAATAGACTCCCAACCATAATAGTGTGATGGGATTTTCTCGAGAGCAATAGTTATTTGTCGAACAAACCATCGACCATTCGGACCGATAAACTTGTAGGTCTCATGTGTTGGATCAAAGTGGGAGTGGCTTGTTTCCATTTTGGGCGAACGCCTCCAGCATATCAAGATTTCGACCACGGCCCCTTACTTTTTTTGAGGAAGCTGTTACATGAATTTAATACTCGCAGATGTTACATGAATTTGAAGAATTATCAAACTAAAATAAGTAACTTACAAGACTCACAGATGTTACATGAATTTGAAGAATTAGCAAACTAAAACAAGTAACTTACAAGACTCGCAATATGTAGGGAGCCTCCTAGAATTCCGCCGTGGATCACGACCCCCACCGTCACCACCATGTGATCGAGCATAAGTCGTCATATATACCTATCGAGGATAGAAAATATGTTCAAGTTATTTATTTATTAAAAACTAAATTAAAAGAAAAGTTTGAGAAAAAACTTACGATAAGTAGCTTTTAATTTCAACACAGTTGTCCAACACAAACCATCCTAATGAATTTTTGGCATTTTCACAAAGTGGAGTCATTTTCTTTGCCGACATTGGCCTACATTGTGATGAAAACACAGAGTATTGCCTATTTGGAATGCCAAGATCTTCATTTCTGTCAGGACGATTGAATTTGGTTTGTATATCCTCAAGATATCTAGAGCAAAATGTCAATGCTTCTTCTACAACATAACCTTCCGCTATTGAGCCTTCGGGCCTGGCCTTGTTTCTGACATACGCTTTCAGTTTTTTCATATATCTTTCAAAAGGATACATCCATCTCATATATACAGGCCCACCAAGAATAGCTTCTTCGGGTAGATGAAGAACTACGTGAACCATTATGTCAAAAAACGCTGACGGATATATCAATTCCAAATTGCATAGTATCTTTACTAAGCTATCATGTGCTTCTTGCATGTCTGTCTTATCTATTGACCGTGCACATATTTTTTTAAAGAATGTGTAAAGGTCACTAATTGCATTTTTAACATCCGCATGCAGACCTATTCGGATCCGTATTGGTAGCAATCGCTGCATGAGAATATGATAATCATGAGACTTTAACCCGATTATATTTGAATCAACCACTTTATTTTTAAAGTTGGATCCAAAGCCATCGGGTAGTTTCAGTTCTTTAATGAACTTACAAAAACGTTCTCGATCACTTGGCTTGAAAGAGTAAGGGGCATGCGGTTTGACGACCTTTTCGTTTTTCATTGTTAGCCATAGGTTTTGTCGAATGCCTAAAATTGCCAAGTCTTCTCTTGCTTTATTTGTGTCTTTTGATTTGTCGTTCATTAGCAAAGTACCCAACACGCTCTCACACACATTTTTCTCAACGTGCATAACGTCAAGATTGTGTTTTAATTCAAGAGAAGACCAATATTTCAACTCGAAGAAGATACTACGTTTGGTCCAATTCAACTATGATTAAGCACGATTTCTTTTCACACCTCCATGCTTAGGATGTTTACCAGGAACACGATCGGGGAGGTTTTCTAATTGTTCTAATATCCGTGTGTTCGTTAATTTCATAGGAGGCTTTCTTTTCTCTGTTTTGCCATTAAACAATAGACTATCTCTCATACGATTATTGGAAGGCAAAAATCGTCTGTGGCCAACATAAGATAACTTATTGATAACACGATAGGAGGGTGTGTCTTCGTTACAAGTAGGGCATGCTAGATAACCTTGACCGCTCCATCCAGACAAGCTGCTACGAGAAGGATAATCGTTGATAGTCCATAATAGTGCCGCATGCATATTGAATACGGTGTTGGTTGATGCATCTCTCATTTGTACTCTTTTCTACCGCAACATTTTCAACTCATCCACCAAAGGCCTTAAGAAAACATCAATGTCCTTTCCAGGTGATTTGGGCCCTGGAATTAGCAAAGTTAGCATGAAAGAAGTCTTTTCATACATAACCACAGAGGTGTGTTATACGTTGTCAACACTACCGGCCACATACTGTAAGACTGACTCATGTTACCGAAAGGGTTAAAGCCATCGGCAGCCAAACCCAAGCGGACATTCCTTGGTTCTTCTGCAAATTTAGGATATCTCAGATCAAAATCTTGCCGTTGCTTCCCATCAACCGGATGACGCATTATAGAATCCCTTGAGCATCCTGTTTTATGCCATGTCATCTCTTTTGCCGTGAATCTGGAACTATATATTCGTCAAAGTCGAGGTGTTAAAGGAAAGTAACGCAACACTTTACGTGACACTTTCTTGCCACTTGTGTTTGGGTTAAACCATCTGCTCTCGTTACAAATCGGGCAGTTTTCCTTTGACTCATTCTCCTTCCAAAACAGAGCACAGTCATTTATGCAAGCATGGATAGATTGATATCCTAACCCAATCTTTCTCAACTTCTTTTTAGATTCATAGTGAGATTCGAGAATGTGATTCTCTTTCGGTAATGCAATTCTGAGAAGCTCTAAAAGTTGGTTAAACGAAGTATCCGTCCACTTGTTTATAACTTTAATATGCATCAATTTTGCTAAAAAGTTTAGGGAAGACATCCAACTACAACCAGGGTATAACTCGGTACGAAGCTCTTCAAACAAAGCATCAAATTCCGGGTCTAAACCAGCTCCACTTCCATCTTCATCAATATTTTCTTCATGTGTATTTTGTTCCGTCATAACATCATCAAGTGTATCAAACATCTCATGATCAGTTGCAGCAACACTTGTATTTGTAGCCCAAAGTGCGTCTACATCCGAAGCATTAGCATATTCCTCGCCGTGATAAAACCAAGTGTCGTATGCTTGTAGAAACCCATTAACACGTACGTGTGAATAAACAAAAGACGGACTTTGCCGATAAGAGTTGGCACATTTTTTACACGGGCAATAAATCTTGCCATCTTCATCAACATAGTTTTTGGCATTATCAATAAACTTTTGAAGACCTTTTATGAAATCCGGATGATTACGATCTCGCAGTGCAATCCAACTCTTATCAATTGTCATAACTGTTTTTTTATAACTGATAGCACATCAGATGAAATATCTACAGTAAATGCATGGCTTAAATAGTTATCACATAAATTACCAACACCAATGAGATATAAGGCCACATGATCATATTCTTCATGTGAAGAGATGAGACTACAATCTCCACTCATATGTCAAGAACTAGTTCATTGAATACCACTGTGCACATTTCCCTATGTCAGAAGCACCCAATATTATCATGCACTCGGTACTCAATATCTCAAGGACCCAAGATTTTTAGCATCAAACATTTGTCTTTTTAGCCACCTAGGAACAATGTTGATGTTCGCTTAGTTTGAGTAATAATTGTTAACAGAAGTTATTTTGATTTTGGGATGACAGGAGTTGTGAGAAACTTTCTCCTTTATAAACTATTACTGTTGTTTAAATCTTCTATTTCTTTCTTCAAATGCTTTGTCGTTAACACTAATAGAATCACCAATCACATATGTTGATGATGAATTATAAAGTTGTTTTACTGGATGGGGTTCTCAATGCTCATTGTTACTTATGGTGAATATGTACATCCTTAGATTATGTAAAATTTATTATTTCCCTTTGGATCATATAGCTATTTTACACACGTTCGCCTCGTCATGAATAATTTTCTCTTGAATAAACTTTCAACTATTTTTTAAATAGCTCGCTTGAAATAGACTATTGTAAATGAGTTGGCTCGGCATTACTCTATATGTAACTGAATTGAATTCGAGCCGGCCTGGTTCGGCTCGGTCCGTCTTCTTTTCGGTCGTATAAGTTAAGCCCAAAATACATTCGTTCACACAAAATGAGGTTTGTTTCATATCAATGGTATAAAACATGCGCTTTCTCGTTCTTTTTTCGATATACCAGAATTTGTTTTGGATTTATTGTCTAAAAAATCATCCAACTACAGTTGTCTTGATTTTGTGTAGAGAGGCGTCTAGGTCTTTGTTACCTCGCCCTAAACTGACAAACCATGAGCTGATTTGTTTGATTCGTTTTAACTTAATTATTTTAATTTGAAATGAGCATACACTAAGATTACACATTTAAAATCTCTTTATATATAAGATACACATTTGTCATTCATCAAAATATAAGTACTTGGTAAAAACCACATTTGCACCAAAAGCATTTATTTTTTCCTCCCATTTCGATCTCAGTCAGAATTAGAAAGGATAATTTAAATGGCTTAGATTGGATTTATAACACAAATCACATTCCTAGTAAATTCCTTGACGTGTGAGGATTACAAGTTACTATAGTTGCATCTTAAATCTTACCGCAAGAAAAGTAGTAATTTCGGATTTATTAGCTAGTGAAATACATGTTACATAAAAGTATTGGTTAATTTAGTATCGTCCACAATTGCTTTTTATTCAATTGGTTAAGGTCCTACAGAAACTCGATTGACAATTTTCTGTGAATAAAACAAAAAAAAGCAAAATAAAAACATAACTTTTACTCTCACGACCTAAAGATTTGCCAGCTAGTTAGTGAGAATATGTGGGTGGGTGATTCTTGAAAGTTATTGTTTCGAGAGAGCCAAGGTAGCTTAAAAGAGTAATACCACTGCTAGATATTTTAATTTGGACTCACCCTTCTACATCTTTAGTTGATTCCTCGATCATATATGGAATTTGATGCCAATATTACTAAAGATGGAAACTGAACCTAGTCATGTTTAAGGGATAAATGAAAAATGAGTATATAATACCTCTCTTCTCCTGGTCCTCACCGTGACTACTTGTTTTCATATCTTTTTCTCTATACGTGAACATGAAACCACTCTACTAATAGAGACTCATTGCTAACCATGTTCACGCTTCTAATGCATCATGCTGGTTCAAAGATCAGAAGCTTCCCATAACTCATCTATATATACCTAAAACCATGCCATTTTTTATAATCCAACACATGGGGTGACTACAAAGGAATGCAGGTGAAAAAAAAGCCAAGTGTCCCTAAGGGATCCTCCGAACACTTCACTGAGATGGTCACAATTACTAGTTATCTTTATTATATATAATTTGATTAATTACCAGTTTAGCTTTATTATGTAATTATCAGTTTACCATTAGTATATGTAATTATTATCTTTATTATTTTTAATATCTCATTTGTCGTTATTTTGTAATTATCACTTTAGCAATAATATATGGATAATTAGCTATAGATGTATGATATAGGAGATTGCAAAAACATTTATCGATCTTGATAAACTGAATTACGATTTTTGAAATTCCTTTTTCTTAATGTGCTTGATCTAGTTCTTGATTGATTATGTTTGTTACTTCCACCGCATAACAAAAGTAACAATATAAACTAAAGAGGAGATCCTACATAATTGTTTTAAGCTGAAGTGGTGAATTGATATTAACCAAGAACGAATTAACAAACAATAATTGAATAACTTCTAAATGTTTATTAATCAAGAAATATAACTCAAAAACTTGATTACAATATTAAACTCAACTTGGTTTATATAGCTAACCTATACTCGTTAGATTATAATACGTACTTAATAAATTAAATACAAATATTGTATCCTAATCTAACTCCACTAGAATTCTCCAATTCTTATTATAATATAGTTAGAAACATAACCAACTATGACTTGTCAATATTGGCCCCCCAAGTTCTCCGACTTGTGCCTTGGAGTCCAAAAATGCCAACATTCACCCCGTAGTTTCAGACTCGGATTACCGAAATCTTTCACACCACGCATTTCCCTAATCTCCTTGAACTTAATCTTCCCTAGAGCCTTGGTTAAAATGTCGGCCCGTTGTTTGGTTCCACTCACATGCTCGACCGCCACTTCGTCTTGATCAATACACTCCCGAATATAATGATAATGGGACTTAATGTGTGTAGTCCGTCCATGGATCGGGTTCTTCACAAGTGCAATTTTTGAAATAGAACCTTTTGAGGTGTCTCTCCGGTTAATTCACTTAGAAGGTTTCTAAGCCATACCGCTTGACATGCAGCCGAACTTGCAACCATGAATTCTGCTTAATAAGATGAAAGTGCTACCGTGTCCTATTTTTGTGAGCACCAAATAATCGGAGAAGAGCCGAAATAGAACACATGTCCCGTACTACTTCTTCCATCATCTTGGTCGATATTGTACTATTATCACAATAGCCAACAAAATCATATCCACCTTTCTCGTACGAGAGGCGTCTGGTTCTTTCTTACCTCGCCCTAAATTGACAATCCATGAGCTTAGTCGGTTGCTTCGTTTTAACTTTATTATTTTAATTTGAAATGCGCATACACTAAGACTACACATTTAAATCTCTTTATATATAAGATACGTATTTGGCATTCATCAAAACATAAGTACGTGGTAAAAACCACATTTGCACCCACAAGCATTTATTTTTTCCTCCCATTTCGATCTCGGTCAGAAATAGAAAGGTTAATTTAAATGGCTTAGATTGGATTTCTAACACAAATCATATAAGTTCACATTCATAGTAAATTCCTTGATGTATGAAGCTAAAAATTTCTATATTTGCGTCTTAAATTATTTTCTACAATCATAAACGAACTCACTTAATCTTACCGCAAGAAAAGTAGTAATTTCTTATTTATGTGCTAGTGAAAATACATGTTACGAAAAAGTATTGTTTCTCTACTATAAATTGTGGTTAATTTAGAATCGTCCACGATTGCCTTTTATTCAATTGGTTAATGTCCTACAGAAACTCGATTGACAATCTTCTGTGAATAAAACAGTAAAAAAACAAAATAGAAACATAACTCTTACTCTCACAACCTAAAGATTTTTATATATTCGTTGGCAAATGTTTTTTTGTAATCAGGTAGAAAAAAAATCGGATACCATGTAGAAGCTGACCATCAACTAATTAAAACGGCGCACCAGTGGCAAATGCTAATTTTACAAAACGTGGCTAATCGGTCGTAAAATTTGCGACAATATTTAACGGTGGCAAATTTTTGATCGTAAATGCCCAGTTTTCTAATAGTGTAAGTAATATGGAGTACTAGATGTCTGAAACTTGATTTGCCAGCTGGTTAGATAGAATTTGTGGGTGGGTAATTGTTGAAAGTTATTATTTCGAGAGAGTCAAGGTAGCTTAAAAGAGTAATACCACTGCTAGACATTTTATTTTGGACTCACCCTTCTACATCTTTAGTTGATTCCTTGATCATATATGGAATTTGATGCCAATATTAAGATAGTGGAAACTGAACCTAGTCATGTTTAAGGGATAAATGAAGAAATGAGTATATTATACCTCTCTTCTCCTGGTCCTCACCATGACTTCTTGTTTTCATATATTTTCCTCTATACGTGAACATCAAAACCACTCTCCTAATAGAGACTCATTGCCAACCATGTTCATGCTTCTCATGCATCACGCTGGTTCATAGATCAGAAGCTTCCCATAACTCATCTATATATACCTAAAACTAAGCCATTTTTTATAATCCAACAACTGGGGTGACTACAAAGGAATGTAGGTGAAAAGAAAAGCCAAGTGTCCCTAAGGGATCCTCCGAACACTTCACTGAGATGTTTTATTAGAACTTCTTACTGAAGTGTTTGGGGGAACTCCAAGTGCCACTTGACAAACATGAAAGCAGAAGTGTTTGACATTGCTTCTAATATGTAAACGACCTCGCTCGACTCAGATCTGTTTGTGACTACACTTTTTTTAGTAAATGCATGGCCTAAATAGTTATCACATAAATTACCAACACCAATGAGATATAAGGCCACATGATCATATTCTTCATGTGAAGAGATGAGACTGCAATCTCCACTCATATGTCAAGAACTAGTTCATTGAATACCACTGTGCACACTTCCCTATGTCAGAAGCACCCAATATTATCATGCACTCGGTACTCAATATCTCAAGAACCCAAGATTTTTAGCCTCAAACATTTGTCTTTTTAGCCACCTAGGAACAATGTTGATGTTTGCTTAGTTTGAGTAATAATTGTTAACTGAAGTTATTTTGATTTTGGGATGACAGGAGTTGTGAGAAACTTTCTCCTTTATAAACTATTACTGTTGTTTAAATCTTCTTGTTCTTTCTTCAAATGCTTTGTCGTTAACACTAATAGCATTACCAATCACATATGTTGATGATGAATTATAAAGTTGTTTTACTGGATGGGGTTCTCAATGCTCATTGTTACTTATGGTGAATATGTACATCCTTAGATTATGTAAAATTTATTATTTCCCTTTGGATCATATAGCTATTTTACACACGTTCGCCTCGTCATGAATAATTTTCTCTTGAATAAACTTTGAACTATTTTTCAAATAGCTCGCTTGAAATAGACTCTATTGTAAATGAGTTGGCTCGGCATGACTCTATATGTAACTGAAGTGAATTCGAGCGTGCCTGGTTCGGCTCGGTCCATCGATCTTTTCGGTCGTATAAGTTAAGCCCAAAATACATTTGTTCACACAAAATGTGGTTTGTTTCATGTCAATGGTATAAAACATGCGCTTTCTAATTCTTTTTTAGATATACCAGAATTTGTTTGGGATTTATTGTCTAAAAAATCATCCAACTACAGTTGTCTCGATTTTGTGTAGAGAGGCGTCTAGGTCTTTTTTACCTCGCCCTAAACTAACAAACCATGAGCTGAGTTGTTTTCTTCATTTTAACTTAATTATTTTAATTTGAAATGAGCATACAATCTTTATATATAAGATACACATTTGTCATTCATCAAAACATAATTACTTGGTAAAAACCACATTTGGACCAAAAGCATTTATTTTTTCCTCCCATTTTGATCTCAGTCAGAATTAGAAAGGATAATTTAAATGGCTTAGAATGGATTTATAACACAAATCACCTTCGTAGTAAATTCCTTGACGTGAGAGGATAACAAGTTACTATAGTTGCATCTTAAATCTTACCGTAAGAAAAGTAGTAATTTCGGATTTATTAGCTAGTGAAAATACATGTTACATAAAAGTATTGGTTAATTTAGTATCGTCCACAATTGCTTTTTATTGAATTGGTTAAGGTCCTACAGAACTCGATTGACAATTTTCTGTGAATAAAACAAAAAAAGCAAAATAAAAACATAACTTTTACTCTCACCACCTAAAGATTTGTATATATTTGATAGCAAAAAGTTTTTTGTTTAATGTGAGAACCTTGATTTGCCAGCTAGTTAGTAAGAATATGTGGGTGGGTGATTCTTGAAAGTTATTGATTCGAGAGAGTCATGGTAGCTTAAAAGAGTAATAGCACTGCTAGACATTTTATTCTGGACTCACCTTTCTACATCTTTAGTTGATTCCTCGATAATATATGGAATTTGATGCCAATATTACTAAAGTTGGAAACTGAACCTAGTCATGTTTAAGGGATAAATGAAAAATGAGTATATAATACCTCTCTTCTCCTGGTCCTCACCGTGACTACTTGTTTTCATATCTTTTTCTCTATACGTGAACATGAAACCACTCTCCTAATAGAGACTCTTTGCTAACCATGTTCACGCTTCTAATGTATCATGCCGGTTCATAGATCAGAAGCTACCCATAACTCATCTATATATACCAAAAACTAAGCCATTTTTTATAATACAACACATGGGGTGACTACAAAGGAATGTAGGTGAAAAGAAAAGCCAAGTGTCCCTAAGGGATCCTCCAAACACTTCACTGAGATGTTTGATTAGAACTTCTTACTGAAGTGTTTGGGGGAACTCCAAGTGCCACTTGACAAACATGAAAGCAGAAGTGTTTGACATTGCTTCTAATATCATCGCCGCAACACGCGTAACACACTTTTCTATCTATACTGAACCGCCACCACCGCAACACGCGTAACGAGGGCCATACTTAACCACGTTAATATCACCGTAGAGCTTTGTTGAGTTAAATTGACTTAAATTCTTCAACTAATGGGAATGGTTGTTTGCTATAGAGTTTATTCCGGCCGCAACGCGCGAATCTTTGACTTTAATGTTGACTTTCCACTTTTTTGCTCCTGAACCGTTATGACGTTCCCATTCAGACGGGGTTTGCTTCCTGGTCCCACATGAACCACACTTACACTCAACTCTGATACAAAAAATAGACTTAGTTAAACAAATCCAACTAACTGGCACTTGCATAACTTAACTTTATGTTCAATTTTAAGGTGATTTCAAAGGATGATAAGATAACCTGTTCCACAGAAATCAAGAGAAAGAAAGATTATGAACTTAATCAATAAAAATCAGAGAAACAATGTTGGTTCAGGCCCAAGGAAACACACATATGTCTAGATACCATATGTCTTCTTGGTTTGCCCCGCTTTCGTAGTTTTTCAGGATTACTTTTTCTTCGTTCAAGAACACCGTTTCTTGAACACACCTTACCACGTATAGAGATGGACCAACATGTAATGTCTCAGCTACATTGACTTGTTCGACTTTCGCTTTACGATCGGGAACACCGAAGCAAACTGACCCATCTTGTCACACCGGTAACAAACAATCTTTGAATAATCTCAACTTTTTACCTTTTACTTCTCCCCGATTTTCGATGTTTCTTGTGATCCACAGGTGTGTCCTATGTCCTCTCGGCCATGACCACCCCGTCGGCCACCCTACGAACCACGTCCCCGACCCCATGTCAGTACATGGTTTACATGTCTCCGGGAGGATTCACTTTTGTGAAACATTAATTTACCTTGATTGTCGGGTTGGAAGTCTTCATCTTTCACGTTTTCTTCATCTGCCTTTAGACATCCCACAACATCATTGAAGCTAAATATCTTTAAATCAACTGTTTGTTCCAGTGAGGCTACCATGTGGATGAAACGTCTTGGTAACCTAAGAAACTCTTTGAGTAAACAAGTCTCTTCGATCATAGCCCCTAACGAGGCTGCTTTGTAGGAGAGATCGGATAGCTTGCTCGCACCCAAGTCTCTTCGATCATAGCCCTAAACAAGTCTCTTCAAGTTTTCAAACTCTGACATCAAGGTTTCAAGCCATGCTTCACGAACTCGGTAGGCACCCAAGTGACGGGTTTTTAGCGCCTCCCACGTCTCTTAGGCCGAATTCATATTTCCCACTTGTTGGATTTTTTTTCTTCAGGTATCGTTTGAAATAAGAGAGCTATAGCCATGTTATTCTTCTTCATATCCTCCCTAGTTCCCAAACATGATGAACATTAAATATTTCTCAGATCAGCATTGCCCATATTGTGTAGTTAATTTCCACAGTTAATATGTGGCGGTTGGGCTGCTGTTCGAAACTCCTTTCACGGGTTCTAACTTATCGCCTATCGATTTATTGTTTTTCCGGCTATAGGTGAGAAGTGTCTTCGGTGGTGGTGGAGTAGAGGTTCTCGGTGAACCTTCTTCTTCCTCCTGGTCTTGCCTCTCGCAAGATTACACCAACCCAAACTGGACTTCCGAACACGTACCGACATCTTGGCATGGATCCCTAGACTAAGTGTGTGTGTGTGTGTGTGTGTTGGAGTGTGTTTTTGTGTGTGAATGATGTTCCAAAGGTTCTGGCCGTCAAAATCTATTTATAGGCCAACATCGGACCCATAGCGGACCGTTATGCTAGGGGATGTCGGTCCGCTATGGCCTTTAGCCGCATTTTTGCCTTTGAGCCACGTATCAGACCGTTATGGATTCCTTATTGGACCGCTTTAAGCCATCTATCCATAACAGACCGTTATGGTTGGGATGTCGGTGCGCTATCGTACCACGCGTCAGATTTCTAACCGGTGAGTCACACGACACGTGTCATCACCCGGTTTATCCCTTCCTCCACACATAGCGGACCGTTATGCCCTGGGATGGCGGTCCGCTATCCCTTTCACTTTCATATTTTTCAATTTTTGTCCTCTATTTTTGGAGAACATATAATTCAACCCCTAGGCTTTTCATTTTGACATCTTTAGCCCCTAATTTCTATGGAAAAATCGAGGTGTTACAGTAACTGAAGTGAATTCGAGCCAGCCTGGCTCGAATCTGTTCGTCTTCGTTTCTGTCGTATAAGTCAAGCCAAAAATACATTCGTTCACACAAAATGAGGGTTGTTTCATGTCAATGGTATAAAATATGCGCTTTCTCATTCTTTTTTCGATATGCCAGAATTTGTTTTGGATTTATTGTCTAAAAAATCATCGAACTATAGTTGTCTTGATTTTGTGTAGAGATGCGTCTAGGTCTTTTTTACCTCGCCCTAAACTGACAAACCATGAGCTGATTTGTTTGCTTCATTTTAACTTAATTATTTTAATTTGAAATGAGCATACATTAGCTAAGACTACACATTTAAAATCTCTTTATATATAATATACACATTTGACATTCATCAAAACATAAGTACTTGGTAAAAACCACATTTGCACCAAAAGCATTTATTTTTCCTCCCATTTCGATCTCAGTCGAATTGAAAAGATAATTTAAATGGCTTAGATTGGATTTCTAACACAAATCATATAAGTTCATATTCCTAGTAAATTCCATGACGTGTGAGGATAACAAGTTACTATAGTTGCATCTTAAATCTTACCGCAAGAAAAGTAGTAATTTCGGATTTATTAGCTAGTGAAAATACATGTTACACAATAGTATTGGTGGTTAATTAATTATCGTCTTGCTTTTTATTCAATTGATTAAGGTACTACAGAAGCTCGATTGACAATTTTATGTGAATAAAACAAAAAAAGCAAAATAAAAACATAACTTTTACTCTCACGACCTAAGGATTTTTATATATTTGATAGCAAAAAAAGCAGCACACCTTTTCCTTTTCTAGTGCTCTTTGGTGTGACAACATTGGTGCCACATATCTAGTAGTTAATCATGTCTTTCTTCAGCATACCAAGCATCTTGAGATTGATCTTCATTTCACTTGGTATATGGTTTTGGCTTAGTCTCTTACGGTTTTTTATGTTGTTACCACATACCGGCTTATGGATATCCTTACCAAAGGTTTATCTTCTACTCAGTTTGTGTATCTCAGATCGAAGCTGCACATCGATACCGTTGTCCAGCTTGAGGGTGCATGTTATAGATATTGAATTACTTAGTCTCTTCAACTTACTTAGTTTCTTCATCTTCCTTATTTATCATGTATTTATATTGCCTTTAGTTTGTATCTATGAATTCTTGTATTCTTCTCTACATATATAGATGCTATTTTCTCGTTGATTAATATCAGAAATATAATACAAATCATTCCTCAATTTTAGCTCTCACTTTAGGTTGTATGTTTTGATATCTTTAACATAGTGAAATTTTCTAAGATATTTATATTTTAAACACCTAGAGTGCATGCTATCACCATTTAGTGACATTTGCAGTTTACAACATGCTTTCCTTGATAAATTTAATAGCATTATACAAGGATTGAGACGGAATTTGATTAATTTGTAATGTTCATACTACATGACACTTTGTACCTGTGAATTAGGGTGTGATCAAAGCGTATAATAGCATTTAACTTCCAGCAACCAAAGAAATGTTTTTTTTTGTTTTCATTGGGGTGTTCATCGCGATTCTAATAGAGTAGTTTTTGTTAGTATTGTTGAATACTAACGATGTGTTCTAGATTTTCATTTAAGGAGAGAAGAGAAAGGATTTGGAAGGAAGTAGGGAAATTTGGTGTTCCAGAGTTTTTTTTATGGAGAGAAAGGAAGAGAAGAGAACAGAAAGAGAAGGGTTTTGAGGCTAAAATCCATCATTTCAAATTGGAAAGAAATGGAAAGAAAGGAAAGGAAGAGAAGAGAAAAGAAAGGGAGGGATTCCATTATTTTCTTTCCTTAAGTTAACTCGGGAACACAACGTAAGGGATTTAACATTCTATTATTCTAAGGGGTATAGTAAGTAATTTTACAGGGAGCATATTTGAACTTATACTTTTTTTTCTATATAAACTAGTATTTGTGCCCGGCGCGTTGCAGCTGGAACAAACTCTATAGCAAACAACCAACTCATATTTATACCTACTTAGGAAATTTAAAAACAAACAGTTATTAAATTTCATAAACAATAAAACATTAACGTTTAAAACTTTTTCATCTTAATTTTATTTATAAAACATAAGCATACACAAAATGAGGATTATTGATGCCAGAACCCTATTGTTGAACCGACACGTCGCTTCACCCGAATGATAGGTAATCTGCGGAGAGGAAAATGGTTTTAAGCGGCAGAGAAGAAAGCAGGGAGATGGGAGACGGTTATGCAGGCGGCGTTAACGGCGTTTGGGTTTGAATCGGCGGAGAGGAGAATGTTTTGAATCGGCGTTAACGGGAGGGACATATGTTTGGAGGGTTAGGTTTGCAAACGGTTATTGACGCCTAGGGCTACGCTTTATAAGATTGTATAAATGTTCTCTAGATTTTTTATTGAGATCTTTTAACAATTTGGTAGTCAGGTGTTTCTATGATTCTATCCCATCTATACTTTGTATTCTTATATTGTCTTGATATTTTGTTGAGAGGGTTCTGGTCCTTTTCGCCTCGCCCCAAATCGACAAATCAAGAGCCTTTATAGCATTGGTCTGAACTGCCTCGTTTTAACATAATTAGATCAATTTGAAATTCAATAAATACACGGAGCTCTTTAAATAAAAGACACACGTTTGTCAATTATCAAAAACTAAGTACGTTAGTGTCATGTTTGCACCAAAAAACATTTTTTCCCTCCCCTTTGGATCTGCTACAGGATTGGAAAGGTTAGTTTAAAGTGGTTAGATAGGGCTTGTAACAAAAATCATATAAATTCACATTCCTAGTAAATTGCTCTTGTGTGCCTATAGGTGACATTTTCTATGAATTTCCAGCCAGAAAAAAGAACTCTTAATCATACTACATGAACATTATTGATCTTTTGTGACATCTTTCTTGCATGTTCCCTTAGGTATTAAGGAAACTGTATTAGTCATAACATTTTGTGTTGTGGGCAGTGGCGGACCGAGGAAACTTTTTCATGGGTGTCGGAAATTTTCGGTGTTTGGATGTTTACTAAAAGGGATTTTTTGTCGGGTCAGGTGATCACGGGGTGATAGTTCGAGGTTTTTAATTGTTAAATTATATATTTTTATGCGTTTATTATCATGAACTCGAGTACTTTGAGTATGTTATTGATTTCAGGTGCAAAGGAGCTAAAATGAGTATCTTGGAGTAAAGTTGGAGGACCAAAAGTGCAATTAAGGAAAAGATGTAAAGAAAGCATGTTGAAGGAGACCCACCGTACAATACGGTGGGTGGCGGCGTACGATACGGCGCCTGGCCGTATGAAGCAGCGTACAAAGTGTCTTGATCAGAAGTAATTGGGAGTACAAAGGAAAGAGCACCGTACAATACGGTGACCCCCACCGTATAATACGGCGGTGACTGGCCCAGCTCCGGATTTTTTGGAACTTGTTCCTTTTATAACCAAAATTTTTAGGGTTACGAAATATTTTTTCTTTCAGCCGTTTTCGAGAGTTCTGGAGACGATTTTGGAGCAGCTTTGAGAGATTTTTCATCTTTGTTTGATGTTTTTGATTGTGAACTTTATGTGCTAGTGAAAATACATGTTACGAAAAAGTATTGCTTCTCTACTATAAATTGTGGTTAATTTAGAATCGTCCACGATTGCCTTTTATTCAATTGGTTAATGTCCTACAGAAACTCGATTGACAATCTTCTATGAATAAAACAGTAAAAAAACAAAATAGAAACATAACTCTTACTCTCACAACCTAAAGATTTTTATATATTCGATGGCAAATGTTTTTTTGTAATCAGGTAGAAAAAAAAATCGGATACCATGTAGAAGCTGACCATCAACTAATTAAAACGGCGCAAATGCTAATTTTACAAAACGTGGCTAATCGGTCGTAAAATTTGCGACCGTCATTAACGGTGGCATTTTTTTTTATCGTAAATGCCCAGTTTTCTAGTAGTGTAAGTAATATGGAGTACTAGATGTCTTAAACTTGATTTGCCGAAACTGAACGTTTATTTTGCTGAATTAAAACTGAACGTTTATTTTGCTGAGTCAGAAACCTGGAGTGGTCACTCCTTCTCCAACTATTTTAAAAACTCCTTTACTGTGTTTGCTAGTGCAAGTGTTTTCTCAACCATCCAAGTCAAAAGTTTTAATTTTTACTTTTACTGCTTAATTAAATCGTAAGTTACAAATAGTATTTTTCACGGATTCCTGGTGTATTCGACAACCCTACTTCCTATACTATAGTCTTAAGTAGCTAAGAAGTGGATTTTACTTTTGTTTTTTATTAGCCTTCGACACGCGATCAAAATGCCACCGTTGCTCGGGAATTTGTGCGCAAAGTGCTATTTTTTATTTCTTTTGTTTAGTGCAGTACTACTAATCGTGTGTTTACTTGTACAGTTTATAGGTTTATGCATACGAGGCATTCAGGAAGAACATCACCACTGCTTTTTGATCCAGAAATAGAAAAGGCAGCAAAAGCCAACAGAAAACTCAAATAAACAATAAAAACCATTCTTGAGAAGCTCGACAGTCCAACCATAAGGATGTCGCAAGAAAACCAAGCCAATCAAGATCTCAATCAAGGTGGAGTACCGATCCCACCAATTCCACCACTTCCGGATCTCCGGTTCCCAAATCAACAAAACCAAGATCAAAACCAAGGTCCGAGACCACAGCAACCACCACCCCCCACCCCCACAACAACCACCACAAAACCAACCGCCACCAAACCAACAACCTCCACCACAACCACTATTTCGTAACCATCCATATCAACCCAAAACAGCCTTCCTGACTATTCAGATTATGGTGATGATAAGTTGTTGTCACCGGGACGCAGTCATCACCCACGGCATGGGTCTCAACATGAGAACTGGGTTGAAGAAGAAGAGTGGTATGACTTGAACCATCAGGAGGCATTCCCTCCCAGAAATCAGCGGTTTAATGGAATTGATGGTTGGGTGCAGCCACCACCACGGGCAGATTTTGGGTATCAACCGAGAAACAACCGTCAGGGTAATCTGGGTAACATGGATCGAGAAAATCGGTAATGGTAATATCAAGGGAACCGTCAGAATTTTATAGATGAACAGCCATGAAACAGAAACCCAGCTAGACAAGATTAAGGGGTGGATAGTCATTTCCGCCCATGAAAGGATGAATGGACTTTATTCACAGATGGTGCTTCAAACATAAGAGGAACAGGACTGGGAATCATACTAAAATCGCCAAAAGGGGACATATTACCCCAATCCATGAGCTGTGAGTTCTAGGCTACGAATAATGAAGCAGAGTATGAGGCGCTGATAGCAGGATTACAATTAGCCAGGGATATCAAGATCAGGTATCTTCAGGTATATGTAGACTCATTATTAATTGCTAATCATTTCAATGGTTCGTATGCAGTAAAAGGTGAGAAGCTAGCCAAATATCTCACAATAGTTAAACAATTATCCATGGAATTCAAAACTTTTAACATTACACAGGTGCCTAGAGAAGATAACACTGAGGTTGATGCCTTAGCAAACCTTGCTTCAGCTCTTAGAATACCAGAAGATACCAAAATACCTATCATACACATTCTGAGCCCAGCAATTGAGAAGGTAAATGAAGTATCCAACACTGAAGAAGAAGCAGACATTCGGAATCTTGAACCTATTCCAGGATCCTGGATTTCACCTATTAATAAATACTTGCAGGATGGTGAAATCCCAAGTGATGAAAAGAACCACAAGGCTTTTCGCATGAGAATGTCTTGTTTTATAATTTTCGAGAATGTTTTGTATAGAAAATCAATTGTAGGTCCATACTTGAGATGCTTGGAGGATCCTGAAGCACATGAAGTCCTGAAAGATCTACACGAAGGAGATTGTGGTAATCATACCGGGGGCAGAGCGCTATTTTCAAGGATCCTTAGGACAGGATATTACTGGCCTACCATGAGGAAAGATGTTGTGACTTACTCTCAAAAATGTGACGCTTGCCATAGACACAGCAACATACTCCATCAACCGGCCGAACCTTTATATCCAATCATCTCTCCATAGCCATTCATGAAATGGGGAATGGATATCGTCGGCAAACTCCCCAAAGCACCAGGAGGAAAGGTCTTCATGCTAGCAATGACGGATTACTTCTCTAAATGGATCGAAGCTGAGGCATTTGTCCAAGACAGAGAGAAAGAAGTCATCTCCTTCATCAAACGCAATATCCTGACGAGATTTGGGATCCCGGCGGAGATCGTATGTGATAATGGATCTCAGTTCATTGGCAAGAGAACAACTGACTTCTGTGCCAGTTGGGGAATCAGAATGATAACTTCTACCCCAGTACATCCTCAAGCCAATGTACAAGCAGAATCTAGCAACAAGATCATCGTTAACAACCTCAAGAAGAGATTAGGAGCAAAGAAAGGAAGATGGGCTGAAGAGCTACCGTTTGTACTTTGGGCAGATAGGACGACCACGAAGAACGCAACAGGGCAGACTCCATTCTCCTTGGTATTTGGAACTGAAGCAATGATCCCGACAGAGATGGTTATCTCTACTACCAGAACCAACTTTCAATCTTCAGAGACCAACGACGAAGCTCTTGCTCAGGATCTCGATATTGTGGATGAGCTTAGGGATCTTGCCAAAGTTCGTATTGCAGCTTATCAGCAGAGGATAGCAAAGTCATACTACAAAAACATAAGGGTTAGAAGATTCCGAACAGGTGATCTCGTATTAAGAAAGGCATTCCAAAATACTACCAACCCCAATGATGGAAAACTTGCACCAAAATGGGAAGGCCCATACTTGATTGATTCGGAAGCAGGCAAAGGTGCGTACTGGTTGGCTACTATGGAAGGAGAAATCCTGCCAAGATCCTGGAACGCCATCCATCTCAAAACCTACTTTATGTAAGTTAGAATTTAAATCTTAACTAAAAATGGTACGTCTTCTTTCCATAATTATTTTTATACTTGTTACTCTTGATCAAAGTACTGACTTGAGCGTCGGAGGGGTGTTAGCCAGGCTAACACCCACCTTCACCAAGATTTCCTGTTTTGTAGGAAGTATCTCCAGGGATCCCGACAGAAGAAAGAGATTGGCCATCTCTCCTAAGTTTGGGTTTCCTCAAATACCTCGAAGGTTTAAACGGCTTTCGCCTTTCTAAGTATTGGGTTAATACACCCCGCCAGGAGCGCACGATATCCAATTATAGTTCAAGGTGGTGCGACCAGTCCATGTAACAGTGGCTGATAATTTCACCACTATTGGCTATATATTGGGTGCTATGAATATAACAGACGTGTTATTACTCAAGTTTCTCCTGATCATTTAACACTTACGTGTTAAAGCTAAGGTTTTTAGCATTTTCATGCTAACTCAGAATTGGCCTTGCCCACGATATTGGCTTAGCCCACGATTATTTGGCCTTGCCCACGATATTGGCTTAGCCCACGATTATTTGGCCTTGCCCACGATATTGGCTTAGCCCACGATTATTTGGCCTTGCCCACGATATTGGCTTAGCCCACGATTATTTGGCTTAGCCCACGTTATTGTCTTAGCCCACGTTTTCTGGCTTGGCCCACGATTTTAAATATGTAACATTTACGTATTAACTCAAAAACTTGGCATCAATATGCTGACTCAGGATCCTTAAACAAGTTAAAAACTAATGAGGATCCCGAAGTATAAGCCTACGACGTATTCAATGACTGTACACAGGGGACAACCAAAGGTTGCTGTATTTCGGACTCCGTGATATAATTCGGTATGTCTATATGTCCAAATTCGTACTAAACAAAGGTATGTGTTACTAATTTTTCAATTACATGAAGATTTGAAAGCTGAATGACTAAGTCATGATACGTTTGGTACTCTTATTTATTAAAACCAAATTGTGTTTTCCTAAGTCTAAATTTGATAAAAACCTGAGAATTTATTATTAAAGATCTAGTATCCTGAAAATATGTTCGAACCTATTCTTTTTTAAGTTTTAATTACCTCAGGATCCTAATTTTGAAAAATATATCAAGGCAAAACATGCAACAATCATGGCAGATAGTCATAAACCATTCATTAATATTTAAGGTGCAGGAAAAGAAAGTGATCCGGGCTTCATGCAAAACCTGGACCTATCCACCCGATTCACAAGCTAGCAAATTGTCTATCCCATGCAGGGATCCCCAAACAAAAAAGAAAAATTGTTTTTAACAAGTACCATCAAGATCAATCAAACGGAAGAACCACAAATTCCAGGTCTCAGGCCTAGGAATCATTGCCCTCATCGTCCTGGTCCACCCGCTTCTCACCATCACCAGCACCAACATCCTCGGTAACCTTGCTAGTTTCCACAGCTTCGCCGCCGAGTTTAGCTAGAGAAGAGCGCTATCCCTGAAAATCCCAAGCTGTAGGATCAAAACCTTCAGTAACAACTTGCTCAGCCATCTGGATACTGGATTAAAGAATAGCCATGGCCGCGGACCTCTTGGCGTTATCCACAGTCTCCTGCAACTTCTGCTCGGACTGAGCCAAATCCTCCTACAGCTTTTCCTTCAAGATTTGGATCTCTTTCTCCAAGTACTTGGACTTATTGGTCGCAATTTTCTTCAGATCCTCAACCTTCTCCAGAGCTTCTTTAGCGTTCTTCTCTATCGTAACCAAGTTTGCGTTCAGCTTCTCAAGACCCTGCAAGATTTGGATAAATTAAGACTTTCGGGATCCTGAAATTGAAATAGGGATACCATAAAGCGCTTACTAGACTCAGCAACGAATGAAGCTTCTTGGCAGTCTCACTGGAATCCATGCCCTCAAAGATCTCCAGGTCCACTATATCAGTCGTTTTCCTCTTCTTACTCCTTGAAGCTTTAGACCGGAGTAAGGGAACCCGGGACTTAGTAGTTGGTGTGGGACCCTCCTTCTTGACAGCGACAGCTTCAGACAAGAGGCTATCGAGGTCAGACAAGGCAAATTGAGAGCTCGACTTAGGAATTCCTACAAAAAGATAGAACAAATCAGGATCATGATACTTGATAATACGAATGTAAACTATTCTATACCTGAAGACATCTCGGGTTCGGAATATTGGGTATTGAAACTAGCTTCACTGATGGCAGATTCGGCACGGAAGGATCTCTCCGTAATAGGTATCTCTAACAATGCTTCTATTCTTTTATCTGTGTCACTTCTTGCAGGGACCAGTTCGTCGAACTTTGGAGCTACGCAAAGATAAGATGAGAATCATCATAACCAAGTTAGAAATATTTAAAATTGCAGGGATCCTAACTATATCCTACCCTTCTTAACCCACTCAAGCGGTAAGAGTTTCCCATCAGAAATTGAATCTCAGGACAAAGAAGAATTTCCCCTTCCAGTCGGTGTCATTTTGAGTAGCTTTTGGGATTAGGTGAGTTCGCCCGGACTTAAGCTGAAGGACGAAACGAAAAGAGCCATGGGTTCTCAAATTATAGACGGAGGCTAGCTCAGGGACGCCAATGGTCAGAGAATGAGAACGATTCAGCCTTTCAAGAGTAGCTAGGATTCTCCAAACCATGGGCATAGTTTGGGAATAACACAAGCCGGTAAGCTTGAAAAACTCGGTGATAAGTGGAGAAAAAGGATACGACAGACCGAGAGTGAAAGGATACACGAGAAAGCAAACCCATGTTTTAGAAATCAAATCCGCTTTTGTTCAGGAATCAAAAGGCCTAAAAATGGTTTTTTGAGGAAAAATATTATTTGATTTCAAAAGTTTCATATCCTGATCAGTGAAAGAGCAGATTTCGATATCAGAATGGTCAAGGATTCCTTGATCAACGAAATCGTCTATCGTTTCAGCAACGATAGAAGCGGCCAACCTAGTCATTTTCTTACCCATGATAACGAAAGTTTAGAGAGAAAGAAGAAATCAGAAACAAAGATTTTTACCTGCTTTAACCTTGAAGAAGATGGGAATGAGAGAGAATGAGTAATAATGAATATATCCAGAAAATTACAACGGTTAAATCGCCTTGGAAATCGAGAACGGGCATATCGCTACCCTATCATCATTTATTTTTATTTGAATTTTAAAATTTTACAGATGTCGATGAGATTGACAACTGTCAAATTTTGGGGACAATTGTTAGTGGTCATTTTACAAATAGGGATCCTGGATCTTCAACATACTTCGGTATCCTGACAGGTTTCGGTATCCTTAATTTCCTTATTATCTAACTGTTGTATCTTTCCTCTATCTTGATCAATACGCAGGTAAAACACGTGAAGTCAATTTAATCCCTGAAGAATCGTTCTGGAAGTTGAAATAAGCATGTAGAAGATGCGCAGAACGACCTCCAACGGTCATATTTGAGGACCTGGTCGATTCCGGGATTCTCGGATAGTTAGTTAGTATGATCTCTGTATAAAATCAGCAGCTTGGTCAATTAGAAAACACACAACAACGCACTAAGCAATAGAATACACTCGCGATCAGTCTTGTAACACTTAGATATCGATCATTTGCTGCTCAACACTTGTAATTCTTTACCATTTATTGAAGTAACGAGGCAGGTGTCGATTGTCACCTCCCGAGGTTTTACGCCGGAGATCCTGAACGATCAAGGGCTTTCCTCGTAAACATCCGTGTCACTTTTTACGATCTTACATTGTTTTACACTGATTTTACAAGCACACTACCTCACAAACGAAATTTGGTTATAAAGTTAGTCTTATTAATTTTTACCCAAAATAATCAAGTAAATCCTACTATACAAAATAGCTAGATAACATTAAAATCACCAACATCATTATTCATTATTCTATCATCTTGGTTTACCAAAATCATTTTTGTATGTCGATTTTCAGTATTTTAACCTTTATACTTTTTTATTATAAAGAACTAATAAACAAGGGCGGATGCACATAAGATTGTTGGTAAAGTCCCTCACTCAAAAACAAGGAAGTAATCTTAATTTTGTTGAGGAAAATTTTGAACCCCTTTAAAATTTATGAAAAGCTTCTTAAGAGGCCCCACAGCTACCAAAGTATCAAAGTCAATAAAAAAAACTGAAAGCCGACCATGATTAGTTCTGAAAGACAACAGTGCAGGCGGCGGCTAGGTCTGAATTTAAGTAAAACTGTTCGATAACTGTGCATGATGGGACATCTGAAAGACAACAGTGCAGGCGGCGGCTAGGTTTGACGACCCCCCTTAACTGCGGAAAGGACAAAAAAGTATGAAGGAGGATCGGCCCACCGAAAAGACTCCACCACAAAAATATACATAAACGCATAACAAAGAGTGTGGCCCATTAGCAAAGAATGTCTTCGCTAAAGGCCCACACTGGGGGTGATGACGTAGGAGAGTACATCTCCAATATTCAACCGTTAATTAATAAGGAGAAGACCTCTCCTTCAAGCAGGCCAATAAAATGACAACACAATAACCAAAGAGCATCTTCACAAGAACCAAGCCCTGAAGAGTTCAGCGAAGAAAGCGTTGACTCGGTAAGAGAGACAAAAGGAAGAGTAGCTATCTGCAGAGAAAGAAGTCAATCTCTTACCTAGCCGCCGCCTAGAGGAATCATGGTTAGGAATCTGAATGAAGGAAAGGTCTCTGAAGAACTTCCTCTTCTAGAGGAATCACGAGACAAGATAAGGGAATGAGCGATCTACCAAAGGCACTATAAATACAAGTCCGAGGCCTCATTCAAACACACACCGGGTTATAAACACCAACATATCGCATAACCTCGTCCTCTCCTACTTACTTCTCCTAGTTCACCTGTTACTTCCCCTTATATTTAGCTTACCTCTCCTGTAATCTCTCATAGTATTCTCGTGTACTCGTTATAAAGGTTATACCACTTAACCTTGGATCTCCCAAGGATGAGTGAGCTATTACATCAATAAAGAATATTTACCCGTATCGCATTATCGTTGTAGCAACAGGTTCCATTTCAAAGAATTGAAAGCCCTTTAGTTCCATTGCTAGAAACCCAATCCAAGTTACCGGTTGTGTTGTTCCATTCCAAAATCGCAGGGCCGCATCCTCATCTTCTAAAACTGCAGTCGGTTAGAAGATTTGAAATTGATTGTTCCAAAATCGAAATATGTTTCTAAAATCAAAGGAGGTTTAATGTTTTAAATTGATTGTTTCAAATCACAATGTGCATAATGTTAGTTGAAGGATATTACAGCAAAGATACAATCATATGCACATCAAAAACCAAGGGATATGCATATTCTCATCTTCTCATACAATGGTTCAGACTCGATTGTGCAGCTACGTGAATTTGCATCTTCTCGTGGCACCGTAACTTATGAGGTTAGATACTTTGACACCTCCAAACTTACGTGTAGTTAAAATATTTATTATTGCCGTTTGGTTGCCTATCACTACTAAAAAACATGTATATTTTCTACAAAAGTTTCCGACAAGTTATCAACAAAAGAAATTTCTCACTAGTTTGCGACAACTTTCCGACAAGTTTGTTAAGTAAGTTAACTTATTTATTTAATATAATCGTCGTAATATTGTGGAAAATTACCGACGAAAGGCTTTTGTCGCTAATTCGTCGGAAAATTAGTCGGGACTTTGTCGGAAAATACATTTCCTACGAGGTTTTTTCCAACAAACACTTTTTTGTCGGAAACTTGTCGCTAATGGCCAATTCCGACAAATTTCCCACGAAACTGCTGTCGCAAATTTTTCATTTTTTTAGTAGTGTATATTATCACTTAAAGTTGTGTCGTAATCTTAGGAGTTTGATTTTTTTGTTATGATTCATTGTAAATTTTTTTGACCTAACACGTTCTGACTTGACCCCTTCTAACCTTACCCATTTTTAGCCCCGGCTAACAAAATTTCTTGATAAGCAACTGCCAATAATTTCAAATCTTGAAACCATCGAAAGCAAACCATTAGTAACGGTTTGATTTTGTTCGATAATTTCGGTTTATAATCTTCAAAAACCGTTACTAACGATCACTACCAAAAAAAATGAAAAATTTGCGACAACAGATTTTGTGGGAAATTTATCGAAATTGGCCGTTAGCGACAAATTTCCGACAAAAAGTGTTTGTTGGAAAAACCCTCGTAGTAAATGTATTTTCCGACAAAATCCCAAAAAAAATTCAATGAATTAGCGACAAAGGCCTTTCGTCGGTAATTTCCGACGATTATAAGTTAACTTATTTAATAAATATATTAATCGAATTAAAAAAATATGAAAATTAAATTTGTGGGAAACTTGTCGGAAGTATATACAAATACCGACGATTTTCCGACAATTTATAAAAAAACTTATTTTTTAAGTATTAAGTAAATAAATTAACTTATTTAATAAATATATTAATTGAATTAAAAAATAAAAATTATATTTGTGGGAAACTTGTCGGTAGATCGTTGAAAGTAACTTATAATTAGCGACGGAATAGCGACAAATATATTTTTGTCGCAATTTTGTCAGAAAATTGTAGGAAATTTTTTGGATACTTTTTTGTTTTTGTTTTATCGGAACGTTGTCGCTAAGTTGTGAGAAATTTCTTTTGTTGGAAACTTTTGTAGGAAATATAGTTGTTTTCTAGCAGTGGGTGTGACTCACGATTTAATCAAAAAAACCATCAAAATGGGGTATGGGTGTTTAAAATCAAACCCAAACAATGCCGGATGAAGAACCATATTTTTGTTGATTATCCGGTTGCAAGGATTTATGGTACGAAGTCTTTAATTATATTGTGGAACATCTGTCGGGTTAGTATTTGACTCAAATCTATTTTTTCCTTGGCGGCAGACTCCCTGCAACTGTGCGTATCTTTGAAGGTGCTCGTGGATATTATGGTCCGATAAATTGTTTGGTCCAGTGGAAGCATCGCATATAATAAAATAAATTAAATGAGTATTAAAAAGAATTATTTAAATATTTAACCTTTGGTTAGCATATTTTTATGTATTTATTTAAATATGACTTTTTTATTCTTTTTAAAGTTAATGTTCTATAAAAGTATAAACCAACATATATACTTATTTACATGAAAAAAGTTTATCAACCCAATTTTAGTATATATCATGAATTTATTTAAAATACGCGTACTTGTAAAATCTTTAAAAAAAAATAACTTTTTACCTCTTAAAATTTGATGAAGAAACGCTTCAAGTATTCAACATTATTAAAGTGGATAATAAGTAATCTAACAATATTAAAGTGGATATTTTTTTAATTTTTACTTATAAGATGATATATGCAATTGTATTTAAAGTGATTAAAGTTGATGAAGTAATATTCTAAATCACCAAAAGAGTCTATATTACATCTACATAAACAAAAAAGTAATGATTATGTTAGAAATCGACGGTTTTAAAAAACTTCACCGGTACATATATTCTTAACAAGTTCAGAAACTTTAATATATCAAAATTATATTAAGTGATTTTTTTGGTGCAAAATGATAAAGTGTGTTAGTTCCTTTTTGATATAACCCTTCTTTTAATGATAAGAAAGTTTAACTTTTTATTTAATACAAAAAGATTATGTTTTTTATTTAGAAGTTTATGTAATATATCATTATTCATCGTATTTAATAATATAAAATATTTATGTGAGGCCGTTAACTTTGATAAAAGTTTCATTATACTTTCATCAAGATCTTAAATTTAAACTAAAAATAAATAAATAAGTAACTACAGTCTACACATACATACACATATATATAGGGTGAGTATCAAATAATAAGTAGTTTTTCGTAAAAAAATCTAAGAAATGACAAAAACCTTAAGAAACGATATCAAACGAACTCCGATTGAGCTAATTTCAGCGGCGTTGGAACCGTCTCGTCGAACTCTACCATCTTAGCTTTTAAGGTTTAGATTTTACGTTTGAATTTTAGGGTTTTAGCCTTAGGGTTTAGCTTTTAGGGTTTAGATTTTATGGTTTAGATTTTTTTTTTAGGATGGGGGTGGGGGGTTTAGGTTTTTGGGGGGTGGGGGTGGTGGTTTTAGGCTTTTCGGGGTAGGGTTGGAGGGGGGTTTAGGTTTTTGGGTCCGGGTTAAGGTTCGATGAGACGGTTCCAACGCCGCTGAAATGAGCTCAATCGGAGTTCGTTTGACCCACTTCTTAGGATTTCTTAGCGAAAAACCACTTTTTAGAGCATTCCCAGCCCGTTATTTATATTCCATATCCTTATCCTTATAATTATACTAAAAAACACTACTTTTTCTACCTTTTATCTCTACTTTTCTCTCTCCTTATCCTTATCCTTATAATTATACTAAAAACCACTACTTTTATCCTTATATTTACAAAAACCTTATATATTTTCTCTCTTCTCCACTTACAACCACTTTAAACCACTCCATAAAATATACAAAACTCACTCGCATAAGTATAAGGAACGGGCTGTGAATGCTTTTAGTGGAACCGTCCCCTATTATATATATATACACACATAAAAGTGAATTAATAACCTAGTTTATCTTATAAACAAATAAAAATGCACTCATTTAATATATTCTGAGAAAAAAAGATATACGCATAGATTTTGTGCCAGAATCAATCGTGGTCCACGGAACCATGTGGATAGAGGGGTTCGTAATGGTCCACGGAACTACCCCATCACTGGACCGCCACGGTCACTTTTCAACCATCTCTTCTGCACGTGATTCCCAGCCGCTCGTCACAAACAGAAAAATAGGCAAATATACAGTTAAGTAACTTATATCTGTCTGGGCCCTGGCTGCTTCTTTAAAAGTTTACGAAAATTTTCAACAATATATAAAGTTATAAATTGCAACGTTCATTTATATAAAATTTTGTTAAGGGTATTAACCATTTATCACAAAATTGTGTTATTGTATGTATTTCTACCTCGGTCAAATAAAACCGGGATTTGCCTGAGTAGACTAAAAATAATAAGAGAGTGACATGTGACACTTTTCAAAATTAAGGTTAAAAGGTATTTTGGTCCTTTTAATTTTCTCAAAATGAAGCACATCCCAATGTCTCTCCCTAACCCTAAACTCTCGATCTGTTTTCTCTCTACTTGGAATCTTTCATGACCAGAGCTCTAAATCTAATATATGAATGATCAGAGTAACAGAGAATAGGGTAGAAGAATTTCTTGTATTATCATTCAACAGGGACGATTACATATATACAAAAGGAAAAGAGTAAATTCAGATATACATGGAAACACAATATCTTATAAAGACTATCTAAATATAGAATTTGAATTCAAACGTAAAACAAACTAGTGGCGGTATTCATTCCTTGATATGCCCCCGCAGGGTAGACGTTCCTAGGATAAGTACAATCTTGGATAACAACAATCTGAACCGAGGTCTGTGAAGAGGTTTGGTAATTAAGAACGTCGACGAGCTGATCATCACCAGCAATGTGTGTGACCCGTAAAGACTCGTCTTGTACTTTTTCTCTAACAAAGTGGAAATCCAAAGCCAAGTGTTTCACACGAGAGTGAAAAACAGGATTGGCGGAGTTTGTTGTTGTGTTCAAATTGTCACAGTAGGGACAGTAGTTGAGTTGAAACCGGAGCTCGGTGAGTAAAGATCGAAGCCATTGTACTTCAACGCCAAGGAAATATGAGAGATTACCAAGGTCTTTGAGGGAAAATTTAGTTGCAAGAAGATGAATGAAGTTATTTAGAATAGTGGGAGAAGGGCCGGTGATAATAATGCCATCAACGTAAACAAGGACAAAAATGGGAGAAGAACTGATGGTGAGAGTGAAAAGAGACGAGTCAGAAATAGTGGGTTTAAACCCTTGAGGTACGAGGTATGATTTTAGTTCATCGTACAAAGCACTGGATGCTTGACGAAGACCATATATAGCTTTGTTGAGTTTGCAAACATGAGTAAGGAAGGAAGGATTAACGAAGACCGGAGGTTGTGCCATATAAGCGTCTTCATATAGGGTACCTTGAAAGAAAGCGTTATTGATTTTGAGTTTTCTTAGAGACCATTTTTGAGAGACGGCTATAGAATGAACAAGGCAAAGTGTAGCAGGTTTGATTACATGACTGAATGTCTCAACATAATCGATCCCGGGTCTTTGATGGAATCCTTTAGCAACCAAGCGAGCTTTTAATCGCTCAACTGATCCGTCTGGTTTATACTTGGTACGAAAAACCAATTTACAGCCCACGAAATTAGGGGCGGCGATAGATGTGACAACCGGTAATTTCAGACCATTGACTGTTCCCGTCATTTTCATAATCACGTACAATTTGTGCATATATACTTAATTTAGAGTAATTAAGCTCACTTGATGCATAACAAAGTCTGATCAATTCATATCACGCATCAGTAATTCGAAGAATTACCGGATCACACGCGTGTCTTGTGGCACACGAACGTTGGTGACGTCTAAAATGAATAACTTAAAGTATGACCTAGAATATAAAAATTATACGTAACACTGCGAATTATTATTCCGAGTCAAAAATAAAAGTTTGAGAATTGTTAACGAACGTTTTTTTTTAAACGCAGTCCGAATTACACAGTATATTACACTGGTTATTAACTAATGCGTACAAGAATTAAATAACTTATTACAAATGATTAAAATTAATTATATAAATTAATTTTCTTAATTAATATCTTTTAAAATCAAATCTAATCATAAAATCTTTTGAAATCACCATTAACCATTCCCACACTCCAACACATCATCATTTAACCACCCTACACCACCAATCCACCACCCCACACCACCAATCCACCACCCCACATTAATAATTATTTTCTTTTTTTTTATATTTAAAACTCCATTTTCCACACTATATATACCACCCTTTACTCCACCATTCCACACCCCATTCTCATTCACAAACTCAAAACAACTCTCCTTCCCCTTTCCCTTGAAATTTTCGGCCACCATCACCCCACACACATCCACCATTTTAAATTTCAAGATTCAAGCTTTCAATACTTCCTTTAGTGACATCTCAAGCTCTAGAGCCAAGTTCTTCGTCTTTCGATTTCTCTAAGTAAGAAACTTATTTTTATTAGCTTTTATTTCTTTATTCTAACTCTATTATGTATTAATCAAAACACCCAACAAAAACTTGCATTTCTCTTATAAAAATCTAAATATGTAACATGCATCTTGTCAAAATTAGTTTACATACTTTCTTTTATGATTTATTGCTTTGATACATCTTAGATGATACATGCATGTTGATAGATCATCATTTTGATCACATGCATGTTGATGGCTCGTATTTCTTATAATAGTAACTTTGTTGTTTTCAAAATCGGATTTTGTGTTAGACATGGATCTTTTGTCATTTAGATTTACAAGAATATTTATTATATAAAATGTAAGTATATTTTTGGTTTAGATCATTATTTTTACTACATGCAAGTCGTTAGAACCACTTTCTAAATAAGGAAACTTTATTTGATCAAAAACCGGGTCTAAGCTTTAAAAGGGTTTTGATGATGAAAATATCTTTATTAATACTCATACATCTATCTTCAACCAATGGATAATTAAAAATACTTTATTTATTCACATGTATGTGTCTTTAAACATGACTAAGTAGCGTTTGGATATTTGAATACTATTTCGATCATCAAAATATATATTTTAATATATCAAAGGTATATTTTATAACATGCCTGAGTTTCCGTCAAACGATTTATTGTTCATATTTATTTTTGAGAAATAAATATATTTTTATCTATTCTAACGTGTCACCAACGTGTCGTTAAGTCAAACACGGTCAAACTTTTGAAAGTTAAGCACATTTTGTTAAGAGTCAAGTTGGGTGAATTGATCGCATAATCAAGCACAAACATTTCATAAAACTTTCGTCCTTACACATTCTAGGACACGAGTAGCTTGGTTTTCGTTCAAGCATTATCTAGTTCATACACTACTCATACCAGGTGAGTCTCACTACCCCTATTTTATCTCTGTTTTTATAACTGTTTTGGGGAGAAAACATGCAAATCCTTTTATAAACATGCAAAACATTTTATAAACATGCAAATCATTTTATAAACATGTAAATCATTTTACAAACATGCAAGTCATTTTATCATAAACATAACTATCATTTGTTGATTACATGAATTAACATAAGCATCAATATCAAAGTCCCTTACAATTCTAAATCGTTAATTTGGATGAAGCGTGGTAATTTTGGATAGATATATTGGGTTGACAACCCCATGCGCTGGCTGGGAGCCAAGCGGGTACATTATTAGCTAGTCAATTCAATGTGTGTGAAGCGCCATTATGTTCTAGGGCAAAAACATGACACGCCAGCTTGGAGTTCATGCTTTCCTGTGTGAGACAAAGGAAGCACAAATTTACTTACTCGGCGGGAAGGGAAATGAAAGACTTGCCCTCCCTCTCAAAAGAAGGTTTTTTTCAACTACAGAAAAAGAAAAACGGTATAGGAGTTCATGGTAATTCAATACAATTTATTGTCGGGTGGCAATTACTATTTCTTTGCTATGGTTTTCAAAACAAACGTTTTCAATACAACTTATTGTCGGGCGACAATTACTATTACTTTGCTAAGGTTTTCAAAACAAACGTTTTCAATACAACTTATTGTCGGGCAAAAATTACTATTACTTGCTATGGTTTTCAAAACAAACGTTTTCGATACAACTTATTATCGGGTGTCAATTACTATTACCTTGCTATGGTTTTCAAAACAAACGTTTTCGATACAACTTATTATCGGGTGATAATTACTATTACTTTGCTATGATTTTCTAAACAAACGTTTTCAATACATTTATTGTCAGGGAAAATTACTATTAGTTTGCAACGGTTTTTCAAAACAAATGTTTTTAATTACTAATACTTGTGAACTCACCAACTTTATATTGACACTTTTTAGCATGTTTTTCTCAGGTCGTTGATTGCATGGAGTCGCATGGCATATAGGATCATGCTAGGGTCCTCTTCATTAGAAGCTTTTGGTCATAAATGTCATTTTTCAAACATTAGAATTTACAAACTTGATTTATGGATTTATGTAATCATGTGAACTTCATTTATGTTTTAAATTTGGTTTAATATTCAATTGTTGATTTTTTGAACTCATATAGAGGTCGTTCAATGTGATCAATGACAATAGTATTCATGAACGCCGCGCCCCGCAGTTTCCGCCGTCGAGCGGGGTGTGACAATAGATGGAACTAGAGTCCATGTTTTGTTGCGCTCAAGATCGTCAAATTCAGCTTGCATGGCCTAACGCCAAGAAGGGTGTTTCAAGGCATAGGTAATAGTTTGAGGTTCTGTTGGGGCGGAGGTAGTGTTGGTATAGAGGATATATTGAGAGTTGTGATATCGAATATTGGGTTTGGGTTGTGGACGGGTGTTTGGTTTTGAAGTATGGGATTGGAGGGTTGTATATCATTATTGGGTGGAGGGTCTGTAGATGAAGTAAGATGGATGTAAGTGTTGGGTGAATTGGTTGTGGCAGGGAAGATGGCGTGGGAGAGAGAGGGGTTGAAAAGGGTGATGGAGTTTGGTTAACAGAGGGTGATTGGTAAGAGTTTGGTGATGGAGTTTGGTCAACAGAAGGGGTCGGTGAATTAATTTGTGGAGAATTAATTAAAGGTGATTGGTTGGAGAGTAGAAGTGAAATGGGAAACCATTCTGAGTGATTGGGAGAAGGTGGGGAGTAGATCCAGTGATGTTTTGTTACAACCCTCCAATCCCATCACTGTCGCAAGCCGCCACCGCCACTGCCGCTATGATCGGCTTCCCTTCATCTAGCGTAACGTTCGTTGTACTAAGGTGTTTCAGATCTGGTTATCATTAAAGGTATAAATCTAAACACCCTGTGGTTGATTGTTTATATTGTTTATTCGCGTGTAATCGGATCACTGAAAGGAATCCGGATCTGATCCAGTAATGGTACTATTAAAGTTTTTCATAGCGAAACTCTTGCTCAATGAAACCCACATGCCGCAAGGAATAAGTTTAAAAGTAGCGGGGTCAAGTGTGTAGTAAGCACTTTGAGTGGGGGAGTATCCAACAAATATGCACGGAGTGGAGCGGGAGTGAAGTTTGTGTGGAAAGTAAGGGCGAAGCCATGGGTAGCATAAACAACCAAAACTAAGAAGTTTGGTGTAATTTGGTAGTTTGTTAAATAACCGATAGAAAGGGGAAGAGTTTTGGAGTGTGGGAGTGGGTAATCTATTGATGAGATAGGCTGCGGTGGTGAAAGCAAAGGGCCAAAAAATAACTAGTAACTTGGCATGGGAAAGAAGAGCTAGACCGGTTTCGAATGATGTTACTGGTGAACACCACACATCAGAGAATAATAAATCTAAGGGAGCGTTAGATGAAAGAGAAGTAGTGAAAAATGGCAAACGATGACTTTTACTGATATGGCATGAATTATAAGCATCATTGAAAGTTGAATTAAAAGAAATAAAATAAGACAAGCTTGTAAATTTTATTATCCAGGTGGCCAAGCCGGTGATGCCACGTGGTAGAGTCAGTTCGGTGCAAGACATGAATGGAAGGAGGCGAGAGAGAAGAGCGCAACTCATATACTCCTCGCGTGGCTATGCCTTGGAGCAGTGGAGTTTTCGAGGTCCGGTCCTTGATAACAAATAGAAAAGAGTATAATTCAATCAGAAAATTATTATCAAGACATAAACGAGAGATAGATATGATGTTACGAGCTAGAGATGGTACACATAAGACATTTTTAAGGATTAAACGTGTGTGTGAGATTTGAATAATAACAAAGCCAATATGAGTTATTTGTAAACACGAACTGTCACCGATAACGAGTTCTATAGTTCCGTCATATGGTGCGTATAAAGATAGGTTGTTCAAGTCGTTGGTGACATGGTGGGATGCTCCGGAATCAAATAACCAGTTTGTAGCAGTGGTGGCGGAAGGAGTCATTTAGAACGACATCAATGACATCCTCCGGGTCCATCTTTTTGCCTAATATTGATAGTTCATCCACTATGGTTTTAATTCTTTGCATATACTCGGTTACGGATTGATTTGGTGTTTTGGAGATTTGTCGGAGACGGTGCTTCAATTGTTTGATATGCCTACGAGATGCTGAGGCATGAGTGCTTGCTAATATTTTCCATGCTTCATGAGATGAGGAGGCGTTGGTGACGAGAGGAACAATTGTGGGAATATGCTACCAACGAGGGCTCCGAATAGCAACCGGTCTTGACGAAACCAAACTGAATAATCCTTGTGAGGAGTGATTGATCCGTCAGCGACGATGGTGGGGTTTAGAGTCGGACAGGTAGCGTCGATAAATTTATGCAGGTCTAGGCCATGGAGTAGAGCTTCTATTTGAGTTTTCCATCCTAAGTAGTTTGTGGATGTTAGTTTGAGAGTGGCCGGAAAAGTCACCACTGTAAGGTCTTTCATAGAGTGATTAAGAAAGAGGGAGGAACTAGTGGCGGGAAAATATCTTATAAAGGCTATCTAAATATAGAATTTGAATTCATACGTAAAATAAAACTAGTGGCGGGATTCATTCCTTGATATAATAATCTCTCCCATGGCAACCTCCTTCTTCTTTATTCTCACGGTCATCTGGCTCTTGGTCTCACCATCCTCTGCTTCCGACGATGGCGTTAATGGCGCTCGACGTTACATCTATATTGATGGCTTCTAACTCTCTTTCTCTCGTTCTCTATCCGTAACCTCCATCCCTCTTTCTCATTCACCTTCGTCAATGTCTCTCTTCTTCTCTGAAACCACCCCAATTTCACCACTGAGTACCTAAACCCTGGATTTGTATATTATTTATTTTTTGCATTTTTAAACTTGCTTGAATCTGGTTTACCTAGCAATGTCTTCGTTTTAAGCTTCAGTTTATTGTGGAAGAGGAGACGAGAAGACTGCCAAGGGAAAGCGATTCAATCATTCGTATGGGATGTGAATTTCTCTTTTATCTCAAATTCAAAGATTATGAATTCAGTAAACAAGAAGTGGTGCCCACTGCAAGCGTGTCTAATGAACAGGTGGTTTTGGTTTATTTTGCCCTACTGGTTAATCGATCAATTTGTTATAGTGTTTGTGTGCTTGGATTCGAGTGATTGAGGGAAATTAGGGTTTGGAATCGATAAATTCATTCAAACCACCGTGCAATCTTCACTTCGATTCGATCTCATCTCTATTTGAATCTAAGATTCCACTCATGACAAAAGGTTCTAAAACCATGTGCTTCGACGATTTTATTTAATAAGACAGATAAAATATTTTGAATTTTTTTTATTTTATTTTTTTAATTTTTGAGGATTTTGAAAATGAAAACTAAAACTAAACTTAAAATGCTAAAACGGGTGGGTTCATGGGCAAGAGTAGTGATAAAACATGAGAAAAGAAAAGGTAATAAATCTTATCCCCGCACTTGAATTGTACATTGCCCTCAATGTACAAATGTATGTAATGCAATGGTAAGAATGAGTGTAAGGGAAAAAAACGATACTCCCCCGGTCAAGACTTGGTATAAACCATGTGGTCGATACCCACAGCCGCCAAACATGCCAACATGCAGAAACGAGCGCCCCAAAGAGAGAGAGAGAGAGAGGGACTTGCATAAACTTATGGTAAAATCATAAACAAATAACAAGTATATCCGAATTGAGGAGGCATACCTCATGGAAAAAGAGATAACCAGAAACGGGTGTGGGTGCTGAAATTGGCAACAACAAAAAAGTGGTGTTACATGCAATGAGGAGACAGGCATGGTTGTGCTTAGGGAAGCGCGCCAGTGCTTCGTCAGGCATGGTTGTACCTTGATAGGCACGATCGTGCTAACTCAGATGAAAACACAGTTAAAAAATTTTAATAGTATGAAATTAGAAATGCATACACCAAATTATTCACCCATAGCTCTTAAGGTTTAGAAAAAAAACCTGGAGGAGTGCCTTACCCATCTCAACTCCCGTATACATCAACTCCTCAACAAAACAACAAATCATCGGTTGCCTCCTAGAAATGCTACGTTTATTTTATGAGTTCTTGGCTAGACTCGGCCTTATGTGTATGTCAATCTAAGGTAAGTGGTAGAACAATCTGACAAATGGGTGGCTGGTAATATGTTAAAGCTCATTCGACCCATTTGGCAACCGCGAACACAATGCAATCAATTCATGCCACCACCACTTGCACTTGCCCGGACCAAACTCAACACAACTAATGTAATGAAGGAGGCGATCATCCCGACAAGATGGTATTGACTTGCAGTGCTTGATGGACCTATGTTGTGCCTTCAAAGTTGGTTGGTCTGTGAAGTAGTTTGCCCTCTCCTGCGGTTTGTTTGATTCGTGTGGCGAATCATCATCATGCTCAATCACGGGCCAGATCTCTTTGGTGCATAATGGAGGATTGGGTGGCACCATGGTGATTGGTTCGTTGGTGAACCCATCCGCTTGTACACCTTCCTCTCAGTGTGGTTCTTCACCGGCCACCACTGTTTGTTTTCAGAAAGCAAAGCTTCCGATTCATTGGGATCGCCAACCGGGTCGAACCGCTCTGCTTTCCCTTCCACATGAGATATGCTTACCAATTCATCACCAAAATCGTCCTCCCAAGATGGAACCGTGTGGTATGTGGTCTCCCTAGTAGTGATGCTCGATAAAACCACTTCTATCTTATCCCAGAGCTTGTCCTCCCGCTGTTCTTGCCTTTGCGAATCCTACATCATATCATCCTCACAAGAAAAGTGTAAATTACATAGTGGATACAAAGAATCATGCATGGTACCATATGTAAACAAAGGTACATGAGTATCATATTCATAACCAATCAAGCTCGGAGTGAAAAACTTACCAAAATGAAGCCAAAATGAAGCTTTACAAAGAATCATGAGATATGCTATTGTTGGATATATGATGTCCGATCGTCAATTAGGTCAACGTTACTATTAAGGTACGATCCAAAGAGTTACACCTTAGGCAACGAACAAATATATATAATATTTAATTGTTAAATATTATTCACGAAAGACGCAAACAATAAATGGTGAGTAAATATTTAGAGAAATATTTGTCGGAAATTGAGATAATTAATTATCTGATTAATTAATTATTTACGGGGAATAAATGTTTAATCGGTTAAACATTTAAAGATTAGATTTTACTAATTATATTATGATTAGTAAATACAAGGGTTATAATAATTAATGATTAATTATTACTAGGGTATTAAGTGTTAATACCATAGGGGACCGGTGTGTAAATATAATGGTTATAAATATATCATTATAATCTAAACCCTAACCTAATCCCACTCCACCCAAAATCGGCGCCCCCTCTCCCTCCTTGCGAGTTAGATCGCCGGCAACCACCACCGCTGTGCGCCGCCCTGTCGCCGGCCACCACTATCGCAACCCGCCACCGCCGCTGTGATCGGCTTCCCTTCGCGCAACCGTGTGACGTTTTGCTACAGGTTTTCGTGTACGAGTCATCTAGCTTGACGTTCATTGTACTAAGGTGTTTCAGATCTGGTTATCGTCAAAGGTATAAATCTGAACACCCTATGGTTGGTTGTTTATATTGTTTATTCGCGTGTAATCGGATCACTGAAAGGAATCCGGATCTGATCCGGTAATGGTACTATTAAATCGCTTCCGCAAAATATATCTGATTTATTTATTTAAAAGGGTTTAAATAATTATTGTTTTAAAAGGTTAAAACTGGTACCCTGATTCCCAACAGTGGTATCTGAGCCACCTTTACGCGCGTTTAGACATATTTTTTTTATTCGATCTATTGTTTTATTTGTCAAAACTTTTGTTTAACAAAAGATCGAGCCTTTTTCGTTTCTTGTTATTGTGTTCAATGAATCGAACACTAGAGACATGTGGTTGTATTGTTTGTTGATTGGTTGTTTTCCTTTGTATTTTTTGGGTTATTTGGAACCCCGATGTAAGAGTTAGTTTTTTTTTATTTATTTATTTTTAGTATACTTGTAAATAAATATTGTAATCCTAAAGAGACGAAGATTAGAAGACCAAGGCGGACAATGACAGGAATAAAGATGAAATCTTGGACTAAGTGGGAGATGGCAGATTTGTTAATTTCGTTATCCCTTAGACCAGTCCGGTTATTTCGTTTGATGGCTCGAACGAAACTGGAAAAAATTTCCTAGTTGCTCGATTCTATGTTTTATTTATTTTGTGGTTGTGATATAATTATTTAGGATAATAATTAAACCGCAAAATTTTTATAAAACTTTTGACACAATTTAAAAACGACGAGATAATTAAATTGTTTATTTTTCTCGGAAAGGTAATTAAATAAAAAGTGTTTTATTTAAAAGTAAAAACAAGTTTTAAATTTAATGGTTTTATTTAAAACAATTTTAAATTAATTAAAGAGTTGATTAGTTTAAAAATCGGTTTGCGACAATTGACCAATTTAGATTGATAGGGTATTTGAAATTGGATCATGTCGAGTGTTGAAAGTGTTTCATGAACTAATAATTAGTAAAATTGGTTTACTAAAATTGCACGACTTGTTTCTTGCTACTCGTCGTCCAAAATATTTTTGACCCGAAACGGTAATGTTAAAAAAAATTAAAGAAATCCCAAATATAAAAATTGATTTTTCTGCGCCACCCTTAATTATAACACAACAACTAATCTATCCGAACCCCCGGTGCTAGTGAATTACCCTGCATCCGGCCCTACGGTTTTGGTTGAAGGTAGATGTGACAATTCGGACTTTTAGGTTAACTCCGTTAACTAAATCCAGTTAAATCCTAACCTATCTAACCCTATCCCTAACTCTAGGGACTATTCCTGTCACTTTTCAAACCCTAATTCACACAAACTATAAGGACTAGAAGTGTAATTGGTCAAAACTTATTCTGTTGACTTTTGATAAGTCAAACTAACAAGTTCTTAACCTAGTTAACCTAGTTCAAACCTCAAGGACCTTTTCTGCCTAAATTCAAACTTAAGAACAGGAAACTAGAGGGACTAGTAGTGTATTTAACCCATTCTTGATTTCTGTTGACTTTTGAAAGTCAACACATTCGAGCCTGATCCAAATTCACTCAATTAACCCATTCCCTTTTGAAATCTTAACCGCTAACACATTTAATTAGCATAAACGACCATCATTGAGTAATTAAAAGCATCATTATGCGAGAATTAAACAGAATAATGGATAGTTATGTCGTAACCGTCGATTTCTCCTCAAATTCGTCGAATTCGTATACCATTTCCCAAATTAAACACCTGTGCACACTAAACGAGCACTACTGAAACCTCTGCACCATTCAATTCCATCGGAGAGGGAGTTACAGTAGCCGAAAATCAAGTTCTTCACCGTCGGAGTCCGTTTTAGTCGAGCACCTACAATCCGATATCAATTCTGGTAATTGGTCTCACCCTTAGTTTCGTTTATGTCCTTAGATTGAAAGCCCTATGATTAATTGGGCTTATTTCACCAATTCAAACAAGAACCGATTCTAGGGTTCTTAATATTTACAGTTTAATCGAACTCCATTACAGACTCAATTTAAATCCAATTAAATTATACCATTAGCTTCGCAATCTTCAACCCTGTAAAAGCCCTTTGCTAATTCAAACTTATAACATCAATTCGATCACAACCCGTAATCTAGGGTTCATCGTAGACCGGGTAATCGAACCCTAATCTAGACACAGTTATAATTCAATTAATCTGTACTCCTAGATTCGCAATCCTCTGCTTGACTAGAGCCCTATGATTTCAAACCATTTCATTACCTTATTCAATCAAATTCAAACTGTGTTCATAAACTAGGGTTTCGGCCCTAGTTTCTATAATTAAACGATATTAAGCACGTTATTTTTGCAATCAAACACACAGAGGATCGCAAACCTTCGTATAACAAAACCCCTATGCCCTCAGTTTCGATCGAAGTCTAAATCGGGAGTATTGGGACGGGTTTCGATCTTGAGTGCATATGGGGGGGAACCACTGGACTTGTATGTTTTAAACATTACAGTCCGGATATCATCGCGATACCCTAGCGGGCGGACTTGGTTAAACCTTATGAACCATACAAAGGAGACCCGGGTTCGAGTCCGGTCTCTTGCATCTTTATTTTTGGAGCTTTTTCCACTTTATTATTTTTATAAAAATCAATCCCTATATTATTATATTATTATATTAAAATGTTTTGAGCCCGTAAATCACCCGTAGGCTAGGGTTTAGTTTTATAACCCGTATTTAATATCATTCCCACTTTTAAAATAATATATATTTATACTATTTTCAAACCCCGACTTCGTATAAAACGATATGTTTATATTATTTTCAACCCGTGACTCCTATTATAAAATAATATATATTTATATATTATTTCGCCTAGTTTATAAACCTCATGTAACGTTTCAAGCTAATTAATAATATAATTATTTATATTATTTACTCACGTTTATATTCTCGAATAAAAATAATATATTTATTATTTTTGCCACTTAAGCGATTATCGTATATTTTCTACGAATTCAAAAATAATATATTAGTTATATTATTTTCTTAGATCATTATTAAATTATACGATCGCATGAATTTATTTATATATTAATATTATTCGTAATTAGAGACGTTCGACACGTAACGTAATTATCCTAATAATTAAATTAAGAAACTCTTATTCCCGTGGACACGTTCGTCTACTCATTGATTCTTGGAGTGTCTTAAGACGTTCAAATCTTCCGTGTCGTCGTCACAAAACCCCAATGTATCCCTAACTATTATGCTTATAATTTTAGGACATACGTAAGCAGTTCACAAGCAAACTCTTGTGTTTCCTACTTGCATCCTTGTGTGGTGCTATCTACTACTCGTACACAACTCAGGTGCGTTTTCACGGCCCCTTTTTACTTGTTTTCCTATTGGGGGAGAAACATGCATACAAACATCATTTTACTTGTTTTCCCGTTGGGGAGAAACATGCATACAAACATCATTTTACTTGTTTTCCCGTTGGGGGAGAAACATGCATACAAACATCATTGTTACTTGTTTTCCCGTTGGGGAGAAACAAGCGTACAAACAGACATCCGTTACTTGTCTTCCAGTCAGGGAGAGACATACAAACGGACATGGATCACATAGTATTTCATTACCACTTGTGTACTTAAGCGTAAACACTATCATGAAAGTCCTCACATCGAACCGTTAATATGGACTTAGCGAGGTAATTTGAGTAGTACTACTGGGTTTGACAAACCCCACACGGGCTAGTCGCGCTAGCACGATTGGAAGTCGAACGGGTGTAGATTGGCCTAAACATATTAGTCAGAGTTGATAGACCTGGCCGGAGGCAAACAAACAGTTAGCTTCGGTTGCGAGCGCTTAGAGTAACTTGTACATTGTCTAGCTAGCAATAGGTGTAGCTTACGTATGTGGATCCAGCAATACTCAAACAGTTTATTTACATACAAACTTGTGAACTCGCCAACCTTGTGTTGACACTTTTTCTTACATGTTTCTCAGGTCGCTTTGGCACAGATTGCACACTTAGGACATGCATGGAGTCCTACTGTCATATCATTCATTTCAAACATTTTAAACAGTGTTACTTATTTACATTAATTGACGCTTGTTGCGTGTAATTACTTTTGATTTCATTATAACGTTTACGCTTCCGCATTTAACTCTGAACTTTTATGTTATGACATTTTAAGTCCTATATAGTGTCGTTTGATGTAACTAATGACTGAGATCATGGTTTGTCACACGCCAAACGGTAAAACTCCGTTAGTGGAATTTGGGGGTGTGATAGTAGAACCGCGATTCCTAAGTTACTTAGGCCGGGTCTGCAGTTATAATTGAAGGACCTATATCGCTTAAGTCGTTTAAGTGGGCGTAGTTGAGGGAAACGTATCCAATCTTGACATTACTCGTCATGCCCCTCAAACCGAGAGTTGTATAGTTGATACAATTGGTAATCGTTACCTACCTGCCTAGCTATGCCAGTGAACAGTGCTCAGCCATTCACTGTGACATGGGGAATCATGATCTCATTCCTAATTATATATAATTTTTGCTATTGGGACATAAAATTTTAATTAGGATATTATGCGTGAAAATACTAAAACTTTTATTTTGAACTTTGTTGATGTCTAACGAATCTAATACAAATTCCTCGTTAAAATCTATCATTGAGAAGGATAAACTTGACAACTCCAACTTCATGGACTGGTACCGTAACTTGAAAATAGTTATCTAGGCTGAGAACAAACTGTATGTTCTCGAGGAACCAATCCCAGAAGAACCAGCTGCTGCTACGGGCCAAGCCCGTAAGAACTGGGATAAGCATGTTGATGACTCTATCAAGGTCTCTTCCTTGATGCTGGCATCTATGATACCAGAAATTCAAAATAATATGGTGGACATGCCAGCATACGACATGATTAGACAACTTCAAGAAATGTTTCAGCAGCAAGCCCGTCATGAGCGCTTTGAAGTGATAAGATCACTAATTAGCTGCCATATGCAAGAAAGTTCTTCAGTCAGCACACATGTGTTGAAGATGAAGGGGTACATAGATCATCTGGCACGTCTTGACTCCCCTTTGAACAATGAATTGGTTGGGGATATTATCCTCAAATCACTACCAAAGTCATATGATCAGTTTACTTTGAACTACAATATGAATGCTTGGGACAAGACCATCCCGGAGTTGCATATGATGCTTAAAACTGCTGAGATGAACATACCAGCTCCTGCTAACTCTGGTCCAATGCTGATGATCAAGGAGGGTCAGGTCAAGAAATCTGAAGCCAAGGGAAAAGGCAAGAAAAACTTCAAGGGCAAGGGCAAAGGCAAAGCTGTTGCCAAGAAACCTCTAAAAGATGTCAAGTGTTTTCATTGTGATGAAGTCGGACACCGGAGGAGAAACTGCCCAAAGTATCTGGCCGAGTTGAAGCAGAAGAAGTCTGTTGAAGGACAGACCTCGGGTATGTTTGTTATTGAGATCTTCTCTTTGTCTAGCAAATCTTGGGTGTTTGACACTGGATGTGGTTATCACATTTGTAGTGATTTGCAGGGACTAAAGAAGGTTAGGAGGCTGAAGCAAGGCGACCTGGAGCTCCATGTGGGAAATGGATAAACGGTTGCTGTGAAGGCTGTAAGAGAATACATTCTTTTACTTCTTTCTGGTTTAGAACTTGTTTTGAACAATGTTTATTTCATTCCTAATTTGACTAGGAATAATGTTTCAGTATCCGCTTTGCGGGAACAAGGATTTAATTATGCTTTTGACAATGATTTCATTTTTGCATATTTGAATGGTTTGTTTTATTTTTCTGCAAAGCCTCATAATGGAATCTATGAGATAGAAATCCATGATAATAACGTTATATTTAATATCTCCTCCAAACGTGCGAAATATGATTTCAATGATACGTATCTATGGCATTGTAGACTTAGACACATAAACAAGAATTGCATGAAGAAACTTCAGACCGCCGGAATTCTGAATTCTACTGGTCAAGAGTCATTTGATGATTGTGAATCATGTCTAAGTGGAAAGCTAACCAAGGCTCCTTTTTCCGGTATCGGTCAAAGGACCAAGGATCTGTTAGGACTTGTACATACTGATGTATGCGGTCCATTCAGAACGATGTCTAGAAGTGGAGAAAGATACTTCATGACATTTACTGATGACTTCAGTAGATATGGTTATATTTATCTTATGAAGCATAAACATGAAACGTTTGAAATGTTCAAACAGTACCAGAACGAAGTACAAAATCAGCTTGGTAAGATGATTAAGATGCTTCGATCTGATCAAGGTGGTGAATATCTTAGTCAAGAGTTTGACGAACATCTAAAGAAATGTGGGATCATTTCTCAGCTTACTCCACCGGGAACACCACAACTTAACGGTGTATCCAAAAGGAGAAATCGAACTCTATTAGATATGGTTTGATCTATGATGTGTCGTACAAACCTCTCACACTCCTTCTGGAGTTTTGCTCTTGAGACTGCCACAAGAATCATAAATCTAGCTCCTACAAAGAAGGTGGACAAGACTCCTTACGAGATTTGGCATGGGGAGAAACCCAAAGTGTCCTACCTTAGGGTCTGGGGATGTAACGCATATGTTACAAGTGAATCTACGGATAAACTAAATCCCCGTGGCGATAAAGTTGTTTTCGTCGGATACCCTAAAACAATTGGTTACTACTTCTACAATCCTACTGAAAATCGAGTTTTCATTAAACGCAGAGCTACTTTCTTCGAGAAAGAACTTCTTGCGAGAGGGATTGGAGATAAACGTGTGGATATGGATGAGATACAAGAACCACAAACTGAACCTGCCTTTCAGCATGAGACTACTGAAACTGAATCTAGAAATGTTCAAGATTCAACTGTGATACAAGCTATTCGCAGAAGTGCTAGGGATCGTCATGAACCCGACCGGTATATCGGGATTCACCAGACTGACGACATCCTGATAGCTGATCAGGCTGAGCCCACTAGTTACAAATCTACAATCTTAGATTCTGAATCTAAGAAATGGCTTGAAGCAGTGGATGCTGAAATATAATCCATGTATGACAACCATGTGTGGGACTTGGTTGACCTTCCTCCCGAAAGTCGGACTGTAGGAAGCAAGTGGATTTTCAAGAAGAAAATCGACATGGATGGGAATGTGAAAACCTTCAAAGTAAGGCTGGTAGCGAAAGTCTTTACTCAGACTCAAGGAATTGATTATGATGAAACCTTCCCAGACTCAAGGACTGTAGGAAGCAGTGGCCATGCTTAAGTCTATTAGGATCTTACTTGCCATTGCCGCGTATTATGACTACGAGATATGGCAAATGGAAGTCAAAACCGCGTTCCTAAACGGACATCTTACTGAAGATGTTTACATGGTTCAACCAGAAGGTTTTGAAAATACAGAGTATCCTAATAAGGTATGCAAGTTAAATAAATCCATCTATGGATTAAAACAGGCATCCAGAAGTTGGAATCTTCGCTTTGAATAGAAAATCAAAGAGTTTGGTTTTGTCAAGGACGAAGATGAACCGTGTGTCTACAAGAAGGCAAGTGGGAGCCATGTGACTTTTCTAATTCTGTATGTAGATGACATACTACTCATTGGAAACCAGATCCCTATGCTAAAAGACGTAAAGTCTTGGTTAGGAAAATGTTTCGCAATGAAAGATCTTGGTGAAGCTGCTTATATTCTGGGAATTAAGATCTATAGAGATAGATCAAAGCGGCTTATAGGCTTAAGTCAAAGTACATATATTGATAAAGTCGTTCGACGCTTTTTCATGCAAGACTCTAAGAGAGGGTCTTTGCCTATGGCACATGGAATGATACTGAATAACACACCGTGCCCTCAGTCTGACGAGGAAAGGTAGAAAATGGAAAAGGTTCCATATGCTTATGCAATTGGTTCCATCATGTACGCCATGCTATGTACTAGAACTGACGTATCGTACGCTTTAAGCATGACTAACATATATCAACAGAACCCTGGTGAGAGTCACTGGATAGCTGTGAAGAACATCCTTAAGTACTTAAGAAGAACTAAGGACATGTTCTTGATATATGGAGGACTGGAAGAAGAACTAGCTGTTAAATGTTACACTGATGCTAGCTTCCAGACTGATCGAGATGATTCTCGATCACAAACGGGATTTGTATTTGTTCTGAATGGTGGTGCCATCTCTTGGAAAAGTGTTAATCAAAGTGTTGTTGCTCAATCCACCACCGAGTCAGAATACATTGCCGCTTCGGAAGCTGCAAAGGAGCCTGCTTGGATGAAGAAGTTCATTGCTGATCTCGGAGTAGTGCCAAGCATTCAGAAACCGATCGAGATACTGTGTGACAATACTGGTGCCATTGCTCAAGCTAAGGAACCAAGGTCACATCACAGCACGAAGCACATACTCAGAAGATTTCATTATATCCGGGATATAATAGAACGGGGAGATATCGTATTAAACAAAGTTCACACGGATTAGAATCTAGCTAACCCGTTCACCAAGAATATGCCTCATTCTAAACATGAGGATCATGCTGACAAGATAGGCCTTAGATTTGCTAGACAGTGGGTTTGATCTGTATTTAGTATTTGGTGTATTCGAACAAAACAGTTACATTATTTTTAATATTTGATTTAATGGTTAAATGCATTATTATTAGATGTTACTGTGTTCGATAGTTTATACGTTTTAGAAATCCTTGAATATATAGATTATTCTAAATGTCCGTAGTCAATCAGATTCATGGGAATCAATCTGAACGTAAGACTGTTGTGGATCGGATGGTTGGTTCATTGTGAATGAAAGACCAAGAAGTTGGAAACCATATTCACGGATAATTATTAGAGAATAATTATTGGACGTAGCTCGCTTCAAAACTATCTTCATGGATCGATGTCTTGAGATATTTTAAATAAAGTAAGATCTGTCGATCCTCGACCTGAGGCACTTACTAGAACTAACTCTGACTAATGGTTGTTCTTTGATCTTATCTAACGCTGTACCTTAAACAGACAGTAATAAGGGTATGGTCAGGAGTAATCTAAAGTTTAGTGGGAGTTGTACGTGGCCAAAGGAATTCTGTTCTTCTTTAATTAGGAGTTGGACATTCTAGCGCCCTCGTTGATTCAAGCTGATGTAAAACGCATGGCCATGCTCAAACTAAAGAGTAGTTTGTTTAGATCACTTTGAATTGGAGAACGAGAACAATAATAGTTGAACCACATATGAGAAGTGAATTGTATCCATGTCTCATGTTCAACGGATGCCTTAAACAGAAAGGATACAGATGCTTACTAGGACTGTTATACTTTGTAAAGTAAAGGTTGCTTGTACACAAGGAAATAGTTTGATGATTGTAAATACGTCATACCTTGCTAGGGGCAGGGAGATGCAGCTAGGCGTCCACCACTGTCTACGTTGAACCGATTAATTGAAGAATCGACCAAGTGGGAGATTTTTGGATATATGATGTCCGATCGTCAATTAGGTCAACGTTACTATTAAAGTACGATCCAAAGATTTACACCTTAGGCAACGAACAAATATATATAATATTTAATTGTTAAATATTATTCACGAAAGACGAAAACAATAAATGGTGAGTAAATATTTAGAGAAATATTTGTCGGAGATTGAGATAATTAATTATCTGATTAATAACTATTTACGGGGAATAAATGTTTAATCAGTTAAAAATTTAAAGATTATATTTTACTAATTATATTATGATTAGTAAATACAAGTTTTATAATAATTAATGGTTAATTATTACTGGAGTATTAAGTGTTAATACCATAGGGGACCGTTGTGTAAATATAATGGTTATAAATATACAATTATAATCTAAACCCTAACCTAATCCCACTCCACCCAAACTCGGCGCCCCCCTCTCCCTCCTTGCGAGTTCGATCGCCGGCCACCACCACCGCCGTGCGCCGCCCTGTCGCCGGCCACCACTGCCGCTGTGATCGGCTTCCCTTCGCGTAACCGTGTGATGTTTTGTTGCAGGTTTTCGTGTACGAGTCATCTAGCGTAACGTTCGTTGTACTAAGGTGTTTCAGATCTGGTTATCATCAAAGGTATAAATCTAAACACCCTTTGGTTGATTGTTTATATTGTTTATTCGCGTGTAATCGGATCACTGAAAGGAATACGGATCTGATCCGGTAATGGTACTATTAAATCGATTCCGCAAAATATATCTGATTTATTTATTTAAAAGGGTTTAAATAATTATTGTTTTAAAAGGTTAAAACTGGTACCCTGATTCCCAACAGCTATGCCATCTTGGGATGTTGTGTTACAAAGCCAAAATGAAGCTTTACAATAGACGGTGGAAGGACTAACCACTCTAGTTACTTCCTTGAATTCTATTGTGGCTCAACAAGCACAAGAAACAAAGAGACTAAAGAAAAAGAACTTCAGACTTTCACACTCTCAAAGCTCAACATAAAAATCATTCAAGAGATTGGTGAAAGGACCCCTAAAAGACCATCCTACAAACATTTCGAGTGTCTTTCGGTTCAACTTCAACAAATGAAGTTGAAAGACAAGGGGAGATTATAGATGAAGAACATTAGGATGTGAATATGTATGATGATGCTGATGTTGGTAATTTTTCAACTAATCAACAACAAGTTGAACCTGCTAATATTGAAGCCAATCCTAAAGCTAATGAACAAGCTAAGCTTGAAATCCTTGTAAGTGTTCTTAATGAAAATGTTGAACTTACTGAAGTACTTATTAATGTTTCAGCAAAGGAGAAGGGCATGGCTATTGCAACTAAAGAAGATATTCCATATCATATTCTAGTAACTCCACTTGTTCATAATGTGGATATCAACAAGGATCTGGAGAATGAGTATGCTAGAAGAAACCTTATTGAAATGCAAACTCGAGCTTATTTAGAAGATTTAGCTGAACAAGAAAAGATTGAAGTTGATATGGTTAAGGTTGCAGCTTCTTGGATAGTTTCTATTATGGCCAAGGAGTTAGAAAAGAAACTGATGAAGGAGATAGAAAGGGATGAAGAGCTAAGATTAAGGAAAATAGTTCTTGAAAATATTTCAACTTCATATTCCAGGAGACATAAGAAGGCTAAAATGTTTGAAGAGCCTGAATCACAAAAGGTTTCAACTCCTGAACATGTGATTCCTGCTCTTGAGGAGATTCCTCAAGCACATGAGAAGACTCCAGAAGTTGATAAAGTAGTTGAAACTCCTAGAGCACCTATCACTATTACATTCTTAAGGAATAAGTCAATTCCCGAAGAGAAAGTATAAGAAGAATGAAGGCAATACTTCCTGACCCGGTGAAATATGAAATTTTGTACAAAATGTTGGATAATGACAATGAAAAGCTGCTTGAACAAGCTGCCTATCTATTTGAACATGGTTATACATGGAAGCAAATCTTTGGAATGGCTGAATTGTTGAAGACAATGTCAAGCTGATCAAATCAAAGATGTCTGCCTAAGAGTCTGAGAAAGACAAGCTTATATTCTTTATGCAAGCCAACAACTTTCAAAACAGACAACTCAACAACATGAAGATATAAACTCTAAAATCTCATGTTGAGAGTTTGAAGAAAGCTAAGCTTGCAAAGGAAGTTGAGAATGTAGTTAATAAAGAGGCTGAGACAGAAGTGGTGAAGACACCAGAGGTTGTTGAAAAACTAGAAAGTGTTGAAATAGTTGACAAGAAAGAAACATCTGGAGATCCTACAAAGTTTGAACTCTTTAAGAAGCCAGAAGAGAAAACGTATGATCACTTTAAAGAATTTATAGATGAAGAAGAAGAAAGAAAAGCTTTAATCAAGTGTGTTAAAGAAAATGAACTTGATTTAAATGATATTGGAAATCTAAGAAGCGTGAGGTATGTTGTGAAGAAGCATAAAGCATATCAAGCTCAATTGAATAAAGGTGTTTCGCCTATTACTGTAAAACCTATTGTTAAAGTAACAGAATAGGAAGAAAAGGAAAGAGCTGGAATAATTGCAATGTTTTTGAAGCTAGGTTATAACGAAGAAATTATTGAAAAATTCTCAACAGAAACATTAAGAAGAATGGTAGCCAGGTTGAAAGAAACCAGAGAAGAGAAATTACAAAAACAACAGTTAGAACAACAACAAAAGAGACAAGATATTGAAAAATCGAAGAATGTTCTTGTTCAAAGAATTGAAAAGAAAAAACAAGCAAAAATTTTTAAGCTTGGTTTAGATGAACAAGCTAAAGCATTAAAGATAAGGCTAGATGAGATTTATGCTCCAAAGGTCCAAGTTCTAAAGACTGTTAAGGCAATAAGAAAGGAAGTATATACATCTTCAACCGGTGAAAAGAGAAAGGTAAGTGAAGTTCAGAAAGTAGCCTGGTTTAACAAGCAAAAAGTTGAACCTATAAGAGGAAGTTCAAGAACTGTTGAGGCTTTTGATCTTGGAATAGAAAATAACACTAAAGAAGTGCTTAGAGAGAAAATTGTATACTGGAAATATGATATGAATATAGATGTAAGGAAAAAGTCAATATTTTAAAGATGGTCATGAGCTAATGAAATTGCCATCATCAGATTTAAATGACTTAGCCAAGATCAACTTATACAATCCTAGTGGTTTCCACAAAGGAAGTGATTTTGAAGGTTCTCTTAGAAAACAATCAAAGGATAACCTCAAATCCATCCATAAATTAGTGAAGAAAAGAGTGACTTATGCTTATGGTGAAAGAAAGGTCACAAAGAATGAAGATCCTTTATTGCCATTGGAGTCATGTCAATCAAGATCAACTTCTAACAGACCAATAGCAGTTCTCCCTCAATACAATACAATACAATACAATACAAGAAGAATCAGAAATACAACTTCCTTGCAACATTTCACTAAGATGTACTATGATGGAAGTGATTTTGTAATTGAAAGGGGAGACCAAGAACCTATAAGGGCCTTTGCAGCAAATGAACTGAAGTGGCTAACAAGAGAAGATATATATATATATATATATATATATATATATATATATATATATATATAGGGATTTTGTAAGCATCAAGAAGATGTGGATTTTGGTTACAAGTGCATCGGGGATTTTGTTGATATGTAAGAAAAGACTATAAGTGATCTTTTATAAGCATCAACCTAGGGGGAGATTGTAGAGTCAAACACAAAGGCTGATGATATCAAATCACTAAGTATGTACTCCGGATGAAGAAGTTACTCCGGAGGACGAGTTCTCCTGATAACTGTCTCGAGCTAAAATGTCTAAGGACTACTCCGGATGAAGTCCTACTACGGAGAAAGATTTACTCCGGAGGAAGAATTAGTCCTGGGTAGTTAACATATGCTCCTGACCAAAAAAGAACAGAAGACCAAGAGTACAAGGCATGCACTTCGGAGAGTCAATCTACTCCGGAGGAGTTACAAGTGCTTCGGACTAGTTATTCTCTCCGGACTAACATGTGTTTCTTCTACAGTAGACTACTCTGGAGATCAACTAATTACTGAGAAGCTAGTTAGTTAGTTATGTCAGCCTGACATTTTAGAAGAGTCTAGAACCTAATGTATATGCCAAATTGTATATGTTCTATAAATAGCTAGCTTGTATTCATGTACTGAATCTGATCTTTGTCAAATCCTCACTGTTTGGCCTTTGATTTACTCTGTGTTCTAATCTATATATGTTTATTTGATTATCAAATTGTGTGATTCCGTTATACAATTTGATCATAGAATCAAGTTCTTGAGTGATAATGATCCTACAATTATCATTGCTCTATTTCTTGTACTACATTAATGTTGTATTGATTACGCTAATGTTGCCATGATCTTCTTCTTGTACCACATTAAAGTTGCCTTTGACCTACCACTTGATTCTCCCAATTGATTTGGTCTTTCATACCAACCCAACATAAATCTCCTTGTTGTTCTTTTTACCATTAATAGCATTTGCAACTTCATTAATGATTAATTCAATTATAACTTTGGAAGGTATGCAAAAATGTGTGTGTACATTTGTGTTTTCGTGTTTAATAAACACATCAATAAAACCTTATGCACACAAACATATTTGCTCAAATGCAACACATTTGCATCATTACCTAAAGCTTAAAGACCGAAATCTAAATCCCCTTCCAGTACTACAAAATGGTAATAAATAGCCTCTCCATGAGTAACTCTTGCATCACCGCATCCAGCTCATACACAGAGAGCTTGTCAATATCCAACAAAATTTACTTTACCTTTAACATACACACTCCCTGACAAGACAATTTAGTAAAAGAATCCTCATGATGCTTCTTTATAGAAAAAAAACGTTGGGATAACACACTAAATTTTCAAATCATTGAAAAGATCGTTGATTAAAAACACATACTAAGTAAAAAATTGAAAATTTAATACACATTGAGTAAACAAAAAACAATGTTGAAACGTTATCGTATATTTCAAAGACCTTATAGAGATTAGTGCTTCGTCGAATGTGGAAACCTTCATGAACCATTCTTTCCTCTTCGATGATTAGAGCAACACTGGGGTTTTACATAACTTGGATCGTTTAGAGAGAGAGAGAGAGAGAGATGGATAAAGTACAAAATTACCCTTACTACGCGCATGTGACACCTTAGACAAATCTCACATCAATTTGTTCTACGTTGTCCACAAGAGAGATACTAGGCCATAAGTAATGTACCACTCAAATATCACCAATGCATTTCAGGTGTAATAGTTGTTGATAAGAAGAGAACTCCATACTTAATCGTGCTTGGGTGGAAGCAATTCTAAGCTGAGTGACCTTGTGGGAAGTTTTCACCCTTGAGCTCCTCTTCAGCAAATCAGACAATATTTATTGGTATGAGATGTCGGATATTACAACGCACGTGTATGGATTTAACAACCTAGATAGACATTTATTAAACTAAAAGACGTAAAGTGTTACAAACCCCTTAGATAAAAGACCGTCAATGTAATTAATAAAAGATAAGAACCAAAGGAATAAGTTGATACATGAAAAATATAATTTACTCTCAAATAAATTATTTTCTATTAAAACTTAAAAGATTATTAAGTTTTGTAAAATAAAATATTATATAACTTTACTTATGCAATTATGTAAAATTTGTGGGCGTTCAGCTTTATGACGTGGCTGTCGGAGCTGGCATCTTGTACCATAAGACGACTATAGCTAACTCCGAAGGGACGTCTGTGCGAAAAAAGAAAAGGCAAAAAATAAAAGAAAATATCATCAAATGAAGAATTGACACGTGTACTAGGTTAAATGTAATATTTGGTTCTTTGTAAACATGTCACGTGCATCTGTGGAACATCTCACATGCCGTGAACAGTAATTTATGGGTTATATAATAATTTGTTTAATTCAGTGCAGCTGAACCAGTTTTGACCTTGAATATTAATTACTTTTTGTTTTAAAAAAAAAATAAAATTTACCTTAATACTAGGATAATGTTTTATTATAACTAAACTTATTATATTACTAATTTTTAAATTGCGAAAAAAATAAATAAAAGGTGTTAACAAATCAACTGGACTCGGTCAATCTTGTTTGACTCGTTCTTAATATTTATTTATTTTGATTTGTCATCCGACATGTCTGACTCGTGGATTGTATCATTTAATTGAATTTTTATTAAGTTTAGATGTATTCAGTATTCACTATTTACTAGTACTAGTAAATTTCAATAATTCAATATTATTTATAATAATTATAACAATCAATGAAGTTTGTTGCCCGTCTACCTGCTATCCTTATGTAATTTGCCTTGTTGTTTGGAATGAGAAATTCACAATTTATTAAAAAAAAAAAAAAATCAATGAAGATAAAACGAAAATTGGTCTAGACCATAATTAATCTTACTAACATCTTATAGTCGATTTTAGAGTCACTTAAATAAAACTGTATCTCTACTAAAAAGAAGGGAACAGCTAAACATACACTAGCTGTCATCTAACCAGACATCATCTGATCCCTATACGCGTCGTATAAGTGTTATACGACTCGTATAGAGTACGGTTTTTCACATCAGTTGATCGTTCACCTATACGAGTCGTATAAACTATATAACCCAAGTGGCAAAAAAGAGGCTTTGCCTAAACTACTAAACTACATCACCCTAAACTGTTACTTATCAGGTTCGAATATGTGTTTACTCCAAAGAGATTTGGCCTCTTTCCATTAGGCTATAACCCAAGCGGCAAAAAGAAACATTGCATGTCTTCTCCAAAATCAAAGAGTGTTGATTATCCTTGAAATGAGATATCGGTATCTACTCTTTTCTTCGGTTTTGTATTTATCGATCATTTAGTTACAAAAGTTATAAAAAAAATAAAGTTAAAACAATAAAAAGGTAAATTATTGAATTTGTTTACTGATTTACAATTTTAAACACATATTATTATGTGTATAAGCAGTGGCGGAGCTTGAAGAAAAACGCAGGGGGACCGGGATTTTTTTCCTATCAGGGGGGCCGTAACTATAAAATTTTTGGCCGAATACGTATAAATTAACACTACTGAGCGAAAAATCGGGGGGGGGGGGGGGGGGGGGGGGCGCTCACTATCCTTCGCCCCTATGTATAAGGAAAAAAGTTTGTAACATAAATACGAAAAATAATAAATGTATACTGATTATTAAATGTATATTGTTATGATATTTTGTTTTTGAATATTAAAGGCCCGGACACCCAGGATCACTTTGGAAAACGGATCACTCTTCCTCCCGAAGAACAGAAATGTGGTGACCCGGCCCACACCACCCAGGAGGAAACCCATAACTGGCAAAACTCTCTGGCTTAACCTGGACATTTTTGTCCCAAGCGAGAATCGAACTCATGACCTTCCATTTGGAAAGTCAACCAGAAGGCTCGGTGGTTATATTATTATGATATTAAAATGAAGATTTAATACCATTGCAAAAAAGAGAAGTTAAATATTTTAAAAGGGGGGCTGCTAATGGCACACGGGAATTGCTAAGTGGACTTGGCCATATACGCATCGTATAGGGCAATACGATGCGTATAGCACTTCACAATTTCCCATGCCCGACATCCTCGTACAACCTGGTCATTCCAACACTATACGCATCGTATAGTTCAATACGATGCGTATAGCGTACGAGGTACTTTCTGCAACTAGTCAACCATCACATCGCTATACGCCACGTATAGATCTATACGGAGCGTATAGCGATGTGATGGTTGACTAGTTGCAGAAAGTACCTCGTACGCTATACGCATCGTATTGAACTATACGATGCGTATACGAGGTTTGACCAGGTTTGACCCGAATCCTATACGCACCGTATAGGGCAATACGATGCGTATAGGGGCCAAATTTTGTGTATTTAACCATGCAAAATTCTCATTCGAACGTATCGATCAAAAAAATTTCAAACAATCTCTCAAAAATTATAAACATGTCTTGGTGGTGGGATGGTAACTACGGTTTTCAGGTATATTCTAACGAGTCGCTGGAAAACAACCAGCAAAGTTCTGGCGTTCAAGAGGTGAACTGGGAGGAGGTCTCGTCCGACGTTTATTCTAATCAACGGGTAAGGCTTCCAGATTTGAACGAGCCACTGAGCAATCCCGAGTTCGTATACGGTGAACCGTCTTACCTTACACAACCCACGAACGACTACGTATACGGTGAAGTCTCCTCCGCTACACAACAAACTAACAACTTCGTGTGCGGTGAAGTCTCTTACCCGACACAACAAACCGACGACTCCAAAGACGAAGAACAAAACCATCAAAATGTGTCGTATAAAACTGACCAGAATTTTCAGTCTCGTGAACAGTTGGTGGATTGGGCTATGCGGAGAGGACGTGAGAATGGTTACGTTCTTGTCACCCGACGATCGAGGAGAAAAGGCGACGATCCGACGGAACCGTTTATCAAGGTGTGGCTTGTGTGTGACTGTCACGGCGAACGTGCGTCTACTGCCACGGTTAGACGTGCCGGGTAGCAAAAAAATAGGTTGTCCCTTTAAATTGGAAGGAGAGTATCAAGAAAATACTGGTGATTAGAAATTAACGGTGAAGGATGACAGTCATAACCACGATCCTAGTCAACATCTTGTGGCGCACTCCAACAGAAACCTCAATTTTGGTCAACATACAACGAACCGAGTCGAGAGCCAGCATTCGCTCTTAAAGAGCTATCTTAGAAACGCTAACAGCTCGCTAGATAGACTTGTTGGGTTTGTTGATGAAATTGTATCAGATCAGTATTATCAGTTACAGTTTGGGTTTGGAACAAGCCTGATAAGGAAAATGGACAGCCACATAGCTATTGAATTGTTTGATAACCTGCACGGTAAAGTTTCACATAAAGCTCTAGATTTGATAGAAAACGAGTGGTACAAGTTATCAAATATACGGAAACAAAATGCAACGTGTGGGTGCCAACTTTTCAGTAGTTGTGGGTTGCCGTGTGCTTGTCGTCTGGCAGATATCGAAGCTACAGGTAAACTGTTCTGACTATTTAGTAGTTGTGGGTTGCCGTGTGCTTTTCAATATTATATGACTATTTCGTTTAAAATACAGGTGGCATAATCCCTCTAGATGCGGTGGACGTCTTCTGGAGGAAACTTGATTTAAAACCGTCGTTTGTCGATGATGAAAATGTAGACGTGGATAAGGTACTGGGTCAAGTGAGAAACAAAATTATGTCACAACCCGATCAGGTCAAAAGAAGTATGCTGTCGAGAATCGCAGGGGTTGTCTTTCCGAGCAAAAGTAACAAGAAAGCGCCTATGGTACAAGAAGATACTCGCGGTCGTCCAACTTTGAAAAAGCAACAACAAAGGAAACAGGATGTCGCGAGAAACAGCTCATTCACAGGATCCCAACCGAGCAAATGTGACCATGCGAGACACAGCTCGTATATTGCGTCACAAGAGTCTATACAAGCGAGTTCTGTCTTTCAACACAGTCGTTCAACGAAGGGTAAAGGAAAGCAACCGCAAGATGATAACGCCCATCTAGGGTTTCCATTGATTACGGGGAAAGATGCGGTTAACAATATAAAATGTTTTAAGGATTCGATACCGTCTTTATTTTATCCATACATTTCACATATACAGGATGTAAATCCAGACGGTAACTGTGGTTTTCGATCGGTAGCTTTGGGCTTAGGGTTAAATGAAAACCGGTGGCTCTTTATCCGACAACAACTTCTAAATGAGATGGACAATAAAGAGGAATGGTGAAGAACTGTTTTTGACAGAGTCGCCTTTCAAGAGTATGATAGGCTACGTCACACAATAGATTGGCAGTATGTGAAAGCCGCACCAGTTAGTCGTTGGATGTCGATGCCATACACAGGACTCCTAATTGCTCAAAGATTTGGGGTGATTGTTCATCTTTTAAGCATCAACGGTAATCAAACATTTTTTCCATTGTGGTTTGGTCCTAACGTTCACGCTCAACATCAAGTCGTATCGTTAGTTCACGTCAACAATGATCATTTCATCCACGTCAAGTTAGACGGAGAATTTCCGATTCCTACGCCGAATGCACTTTGGAATTTGCACCGAAATAATGATGCAGCAAAATGGGAAAATATATACAATGATCGTATTGAACGATTTAAGAAAATAATGGCTACTAATAGATCTAGATTTCCACAATATTTCACGAATCTCGGATGATATTTGTTTAAAATTGTATTGTAACTATTTTTGAATTAATTTTATGGTCATTTTAAATATTTTTATTTAATTATAGCTAATTATAATTAAACTACTAATACGTGTGATTAATTTTAATTAAATATAATTATAATTAATTTTTATTCAATATCCTATACGCCACGTATAGTCCAATACGTGGCGTATAGATATAAATCAGAGGGAATTCAAAATTTTCAAATATACGACACGTATTGATCAATACGTGGCGTATAGAATACCAAAGGTTGGTGGAGATACGACACGTATTGATCTATACGTGGCGTATAGACTTTTGTTAAATCAGTTTTGCCCCCCGTATTGTACCAAACGAACCAAACAAACAAACACAAAGCCATACGCTACCCGCTCGTTGATTTGGATTGTGGCCTCAAAAAAACTTTGTAAAGGTACGTGTCTCAACCCACGATCATTAATGTTAGGTTTTTATTGAATATTAGCGGGTAAAACTGGGTAGATTAGCGATTTTTAGGTTTGAACTTAAGAGCTATACGCTACGTATAGGGCTATACGTGGCGTATAGTTCGTCCTAGGGAAGACGATGAAGCCATACGCCACGTATAAGTCTATACGCTGCGTATGGCTTGGTTTACTCGGTCACTTGCCTGCGTATGGTCTGGTTTGGGTCGCGTATGTCTTGGTTTACCCGGCAACTCGCCCGCGTATGGCTTAATTGGCCTGCGCATGGCTTATTTTGCCCGGCAACCGCCTATACGCCACGTATAAGCCTATACGTGTCGTATAGGTTTTTAAAAAATTAATCATTATTATTATTATTTATTATTTAAATTAAAAACAATATATTATTATTATTTATTATTTAAAATTTAAACAATATTATATTATTATTTATTATTTAAAATTTAAACGATATATTATTTAAATAAAAAAATTAAAAACAATTAATTATTATCAGATATGGCGGATCATGATGATGATATTGAGATGGATCAGCTAGACGATCTTGCGCACTACCCTTTTCTGGATTTTCCGCCCCATACGGAGGCTTTTTCCCGTTGCCAGAAGCTCCGGGAGGTGCAGATGGGTCCAGGTATGGTGGTGGATTGGGCCCTCCTCGAGGAGGTGCAAGAGGCCGAGCGAGCTACGGCCATCATCGGTCAGGACACGCCATGGTCGCGTCTTTTTTACCTTTCTTTTGCGGAGACATACCGAGAGTTGGTCGTCGAGTTTCTTTCGACGTTCATCTACTCAGAGACTGGGCTGCAGCCTCTACCCGGGGAGGCGCCGGATATTGATCCGGATCGTATTTCTTTTTCTATTTTTGGGGTCGTTTACCTTCAGACCCTCAGTCAGTGGGCCGTCACGACGGGCTTATACTACGAGCCTGAGACGGTCACGCCTCTTTTCACCGAGGCGGTGACGGAGGTGGACAAGGAGGAACTCCTTGTTTTTTGGGGATTGATTTCAGATAGTCCTTGGTTGGGTACCAAGGGGAGGGTCTCGGGTATTAGAGACCCTTTGTATAGATATCTGCACCGACTTATTTCGACGTCGATCGCACCGCGTCTGAAAAGCCGTGAGTGGTGCACTGATAGAGATCTTTTCTTCCTTTTCTGCCTGCTGACCTGTCCACGAGCATGGCGCTTTATTTTGCTTCTGCCTATATGCGACAGAAGTGCGGACTTTTATATGGCGGTGCTTTCATCACGCATATCATGCGGTCGGTCTTACCATTTGACCACCATGAGCCTGCGATGTTACCGCCCATTCCCCCTGTCCGATTAGACCGTCGCACGGCGAGCGGCATGCGCATCACGCACCGATTCCCGCAGGGCCTTCGGTTCGTAGGGGCCGTCCAGGACCAGGTTTGGGTCCCGGTGCCGTTGCCGCAGATGCCTGGACAGGGGGACCCGCATATGCCTCAGCCGCTACAGGGTATGGCGATTGAGGACGAGCCGCCACACGTCGAGCAGGTCCACGAGCATCCGCCACAGCATCCCCGACACGTACGTCGGTCTGTAAGGCTAGATAGGGCTACCCAGGCATTGCTTGATGGCCTTGTTGCCGACTCACGGCGACAGGGTCGTCAACTCGATCGCATGGAGGACCTGATGATGTGGGCGGTTGGACAGCTCGTGAATCAGTCACGAGCCGCCGGCGTCGAGCCACCCCCACTACCACCGCCACGTCATTATCCGGACGACCCCGTTCAGGGTGAGGGCGGGGCGGGTCAGGGTGACGCCGGAGCCGGTCAGGGTGACGGCGGAGACGGTTAGATTTAGTTCTTTTATTTGTATTTTGTTTCTTTCGTTGTTATGTATGTAAAACATTTTGATGTATATATTTAATTTTTTGATGTAATGTGTATAATGTTTAGTTTATTTGTTTGGTTGTAATGTTTAATATTATGTTTGGTTGTAATGTTTAATATTTTGTTTGATTGTAATGTTTAATATTTTGTTTGGTTTGTAATGTTTAATATTTTGCTTGGTTATACTTTAAAAATTTAACAAATGTTTAAAAAAAATAAAATATACAAATGTTTATATAAATTAAAATAAAAATAAACAAAATATAAATAAATAAAAAAATATAATTAAATAAAAAATACCTATACGTGGCGTATAGGTCAATACGCCACGTATAGGATTCATAAACTCCAAATCTTCCAACTTTTGAAGCAAAAATATAACCCGTGCCTCATACGCTGCGTATAGGTCAATACGCCACGTATTGGACCAGCCGCCAGACAGAGAATGACACGTGGCATTCTGTTGGCAGTGACTGAATTCTATACGCCCTCATATTGCCCTATACGAGGGCGTATAGGGCGGCGGCATGTCCAATTAGCAATATTCCGTGTGTGGTTAGAAAAGCCTTTTAAAAGACACAATTAGAAAGACATTTAAATATTAACAATACATTTAACATAATTTAAAAATAAAATATTCATTTGCTATTTAATATATTTAATTTAATAATATAATAATGAGAGTTCGTTTATTTCTTTTGTTGCTATATAACAAAGAAGTATGCATGAAATAAGAGAAATTGGTGTATAATTAATAGATAAGAGTTTAGCTACTTAGTGAAACTAAAGGGCTTGTAGTTGAATGGTATTTGAGTATGTGTATAGTGGTGTTTTTTTTCATAAGATTGAGGGTTCGAGTCCCATGGTAAACAATGATTTAAATTTAAGAGTAGGATTAGATAGGTCTGTGTGTTTGTCGTTCCATAAAAATAAATAGGTTGCCTAGAGGATCAACATTCGACAATCTCAGGTTGGAACTCAAACACCTTTGATAATTGGGTTTGGTCTTTTTAATAAAAAGTTGTAGAGAATTGCGAAAACCTTATAACACACTTGTACGTAGTGCTTGCCACGTATAATAAGTGTTTGAAAGAGAGTGACGTAAACGGTTATACAACCGCCTTAAGTTACATATCACGGTTAAAACAAAAAAATACAAGTGCTATTGTAGCTCTTATCATTAGGGAGGTGGGAGTGCCCAGCGGGTAGGGAGGCGGGTAATTAGCGGGTACCACTCCCACTCCCACTCCCAGCGGGTAAGTTTGCGGGTAACTAGTGGGTAAGGTTAGCGGGTTTTGGAACCCGCCGAAAGAAAGGGGAGAAGAGGGGAGAAGAAGTTTGGGAAGGTAGTTTGGAGGGTACCACCCCCACCATGAAGGGTAGTTTGGGAGGGTAGTTTGTTAAAATGAGGTGGCATATCCTCATTGGTGGGTTTGAGAGGGTAGTTTGAAGTGGGAGGGTACCACTACCACCTCCATTATCTACTTATAATTAGTTTTGTATTTAATGTAATCTTGAGCTTATATTTTGTTGATCTCTTTATTTGACAACTAAACTATTTGGTGGTATAGAAGATTTTTATTATTAATTTTTATTGTTTAATTATTTTACTTATATGTATATCTTTTTTATATTTTTTTGTATTTATAATTATACATGATTTACTTTTTAATTATAATATATAACAATATTAATTTGTTATATTATATAAATATTATTATATTAATATATAACAGACTCATTTAGTCTTATGTGCTTAATCACTCAGAATGTATGGAGCTCGAACTCATTATACACGAGCTCTAATTTAAGCTTTAGTTAGGTATGGTTAAAGTTTTTAATGAGATGACGTTAAGTAGCTCAGCTAGACTTTTTACACTTCTATCTGTATCCTATGAGTAACACTGACTTTATACATTGTAATAATACTTTATTACAAAATAAAAATCAAAAGTTATCATACTCGATAATTGATAATAACAGTTGCTATAGACATTTAAAAACAACATAAAATTTGCATTAGCCTCTCGGGAAATGGAATATATCCCAACATAATAGTTGTTATAGACATTTAAAAACAACCCCTAATAACCAAAATATTTGTATATTGTTAGTTTGTTACCCATCAATTTGAAATGTGAAACTTGTGAAGAGAAACGTCCCTAATTATCAGAAAAGCAGGAAATGTAAACCAAAAGAAATCTTAAACAAACAAAACACCCACAAAACATGAACATGTTTTTTTTTTTTTTTTTTTTTCCATTAAAATAAATAACTATAGGTGACTCTTCAAAAAAGCTATTAAAATAAATCACATCATAAGTTACATAAGTGGCTTATATGATTTATATGCCATGGATTCTATTTTTAGTACATTTGAAGTTACAAAAATAATTCTTAGTTTTGAAAGTTGTAATACATATTTATTATACTTAAAATGAATACTTGTTAAAAAAAACTCTTGAAAAATCAAGACATAATTTTTTTTACATGTCTTACCAAACATCCCCTCACACCCTAACCCACACACCCACGCAATCATCATGTGTAACCCTCGCTATCATCCATAACCACTACATTATTGTCGACCAGCAACATTTTCATCGATAACCACTAGCAGACGGCCTTTTTAAACAGAGGTAATTACCACTTCCATGTTGTTGATGAAACCTAAATTCAATTAGAAACCCATTCAATTCATATCAGTGCATCACATACCTAGCCACTTTTGACCATCGAAATCTACATTGCTACCATAGAGTTGCAGTGGTGGCGGTGCAAGACACCTATATTTTTTAAACTCGGTTATATGAATATTTTTTTTTAAGGCAAATTTCTTAATTCATATGGGAGTGCGACTTGAATCCATAACCTTCTCAAATCTTAGTGTTCCCAGAGGATTTTCCTCTATCATTGGGCCACCAACCCCAATGTAATAGAGTTGCAGTGGTGGCGGTGCAATACACCTATATTTTTTAAACTCGGTTATATGAATATTTAATCGAGTTTTCTATTTGGTAACTTACATCATACTTCTTAAAAAAAAGTTAGCAAAAATATAGAAATATTTACATTACACCAACATTTTTTTTAATTGGAAGTTAACCAAACATCATTTATAAAAGTTTACAACCAAGGTGCAAGTTTTTTCTACAAAACACTGTGCAAACGAAGCAAAATAAATACAAATGACAACATGAAGCTAACTATTTAAACCAAATTCCTTGCCAAAGTTTATCAAATTACCTCTAGTATCCATTAATTTATCATTGATGTAACGAATTTAAATGACATGAAGGTGCATATAGCACAAAATCAAACTCACCAATTAATAGAATATCACATATAGGAAGCCAAAGTGTACATATATCGATATAGTAGCTACAGGTGCGGCTCAAGGGGGAGTGAATGAAGCAGCCGCTTTGGACCTCAAATTAGGACCTCCAATTTTAAAAAAAAAAAACTTATTTGTATATTTATATATGCTTTGAGCTTGAAATAGGGTTTATAACAATGACATTTGAAAAAGGGCCTCAATTTTTACTTTGTTTCGGGCCCCATAATGATTGAGCCGTCTGTGAGTAACTGTACCATTCATATTACATAGAGATCAAATGCTTCACACAATCTGGATCTATATTAGAGATGCACAAAAAAACCGTTTTGAAAAAATAAACCAGTTTCAAACCTATACCCGAACCGATCGTGAACTGGTTTAGACCAAACTGGTTCAAACCGCCGGTTTGAAACCTATACATTGAAACCGGTTTAACCCGAACCGAACCGGTCAAAAAACCCTTAAAAACTGGTTTCAAACCGGTCAACGCACCCTCTCAAACCGGTTTCAAACCGGTCCGGTTTGAACTCAAACTGGTTTTGACTTATTGTTGACCAAACCGGTCCGGTTCGGGTTAAAAAACCGTTTTGTGCACCTCTAATCTATATTAACCATATATGTGAGGAACCGAGGATCAAAGTTCTTAATAGCATAAAAGCGAGAACTACAGCTTCCAATGTCGAAGTTACTGAAAATCATAGTCATCAATGCCAAATAAGTGAAAAACAAGGTTTTGTTTGTGTGTGTGAGGGAGATAACTAACAAATTTTTAACATGATTTAAGCACATATATGTTAGCTACACAACATTTCTACCAAACTGGCCATGTTGCATGCAATAGATAAAATGAGCAAACATTGTATTAGTATCAATTATACGTAACTATGAGCCTTTTGACGCGTCTACTACTCCTTATATATGTTATGTGCGGTATGTATAACAAATGCTACCATCCCTCACACAAGAGGTTGGGGGTTTAACCCCCACACAACCCTTGCATTTTTCCATCTTTTTGTTATCCATTGCATTATTTTTTATGGGTTTTTTTATTTTCAATTTATTATTATTATTTTTTTTACCAACTTTTTTTGTGATTTATTTACTATTACTTTAATTATTTTTACTATTATTATTTTTTATGTTTTTAGTGTGTCTTTATTATTATTATTTCCGTGAACCAATGGCATGACAGATTTGAAACTTTTTTCCATAATAATATGCATAGCTACCATCGATATAATCAATATAAGACACATCATCGTATCTTTTAGGGCATGTTACAACTTTATGTTTTGGTTACACGAGGCATCGTTTGGGTAATTAACCACAATGTTGCTGTAAATAAACTTTTTTCATTTTATAACAAATAGGTTTCCAGTCGTATCGTGCGGGGAGAAATGCCTAGTTTTATAAAAATCCTTAAAATTAAAAAATTTGGTGTATACATTTTTGGAATGGTTTTAATTTTTTTCGTCCTTTACCAAATTAACTTTTAACACCTTTGTTTCATTCAAAATAGCATAAGTATTCTTGTTGTTGCACACTATACACACATGTGATCAATATCTAGGGGATTTCTAAGATTACATTAACTGATATATGAGAGTCGTGAAACACTTTCAGATCGAAATTATTCGGTGGTTCACCCGAATACTTCAATAGGATAAAACTCAGATTGAGAAACAAGAATCGAATATATGTGTATGAGGGAATTTTCGTGAACCGGTGAATTGACCAAATGATCAAGAAATAAGTTTTGCAGGTATTGGGGCTAGAAACTGCATTTGGCAGTTATCCATTTAAATTCGAATTTTAAATTAAATTGTGCCATTAAATTAAATCCAAAAAAACAAATTCTAATGAATTTTTAATATAGCAACAATCGTCAAAATAAAAAATTAGTTGTGATTTAATTAAATATGGTGATTCTACGTGCAATTGATTGAAAATGTTAAAATGGTGAATTAGTTGACGAAATTGATCAACAATGACTTTAAAAGCACAAGTGTTTTCCAACTTACAAACTCGTGTGGTATCCGATTACTCATTTTGATGTTTAAAGAGCAAACAAGTCGGTTCAAATTAAACGTTTATAAAATTGAGTTATTAAGATCAAGGCTACTTTTATCATCTAGTTTCACGAATTTGAATGAATAAAAGTGAAATGGTCAAGTTAGTAAAGAAATTTATCATATTGTGTTATTTTAGTGTAATTGAATTGACTTGTGTGACCAAGTAAATTATAATATGCATCAAAAAAGTCTGGATATACGGAGCGCACACTTGTTTGAGTTTATTATAATTTTAGGAACCTAATTGGCACTTAGGGGCGAAGCCCATTAGCAACGGGGGTTCCAAGGGCGCAACGCCCTCTTGGCGGGGGTCCGGGAGGAGCGCCCCTAAAAGCGGGGTCCAAGGGGCGTCAGCCCCTCTCGGGGTCCAAGAGTAATCGGATACCACACGAAGTTTGTAAGTTGGAAAACACTTGTACTTTTAAAATCATTGTTGATCAATTTCGTCAACTAATTCACCAATTTAACATTTTCAGTCAATTGCACGTAGAATCACCATATTTAATTAAATCACACCTAATCAATTTCAATCTTGGATTTTTGTCCAAAACACTTTTAATGTTGATTATGATCAATTTTTGAAAAAAAAATAAGCACAATTTTGCAATTTCATAATATTTTATATATAGCAAATGAAACATTTGTTTAATTTACTCTAATTAAAATAAATCCAATTGGTGGATAGTAAGGTGTGATTTCCACCCATTTATCCGGTGACACATCACTCGTAGACGAGCACTTGGTGTTGCCCGTTGAATAAGAGGCATGAGGCAGCACCAACCGAGACAATTACCTCAAGTGCTGGAAGTTTGTCTGTGAGGCATATCGTCGAACAGTTTGTGAACCAGTTCTTGCATGGTCACTAATGGAGATTCCCATCTTGGATGATGCTGATGCTATCCTCCTCAGAGACACTAACTGATGCCCTAATTGGATTCGATTCTATTCTAAGAAAGTGAATCACACGTAGAATTTCAAGTCAACAATCGTTCTGTTGCATTGCATCACATCCATAAATGGAGGGTTATTCTTTTTTTTTTTTTGAAAGTCGAACATTGAATGTTGTGACGTCGCACCCCCCGTCACATGGGAGAGCCTCGTCCAACTCCGGCCAATATGTTGTCTTAACCGGGCCCACTTGGCGTCAGAGTTGGAGAGCTTTCAAGGAAAAACTCCGGGCTTAAGGGAGAGCCGAGGCTCGAACCCTGGATCGGCGTGGGTAAAATCCTGGTCCATCAGCCTAAAATGCCTCATTTGCGATGCCGCAGAAATTAATGGTGGTGGCAGGGATTGAACCCGGGTCCCTTGGGAATTCAGGACTTATCTCAACCACTACACCACAACCTCTTGACCACAGTACTTTGTTTTCCAAACACAAAATTTAAGGTGTTTATTATTGGAATTTGATTTAAAAAAAAAAGAACAGAAATTCAAACCGAATTTGAATTTGGTTTTTGAATTTTCGAATCAATTTAATATCCATACCGAACTTTAAATTCGGTTATCAAATTCGTGATTTTCAAACCGATGCGTCTTGAATATCCGAAATTTAAATATATATATACTTACTAGTGTTATACCCGCGCGCGTTGCGGCGCACTAAACCATCAAAATTAACGCTCTGAAAACTATATATAATCAAATAAAAAAAATTAACATCGACGTTCTCAATTCCAGGGTTTACGCATGTTACTTTGTAGGTTCAATATTGTCGAACTGCAAATATCTTGTGAGGGTTAACTTTTTAAATTATATTAATATACAAATTGTTTAGGAAAAAAGTAAATAAAGTTTATTTGTTAAAAACATTATTATGTGAAATTATATTTCTGTGTGTTAGAACATACATAATCAGGTTAGTGAATTGTTCTATTTAATATCTTACTTGTATTATAATCTAACTCGTTTTTTGTTAGTTTATCAATCCTCTCGTAATATATTGTATATTACTTATGTTAGTTTTGTTATTCGTAGCATCGGTGTGATCTATATATGCCTTGTAGATCTCAATTAAATAATAACAAACACCCCAAATAAGAAAATATCATTCATAAATATAGTAACTTAAATTGATTATTAACTGCTATTTGAAATTGTAGGGTTCAGTTTTTTATTTAAGTGCTACAGTTGATACGTGTTTAGATAACCACCTCTAACACCCCCAAATTTATTCACTTAATAAATAAATAAATAAATTAGGGTTGCAACGATTGATAACATTACACAACAGCGGAAGCTAACTAAAGACTTCTAAATACGTCGAACACCTTGCATCTTCATCTTTCTAGTGGCTTAATCCAAAAGTTTAACCTATTCCAACCGTGTTGTATGAATTACTTGAAAAACATGCTCAAAAATGTCAACGCAATGTTGGTGAGTTCACAGGTTTTAAATAAATACAATTGGCAAACCATTTGTACGAAATCCCTTGGTAAAAACCATATGTACGAAATCGATTGACAAAACTGTTTGTACGGGTACTATTGGCAAAATCCTTTGCTCGAAATTCACTTTCAAGACCACTGATACGTATACCATTGGCAAAATCCGTTTCTCGAAATTGACTGACAAAACCATTGGTACGTATACCCTTAGCGAAATCATTTGCTCGAAATTCACTTTATGCATATGATAAACAAAACAAGTTAGCGGTTGATTCATCGAAGTCTAGCTAGCACTTACGAATTATGTGATGCACAAGCCTATAACCAAACCTTTAACGAATTCTCGAAATTTGCCCCAGCCCATTGTACATTTAAACAATGAGAAACAACAAGACCTAATATGCAATCATTTGACCCTGCTGGTCAGGTTAGCGCGACTAACCATGATTGGGGGTGTCAACCCGAATAGTACTATTCATATCGATCTACGGCTAAGTCCATAGCTAATGGTTATAGTTCGAAATACCGAGGACCTTTTAGTGTTAACTCATGCTCACAAGGGAATCAGATGCTTGTTTCTCGTTTTCTAGTTATCATACCATTTGAAATTAACATGTTTTTCCCCCAAAATAGAAAACAGTAAAAATGGGTCGTGAAACTCACAAGGAGTTAAACCAAAATGTTCATGTTATCCAGAGTGTAAACAAATATGTTTCATTCTTTCAAATATGTCGTATAAGCATGTTTCTCCCCCGATGTTTATAAAACATAAAAAAAACTAAAAGGGGTTGTGAAACTCACCTTAAGTCCAGCTAATAATATCACAAACTCAGTTGACAATATGTGGGCGCAACATTCCTAAACGGTTCCTATTGTTCAAACAAGTGTTGTTAACATCAACAACAATATAACTAGGATCGTGCCCTAACATTATAGTTTCAAATCTAAACCCAAACCATGTTGAGGACATCTAAGTTGTAGAAACAAAACTCTTTATTATTATTATTTTTTTTTTTAGAAAATCGGGCAGAGTCCCGTTTGTTTTTGGCTAAACCAGACAATATCCAATTGTCCAATTCCAACATTAATTTACACCAATAATCCAATAAACCACGTTTTAGATTCTAATACTAAAACCATACTTAAATTCATCAATTACTTGATAACTATATAAAAAATTATATAATTATAACACATTTTAACGTGTCCGAAAAACGATGTCAAAAGACGTCCCCGATAATTTTTCTAGGTCCCGTGCTACTACCCGACAATAGATCTATAAGTGTTTCTGTTCATACCTTAGCGTACAAGCCGTTCTAAGCGGTTTTGTATGAAAAGCTGAGCACGACGCGAGAAGAAAACTTGTTTCGCTCATAACTTGGTCATACGAACTCCGATTGAGGTGATTCAAGCGGCCATGGAACCATCTCCTCAAGCTCCATCAGATCCACCAGTCTCCGCCTCCGTCCGCCGCCCCCGACGTCGCCGGAAAACCGGGCAGTGGCCGGAATTCATGATTTTTGGCCGGAAAACTACACTTTTTCGAACCAACTTCTTCGTATGCTTAGATAGGGCCTTTAGGAACTCTTTTCTAGCAAAAGCCCCCAATTGTTGAGCTCGCCGGAAAAAGTATTTTTGGCCGGAATCTCCACCACCATCGCGATCTAGTGTAAACCACCACCACCATCGGACTCAGGACGTCGAGATCTATCAGATGAGGTGGTGCACTTGCCGCCACTCGCCGGTCCGCTGTGATCCGCTGCTGCGCGCCGCCGGCTGCTCGGTCGGACTCCGCCTCCGCCGTCCTCGCCGCTGTGTAGTCGTTTCGTCCGCCCAAAAGGGTGGCCGGCCCTCCTTTCCCCTTCTTCTCGGTTCTCTCTCTAGAAACACACACAAGTGTGTGTGATTTTTGTGCAAATGAGAAAAAGGACAAGAAAATTATATATATATATATATATATATAGGGTTTTAAGTGGGTAGGCTACCTACCAGTAACGCGTGTCAAACCCAAAATATCATGTCTTTAGTTCTCGATTAATATTTGTCGTCCCTAATATAAATATTAATACTAAAATAAATATTCAAATCATTTATTTTGTTAGCTTATTATCGGAGGATATTCGAATCGGTATGAGTTGAAAACGCGTGTGTGAGTCAGTTCGTCGGATTTATCGTTTCGCTCTCCGGTTATTAATAACATTTTTATTAAAAACAAATACTTATCATATCGGTAATAACCGTACCGCAATCGTTAGTTTTACGAGGATCTAACGTGATTTAACGTTCGTATACACGTACTACACGTGTATTTATCCAAACAGTCTTTCCAAATGAATATTAATACTTAATGTTAATAATTCATTATTTTACTTAATCGTTCTGTCGAATACCCGGTAAAAACCGACGTTTAACGCGCTTAACGTTTAAAACTACTGAATCGCGTACGTTCTTATATCTTTTCTAAAATTATCAGAATCGCGTAACGAGTCATTAAATGAAATCGTGTGACTAATATGATATTCAGATTGTGTAAATTTGAATTTCTAACGGGCTTGGATCCTTACCGGGCCTCAAATGGGCTTGAATTCATATTGGGCCTTATTAGGCCTAGTTGGGTTTTAGTCCAACGACTAGGTTTTGGATTCTGGAATTTTGCAGGTGTCACACCACCGGATAATGCAGTTTCTCACTAAATTAAGGTTAGCACAATATCATTTTTACTGTTTAAAACATTTAAATATATTCAATGCGTTAATGTTTATTATTATTTTTTACCTCAGATGGCCGATTTGAAGTCACCGAATTTTTTCACCTGCGTAGATGCACTTTGAAGACAATTTATGCATTGTTTTGTATTATATGTTTAAGTGTCTATTGTTTTTTTATTATTTATTTCCATTTTTAATGGGTAGCTACTAAATCTGGGCTGGGTATAACATTCGGTAACTGTTCTGATCCTTCATTCAGTTTTAATTTTTTTTACTTTTTTTTACATTTGAAGTAGTCAGTATTTAAGCTTCACTCATTCACTAACCTAACTACATTGGGGTTTATGGCGGGCTTTTAAAATTTGACAAATTGACCAATTAATATGTAATTCTTATTTATTTTTTAAAGTGTTCAAGTATGTGATATTAATAGATCTGTTTTAAAATGACAATCCATCATTATTTATTAATTTTATGAGATGGGTTGTTTATTAAATAAATATAATTTTATGTACCGACTTTTACAAATTTTTTTGTTAGTGTGTGGATGCTGATTATACGGATACTTAAAAACTGAGAGTACGGTTGCTTTGCTATGTGTGTATTTGAAAAACGGTCAAAGTAGTCGGATCTTATATCATTGAATTTAAGATTTTTATTTTAGCGGCGTTTGGCGGATTTTAGAATTTTTTGGGATTGTCGCGAAGATACATCAGTTACTATAGAGGAAACAAAAACGGAGGTGTTGATATGTAATCACGTAACATGTTAATTTAAAAAAAAAACTATACCAATACCATACACAAATTAAAGAGAATAAAATGTTCGTTTTTATTGTGTAACTTTTTATAAAAAATATTAAAATATGAAAAAGTTATGGCCGTTTAAAAATCATGGATGGTAGTTATTTTAAAAGTGTAATTATTGTTTAAATAACCAAAAATTAAGTAAAGTTGAGGGAGCAAAGGTGTAAGTATTGTTTAAAAGACATATTTAGCTTCAAAAGTTTTTAACACATGCATTAACTGTTGTATCTTAAGCAATTATACTTGTATTACTTAAAATTTAAGATGATATTTGGTGGTGTATTATAATCTATACTATCTAATAAATCAAGGTTTTTAATGTCACGTGTCGCCTCAATATTCATTTTCATCATTTTTTTTCCCGCTACTATCTTTTATTAAATACACTTCTAACTTTTAATAATAATATATTTTTAAAGAAAATACTAATCTATATCTATCTATGCTACCTAATCTATACTATATAATAAATAAAGGTTTTTTCGTGCCACGTATCGCCTCCATATTCATTATCATCATTTTTTTCTCGCCTCTTTCTCTTATTAAATACACATTTATCTTTTAATAATAATATATTTTTAAAGAAAATACTAATTATACTAATAAAATACATTTAATTAATTATCTTTTATTATAAGAAACTTTGAAATCTAATTATGTAACTTTTATTTTTAATCAAATAGTAAATGAAAGTCAAATTACATTAAATAGTAATTAAAGTATTTTCGAAACCTAATTATATAATAATTTTTACATATGTTGAATTTTGTTATATATCTTTAGTATATGTAATACATTTTTACACTTGTAAAATATATATATAAAGATTTAAGAATTTTATGTATTGAAAATTTTCACTCCGTGTCTAAGCTATTTAATATGAATTAACATTTATCAATTACATAACTGTAACGTCAAAATATATTTTTAAAATTATATTTTGACGAGTGTATGTGTTAACATATTACATTATATTTTATTCAACCCGTGTAATACACGTGTTTTTAAATACAAATTTTTTATTACTAAATATATAACATTACATTTATTTAACCCGTATAATACACGGGATTCTAACCTAGTATAGTATAGATAAGTTTTTTTTTATAAAATACATATATTTTTATTTATTTTTTTCCTTGGTAAATTCAAATTAACCTGACTTTCAAAAAATTAAAATTTGAATAACTCAATACAATATGATGAACACTTATGATGAAGACGATGATGAAAAATTGAAAATTAAAAAAATAAAAATAAAAGGAAAGAAAGATGATTATTTATCAATTTTCTTTTATCTTAAAATAAATAAGAATATTTTGAAAAGGCTTTTAGAAAAAATACTTAGAAAACACATTGCAACTCTACTAAAATAAAATAAAAAGGAGATGATCCTGCGCTGAAACGCTCTGTAGGACATATCTCTATATATTTTATCATTTTTCTTAATTTATGTATTTAATTAGTTTTCTTTTATTTTTAAAATACATCATCGTTATCTGTATATTTGCTTTCTTTATTTTCCGTACTATTTATATGTTTTCTTTATAGATTAATTAGTTTAGAAAACGGTGTTTTACACGGATTAAATAAAAAAAATATTAAAAAGTTATTAATGAAGATTAAAAAATTATAAAAAGATATTAAATAATGATAAAAATTTAGAAATTAATAAATAAAATATTAAATAGTTAATATAAATAGTTAACAATTAAGAAAAAACTAGAAAATGAGACCCGCGTTTCGCGGCGGGAGGCGAACCTTAAACTGCTGAATCGGTGACATTAACGTAGCTAAACACAAAATAAACGTGGTTAAGTATATAGAATAAACGTATAAAGTTACGACAATCGGTTGTGAGCCCCACGCTCCGCGGCGGGAGGCTCCTACGCCACACGGTGGGAGACAGACCTTAAACGGCTGATACGGTGAACTTAACGTGGCTAAACACAAAAAGAAACGTGGTTAAGTACATATACGTATAAAGTTACGGCGAATTGGTTGTGGAGATCGAAACATAGATAAAAAACAGTTATATAATGGAACCGAAATTTTTCAGTCGGTGTCGATCACGTTCTACACGGTATCAGCACATTACCGTTAGTCGATATAACCCACGACACATAAAAAATACTCTACATTGAATACGACTCCGTTTTTAACGAAATTTATATCGGGACATCAAGAAAAAAAATTAATTAACGAACAAAAGTTATTATATATACTACATGGGGTAAACTCGAAACTTTAAAAACTTGAGAGGGTTAAAGTGAAATTTTATAAAGTCAGGGGTGAGTTATGACATTTCAATAAATTAGGGGGTTATAATTGAATTTTAAAAAACTTTTCCGACACTTACAATTAAGTTTAGTTATAATAAGCTACAAAAGAAACCTTAGGCTAATAGAATTGTAACACGTGATAAAACCGGTTACTTATTTATTAGGTATATATTTTTTTATAAAGTTTTATAATATATATTTTATGTATATATTCATAGGATTAGGTTCAGGTAAAAAGGATTCTAATTCTAAGAAAGATGAGAAGGATTTAGAGCCATTAGATCAAATTGTACAAAAGATTTAATTGTTGAGATTAAATTGTAGGAGAAAAAGTTGTTGGAATGGTATTTTAGTCTTGGCCACTTTTGTTGACTTTTTATCAAGTTTCCCCCTCATTTTTAAACGTTCATAATTTTTACATACAACATTATTTTTTCAAAAAAATTACACCATAAAAACGAGCGTTTTTTTATCTTTAAAACGAGTATAGTGTCGTTATAAACAAAAAAGAAATTTTTTTTTACGTTTTCCAGCTCATTGTGTAATACAAGTTCATTGTGTAATACAAGTTCAATGTGTAATACAAGTTCATTGTGTTATATGTATTTATCATTGTGTTTTACGTTTTTCAGCTCATTGTGTAATTAGTCAGGTCATTTTGTAATACAAGTTCATCGTGTAATACAAGTTCATCGTGTAATACAAGTTCATTGTGTTATATGTATTTATCATTGTGTTTTACGTTTTTCAGCTCATTGTGTAATTAGTTAGGTCATTGTGTAATACAAGTTCATTGTGTAATACAAGTTCATTGTGTAATACAAGTTCAATGTGTAATACAAGTTCATTGTGTTATATGTATTTATCATTGTGTTTTACGTTTTTCAGCTCATTGTGTAATACAAGTTCATTGTGTAATACCACGTCTGGTCATTATGTAATACAAGTTCATTGTGTAATACAAGTTCAATGTGTAATACAAGTTCATTGTGTTATATGTATTTATCATTGTGTTTTACGTTTTCCAGCTCATTGTGTAGTTAGTAAAGTCATTGTGTAATACAAGTTCATCATGTAATACAAGTTCATTGTGTAATACAAGTTCATTGTGTCAAATATTTTTCATCATTGTGTTATATGTTTTCATCATTGTGTTTTACGTTTTCCAGCTCATTGTGTAATTCGCTCATTATTGTGTAATTCGCTTAAATATGTCAGGTCATTGTGTATCTCATTGTGTAATATCAGTTCATTGTGTAATAGCAGGTCTGATCATTGTGTAATATCAGACATTGTATTACACATTGACCTGGTGTATTACACATTGACCTGGTATATTACACATTGACCATTATGCCCTCCCTTTAAAAATAATAAAATGACACATGTCAAGCTTAGAATGCTTCTTACCCTTCTTATTTTTAAAACCCTTTTTACTATAACCTAACCCTATATTCATATACATACAATTAGCATTGGGTGAACAGTATCTACTCACGTTTTTAGCGTTTGTATGTATACGTTTGCCTATGTATGTATAGGTAAGATTTTTTTGTTTTTATATTATTTTAAGTTTTAAAATATTTTAATCTTAATAATTAATTTTGAACATATTTTATTTTTTTATATAACTTTTAAAATATGATACTTTAAAAAATTTCAAGTGTTTTATCTACGTTTCGATATAAGTCTCATTCAAAATCGAGCTTTCGTTATAATGTACAAGACATCGAAGCACGAACGTACAAGTCGTCGAAACTGCTTTAATGTTTCATTTTTTTGTTCTTTTTTTTGTTTTCCTTTTACAACCTTTAAAATATGATGTTTTATAGAATTCGGGATTTGCCGTTTCCACGTGGCTTTTTAATGCGTTTCGATGTGAACTTTTTTGGCGGGGTGACTACGAGTGTATAGGTTATCGAAACCGAGTGTTACAATTTTTAACACTTAGCCGATTCCGGCAAAACAACATGGTACCGACGTCGTTATTATCTGAACCGGTACTAGTATTCTTTGTTTTGGTTTTCGATCGATGCAAACACTTGCTAATATCCTTTTGGGCATGTAACGACTTTATTTTTTAGGTTTTCTTTTTCATTTGCTATAGCAAGTGTCGGTTCCGTAACGAACCGAACAAATACCTACCAAATTTTCGCATCGTGGCGCGGGGGACTCCCACTAGTTAAAAACAACATATAAAAGACTATATTACATTTATTTAGGTTTTGATTGGAAAACAAAATTTAATACGCAGTCTAGTTATGTTTGTGCCCATGACTTTGTGGCCTAATGGTATTGATGATTACCCCAACAAAAGTGATGTACATGTTAATTATGTGGTATTTAGGAGTAAAAAAATTATTGTTAAAAAAATCTAGTTATGTTTGTAACAAGAAGACACTTAAACAAAATTTACATAAACATATTCTAACATGAGAAAAATATTAAAAATAAAATTCAAAATTAAGTGATTGTTTTATTTGAATTATTAATTAATAAATGTATCTTAAAAGTCTATACATGATAAATAAGTAACTGATTGCGTCACGTTTCACAATTATGTGAGCCCCGATATTCTTTTTCTCGTTTATTTTTTCTTCATTACTAACTGTTTAGTATTTTCGTTATTAATTTCTAAATCTTCATTGCTATTTAATATTTACTTTATAAATTTTTAAATCTCCATTAGTATTTAATATTTCCTTTATAATTTCTTGTATAAAACATGAGTTTCTAACCTAGTCTATACTTAATTAATAAATAAGTAATTGGTTACGACACGTGTCACAATTCTTTAAACTAAAAATTCTTTTTGCCGCTTATTTTTTCTTCATTACTAACTATTTAATATTTTATTTATTAATTAATAAATCTTCATTACTAACAATTTAATATTTCCTTTTATGTAAAACACGGGTTTCTAACTTAGTTAGTCTATAAGTTTAATTATAAATATAAAAATATTGATAAAAGTTACCATATATGACAATAAAATAATAAAAGTTAAAAATCTATTGTCTTACAGGACCATAAAAGAAATTAGTTATAACCTTCAATGATTAATTAACACGGCTTTCAAAAAATACTAATTTTGAAATTAGTAACTCTCTCTCCGGAATACAGACTTCATCCGAAGTAGCCCTTGTACTCTGTAACTCTTAAGACAGTTTCTCCAGAGTACTCACCTCCGGAGTAAACTTCTTCTTCTGGAGTAGGACTTGTTCTTCCTGACTAGACACACTTAGAGTATTTTGGTAACACCGGCCTCTAGGTTTAACTTTATAATCTCACCTAGGCTGATGCTTACCATAATCTCTTATCTTCTCCTTCTTCTGCTTTCAAGATCTTTTCTTCTTTTGTTAGCATATTCTTTAATGCACATATAGCATAAATCAACCTCTTTTTGATCTTGTGGTTGATGAAGGATCTTCATTATTTCAATGGCAAATATATCTTCAATATTTAGCCATCTTAGATCAGTAGTATCCCATACACATATTGGTTCTAGATCTTTTCTCTCAATCACTAATGTTGCATGTTTGGTATCATAATACATCCTTGTAAAGGTTGTAATGAATCGGTATTTCTTTCATGGGTTTCATTTTATTGATGGAGAACAGTTGTAGGAGCTTTAGGAGCTTTCCTCTGTCTTGATGAACCTGGAGTTGGATAAGACCTTGCAAACCTCCTCATTATTTGTTTAGGCATAGATTTCTTTAAATCCTTAAAGTTTTCTCTTGCCTGCTTGCGTAGATAGTTCTCAAAATCATATCCATCAGGTTAACCATGTCCATCCTTGATAAGACTTTAGGATCAGACTGAGGTAGTCTCATTAACTTATGACAATTTTTGAAAAATTGGTTTTTCCCTCTGGTTCTCCTAATAACATATAAATCCTTATAACCATCATATATCCACCCTATTATTCTCTCTCTCAAGGTTTCTTTGGTGAAGTTTTCCAAATCAATATCAAAATCTGCAACGGTTCTTTCATTTTCCTTGGGATGTAAGCTTGGTTTTTAAACCATTTATCCCTTTCTTATGTTGTAGCCAACTTCCTTTCCCCAGATAGACTAGGAAAGATTTCCTTATAGGTCTCTTCAACTTGGTTTATCTATGAAGGTGAACTCCTTGCAGCATCAATTTTAACAAAAAGTTATTTCATTTTATTCTTCAACCCACTCGCTTGGACAACATAGCCTTGTTTATGAATTTCAGCTTTCTGCTTTTGTTCATGCCTTTGTTATAAAAACTTCTTCAGATTTTCTGTTTCTTCTTCTCTTTTCAACCTCTCCATTCTTGTTGTTGTCTTTTCTTTTCCTTTTCTTCCAACGATTCTTTCAATTTCTTCATCATCTTCCTTAACAACTATGTTGGCCCTTTTCCAATCAGTTCTTCTTTATAACCATTCTTTGAATAGTTTTGTCATTTCTTTCTCTTCTTTATCAGAAACTCCAGGAGTAGGTTTGTTGAGCATTGGAAATTTTCCGTGACTCATCTAATCTTGATACTCTCAGGATTTGAAGTCTTTCTTTGTTCATCTTTGTTCTCAATTCATGAATTATTTCTTGTTCAACTTCAACAGTCTTTACTATCTTGGGTCTTCTTGAGAATGTATGTGAAATACCCTCAAGATCCATTTCCTTTTATTTCAACTCTTCCTCTTTTTCCACTTCTTCTTGATGTTTCTTAGTTAATTCCTCAACAAGAATTGAATTCAACCAGGAGGCTGCAACCTCATCCATATCTTATTCGATCGGCTTTTGTTCAGCCATATCTTCAAAATAGGCTTGAGTCTGCATCTCCAACAAACTTCTTCTTCAAGCTTTTTATCAATTTCAGGAGCATCAAGTGGAACATTTGAAATAATTGGATTTTGATCCTCATCATCAGTTGCTACTGCCTTACCCTTGTCTTTCACTGACACACTAACATAAACATTAGTAAGTTCAGGAATTTCAACATTAAGTTCACTTATATTAGGCATAGGCTCAGAAATGATTAGTTCAGATTGCTAATGGTTAGGAGAAAGACCATAATCAACATCATGATAGTCTTGTTCATCAATTTGATTTTCATTCTCATCAATCTTCTCCCCCTATATTCTAGCATCTTCTGATTCAGAAGAGCTTGAAGACACTTTGAAATTTTTGTAAGAAGGCCTTTTTTGGACCTTTAACAAGCCTATTGAATGACTTGGAAGATGAAGGTTGATAGTGTGCAAGCTCCGATACCACTTGTAGGATCGAGATCTTCAAGAATATCAATTATGTTCTTCAAATTGAAAGGCGGAATTAATCATTTTGATGATCAACAACACAATTGTATTAACAGCAAACAAGTAAATCAAACGGCCAATTGTATTGATGATAATAGTTTGTTATAGAGAAATTGAAAGTTACCAAGCTTTTTTTTTACAAATGAACTAACATAGACTATTTATAAATGAATACAACTGACCATATACATAACTACCTTCTAGACTCTTCTAGAAGCCATCCTGGAATAACTAACACAACTAACATTTCAGTTGATAGTTGCCCTCTGGAATAGTCCTATGTTGAAGAAACACAAATTGGTCGGAGAGATTTCCTTCTATTACAGAGGAACAAAGTGTTCCTCAGGAGTACATGCCTTGTACTCTTGTTTTCATGTTCTTCTTTGACCCGAAGCATTTGTAAACTATTCAGACTAATCCTTCCTTCGGAGTAACTCTCTCTCCGGAGTAGCCCTTGTACATTGTAGCTCTTAAGACAGTTTCTCCGGAGTACTCACCTCCGGAGTAAACTTCTTCTTTCGGAGTAGGACTTGTTCTTCCGGACTAAACACACTTAGAGTATTTTGGTAGCACCAACCTCTAGGTTTGACTTTACACGCTTTATATGTTAAGAATAAAAGAGCACAATAGTTAAGTGGGTTTGGGTTAGAACAATATTAGGACACCTTCTTGAAAGTCTTTATCCAGGTTACCAAAAACAAAATTGTGATCTCCCGGTAACAAAACGAATAACATTGGTTGGGTGGTATGAGAGGTGGATTATTTACATAAACAACCCCATAGGTAGAAATTAAAGTTTGACAACTTCCCCTTTTAACCACCTCCTCCAGGCATTTGTTAGTATTTTTGCATTGTGATTTAGGGATTAGGAGGGTTTGGCCTTGGTCGCGATCATGGCCACCATCATATGTTGTGGTTAAGAAGTTTTTAACATTAGCCCATTTTTTCTTGAGTGGAAAAATAAGAAAATACTTAGCTTTATAAAATGACCAAATTACCTTTACACCAAAGAATAAACAGAGATGTGACTTGTGAGTATGTCCTCGTTAACAAAGGATAAACCCTTCTTGAAAACTTAAAAATGGTATTTGTTGGACTAATCTTGTCATAGATTAATACTTAGGGGGCCAATTAGTAAGTTTTATTAATTGATTTGTTTGGTTTTAATTGGGTTAGCATATTAGTTTTTAAAATTCAAATAGGATTAGATAATCATGGGCCAGTTTATTTATTTATTTGCTAAGAGTTTGAGTTCAATTAGGTTTGGGTTTAGTTTAGTATAAATAGATGGTTATGGTTATTGTAATTTGTGTGCTTTGGTTTATAATAAAAGAGTCGAACGAGTTCGTTCATCTCGTGTTTTTGTGTTCGATAAAGGGCCTGATTTTCCAACAGTAGTATTTACCTAAACATAATAACATGTTTATTTTTTAGAAAAAAAAAATGACTCATAAGTTTAAAATTTGTGTTTAAAAATATGTTTAACAAAAGAATTAAACAAACAAACATACCTAGTAAAATCTCACCCTGTAATAATATAAATTAAGACACAAAATAAAAACTAAAAATATAAATTATATATAACCTTATTTGGTGAAGTCGATGACACTCACCAAAAGTATTATTCACTTGTTACATTTTCATTATGCATTTTAAAAGTTACATTAAGACCCCTTAAGATTTTACAATATGTCCCCCTTTACTTTAGTTAAACTTATCATTTGAACTATAGACTTAAAAAAAAAATTGAGTTAGATACGGTTTTAGTCCTTGTGGTTTGCTCAAAATAACCATTTTAGTTCAAAAGTTTTAATTTGGCTTTTTCCGTCAATTGGTTTAATTTTTAGATACGGTTTTAGTCCTTGTGGTTTGCTCAAAATAACCATTTTAGTTCAAAAGTTTTAATTTGGCTTTTTCCGTCCATTAGTTTAATTTTTGTTTCAATTAACTCCAATTTCATTTTTTCTGTTTGATTTTTTTTATAAAATGATGAAACTACCCTTGTTATTATATAAATAAATATAAAATAAACTTGACTCTCTCATCCACATGGAGAAATCTGATTGGCCAATTAAATTTAACAAATAAATAAATAAATTAGTAAAAGATATAAAAAAAAAGTTAATATACATAGCAACCTCTCTCTATCTCTATCTCTCTCTCTCTCTTCACTCACTCTCTCCCGTCTCTCCCTCTACCCTACTGGCAACCCATCATCTTCGGCCAACCCATCATCACCGGCCGAAAAAAATGGAGACCCCACAACCCACCGCCCGTTACTCCAACACCATTTCCCCAAGAACACCCCCTTTCAAGATTCGATTTGGGATTGGATTGCCTAAACATAGAGAATCAGTTTTCCGCATCAGTGAAATGAACACCCCCATCGACTTCCTCTCCTCCACCCTCCGACCACCAATAAATCTTCCTCCTATCGCAACACCATAACCAGCCACCACTCCACCGTGGCAAACGAACAAGCAGGTCTGAAAGTGGTGATTAGGGTTTTCAATGATAGTTAATTTATTTTTAGTTTTTAAGTGATAAGCGGGACCATGGGTATTATGGTCTTTTCATATAAATTTAACAAAAAAAAATGGATGGTATTAGTGACTTGACTTTAATTGAGAAAAAACTGAAACTAATGGACTAAAAAGTTAAATATAAACTTTTGAACTAAAATGGTTATTTAGGTCAAACCAAAAGGACTAAAACCGTATTTAACTCTTAATATTTTTCTTGCCAACCATACCTTGACATGTGACATGCTCATAGGTTTTTTTTTCTCTTTTTTTTTTTGGTTTTTCGTTTATAACATTTAAAATATGATATTTCATAAAATTCTGAATATATCGCTGCGACGTGCTTCTTTTTATCTACGTTTCGATGTAAGTTTCGTTCAAAACGTAGTTGCACGTGATAATGTACAAGTCATATAAGCATAGACGAACAAGTCATTAAAGTTTTTTTAGTTTTATTTTAACAGCAAATTTTTCTCTTAAATACCACCCAAACCTGTCACTTGCAGGATTTTAACCCACACCACTTTTATGTGGAGACAATCACTAGAAGGCCATGGACTCTTTTTTTTTATTTCCTTTTTACGTGTGTTTTTACCGTTACGACTTAGTTATTCTTTTCTACGATAGTGTTTTATGTTTCATATTAAATTTTGTTATTTCACGTTTTAACGTGCCGTAACACGCGTGGCCAGTACTAGTTATATATTAAATATTAAATCAATCAATTATAATTTTAAATATATTTATTAAGCATATATCCATCATTACTCTTTGTTTTCATTGTAGTAAATTGTAATAGTTCTATTTTCCTTAGATGTCATTTTCATGCGATCTTTCTTTCTCTCTCCACAAACATTGGGGAGATTAGGATCATTTCCCCCATCACGTGCCTGGGTAGGGTAATAAAACCCAAATGACTTCACCCAAAGCGTACGTTAGCAAAACCCCATCTAGTCTGCTAAAATGCACCAGATCCATCTAACATGTGCTGCGGTCCTGCTCCTGCTCCTGCTCCTGCTAAAGCGTGCTTACCCGACCCACCACCATTTTTAGAAACTTTGAGGAGATATATACATATATATATATATATATATAGAGAGAGAGAGAGAGAGAGACGCACACACACCAATTTACACTTTCATGTGCGTGCAAAAATACACCCTTTTTAGAATTTTGTTTCTGGAGGCTAATTGAAATCAATTTGTTAATGGGTATATGTTCTTTTCATCACCCTTTTCTTCAATTTGATTCTCTTTTATAAATTTCATTTCAATTGAAATAGTTTATGTAATTGGTTATTATTTGGTGTGACAATTTTATGATTCTGTTTATTATGTATCTAAAAATGGAACCCACCATACCCACATGGACAGAGAGACTTGAACACCCCTTTTTTGGTGGGTTGAGAGGCTTCTCTATTGGCCTTCTTGATATCTTTCTTTTTTTTTATATTTTTTTATAATTTTTGTTTTAGTATTATATCACATCTTCATCATCAATGATTCCTATTTACTTACCAGACACTCTTTCTTCCTTTTATATACAGACACATTCCTTCTTTAGTACTTTGTGAAAAGGTAATCAAATCTTTGTGTTGTGTGGTTTGAGCTATTCAAGAAACATGGAAGATGAATATGAGAAGTTTATTCGGCGAATGAATCCGCCGCGGGTTGTGATTGACAATGAATCCTGCAAAAATGCCACCATTATTCAGGTTTTTGTTAGCCTTAATGACCTTAAATGTTCAAACTTTATGTTGTTAATTAACTGTGTTGATATGACTGTATAACAGGTGGATAGTGTTAACAGACATGGGATTCTTTTGGAAGTTGTACAAGTTCTTACTGATCTTAATTTTGTGTTCACAAAAGCTTACATTAGTTCTGATGGAGGGTGGTTTATGGATGGTATGTGATATATTTCAGTTAAAAATCTGATTTTTTTTTTCCTACCCGAGTCGGGTTTTGTGGTAATTTTAATACCCTTTTGATTACTTTCTTGTTTCTTTGGCAGTTTTTAATGTTACTGATCAAGAGGGGAACAAAATCACCGATGAAGAAGTTTTGGATTACATTCAAAAGGTTATGAAACCTTTAGAACTGTTTTAAGAGATTTTAATGGTAGGGGTTGGCTAAACATATAGGAGGGGGAAGTTTAGCACGATCCTGGGTTGACTGAACGTACCACTGTATGCTGAATGTATCCCTTAGTGAATAAAGTAGGGGAAGGGGTGCGTTCAGTAAAAATAATAGGAGGGGTACGTTTAGCACAACCCTGATGGTATTATTATTCACTAACAATATGATTTTTCATTTCATTTTCAGGCACTTGGCTCAGAAACTAGTTTTACAGCATCAGTGGATTCAGTTGGGTTCACATCCTCAACAGACCACACAGTAATCGAGTTAATAGGAAGTGATAGACCCGGGCTGCTTTCAGAACTATGTGCGGTTCTCACACACTTGAAGTGTAACGTGTTGAACGGTGAGGTGTGGACCCACAACACACGGGCTGCGTCTGTTATGCAAGTGACTGATGAGGAATCAGGGTTGGCCATTATGGACCCGGAGAAACTTTCTGTTATAAAGAAGATGCTTTGCAATGTGCTTAAAGGTAGCAACAAAGGTAATAAGGCTAAAACCGTAGTTTCTCGTGGTGCGACCCACACTGAAAGACGACTGCACCAGATGATGTTTGCAGATAGGGATTATGAGAGACCGCACGAGGGTTGTAGTGAAAGTCAAAAGCCTGATGTTAAAGTTGTAAATTGGTATGATAAAGATTATTCGGTTGTTACAATTAGGTGTAAAGATAGACCGAAGCTTTTGTTTGATACGATTTGCACGTTAACGGATATGGAATATGTTGTGTTTCATGGAAATGTGGATGCTGAAGGGCCTGAAGCTCACCAGGTTTGCAATTTGCAAAGTTTGAATCTTTTTTGTTATAGTTTGACCGTTTTGTTGACTTTTTAACGTTTTGTTTCGTTTAAAGGAATATTGTATCAAACATATCGATGGTTTCCCCGTGAATTCAGAAGCAGAAAGGCAAAGGGTGATCCAATGCCTTGAAGCTGCCATAGAAAGAAGAGTGTCTGAGGTAAAAACAAGCTGAAATAAGCCACTTTTGAGCACATTTTGTTTGGTCAACTCAGTATAAGTCAAAACTCAATTTTGACATTGAAATGTGTAGCTTTATAATCTTGAAAACGAATCCGTATTAATATATTCTATGTAGTTGTATCGCCTTTTCAGTTTTTTACAAATTAAGAAGTAGTTCTTGTTGAATTTGAAGTTATAAAAGAACTCATTTGACATTCAAAAGTCAAATCTTGACTCTTTTAAGATGCTAAATTGTTTTGATAATATCTTTTGGTTTGATTTAGGGATTGAAGCTAGAACTTTGCACAACCGACCGAGTCGGGCTGCTATCCGATGTCACTCGTATATTCCGGGAGAACAGCCTAACTGTCACGCGAGCTGAGGTGGCAACACGAGCTGGAAAAGCTATGAACACATTCTATGTTGGTGATGCTTCAGGGTACCCCATTGACCCCAGGATTATTGACTCTATTAGGAATGAAATTGGTCAAACAATACTTAAAGTCAAAGGCAATCCTTCTCAAAATCCTCAAGAATCACCCAACAGGTTCCTGTTTGGCGGGCTTTTCAAGTCCAAATCTTTTTGCAATTTTGGTATTGTTAGATCATACTCCTGAGGAGGTCCTAGAGTCTAGACACCAGTTTGGTACAATTTGTAAATATCAAGATTCTTGTTTTTGTTGACTTTGTTGTGATTCAACTTGTTTTTTTATGGAAATTCGTGCGAATGGAGGGTTGTTTTTTATTGGCTTGAACCGAATGAACACCACCCCTTACTATCTAGACCCCACTGACGGGTTATTCAGATCATATGCCGTATGAGGTGTTTTTTCTAGCCGTATGAGGGTTTTCTCGTTATACGGCCAGTATGAGAGAAGGCTATACGGACTGTATAGAGTGTCTTTAATGGCAACCAAAGCGACTGATGTGATGGTGCACATCACTGACAGAGGCTATACGGGTTGTATAGAGTGTCTAACTGTCAGATAAGCGACTGGTGTGACGGCTTTATGTTGTGGATTTTTAGGCTCGGGCTTAGTGCCCCCAAATTATTGGGGCCCCAATTTAATATATATATATATATAGGGGTGAGTTCACTAGAAAACTCATTTTCATGATAAAACCAAAAAACTACTCATTAAAGGTGTTGCATATGTGTAGTACACCCAAAAACGTAACCCCCACCCAAAAACCTAAACCCCCCACCCCACCCCCAAAAACCTAAACCCCCCACCCACCCCCACCCCCCCCCCCAAAAAAAAACCTAACCTAAAAGCTAAACTAAACCCAAAAAACTAAACCCAAAAGCTAACCCTACTACACATATGTAGCAGGGCGCTGATTTTTTATTATTATTATTATTATTATTTTTTGAAAGATGACGACGTGGGGAACAAGGTCTCCGAAGCGGTTTTTTAGTTTTTGATTTATATTTTGAGTTATGATTTTTTTATTATTTTTTTTACCTTTAATAAATAGTTTTTTGGTTTTCTCATTAACAATGAGTTTTCTTATGATCCTTATATATATATATATATATATATATATATATTATATATATATATATATATAGGGAATGGATCATTTGAGAACTACTAAATATTTTGAGAACTCGCGAGAACTCGTCAAAAAACCAATCAACACCATTTTTTTTTGTTTTTACTACCTTTATTATTAAACTACAACATAAAAAAATAAATTTATATATGTAAATTTACATGTATTCATATATTAAAAAAAATCTACACATGTGTAAGTTTACCACTTACACATGTGTAAGTGGTTACCATTTACACATGTATATAAATTTTTTTTAAGAATAATTTAGAGAGAAAAGATAATTAATTGGAGAGATAAATTATTTTTTATGTTGTATTTTAATAATAAAAATAGTGAAAACAAAAAAAAATGGTTTTAATTGGTTATTGACGAGTTCTCAAGTATTTATGAGTTCTCATTTGAACCTAACCCTATATATATATATATATATATATAGGGGTGAGTTCACTAGAAAACTCATTTTCATAAGAAAACCAAAAAACTCCTCATTAAAGGTGCTGCATATGTGTAGTACACCTAAAAACCTAACCCCCACCCAAAAACATAAACCCCCCACCCCACCCCCACCCAAAAACCTAAACCCACCCCACCCACCCCCCAAAAACCTAAACCCCCCACCCACCCACCCCCACCCCCACCCCCCAAAAAACCTAACCTAAAAGCTAAACTAAACCCAAAAAACCACCACCAAAAGCTAACTATGTTACACATATGTAGCAAAACGCTGAATTTTTTTTTTTTTTTGAAAGAGGACGACGTGGGGAACAAGGTCTCCGAAGCGGTTTTTTAGTTTTTGATTTATATTTTGAGTTATGATTTTTTTATTATTTTTTTTACCTTTAATAAATAGTTTTTTTGTTTTTCTCATGAACAATGAGTTTTCTTATGATCCTTCCTCTATATATATATATAATATGATAAACATACAGTGTAGATTATGGCTAGATGCTAACACGCCAATAGATTTAACAGCCCTAGTAGACACAGGAGCAACTAAAAGTGTAATATCTCACAGTTTAACACATGAAAAATTCCATAAAGCACTTACATACAAACTTCTAACTAGAACTGTAGAAGATAGATTAATCAACATAACGCACTATTTAGAGCCAGTATGCATACAATTTCTAGATTTTGCAGGAAATTAAAGTATAAAATATGAAATTCCTCAAATTAACATAAATCCTCAACATATTAAATCCAGAGACTTTGTCCTAGGATTAAATTTATATTAGGATTAAATGATGCTATCACCATAACAAAAAAATTTATAACAATCAGTAAACAGATTTACAGTTTTCCTACCATAAGATATAATAACACAGCTGAAATTGCTCGCAAAAGAGGAGAAAAAGGAAATCTCGAATTCCTAAATAAAAATAAAAGACAAAATCTCATTGAAAATGAAGCTATACAACTTCTCACAAACTTTATAAACTATGAATTAGAAAAAGGACAAGATATCACTAAAAGTATTAATCATTCTATAATCCTTCACCGTGAAAATATAGGCCTTATAGGGGATGATATTACAAATTCAAAAGTAAAATACACTTGTAAATTTAAAATAAAAAATCCAGACATCACTATTAGAAACATAAACATAGAGTACAGCCCTCTAGATAAAGAAGAGTTTAAAAAACAAATCCTAGAAATGACTACACAAGGATTAATCAGAAAATCTGAAAGTCCTCATAGATCGACAGCTTTTATAATAAAAAATCATAATGAAGAAAAAAGAGGAAAAGCTAGAATCGTCTATAATTACAAAAGATTAAATGATAATACAGAGGACGATGGTTACAATATTCCTAATAAAGATAGCTTAATACAGCTTATACAAAATAACAAAATCTTTTCAAAGTTTGATTTAAAGCCAGGTTTCAATCAACTTCATTTAGAAGAAGATTTCAAAAAATGGACAACATTTACATGTTCCGAAGGATTATATGAATGGAATGTTCTTAGCTTTGGGCTAAAGAATGCTCCATCAATATTTCAAAGATTCATGGACAGTTTATTTCTCAAATACAAATTTTGCCTAGTATATATTGATGATATACTGGTAGCAAGTGAAACTGTACAAGAACATGAAAAACATCTACAACAGGTATTTGAAAAAATAAAAAAGAATGGCATAGTCATATCTAAAAGAAAGATGGAATTATTCAAAAGAAAAATCTCATTTTTAGGACTAGAAATTGGTAATGGGAAAATTGAGTTAAAACCACATATTTCTACAAAAATTCTTGATTTTTCAGAAAAGCTTACAAGTTTAAAACAGATTCAAGCTTTTTTAGGCTTGGTAAATTATGCTAGAAAGTTTATTCCTAACCTTTCAAAATTAGTAGGTCCTTTATACAGCAAAACCACTAAAAATGGACAAAGACAGTTTAATCATGAAGATATTATCTTGATTAGAAAAATAAAGGAAAGGGTTAAAGAAATTAGACCCTTAGAATTACCGCTCACAACAGATTACATAATCATAGAAGTTGATGGATGCAAAGAAGGACGGGGAGCAGTTCTCATTTGCAAACCTAATGTTTACAGTCATAAAAAAGAAGAAAAAATTTGTTCTTATTACAGTGGAAACTTCAAAACCGAAACCACTTGGACCAGTCTTGACTTCGAAATACAAGCATTAATTAATGCTTTAGAAAAATTTAAACTTTTTCTACATAAAGACTTCACGGTTAGAACAGACTGTGAAGCGATAGTTAAATTTATTAAAAATAATCAGAGCAAAAAGATAAACAGAACAAGGTGGGTAAATTTACAAAACATTATCCAAGGTAGTGGATATACTATACACCCACACATAAAAGGAAAAGATAATGGGATAGCAGATTTGTTATCTAGAAACATTAACGAATTGCTTTTTTCAGATGGATAAAAAGCAAAGAGGAAAAGAAAAGATGGTCATCAGGCCCTTACAGTCACAGTCTAAAAAGAATTCTTTGCCCATGAGTATTTCATCTAATTACGATGATGAAAATACAGAAAAACTAATGAGCCAAGCCTTTCAAGCTGAAAAAATATACAGTACTAGACAGGAAGCTTCTTTAAAAGAAACCCAAGTTCAGCAAAGTTCTAGACAGTTACCTCCTTATTTCCTTAATTTTACACAACCTCCACAAAACCCCTTCACCTATCCTAAAACCACATCTTATAAAAAACCAGTTTCTCAAAAACCCATATCCTCTTACAGTCCTACCATTTCTTTTGACTCTTATGCCCTACAAGTCTGTAACGACCCCCACACAAAATTCCATCCCTTCTTCCTTTAAGATTCAGATTTTAAATGCGCTAAGTATATACTTTAGCGAACAAGGAGTAAAATGTCCTGAAAAACAGCCTCCAAAGTTTACACATTATATTATTTTTAGAGGCACAAAAATTGGTATTTTTAACAAATGGGAGACAGTTGCAAAGTTTATACAATGTCCCAGACCAATTTACAAAGGTTACCACAGTTTCTCTGAAGCCCTGAAAACAGCTAGAGAACACTTTGGTATAGACAGTTTTTTCATTGAACCTGAAGAAGTTCAGACTTTTTCACAGATTACAAAAACGAGTCATGAACAGATTAAAAAGACACAAGAAGAAACCATTGCAAATCTACAAAAACAGCTCATAGAGAAAGGAAAAAATACACAGTCTATACATAGTCAAATTGAAAATAGCATTTTAAAACAGAAAGTTTGTATTCTGAAAGCAAAAAATATACAGTTGCTACAAAAGCTTGAGAAAAAAGAAGGAAATTTCAGAAGCTATGATGCTTTTAAAGCCAGAATGTTAGACACTCCATAGAAAACTTGTCTTCAAACTGTATTTGATTAATTTCCAGAATTCGAACAGATGGTATCACAAAAAATCTGTACAGAATTTCCACTAATATTATATGAGTTACAGCTTAGGCTTATGATGATATCACTCAATGAAGAAAAATATAAAGGGGTCACAATCGTTGAAAGAACTGATGACAATGGAGATGACACTTGTCTTCTCCTTCTCCAAATAAACCTTAGACAGACAGACATGCCGCATGATTTAATTCTACAATTCTACTATAACGGTATGATTGATTACATTGAGTTAGAATTAAATACAAAGACAGAAGGCATTATAAATCTCTTTGGAGAAAAATTTGTAATTGCCACTTGGAATATCTCTACTCATATATTTCCCCCTTATATTGGCTGCAAAATCTTTTCCTCCTTTCCTTTCGCTAATGATCATACATACAGACCTGCAAGGAAGAGAATGTTTATTAGTCATAAACTTTCCGGAAAGGATTATCGAAAGAAATTAGCTATAAAAAACGAGATTCAATTCTCGGATCTCTACTGGGTCGATAACCTTGCCAGTTTACACCCTGATAACACTAGCCAAAGAAAAGATACTAAACAGTTTATTATTCAGAACCAGAAGACTCCCTATTTGCCATCTGGATTTCATTGGGAAAATTACCATCTTCTTGCTGAAGGACACTACATACAGTATTGGACAAACAAAAATTGGAACATTCTTGTTCCCACCCCCACGCACCCCCAAAAACCCCCCTCCAAGCCCACCCCGAAAAGCCTAAAACCACCACCCCACCCCCCAAAAACCTAAACCCCCCCACCACCCCCCCCCTAAAAAAAACCTAAACCCACCCCCACGCACCCCCAAAAACCTAAAACCCCCACCCCCCCCCCTCAAAAACCTAAACCCTAAAATCTAAATCCTAAAAGCTAAACCATAAGGCTAAAACCCTAAAATCTAAACCTTAAAAGCTAAACCCTAAAAGCGAAGATGATAGAGTTCGACGAGACGGTTCCAACGCCGCTGAAATGAGCTCAATCGGAGTTTGTTTGATATTGTTACTTAAGGTTTTTGTTATTTCTTAGGTTTTTTAGCGAAAAACCACTTCTTATTTGAACCTCCTCCTATATATATATATATAATAATATTTAATTTTTGTTTTATTTTATTTTTATTTCTTTATACGAGTATCAATGTAATATTAAACATTTTTACCAAAAAATCATTTAAATATTGGCTTACGTATACGTAACTCATTGTGTTACGTATACGTAAACAAAAAACAAAAAAATTGCGGTTACGTATACGTAACTCATTGTATTACACATTTTTTTATTGGTTTTCTCGATTTTCGCCTAACTATGTGGTTTTCTCTGGAACCCTCCCCTATATATATATATATATATATATATATATATATATATATATATAGCGGAGGGATATTCTAAGAAGTGAAAAAAATGTAGGAAGTGTATGAAGCTACCATGAAGTGACATGTTTCCAAGGAGGGGACCAAGGGGGAAGGGCAAAATCGTGAGAAAACATGCGTTTGATTTTTCAAATGCACAAAATATGCACATGCAAGTCACATGCATATTCCTTCATATTTTTTAAACGTTCATAACTTTTTAATGCGTTATTATTTTAAAAAAAAATTACACCATAATAACGAGCGTTTTTTTTATCTTTAATATGAGTACACTATTGTTATATAAAATTTTTTAAAAAAATTACGTGTTACGTGGGGTTTTTTATTTATGATGTTTTTGCACTAGATTGTACAAACTTTATAAAAACATCATAAAAAAGACGTACAAATACCATAAAAACGTCATAAATTAAAAAAAAATCATAAAAAAACATATAAACTGGACATTTATGGTGTTTTTGAAGTGAACGTGTTATGGTGTTTTTAGAACTGGGCAAGTTTTTTGTGTTTTTGAACCGGAGGAATTTATGATATTTTTAAAAGAGCTTGTTTCATCTGGAAAAGAGAAACACCATAAATAAAACACCTAAAACCATTATGGTAATGGCGTCCAGAAATGCGTTTTCTATTTTCTGCTTGATCGCGTACGAGCTCCTACAACTCTCGCATTCATTGAGCTGAGCACCAAAGATAACGATTCCTCGGAGGTGTTGGAGAATCTGAAAAACGCATTTTCTGTTTTCTGCACAATCACAGTTCAAAACACACCATAAAGTTGCCCAGTTTAAAAACACCATAATACACCCAGTTCAAAAACACTATAAAAGAAGACACCATAAAGAAAACACCTAAAACCATAATGGTAATTGCATAAAAAAAAAACCATAAAACGCATTTTCTGTTTTCTGCACAATCACAGTTCAAAACACACCATAAAGTTGCCCAGTTTATAAATACCATAACACGCCCAGTTTCACATACGTTTTTTCTGTTTTTCCGCACGATCGGTGATAAAAAAACACCAGAAAAACTCCTTGAAAAAGAGCTTGCACAGTTCAAAACACACCATAAAGTTGCCCAGTTTAAAAACACCATAAAACGCATTTTCTGTTTTCTGCACAATCACAGTTCAAAACACATCATAAAGTTGCCCAGTTTAAAAACACCATAACACGCCCAGTTTCACATGCGTTTTTCTGTTTTCCGCACGATCGGTTATCAAAAACACCAGAAAACTTTATGAAAAAGACATCATGAAAAAAAGCAGAGAAAAACGTCCATGAAAAACGCAGTGAAAAAAGTTATAAAAAAACGCCATAAAAAACGCAGTAAAAAAATATCATAAAAAAGTCTTGAAAAAAAGCCATGAAAAAACGCAGTGAAAAATGTCCATGAAAAACGCAGTGAAAAAATCATAAAAAAAGCCATGAAAAAACGCAGTGAAAAACATTACAAAAAAACGTTATGAAAAAGTCTAGAAAAAACGTTATGAAAAAAACGTCATGAAAAAACACAGTGAAAAAAGTCTTAAAAAAACGCCATGAAAAATGTCTTGAAAAAACACTATGAAAAAACGCCATGAAAACGCTGTTAAAAACGTACAAACCCAGTTCAGCGATTTTTTTTTTTAAATATAGCAAGGCCATACTCGTTTTAAAGATAAAAAAACGTTTGATTTTATGGTATATTTAAAAAAAAAAATAATGACGTATAAAAAAGATATAAACGTTTAAAAAATGAGGGTGGAAAATGCATGTGACTTGCATGTGTATGTTATTTCTCTCTCTTGGAAGCAATTACTATTATACCCTTCAAGGCTTAAAATCTCTTCTTTTTTACGTGGCCTTCTTAGAAATCATCCATCTCCAAGATCAAGGGCTCAAAATCCTTTCTACACTTTTTTTCCTTCCTAGCGCAACCCTATACTATATATATATATATATATATATATAGATATAATTTAATCTAGGTTTTTTGTTTTGGATCTAATAATATCCAATTCCAATCATACTTTAACAAAAAGATCTTGATCCTAAATATTTTATATACATAGGTCAATCCTACTCTAAGGATCTTGTAATCATAGATTCATCACTGTTTATAACAATGACATTTGAAAAAAGGCTATGGGTTTTTACTTCGCCTTAGGCTCCCAATATGGTTGAGCAAGCCTTGGAACGGTATAACCCTTTTTCACTATTTATACGGCCCGTATAGATAGTAAGGTGGTGTATCTATAGCAGCTCCCTTTTAATTTTGTTTTTCTAGGCTGTCCCACGACCTACATAAATTCATGTTTTGGTTGATCTTGTGGAAATTTTGCTGCCACAATTTGGGGCGGTTTGAATTGAAAAGTCAAACTTGTGGAAGATAGTTTGTGGTTAGATTTGGGCGGCCAACAGTTGACCAGAAAAGAGTCAGCCATGGTGTTACTTTCAATATGTTGCACGCGTACATCGTGCAATAAATGGTTTTAAAGAGACGATGAATGGAGACAGTTTGACGGTAACATTTTAATGAATTGTTGTGAAGACTTTGATTGTACCTTTTTGTTTAGTACATTCACAAAATTTGAACATATATAATAATTTTAATGTATAAGATACATGATTAATAATTTATAGGTTTGCGACGAGTGCTTTTCAACGAACTAAGATGTGTCCAAAATGAAGCTAAGGTGATTAGACATTGATACTCAAAGTAGTGTGTTTATAATGAAATTTAAAATAAGTGTGTTAAAGTTGTCCCGCATAGGAGAGTGAGATAAGCACATTTACCGGTGATTTAGCCGTGCTCCTAAGCAAGTGTAGGGGGCGTAAAATTCGGTTCAAATGGCTTGTAATTTTGTAAATCCAAACTTCCGCATGCCCTCCGATCGCTGTACGTGCCCTAGAAGATAAAAGCATATAGATATGAAATTTGTTTTAATGGAATTGTGTTTATTGCATGTATTATATATTCTTATTGTAATATGCTTTGTACAAACCAATTGTATGTTTTCAACAAAATAAAATAATTATCTTTACTAAGAAAAAAAAAATACAAGTCTACAATAATATATTAATGATCTTTTGTCGAGATATCTTCACTTTAAATGATTTGAGGAATCTTTTTCAATTTAAGGTATGATGTTACTATAAACCACTATTGTCGGTATATTCCACCATCCAAGTAGTTTTCTCTAACATCTGTTTACTGTGGTTACACAAACCGTTACAAGTAGTGGTGAAATCAGAATTTTTTAGTTAGAGGGTCATCATAATATTCTATTCTCTATCGACTACAATTAAGGGGTCTAACTAATGTTTTGCTTTAAAAAACTCAAAGTTTGCATATAAAAAATAGATAAATTCTAATAACGGGGGTCAATGGACCCAGGGGCGAAGGATAGTGAGGGCCCGGGGGGGCCCGGCCTCCCACCCCCTCCCCATTTTTCGCTCAGTAGTGTTAATTTATATGTATTCGGCCGAAAATTTTATAGTTCCGGCCCCCCTGATAGGAAAAAGAAATCCCGGCCTCCCCTGCGTTTTTTTTCAAGCTCCACCACTAAATGGACCCTTTTGACCCTCCCCTGGTTCCACCCCTGGTTACAACGGATCAAACCAATCAAACCGAAGCAAATCCAATCGATTTGGCAGTTAACGGTTTGGAGTTCTACTGACAATTTGGAATTTGGAATATGCATCGAACACTAAATTATTGTGAGTACAAAAAGAACAAACTTAAATTGCTTAATTTTTTAACAAATGGTTTATATCTTTTAAATTTTGCACTTCTTACCTACAAATGAGTATGTCTATATACATAAAAAAAAATCATCAAACTTATATTTTCATATTTGTAGAAGTTTTAACTGTTCCTACACATGTGTAAATTATGTGTTGAGAACATAACACACACATGACCTACACGTTGTGTATGTTAATATAAATAAACAAAATTTCATCATAATTTTTTTGAACTTCAAAAGAAATGAATTAACATTACATTTCTATCATTTTGTTTCAATTTAAAAATTTTTAAAGAATAAAGAAATTAATGTTTGATTTTATTCTACGTGGTCTCGCAATATTTAGTGTTCTGCATAGATCCCTCCCCCATACATTTATGTGTACGGACCATGATGTGTACGTGTTTAGTATAATATATAAATATATATTTTCTTTATGGTTTCACGAGATCAGATTTTAAATTTATAAAATGATAAATACTCAAACTTAAAACACACAATAGGCAAGTGTACCTATCGCAGCGTAATATAATTTAGGTAAGAACCAAGTATCGAACCAATGGACACGGTTGAGTTCCAATACTTAACGTTTGTTATCGTTTAGCCAGTTTAATTAGTGAGTGGGTGTTGTGTGCTTGTGAAGCAGAAAAGTAAATGAAGGTAAAGTAAATAACATAAAATGTAAAATGTGCGTGAAGTGTGTAACAGAAATATAAATAACAGAATAGTAAATAACAGGAAAGTAGATAACTCGAGAATAATTAGATCACAACGAGTATTGCTTTGAGCTTCGAATCCGTTTGGTATGTGATAATGTTATGTTAATTAATCCGATGGTATGACTAATACAAATGGGTGAACGGTACACCGCTAGAGCCTCATTCTCACAACATTTGGTTCACGAATTATGTTCCTTAATAACCCTCAACTCGTTATGGATCTGTACATTCGTATGCTTAAGATCTATCTCCGAGTTGGTTTAAGACATCAAACTTAAACACCTTTATTTTTATTAAAAGAATGATTAGACTTTGTTCACCGGGATGCGATGCAACAATGAGACCATGTATAAAGACGTACTGTTCCCAACGTGAGTTCACCAACTCTTGGTTTCATAACAAGCTCGTATAAATACGTACAATCTTATTAATATTAACCAAGCTTTGGCTTATCAAAATTCGCTTGTATAAAGACGTACAAGTTTCAAGAGAAGTTTGATTAAAAAGGTTCTACGGTCTTACACTTTAAAATCAAGAACACTCACAAGTGTAAAGACTAATTTAGATAATAATAAAAAGTCCATCATGAAGATGGTTTTAAGAACGAATAATTAAAGAACATAAACATACCATTAGACTAATAAGTTAAACATTAACATACACCAAAATTCATCTTCACCCAAGAAATATAAATGTTTTAGCCACGAATGGCCATACGAACAAGCATAATGTTGAGTTTCGTAGGCTCCCCTATTGCGAACAAAGCGGAAGAGCCCCTCTACTATAAACTACAGCTACGAACTTTAGGAGTGTGATTTTGCTCTCTAGAATGGTGTGTGGAATGAAGAACCCAAACCATCTATTTATAGGCTTCAAAATGGGCAATGCACGGCCGTGCATTGGGTTGCACGGTCGTGCAATGGTCCAAAAGGACACAGGTACAGATGGCAGGGTACGAGAGCATCTTGGGGCACACGGAAGGGCAATGCGCGACATGCATTGGGATGCACGGCCGTGCATCCCTTTGTTTTCTCCCTCATTTTGTCTTTTGCTGATTGTTGACTTCTGTTGACCAGTTTTGACTTTCTTGGGGTCAAAGCTCAGGTGTTTCTTCCTATCTTCCGAGAAAGCTTGAGTTCTTGATGATTTTGGCTCGTTTTCGCTTTGTTTCTCTCGAGATGTGGTTTAACCTGCATTTGTGAAATATATGTGTTTTAAGTATCAATTGCAGGGTTTTTATTTAATTAGTACCATAATATGGGGATTATTATGCATGCAAAACATGTATAAATTATGACATATCAGACCATCTTTATAATTTTACAATATATACACATACACACAAACTAATGATTAAAAAACCGGTACAAACCATCAAAGCGAACCATTGTTTGGCCAGTTTAGCTTGTTGGTTGTCCCAACCAACTTGTTCGGTTTGATTTGTCATTTGCTAAAATCGTAGAGTAGTTCGGCCTTGAATTTTCATAAAAACCGGCTGAATCAGACCAAAAACACATGTAATAATATTTAACCATACCATTTCAAGAGTTTAATTATGTGTTTCCTCTTGTTAATTATGGAACTAGAACTTCTTAGTCCGAGGGTCATCATAATGGTTTCTTCTCTACTGACTATAATTAAGGGGGAAAATTCCCAAAATAAACATCTGAATTTTTTTATTCCCTAAAATAAACATTGATTTTTCAACTCCCGCAAACTATACATGCCAAAATTGTTGGAACATTCACCTAGTGGTGCGAAACTGTTAGCGAAATTCAAGATAATGACCTGCTATTTCACCGGAATACATAATCCGGCGATTTCTCCGGACTACGTGTTCACATAATCCCGCTATTTTGGCGAAACTCAAGATAATAATCCGGCTATTTCGCCGGAATACATAATTCCACGATTTCACAGGAATTTCCAAGTCGAAAATGACGACAAAAACGCCAAGATAATATTCTAAGTCGGTGAAAAGGTTGAAATTATACACGTGTCAGATCTCTACCACTCCCACGTGTCCACCGATTTCTCCCCATTAGGTGAATGTTCTAGAAATTTTGGCATGTGTAGTTTGTGGAAGTTTAAAAGCACATGTTTATTTTGAGAATCTTCCCATAATTAAGGGGTCCAGCAAAGGGTTTGTACTCCAATGTTACCAAGGTGTTAACAAAGGGTGACTCTCTCCAAAAAAAGTTGAGGGTTCAAGTCCCATAGTGGACAAAATGGTGTATAAATTTGATGTTCAAAAAAAAAAGTTAAGAGGTCCAACTCATACTTTGAATTAAAAAAAACTCTACTTTGGTATATAAAAAATGGAAAAATTCTAATGAACCCGCTTAACCCTTATGGTCCCCTGGTTCACCCCTGCCTCTTGTCCCTCACAGAACAGACAAAGATGGGAGGAGTTGAATTCCTCTCTTGACTACATTACCAAAATGAGAAATTTGATCAAAGGCTCACTGCTCAAAGCCAACTAGGCGCGCTGAAAGGCTCATTAAACTCGGTTTGGGGCGACCACTTTGATCAATCTTCCAAAATCCAACATGCAAGGATTTAATTTAAGAAAATATTCTTGACTATCAAAGTAAATTCGACGATTACAGTGAAAATGAAATAACCTCATAATTAGAACCCTAAACATGATGTCCTAGATCACCAATTATAAACAGAAAATAAAAGAGACAGAAACGGTATTGATCAAAACTCCATGATCGACTCTTTCCGTTGCATAATTCTGAATAAAAACAATACATTGACCCTTCTTAAATAGACTCAATAAGCTAACCCTAACTTAACCTCCAAGTTAAATAAACTCCTAAAATAAACTTACCAAATAATAGACCATACCATAAATTATAACATACCAAATAAGCAACCATACAAAATAAAAATACTTAACTAAAATACTAATCTGACCCAAAGAAACAAAATACCAAGATATACTAAATGACCCCTCCAACTTTTTAACCTTGACAAGATTAGTCTAACAATCACTCCCTTGATCTTGTCAAGGACATATTATTCTTCACATCAATGTCGGTCCCGCCTTACCAATCTCTAAAACAAAGCTTCCTCTTTCTTCTCATTTTTCTCTTTGTCTTTCCACTTTGTGCACTCGTATACAAAGTGATCAAAATCCCCACACTCATAGCATCTAAGTTCAATTATGTCTCTGCGACCTCTTCCACGTCCTCTTCCTCCACCACTGCCTTGATTTTCACCACCTCGACTACTTGCACTTGCCATAAAGAAGCCTATTCTGATTGTTCTCTTCTGGTTCCTCAAAATTTTTGAGGCGTTCTTCAAATGCCTTCACCCTACCTACCGCATCTTCAAAAAGCATCTTGTCGATATCATAATACTGCTCCATTAAGCCTATGAGAGGAAGAAACTTCTTTGGAAGTGAATTTAGTAACTTTCTCACTATTACCCTGTATTTTGGAATAGAACCAAGAGTTCTAAACTTAACCCTTATGCCACTCAACTTCCCTGCATACACATCCTCTGTCTCATTCTCTTTCATCTTCATAACTTCCAGTTCAGACCTCAAAGTTTGTAAGTGTGCTTTCTGAACCATATATGCCCCTAGATGCAAGATCTTGATTGTATCCCACACTTCCTTTGCACTCTGATATTGTGCAACTTGAATCAGAATATCTTCAGGCAATGTCTGGAAGATCATTGCTTTTGCGGTGGAAGCTTCTTTTCATTCGCATATGCTTTTGTGCTTACTACCCCCCAAAGGCCATAAGCCTTTAGGATCTGCTCCATCAGAATCGACCACATAGTGTAGTTCGAATCAGTCAACTTCGAGCACTGAAGTGTCACATTCCCTTACTCACGTACTGGATCCAATGCTTGGTTTGGATATGCCATATCTTGCTTTTCTTGCTAATTGCTCTTTCTTGCTCTTGCTAATCAAAACCGAATGGATTCTGATTACTTGCTCTTTCACTTGATCTCTCATTGATCAAGGGATCAAGGTTCTTGCTCTTCACCGATCAAACGATTAGGGTTCTTGCTCTTCACCGGTCAAAGGACCAGGGTTCTTGCTCTTTCACTGATCAAACGATCAGGGTTCTTGCTCTTTCACTGATCAAACGATCAGGGTTCTTACTCTTTTACTGATCAAACGATCAGGGTTCTTGCTCTTTCTTGCTAAAACACTTGCTGCACTTTCAAACATGTTTGCTGACCATCAAGAACTTGGTCTTGATTACTTGCTCACCCCTAAAACACCTTTTCTTTCTGCTACAATTCTTGGCCAGAAAGCCAAGGAGAAATCGAGGTCTTGCTTCCTTCTTTTTTGTGTATGTTCTCAGTCAGAAGAGATCCACCAGAAAGAAAACGCTTCTTGTTGTTGTTGTTTGCAAAACTCAGATCAAAAAACTTTTATGTTGCTGCGAATTGAACTCAGAAACCCAAAAAAAAAATCTGTCTATGCCCAGTTCTCGACCAAAGAGAAAAAACCAGAAAAATAAACTTTTGTTCTTGTTTCTTCTTGCTGCCCACCTGCTCGATCTCTTCTTTCTTGCTGCTTCGTACCCAGATTAGGAGCCAAATCAGCTCCGATACCAATTGAAGTCCCAGATCACCAATTACAAAAAGAAAATAGAAGAGACAAAAACTGTATTGATCAAAACTCCGTGATCAACTCTTTCCATTACATAATTCTGAATAAAAACAATACATAGATCCTTCTTAAATAGACTTAATAAGCTAACCCTAACTTAACCTCCAAGTTAAATAAACTCATAAAATAAACTTACCAAATACTAGACCATGCCATAACATAGAACATACCAAATAAACAACCATACTAAATAAAAATAATTAACTAAAATACTAATCTAACCCCAAACAAAAAAAAATACCAATTGATACTAAATGACCCCTCCAACTTTTTAACCTTGACAAGATTAGTCCAACAAAATACACACTAAACATATTAAAGACAAAACCATGTTGTATCCCTCTTTCCTATACATTTTCATCACATTTCCTTCAAGAAAACTACAAATCATAATATTGTTTGCACCCATTAAACCATTGTCCTTGCTTGCTTGATTTCACTCGTCTAAAATAGACTTTATGACGTCTATTTTAATGTTGCTTGCTTGGTTTCACTGTTAAAATTAATGTCGTCTAAAATAGACTTTATGACGTCTATTTTGATGTTGCTTGCATGCTAGATTTCACCGTTGAAATTAATGTTACTTGCTTGATTTCACTGTTGAAAAAAGTTCCAAATACCAAATAATATCGTCTAAAATAGACTTTATGACTCATCATGACCATAGAACTGTAATCCAGGCCTTTCAGTAAAATTCTACGAATATCAGTCGAGGCATTTACTCGAACACATCAATTTGCTTTTTGACAACATTGAAGAGAGATCGATGATGGTTGGACGATCGAAGATCGGCGGCGGCTGTGGCTAGACCTTGGTCAAGAGGGACGACTAGGCCTGAAAAAGATAAAGAAAACCTAATATATATGTACAAGCGTCCTCGGGCAGGACGAGAAGGAGAAGAAGAGAAAGAAGGCAAGAACCCTAAGGCTCTGATACCATCTAGAATAATATAAAACTCTATCAAATATTCTGTATTATTGATTAACTATATATATAAGTACAATAAAGATAATTACAAAGGAAACTAAATCAAATAATATCTCTTAAAATAATAATATAATATAATAATAACCCTAATAGTATATTCGCTCTACTAAAACCATCTTACAAAATATATAATAATAACCCTAATAATATATTCTCTCTACTAAAAACATATTACCTAATTAATTACCACTAACCATCTTTTTGATTCATATGTTGTTCCCTAAATTCAAAAACAACCAACCACAAACAAACAACCCAGCAACATGCCTGGGTTAGGGTTGCACAAAAAATAAAAAAATTGGTTGGGGTTACGAAATTACAGTGTTATAAAGATTATTTATTTATTTTGTAACTTAAGTGTCAAATATAAATACAACACAAAAAATTTATCGATGTCATGTAACACGAGTCTTTATACACTGAATCTGAGCATGAGACTAACTATTATATAAATATTATTTATGGGAAAGAGTGGGATTATTTATATGTGTTATATAAACTAAAAAGTAAATTATAAATCATAGTTTTAATAAAATTTGCTCCCAAGTTTAAAGTACAGTTATTTGAAAAGTAACTGAGTGCAACTTAATATATGTAAGAGAACATGTGCATGCATGTTTGTACCAAACAAAATCTGCAATCACATGGAAGACAAATCTGACCCTTGGATTTTTCAAGGCGTTGAACAACCAAGTTCATTGCTCTTTCTTACATGCCTAGATTATAAATAAACATCATAATAAAACACAAGAAAAATTGGTTGTGATTTATTAATTACGAATAAAAAGAGCAAAATAAAAACATTCTAGTTATAAAAAGCCGTTAAAAGTCTTATAATTTCACTTATTTAGTTATTTGTTTATAAACTACTTATCATTGTATTGATAGTACTTATATTATCATTATATTAGTAGTAATTATATTATTATTCTAACCAAAGATATTCACAGTTTATGAGAATTCATAAACTTTAAAACAAATCGAGTTGTTGACCCAATGAAGCAAGGTAGGTGTTTGATCAGTTTGAGATTTATTCGGTTTCAACGACATGAGAGTTTAACGGTCCAGCCGGTAATTTGAAACTTAGAACTGGTCGTATAAACTGACGTTTTAACATTTTTTATTTACTTTTTCATTTTCAGAAGAATATAAATGTCACTCCCCGCCCAGACATGGTTAACAATGACAGATTGATACAGAAACATTGCAAAAACTTAAACAAGGTCTTTCATTTCATCATTGACTAAGTACAAAATAAGAACTTAAGTCTTAATATAAACACACTTTACAGCCCAGTGAATGATACAAAACAATAGGACTTATAGTTCATCACACACCTTCAAAACCAAATCAGTCATTATCTGAATCTACCATCCTGAAATGTCATAAGCTACCGGCCTTCACACTGCTACCAACTAACGATCACCGGATATGTGTGCTCAAAATAAATCAACATCAACTTAATGTTGTTGAGTTCATAAACAGACACACAATACAAAACATATTAAACCTTATCTTGAAAAGGGTAAATCAATACAGATAGATAAGCCAACACGTCTTACTTTCAAACCTTACGGCCGGTCGAAACAAAAGGCAAACCAATCAAGACACGAGGCCCTACACACACACACACACCCACACACCCACCCACCCACCCACCGACAACTCCTATCACAAATGTTACACATTCGAACAGGGGACATATCCGTTTACAAGTTTCGTCCATACGGAATATAATAAGACACACAACATGGAAATGCATACACAACTGTTATCTAATGCATTGATGGTCAATTCAAGATTTCATCATAGTATAGACTTTTACAGTTTAAATATATACATACCCGTTTTGAAATTGTTTAGAGGAACTCACCTTTGAGTAAAGTGTTAATAATACGCGCACGTGCACTCGACACTAGCTCACAACTGCAATGCACATAAGATAAACGAGCTATCCTAATCAGATTCTCAAATATGAGTTTTATAACACCTCAATTGGATACATAGTGATCTAAATCATATTCAGGTTAAGAGACCCATTACATGAGGTTGAACCAGATGCCATGATGTCGAACCAGGAGAGGAGGAAGGTGACCAGAAAGGAGATTGGTTGTAGAGAAGGGGGGGGGGGGGGGGAGAAGACGACGACAAGGATAGGATCTTTAGGGTTTTAGGCTGACACCAAGTAAGGTATGTTAATCTTCACCAATGAATTATTGGTGGTGATAGGAACTTGTACTTATAATGATAGGTGCAAAGGATATATACAAAATAAAGATATACATGACATAAATAAAACAAACTAAATATATCTAGGATTTATCTCTATTATGGATTTGAAAATTGTTAATACCCTCCTATCTTAAGAACACAGGAAAATTTATGCAGTCGAAATTTTCAAAACATAAAATCAAAAAAATTCTCGCTCCACTTGATTGAAGATTTGAGTAGTAAGGTTTCAATGGTTTTATAGTTGATCTTCATTTAGACCATATTAAATTTAAAATGATGAGTTAATTGGTACTTGTGGTTTACTCATATTTCATGTTTAATGAATATGAAATGACCAAAATAACCTAACTTTCACTAACTATTAAATTGGTGGTCTTTGGCGTTAATAGACGTTAAGTTTTTATGTCAGGTGGATGTGAAATTACCAAAATAACCCTTAATATAAAAAAAAATCTAAAACTAAAAATAAAATAAAATAAAATATATGACACTAGTGGGCTCCATTAAAATAATATATATTAAAATCTATCCTATATAATAAACAAGTAAAATTAGGGGACACATGACAGCACCAGAATCACTCTCACTAACATTTTCCCGCCCATTGCCTTTTAACCCATATTACATAGACGCGCGGGTCTTTACCCGACCCAATACACACAATTCGGATCTAATATAACCATACAAACCCGTTCCTTTCTTTCATTCTTTCATTCGTAACCCTAGATTTCACTTCCGCCTCCTTGACCTGCATCTCCTTCTCCCTCTTATCGGCGATCTTTGTCTTCAAGCTACGTTCTTTGGGCTCCGGATTCATTTACCTTCTCTTCCAATAGGTATGTTTTATCAAATCTTTCTTTTTTTTGCCCTGAATCGATTGATTTTCGTTTGCGGAATAAGGGGGCAACTTAACGGACGAGGGTTTCAATTAAGGAAAATAGATGGCGGGGGTTTCAAACTTTTCACAGACCGATGGACGAGGGAGATGAAACTTTCTTATTGAGATGGCGAGGGTTTCAATCTCGAGTTTCTGATTTGCGATTCAAGATATACGATTGACTTTCTGATTGTCAATTGAAACTTTCTTATTGAGATTCTGATTGATTTCATCGCAGGGGCGGCACAGGTGCACAACAAATCAGCAATCTTACTTGATTTTAGTTTCTGAGATTCTTATTTCGATTGGATTTTGCTCTTCAGGTATTTCTGAATTCTGATCTCTACTATGCGCGAACACTTTAATCATGTTTTCAACTCTTTTTGATTAGTTGAATAACGATTTGTTTTAGGTAGCGTATTGAAAGTAACTACAACTCTCTCCTTTGTATTCTTAACAGGGAACACAATCAGTATAAAGCATTACTTTGTACACAAATGGGGAAGAAGTAATTGTGCAAGTAGAGGCATTTAGACAGATGAGAATCTGAGTTTAATTTATTTACAAGATGATGCAGTATCATGGATTTGTTCTTTCCATGGTGAAATGATTCCCTTGGCTTTAAAAAAGTTAAAATAAATGAATTGGAAAAAATTTCTTTTCAAAAGCATCAACGACATTGACATGGCTAATGTGGTGAATTGACAAAGAGCAAAATGGAAATACTTTAGGAAGGAACTAAGGTATGAGCTTGTCAATAACCTCTCAAATTATTATTTGCTGCATGTAATTGTGGAGTCAAATTACTTTTATAGTTTTATGGAACTTACATGTTTTGTTAAAAACAAATTATATTAACTTCTCTTACTCACAATGACAGATTAAATAGTTTATAATTGATAGAATTCAATATTTATATGTAATACATATAGTTTTCAAATTCTATCAATTATAAGCGTTTTAGTTTATTTTTGTAGGTCTCAGGCCCGGATAAAAGAGGAGGGTTTATGACGGTGACTTTTGGAAAAAGGCCTCAAATTTTAGTTCGCTTGGTGCCCCTAAATTGGTTGAGCTGCCCTAGGTGAAAAGGTAAAAAATTATACCTCAAACATGAAACATGTGTATAATTGTTTATTGCACGTGAATGTATTGAAATGTGGTCCAGGTGGCATTCTAAATGGTGGTGAAGCAAAGTTTGAATTTGATGATGTGGTACCTAAAGTTGAATAAGCATGCTGTGAAACAGAATGAGGGGTGGATGAAGCAGATAACACACTAGGTCATAACCAAATACATTCACATCTCTTAGGTTTATTCATGAGGCGAACAATTTCTCGGACTCACAACTTCTGATACATACGGGCAATAGTAAGAGAACTTCAGGTTGGAAGGCTTGAAAATACTTTTTATTTATCAGCCGGATGGGATAAGGTTGTAACTTCTAAGAGAACTTCAGCTTGGATTTTGTTATATTCTTTTGTTTCATGTGTTTGGTCGTTCCATATCGCAAATGACCTACTGTCCCTTTTATTGTTTACAAGAACATGGTCAAAGGTTCTACATTATCTTGCTGAAGCCAGAAGAAAGTAATTTGGTATTAATTTCTACTAGCATCCTATTTTTAATTTAATTTATTTCTATATTATAATATTTTACATTAATTTGATTAAAATAGTTGTTGCATTATATTTTTTTGGTTTTACCTTCTTTCCTAAGCCGAACTTTCAAAAATCCCACAGCTCTTCAACCAGTTACATTATCTGCATTTGATCGTTTTGAGTGGAGAGTTGATGTCAAGAAAATAAATGGAAATTTATTTTTCTGTAATGGCTGGAACAAAGTTGTACATGATATTCCACTGAAATATGGGATTTTTGTTTTTTTATTTTTCAACCTGTTGAGGCTTCAAAGTACAACATGTCTATTTTTCGGTCGGCTGGCCTTGAATTTAGTGTACCAATTGAAGAAGATAATCAAGGTAATCAACAAAAGTGAGGAAAAAATGTTCTTGAAGTTTCAGATGATAGCTCTGATGATGAGGATGTTTCATTTTTTACTACTGTCGTCACTGATCGCTTGGTATTATTTTTTAATCGTTTTTCATCTTAATTCATTACGAGTAGTGTCACTAATGTTTTATCCTTTAATATTTCATTTTTAACCTCTTTTAGTTAATCTCTTGTAGCGGTTTCCAATGCAATTTGTTAAAACGGCTGGAATTGAGGAGAATATGATTTTGAAAGTTAAATTTGAGAACCTTCCTGTATCAGAATTGATTGTTGGTAGTGAGAAGAATTCTGCTTACAAAAGGTTTGTTTTTTTATGTTATTTTTTGTTTAACAAATCATTGATATTATTTATCTGATTTAGGTATTTTTAATTTTTATATTTATTTTTGTCATTTTTTAAAACGTACAAGCTGATTGGATGGCATGAATTCATGAAAGAAAATGACATATCAATAGGTGAAAAATGCGATTTCAAGTTTGTCATTCAAGAAGGTATGTTGTTAGTTGTAAAGGGGCGGTGATAAGTGATGGTGATTCATAGGTATGGCTTTCTTTGTTGGATCTTTTGGCGGTTAGACATAATTTCTGAATGTTAAGTTGACGGATTTAACATTTTTCAATTATGTTGTCTTTTGTTGGTTTAGTATATCACAAAAGAGTAAGTTGTTTGAATATTTTTTAAGTAGTTTTTTTATGGGATTCAAGAAATTTGTGTATATGTGCTTTATAATATCATAAACTTTCAGTATGGTTTTTGTTTTCATTTATTAGTAATTCAAAATATTTACTTGCTTGCACTTTGTATATATGTGTATATGTGTTTTATTTGGTTTTTAGTATGTGGTTTAGAAGAAACAAAAACATCAAATTTTCTGTTTATCTTAATTTTTATTTTTTTTAACTCATCATTTCATAAATGTAACATTTTAATAAAATTAATTATTATGTTTAATTTGTAAAATTTCAAATTATAAATAATCAAGTTTTGTAAAATTTCAAATTATAAATAATCAAGTACTTTTAGAAACGTTTTTATATTTAGAAAATTTAAACTATCTATTAATTTTTTCAATAATATTTAATTTCAATACTCCACAATTTCAATAGTTTTAACGTATTAAAGTATCATTTAATATCAATTAGTTTTTTCAATTATTCCACCTTTAGAAAGTTATTAATCTCTTTTAGGAAACTTATTAATAATTCTTCTATTATAATAAACCAATACTGAATTCAGTCATCAATTATGGTTATCAATAATTTATATACAATAATATTAGTGTTTATTTTCCTTAATTAAGTACATCATCAATTCAAATTTGAATAGACATGATTGTTTAAAAATTTCCATTACTTAACATATTTTTTTTTGTATATTTTAAAAATTCTTAACAACCATAAATTAATGTGGTGCTTAATAATAAAATATCGTTTATTGTTTTAGCTTTTTGTTTGGTTTCTTTAAGTGTTTAAATCATCAATTAAATTGTATATATTTATATCTTTTATATTTGATAACATTCCCATATCAATACCTTCCCTTCCTCTATCTAATAAAAGATCAAATTTTATAACACGTGTTCCTTTCTAGTTAAGCCTCACATTCATTTTTCCCGTCTAAACCCGTTACCCATCAAAACTACGTCGTTTTCATTAAATCTCATTAAAAATAGTTATCTATTTCGTTATTCAACTACCTCCATTTTCGGATCATTCCTCAACTACCCCATATGCATACCTAATTTAGTTAAAAAGTGATATACGTTACGAGAGAAATCAATTTATGAAAATGTAATAATATGTAATTTAAATTTTTAAAAATTGTTACACTTTTGTTATTTTTATCGTCTTTGTTGTTCAGCCCGTGTAGTACACGGGTTTATAACCTAGAGATTTCTCTTTGATATTATGTATACATTTTGTTTGCCAATTGAAGTGTGAATTGCTATTAATTGATTTGCATGTAGAGAGCCTCCACTCTATAGTTACCGGATATAATACATTCCTGCATGTTTCTTTGGTTAGATAAAACACCTACAACCTTCTAATCAATTTTATGTTAAAAAGTTTTTAATATATTATGGATATATTTTTGATAATGATATTTTCTATATTGTACTTTTATGTAACTGAAAAAGATAGGACAAAAAACCTGACTTGACATGTTAAAATACATATTGTTTTAATTTTCTCAATCTATTAATGGTGAATTTTTCCGCTTATTTTTTTCTCGATTAAAATATTATTTTATAATTCCTAAATCTTCATTACTAACTAATTATTATTTCAATTATTCAATCCGTGTAATACACGAGTTTCTAATATAGTTATATTATTTGGATATTTAAGTTGTAACTTTTCATTTTTCATTAGTAAGGATGGATTCAAATTGCATTTTTTTAATTGTTTTATTTGTAACCTCGTGTAATACACGGGTTCTAACACTAGTACTTAATAAAATAAAATAAATAAATACTTAAATCACATATTTCATCTTCACCACCCGCCTCCTCTCCAATCGCCGGCCACCCCTCCTCCAAGGCTCCAACCACCCTCCACCTTCGATTGCCACCATGTCCAATGCCTCTCACTTCTGTGCTTCTAACTACGATTATCCTCCAGTTCGCCGGCGATCGGAGGCGGACATCGACCAGTCTCCACTGTTTCAATCTGCTTCAAACCAGATAAATCAAAATCAAAATCAAAATCAAACTAGTTAGGAGGCCACAAAATTATGATGATTCTATTCAATAACACGTACTTCTTTGTTCAAAAGGAACCGATATAATGTTTGAGTTAACTTTAAAAAAAGTAAAGAAATTGAAATCTAGTTGAACTACATTTTGAACGCAAAAAAGTTGGGCTCGGTCCGTTAAATTTTTTTGAATTAGACAATGGTATTATATTTGAGTTGTCGGGTCGGGTATTCAAGAATATCAAATTAAACAAGGTTCGTTATGCCCCCCTTGAGAAATGTGTTAGTGTGAACATGTTATATAAGTAAATGTTAAATGCTCTTTGTGATAATAAAATTAAGAAAATGCTATGTAACTAATAGTTATAAAAAATTATATGTTCATACTCTGGGTATAAAAAAATTAAAAGTCAGAAGTCGAACTGTGAGAAGCAAAATTGAATAATGTTAAAAAAAAATCAAATTAATAGATTTAATCGAGAAACTAATGTTTCGATTATGATTTTTTTATAACTAACTTTTATGGTTTGGTTATGGTTATATGTCTATAAATAACCAAATTAATTGAACCAAGACATTAAAACCAATCTATATGTATTAGATGTGAAAACACATTTTTACAAGGAGATCTTCGTGAGACGGTATTCATGCATCAACCACCGGGCTTTATTAATCATTCGGCTCCTAATCATGTTTGCCGGCTCAAACGCTCCTTATACGGTCTCAAACAGGCTTCACGAGCATGGTATACTCGGTTCTCGAATTTTATTACTTCAAAAGATTTCAAAGGCAGTATTTGTGACACTTTGCTATTTGTGTATCGCCATGGGGAACACATAGCGTATCTCCTCTATGTCGATGATATAATTCAAACAGCTTCGGACCCGACCTTTCTAAAGACTGTCAGTGATACATTACCTAAGGAATTCGACATGACCTACTTGGGCCACTTACATCGTTTCTTGGGAATTACAGTTAGACGAGATCACTCCAGGTTATTTCTTTGTCAATCACAATATGCAAAAGAAATCATTCAGAGGGCTAACATGACTTCGTGTAAGCCTGTCGTCACGCCTGTCGACACATCCTCCAAAACTGAGTGCTACCGATGGTTCGCTGCTTCCGAATGATACGTTGTACCGTAGTCTTGCTGGAGCTCTCCAATATCTCACATTCACCCGGTTGGACATTTCTTACGGTTCAACAAATCTGCTTGTTTAAGTAGCCTCACTTTCAGTTTGTGAAACAGATCATTCGATATGTTCAGGGTACCACCAATTTTGGTCACCCCATGTGACTCTCTCACGACTTATTCGGGGGTCCGAATTCCAGACGACCCAGATCTGGTTACTGTGTCTACTTGGGGTATAACCTCTTGTCTTGGTCATCTAAATGACAAACCATGATTTCTCGGTCAAGTGCAAAAGAAGAATATCGTGGTGTTGCTAATGTTGTTACCGAGGTTAGTTGGCTTCGGAATGTATTACTTGAACTGCATGTTCCCCTACGATGCGCAACAATTGTTTACTGTGATAATGTCTCAGCCGTTTACCTATCTGGCAATCCAGTTCAACACCAACAGACAAATCACGTAGAGATTGATATTCATTTGGTTCGTGAGAAAGTCTGGATCAGCCGCATTCGAGTGCTTCATATTCCGTCTGAGTTTCAATATGCCGATATATTTACGAAAGGTTTACCAAGGCACTTGTTCCAGAGTTTCAGATCCAGTTTGATCGTTCGTCCTACTACTGCTCGAACTAAGGGGGCTTATTAGAGAGTATATATTTTGTATAAAAGATGTCTAGCTGAGATATTTAGAGGGGTGTTATATATATATATATGTTTATTATATATAGGGCCTTGTAATTCAGTTTTAATCAATGAATGAGATAACATAAACACTTTTAATAACATGTTATATTTCATAATATTTCATAAAAGTGAGTTTTCATTTTGGTTTATGGGGAGTCCGATATCTTCACGAGCGGACTTAAGGTTTCCTGCCAATGATCCACGCACGTGGCAAGTGGACTCAAGCAAATCAGGAAGCTTAGAAGCCAAATTGCTTTCATTTTCCCGCACTTTGCTTGAGTTTGCTTGAGTTTGCTTGCCACATGTCTGGATCGTTGGTAGGAAATCTTGAGTCCGCCCGTGGAAATAGTGGATTCCCCATAAACCAAATTGCTTTCATTTTCAACCTAGAAACCAAAATGAAAACTCAAAGTCTCCCATTTCAGCAAAAAAATAATCAATTTTAATGGGTTGGATCATGGATAATTACAAATGGAACTAGGCATCATTAGCCTTTTTACACTATTAACTATTTTTATGAGGCATATTACAACCTTCCTTCACTATTTTGACTTGAAAGAGGCTGTATTTGTGGTCATATATGTGTTAAAAATTATGTTCTTGCTATTTGGATCAACTTTTCAACTAAAATTTTGGATTTTCTTGATTTAGCTGACAAGATTAAGATACAACTTATAAGCATCTGATGATCTTTAGGCTGTTTATTAGGCGAAATGTAGGAGTATTACAAGGTTTTACTTCTAGGTGTTATTGTATTATTAGCAGGTCATATTCTCACATATTACAAATGCCCCTTTTGCAGTGACAAATTGAAAGGTGCAAATTTTTTGGGATGGCGACCATAAAAAGGTGCAAGAATGACGGGGAAGCCGAAAATGTTGTCATAATAGATTTGGACAATTACAGTTTCAGTAATGTAAACATTAACACACCAAGAGGTTCAAAAGGTTTAAAAAGTGACAAGAATTTTCCTTTGAAAGCATACATATACATTGATGATGATGATGATGATGTTGAGAGCCCTGGGAATCATATTCCCAACAAAAAATTCCCTCCAATGAAGTTATCAAAAAGCAAAAGAATGTACCCAAGAAGAGGTCCCACCAGTAATGAACTAAACATTCAATTAGATGATGATGATGATGGTGATGATGATGATAGTAAAAGTGTCATCCATGAGAAGGAAGGTCAATGTGCTGATGCCACTGATGGTGCCCCAATTGAGGAGACAATTGTTAATGAAAGAGAGAAGATTAAGGATACTGTTGAGTACAAGCAAGCACAAGAGGATGAGTTGTCAACTACACAGTTAGCCTTAAAAATACAGGTACATTTTAGCCGATTAACCGACCTGTGGCTGCATCTAAAACAGACTGTTTTGTGTTTTATCTCAAATAAATTGCTACATATAGTGTCTGCATCTAAAAAAAATTGACCCGTTTATCTATAAATGGGTCTATTATGATGTGTTTTATCTCAAACGGGTCAAATCAAAGAATTTAGCTAAAAGAGAAACATGTCAAATGGGTTAATAATTTTTTTGTAACCATAGTTAACACATTAATTGTTTTCAAGAAGTTTAGAAAAATGGACAACAAGAGTTTTTGTAGGTCAACTGAACCTGATGTGGTTTGTTTTAACCTGAGCCCATTTTGACCCGCCATTCAACCTGCTGACCTGTTTTGACCCGTTTCTTGAAATTCAGTTAAAGGTGGAAACTTTATATTTACTTTTGCAGGCAGACGATGCTCAGCAGCAGCGACGTTTACTGAAAAGAAAAAAAGCTGAAAAATCGCGTTTATTAGACATTAAAAAAAGGCAGAAACAACGCGTAGAAGAAATCAGAGAATCTCAAAAACAGGTTTGCAGGATTCATGTCATGTGTTTATTTTTTACTTTTTTTTGCCATTTTTCAAGATTGTTCATTTTACATTATCTTTGTTTATTGTTTGTTGACAGGATGAGGAAAACATGAACAATAGAGAGATATATCGCATTGAAGTCCAACAAGAGCTTAAGAAGCTGGAAATGACTTGTCATGACATGGCTTCATTATTGTGTGGTTTAGGAATCTTTGTCAACAGCCCGTACGCCACATCACAACAGGTGAGTTGTGGCCCGTTATGTTTTATATTGGGTTGATCCCCCTTGTGAAATTTGACAAGTTTTCTTATGAATGGGTTGATTTGGATAGTTCTGTTTTCCTTTTAAAATCAAACGGGTCGAGCACAAATGATTAGCTAAAAAGTAGGGTGCTAAACGTGTCAGCCATATGAATCCGAACATGACCCAAGTATTTGTGGGTTGACACGAACACGACCCGTTTAACCTGGATTTTTTTTGGCACATATTAAATACTTTGAAATTACAACTTTTAATTATAAAATATTATGTCAATTTCTTTTTTATAAATATTGCATAAATTACCCAACCAATTTAATTTAAGGCATAAAACACATTTTTAAAAAGTAAAGTAAAAAATAGATGGGTCAAATGGGTCAACCTGTGAACCCGCAGGGTTGACACGAACACGACCCGTGTAACTAAACGTGTTCGCGGGTTCAACTTGAAACTGACCCGAACTCGTTTATACTAAACCCAAACCTGTGAATTTCGTGTTAGGTTCATGTTGTGTCAGATATTCATACCTCAACAACTAGTGAAACGCGCACAACCTCCTAAACGGTTCATTTATAGCTTCAAATCATTATTGTAGTAATATTGGTTTTTGTTTCAGGTTCATGCAGCTTATAAACGAGCATTACTAAGCTTTCATCCAGATCGAGCCTCTGGATCTGATACGCGCCAACAAGTCGAAGCTGAAGAGAAGTTCAAACTTATATCGCGCATGAAGGAGAAAGTCAATAACATCCCTAGCTTAAAGTAGCAAAACTAGTGACAGATTTGTGTTGAAATTACTAGGGATAGACTGATAGATCCTCAACTTAAGACTTGTTAAGATAATTTTGTGTTGGTTAAATGGTTAATATAATATGTTTGAAGTTTAGTTTTATTATATTATGTTGATAAGTATAAAGTTCAATAAATTTGTTAAAAATATAAGACTAAATGAGTCTAACTTTTTTAAGGTTGTGTGTTATGGTTCCACCGTAGGTGCGATGAGGGTGAAGACGCCGCACCTCGCCGCAGGAAGGGGGTGGTGTTGCTTCACCTAGCCGCATGCCACATTACCCCACACCTACCGTACCTTGTTGCTTCACTTCTCAATTTGGTACAAAATGCGGTGATGAACCACACACCTCGCTGCATCTTCATCATGTTCACACTCATCGCAATGTTAGGGGGGGGGGGGGGTCGTGTTGCTTGGGTTATTGCCGCAGGTCCACATCACCATCACCGCATGGTGTGGTGGAACCATAACACACAACGTAACAGTTTATAAATATGCTTTAGTACCGTACACCATTTGATGACTCTACGTGATACCACACATGCTAAACGACATATTTCTTTGATCCTCGCCAAAGTTTATACCAGAAAATTAAAATTTTTAACAAGTTTATAAAAACTTAAATGGTCAAAATAGCTAAAATATAAAAAAAAAGTTTATAAACATTCATTAATTTTTTATTTACGTTTTTCAAATTAAAAATATTATAAACTCTATTTATATCTAAAAGTATTCTTGTTTAATAGAATATAAATGGCTTAAAAGTATATAAATTTTGGAAAAAAAAAAGCTAGAAGTGAAATAAAGGGGTTGTGCCGTCGTGGCCCACAAATATATAGTCAAGCTAATAAGGAGAAGGAAAGCAAAATCTAGATTTGAGTTCTAATGGGTTTACGACCCAGACTTGGCCTTGGGATGTGTCACGTAAGTTGGATTTACACAAAATAATTAACAATTAGAGATAAATATCAGCAAAAATCGTAACTTTATTAAAGCCAAGTTTATTACATAATTAAACTTATTACAATATTAACATCCTATGCTAGTTCTCTCGCTCTTCAGATAGCCCACCATGATGCCACCTAGCGTCAAGTAAATCCAATCTTAATGTCCACGAGCTAACATGCAACCTATAGTCAATGTTCGGTTCGTTTATAGGTCTAGCGTCATTATTCGGCTACACAACCATGCACCACGCCTTGATTTGGTTATGTGTAGTATCATTATTCAGCTACGCGCCACGTCTTATTGGGTTACGCGGCATATCATTCTTTGGCTACACGTCCGACATGATATATACTCTTCCACATAGCTTGCCCGGCATGTATTAGGGTGTGGTATGCACACGCCGTTTGGTAGTTAGAATAAACATGTGATTTTTAAAGCCTCTTGGTAACTAGAATAAGTGTGTTATATATACACACAGTTTGATAACCGGAACAAACACGTGCTTTCTAGAACCACTTGGTAATTGGAACAAGTGTTTTATATATACACGACGTTTGGTAATTAGAATAAAAGCGCGCTTTCTAGAACAACTTGGTAATTGGAACAAGTGTTTTATATATACACGACGTTTGGTAATTAGAATAAAAGCGCGCTTTCTAGAACAACTTGGTAATTGAAACAAGCGTGTTATATATACACGACGTTTGGTAATTGGAACAAACACGTGCATTCTAGAGCCATTTGGTAATTGGAACAAGTGTGTTATATATACACGACGTTTGGTAATTGGAACAAACGCGTGCTTTCTAGAACCAGTTGGTAATTGGAATAAGTGTGTTATATATACACATCGTTTGATAATTGGAACAAACGCGCACCTTTTAAAACAACTTAGTAATTGGAACAAGTGCGTTATATATACACGCCGTTTGGTAATTGGAACAAATGCACACTTTTTACAAACCACTTGGTAATTGGAACAAGTGTGTTATATATACACGTCATTTGGTAATGGAACAAACATGCATTTAGAAACACTTAGTTGTTGGAACAAGTGCATTCTTTTAAACGTCATCCGACAACCGCATATTATGTAAGTCCGCATACCACGAGTTCGACATGACATTTTCTGTAATAAAAGCCGAACTGATGCTCTCAGGGCTTGAAAGCCGGAATGCCATATTCATGGCTTGAACTAAATTACGCTTTGGATCAAGTGTCTTCCGGACTACATGTCCGAGCTAAAAAAGTAAAGCATGTTGATATGATTGTGCATAAATCCGGACTATATGTCCGACAATGATAGGTTAATCACTCAAGTAAAAAACCTGGACTACATGTCCACTATACATATAAACATTTGTTAATATGATCAAGTGTCAATTCTGACCGCACATCTATGCTTAAAATACTCGTGATCAAGTAAATCTAATCTTAAAACCCATGAGCTAACATGGATCACCCTATGATAACTGAAAAATAATTTGATGATAACAAATGATGAGTCAAGCATAATGCAGCTTGGACTACATCATACCAACAGGTGACACCCAATAGTGACTAGCTTGGCCTCCCAAAATATAGGGGCCCCTTTAATTTTTTTTATATATATATTTAGGCTTCCATCAGGCCTTTACGGGCTAATTTGAATCATTTGCAATTTGCTAGACTATCATTTGCAATATGATTATCTGAGTGCTAATTTAATTTGATTTTGCAACTGCTCATTGCCTCATTTAACTTGATTTAGATTTAAGTAATTAAGTGTTATTAAATTGTTATTTGATTTGATTTGCTAATTTAGTGATTTAGATTTAGTGCTCATTAAGATTTAAGTGTTATTGTATTAAACAATCTTTAAATGTTAAACCGAAACCGTAAACATGGCTTTTGGAAAAGGGCACCAAATTTTTAGTTCGCTTGGAGCCACCAAATATGTTGAGCTGCTCTTGGATACCAGACTGAGGGGACTTGTAGAGTATACCCCTAGATTGAGCCTGACCTAACGGTTTTAGGTCTAACACATAAGCGCCCATGGAAACCCTACCCCGTATGTTTCATGTATTACTTCACCTCCATAGTAAGATCCTTCCTAACATATTTGATACTTATATTCTCTATTATTTTATACATAAACACATCAATGGTGGAATTCAATACTGACTTGAGCGTTAGATGGTTGTCTAGAGACCCTTGTATCTGACCCTTCTACGAGTTCTTCAAGGTTTTACATATCTGGTGCGAGATGGATAAGACAAAATGCGGCTGGTTAATCCCCTAAACTGTTGCGACGATCCAGATAGCCCTCAATGGTAGATTTTTGTAGCAACAATACCCCATATTAAAAATAGTAAGAAATTTAACTTAGAATCTTAACGGGTAATTTTAATAAAGTAATAGATATACTTGATACTGATGTTAATAAGTAAGCTAGTGTCTAATATACTCAAAAATGAATATGAGACACGATTTTACCACAAGAATTATCAAAAATGGTGCAAGATCGTCTAATTACCATCCATACTTTTATATTGTATAGCGTGGTAATAAAAAAGAGCCGCTTTATCACCGACCCATGTTTCATCCCAAAAGAGAATATAATATTGAATTTAAAAGATTCTTTTATATTAATTATGTTTTTCCAATCATAAATGAATTTATAATTGTACATACCATGTGGGAATCTCCTCCATCATTTGGGTCACATACTCAGTATATTGTTAATGGGTTCAATAAATTTTAAGGGGTATTACTTTGACTTCTTTTAATTAGTTCCAACATAACTCTTACATGAAAAATATAAATTATATTAACTTTACCTTTTATCTCTTTGCAATTTAAATTCTTGACAAAATTACAGAAAACGTCCTTTATGTTTATATAAAATTACAGGTTTCATCCTTTATCTTTAAAAATCACGCTAAACATTCTTTACATTAACTTTTTATAACAACTTACGTCCTTTACACACACTAACTTTTGTTAAAAACTTCGGTTACTTTTTTGAAAATCACAATTCTACCCTATCCCTAAAGGACCAAATCTATAATTTTTATTTATATATAACCTTACCCTAATTTGTCAGTCTTCTCCCTCAACCCAAAACACAGTAATTGACAAAAATACAAGATGCAATTATATTGAAATAAATTAGAGAAACGGTTGGCCCAATTGAAACTATTGTGTGATGCCAAAAGAGGATAAAAACCTGAATCTGAGCAAAATAAACACAAAATAGAGATAGGGTTGTTTCCTTCAACAAGAGAACAGAGGAGTGATTTCCTTGAGAAAGAAACGAGTAGTTTTCTTGTGTGTATGTTCTTGACGAGAGCTGCTCTCCTTTTATTGTAGATGAAGACCACGGAAAATAATCACTAACCTTAAATAAAACCAACAAAAACATAATAATCTTTAAAAATGTTTGCTGATTAAATCGTTATTTTTTTATAAGTAATTCACTCTGAAAACAGAGTCGCTTTAAATATGGGAAGCGGATCATATACTCCTCAAATGCATCACCCAAATGTATATTCTTGCTGAAAAATCCTCAGCCTTCGTCATACCATTTTTTCGACTTTGTTTTTGCCGCAGAAACAAATGTTGGAGAAAAGAGGTTTGGGTGAATCGGATCGTATTTGGTGGTTCTGGTGACCGGAGTGAGGTGGTAAGTGGTGGAGACGAGTAGCACGAATTTTGGTTTCGGGTGTGTTTGCCGGCGGTATGGTGCCGGAAAAATGGGGTTACCGGCGGTGTGGTTAGGGTTAGGGAGAGGATGAAGACTATGGTGGGGACATGGTTTTTTTTTTATTATTTATTTGATTGGTTGTTTTGTTTTTTAATAAAAAATGGTGGGGTCCATGGGGTCTTTAGCCGTCTATTGGCCTAAATAACTATGAATTAGTAGGCTAAAAAAGTCTGACCATTTTTATAAGTTTGACCGGTGAAATAGCCATTTTGGTAATTTCCCTTAATTATTTTGTGTTTTTTTTTATTAGAAAGGGTAATCTGGTCAATTAACACATCATCTAATATAAAAGTTAACGGCAGTTAATGTAAAGGACGTAATCTGTTACAAAAAGTCAACGTAAAGGATGTTTAGCGTGATTTTTAAAGATAAAGGATAAAATCTGCAATTTTATATAAACGTAAATGACGTTTTCTGTAATTTTGTCTAAATTGTTTTATAAGGCAGCCGGCTCTACATCTTTAGAACCTTAAACGAATTAGAAATCGAGACTTTTTTGTAAAATATATTTTATAACATAGAGTAAGTTGGGTACCGGGTTAGGTAACTTGTAGACATGGTTCAAATGGGTTAGGTAACATGTCAAAAGCGACGAATATTTTATTAACAGGTTAGCCAAAAGCAATTTTGTTAATTGGTTTCGACCCTCTTGCTCTAAGGACAACATACAGTAAGGTAACATATAGTTTCTTGCTAATCCAGATTTCAACGATTGCCAATAACAACGACCGACGTGAATTCAGTGGCGTGTGTGTGAAAATCGTGTGGTATAAACGAGAGACAATTTAACAAAATTGTTACTTAAATTCAATATCAGGGAGAAGTATACGAGTTCGATCTAGTTTATTTAGCATATATAATCATAAAGGACCTCTTAAATTTTAATAAATCAAACTTGCATTTCACACACCTCCTCAAGTTACTCCACCACCAAACAATTTTCAGAATAATGTATGAGATCATTTGAGTCAATTTATTGTGTATGCCATTTCATGCGGGTTGACTCAATCTTTTTTGTGCCCAAAGCGAATCATAAAGTCGGGGCCATTTTCATAAAAAAATACAATTTTTTTTTAGAATCTTATCACAAGAGAATATGATGATGCACATTTTTTGTATACAATGTTACACAATCATACGTATTAAAGTTGGAGTAAGTTTTAGTAACAAGAAAACTCTTTCAGGTATACTGATTTTTGTTATCCTTGTCAAAACCTGAAAATCACACAATCACACGTATTAAAGTTGGAGTAAGTTTTATGAATACAATAATGTCTACAAGTTTGGGTGTATATTAAGTTATTAACTAACTCATCTTACTTGTAATCAATAGAAACTTTAGTTAAATCATATCATATACTTCAAGTTCAAGACATGCATAATCAAGTGTGCCTTCTTATTTTTGTACATTTTAGACCTATAGATACACATCCATATATCAACTCAAGTGGTTCATCATCTCAACCCTTGAACAAATTTGTGCTTGCAAAGGGTTCTTCATGACCACAGTGAACTCAACCTTCTCATCAAGATCAACATGACACCCATCAGGAACACTCCAATCGAAAAACCAAACCAAATTCGCGACAAAATACTCCAAATGAAGCATAGCCAAATCCGAGCCAGGACATATCCTTCTACCCGCGCCAAAAGGCATCATCTTTATCCCTTTGCTCCCACTTATATCAAACACGCCATCATTCCCCAAGAACCTCTCCGGCTTGAACTCCATGGGCTCATCCCACACCTTCGGGTCCAAACCCATCTCACCCACCATGAAGTTGATAGTGGCACCCTCCGGAATCGTATACCCTTCCACCTCTACATCTTTCATGACCCTATGCGGCAGCACAAAGTGACCCGGTGGGTGCCTTCTCAACCCTTCCAAAACCACCGCTTTCAAGTACGGCATTTTTGCTAAATCCTCTTCGTTTATAACCGATTCCACCTCTCGTGGCGGCCCAACCACTGCCACGATTTCGTCATAGATTTTGCGCTGAATGTGAGGATGCTTCACCAGATTAGCCATGATCCATTGTAAAGAAGTGGAAGTCGTGTCCGTACCCGCGTTAAGAAACTCTCCACACATGCTTACCATCTCTTTGTAACTCAGCTTTCCATCATTCTCTTTACCACCTTCTTCATCAGGAAGCTCTAAATTCACCAACGTGTCGACATACGCCACAATTCCATCGTTTTGTGTAACCGAATTAACTGAATTAACAGACTCTATTCTAGATTTGATGAGCGGGAACAACGTTTGTTCTTGATCTTTACGCAATTGTAACAGCTCTTTCCATCTGGTTATAAACAACAGTCTCCCCAACCGTGGGAACATACCGAGTATGTTAAACCGACCTGAACCAACTATCAACAACAACCGACGTTGTACGCTGGCAATTTCATTAATCCGATGTTCATCTAGCTTCTCTCCGAAACACATGAACACCAATAAACAAAACATTGCGTGCTGGAAGTGGTCAATCACCTGCTCAATATTGTAATATTGATAACTATGATATAGTAAAATTACAAAGAAATCTGATAAAGTCATATTTCGTAAATTCGTTTTTAATAATTCAAACTATGATCCGTTGGCTGATAATAATCCATACTAACAGTTTGGCTGGTGCCAGTTCCAACTTTCAATTTTGTTGTAAAGGGCACTCCCAATAACATAATCATAATGGATTTACATTAGATTTACACTTATTTCGCTCAAAATGATGATTTTGAATGAAATTGAGAAACGTACGAGCGAAATCGAGTGAGAACCGAGTGTAAATCGAATATAAACCCATTATGAAGGGCACTACGAATGGCCTAATTAGAGCAATTACATATATCCCCTAAAAAATTAAAACTTCGTTAATTACATATATACCCAGCTCAAAATTTTAATTACGTATATCCCTTCATTAATTACATATATACCCAATTGGTTGATGGAATCGATCAGAAGCGACAGCTGGATGTTGGAATCGATCGGAAACAGGAATCAGAAGGTTAGGGTTGGGATCGATGGAATAAGAATAGCCGTATTTCTTGTAAGGTTGCTAATTTTATAAAAAAAGGGGATATATGTAATTTAAGTTTTGGGTTAATTATATATGTAATTCGGTTTAAAAATACCATAAATAAATGTTTCGACCGCGTTCACAACTTTTTATTAACTACTTAATAATTTTTTTTATGACTGGTTATTACTAATTATTATTGAATATTTACATTGTTAATACACAAGTTTTTTTACCTAATATATAAATATATTGATAATATATAAATATATTGTTAACATCATCAATCACCTTGATTCCGGTAGCCGACTTCTGGATGTGTAAGCGATTGATCAAGATATGTAGGACCCACTTTCGGGCCCACGAGTATGACTTCACACGGGACGGGTGGAGAATCTCGGCGGCGAGGTTGCGGCGGAGGAGGCGCCATGTGGGGCCGTAGGGGGATGAGGAGATGTTGCGGACGGGGAGGGTTCTTTGGCGGTCGGAGAAGACGGCGCCGTTTTGGATGAGGATTTGGTGAGCGAGAGAGTGGGTGAAGACGAATATCGAGGGACGGGAGCCGATGGAGAGAGTGATGATTGGTCCGTATTTGGATTTGAGGTTTTTGAGGATGGGTTCGAGGTAAGGGAGGGAGTTGGTTAGTAGGATGAGGGTGGAGGAGAGAAGGGGTGGTCCTGGTGGTAGGTTGTTGTGGTGGCTCCGGCGGAAGAGGAGGGATCGGATAAGGGCGGCGATGCAGAGGGTGACGGTGATGAGGAACCAGGGCTCCATGGATGATGATGTGAAGTGAATGGTGGGGAAAGAAGAATAGAATAGAATAGAATAGAAGAGATCTCATCATTTCATCTAATCGATATTCGTCATATGACTCGAAAATCAATATCATCGGTTCCTTGATTTTTGGAAGTTTGTTGCTCTTTTACCAAATTACCCCTGTTCTAAAACGAAATACGAGGGCCCATTTTTTATTACGCAAAGCCCTTATTAAAGTAGGGCCTTATCTAAATCCTTCCCCATTAATAACCCATCTCTCTGTTTATGTCTGAATGGGCCTACTTGATTTCTCCTCCCACAATAATGTCCATCCAAATTGGCCCATTAGCATTTCTGACCTTTAAACAAATAGGACCAGTCCATGTATCTACCTTCAAGGTATATACCGGCCAACCAAAGCCTAATAATAATGCTTTCTATTTTTATTTTTTTTTAAACGGCCAACAAACAGAGAATTACCTAGGTACTCCGTACGGGGTGACCCATTAGTAAAAGGCCACCGCCAGCTGGCCCAACCCAGCCGTACGGAGCCCTTAAGCGCCCCAAGTTATCTCCAGTTCCGGGGAAAACCTACCCGCCCGAAAGCCCACTGGTGGTAAAACCCGGACGCCCTCTGGATCGAACCGGAGATCACAAAGATCCCGGTCTTCCTTCATTGAGCCACCATGCCCCTCCCAAAGTGATGCCTGTAGGGATAGAACCTGGGTCTTTTTTAGGGAATCCAGACTTTCTACCACTACACCACATCGGAAGTTGCAATAATGCTTTCTATTAATTAACCACTACACCAAAGCCTAGCTTGGGACAAATTATTCGAGTTAGGGCTTTTCCTAGTTGTGAGTTTACTTTTGAGTGGTACGGAAAGGTGATCCATTTTTAAAGGTGATCCGAGTGTCCGGTCCTTTGCTGTTCAAAGAAAGAAAAAGTAATCACATTAATTCACAAGCCTTCTAATCAGCTTGACCTATTTAATCCTTACATACTTTTTGAACATTCAAGAATACACAGTAGGTTAAAACCAATTGACAAAGCGTCAGTTAGTCTACACAAACCCAATCTTCAATAGAACGAATGAGCATATTCAAAACAAAACTTCACAAAGCATGATTCAAAAGAAGATAGGTTGATTTCGTGTACTTGGACCGCACAGAAGAGACGAATAGTAGCAGTTCGGTGGTTAGTGGTGCGTAGACATTAGGGAATTTCGCTAAAATTGAGATCGAATAGCGAGGGAGAGCGGCTGAGGGTTCTTATGGGTCTTGATTTGAGTTCATATCTATATTTAACAGGGATTTTCATTATGATTTAGGAAGAGATTTTAAGAAACTTCCGATGATTTGTTTGAGAGGATATAAAAAAGGAAGAGATTGGGGTGGTGGGGGGAAGATTACGCCTAAATTGAGACCTTCCACTTTTTTATTATTATTTCATATAGATTAGTTTATTCATATTATTATTAATTTTATTCTTTTATTTATTTATTTACTAGCTTATAACCCGTGGGTAAAAAATATCAATACATCAAATTCTTAAATCTTTATGTATATATTTTACAGGTGTAAAAATGTATTACATATACTAAGCATAAAAAACAAAATTCAAAATATGTACAAATTAATATATAACTGGGTTTCAAAAATACCTTAATTACTATTTAATGTAATTTGACTTTTATTTACTATTTGATTGAAAATAAAAGTTATATAATTAGATTTTAAAGTTTCTTATAATAAGGGATAATTTAAAATAAATGTGTTTTATTAGTATAATTATTATTTTATTTAAAAATATATTATTATTAAAAGATAGAGGTGTATTTAATAAGAGAGAGACGAAAAAAAATGATGAGAATGAATATGAAGGCGACACGTGACATGAAAAAACCTTTATTTATTATATAGTATAGATTATTATTATTAGAATTCACATTGTTATATCAAGTTTGACTTTTATTAATAAAACATTCTTTGACTTTAGTTGACAAATATAGGTTGTTACGAGTAATAATGAGTAATATATCATTTGGTGAGTCATGTTGAGTGATAAGAGTCATAATAGCTCATAGCCAGGCAGAATTGATATTATTATATCACACTAGGTCTTTAACATGTTTGTTATGATGAATTGACTATCAATGACTTTAATTGGTCCTACTTGACCATTAATAACCCTAGTTAACTATCAACGATCCTAAATGATTATCATTGACTCTTATTGACCATAAACGACCATAATTAACTGTCAATGTTCTTATTGATCATCTTTGGCCCTAACTAAGCAGTAATGGCCCTAATTGACCATAGATGTTCCTAATTGACCATCAACGACCCAAGTTAACCATCAATGACCCTAATCGACTATCAATGACCATAATTGATTCTACTTGACATCAATAACCCTAATTAAATATCAATGGCCCTAAACGATCATTAATGACTCTAATTGAATATCATTGACCCTAATGGACTATCTATGACCATAGTTGACCATATTTCACCATCAATAACCCTAATTAACTATCAAGGACCCAAAATGGTAATCAATGAATCTTATTGATTATCATTGACTCTAATTGACCATCAAAGACATTAATTGACCATCATAGACCATGTATGACCAATAATCCCTAATAGATTATGAATGACCCTAAATGCCCATCCACAACCCTATATATTTACTATCAATGACCATGAACGAACCTAATTGACCATCTAAGACCCAAATTGACTATCAATGACCATAATTAACCCTACTTCACCATCAATAGCCGTAATTAACTATTAATGACACAAAACGATCATCAATGACTCTAATTGATGATTATTGACTCTAATAGACCGTCAACGACCCTAATTAACCATCAACGACTCTAATTGACAATCATTTACCCTGATTGACCAATAATTCATGAATGGCCCTAAATGACCATCCACAATCCTATATGGCTAGAAATGACTCTAATTAACCATTAATGTCCCTAAATGACCATCCACAACCCTATATGACTAACAATTACTCTAATTGACCATCAGTGACCATGAAATTGACCATGAATGAACATAGTTGACCTTCTACGACCCTAAATGACCATTAATGACTCTATTGACCATCATTGACCCTAATTGACTATCAATGACCACAATTGACCTTACTTGACCATGAGTCTCTAATATATTTCCTCGAAATGGTAGTTAGTGCATAAACTATTGGAGACTTTTATCAGTCCCTGATTCGATCCGCTTTGGGGATATTAAGAACCGATTTCTAGTCTCTAATATGTTACCACTATATTAGAGACCAAATATCAATCACTAACATAAGTCACAAAAAATTATTCCTCAATATCATCCGCAACTAACAGATCAGTCCCAGATACTACATATTCAAAACTGGTATATCAATCGCTCATACTTTAGTTACTAATAGTTGAACTGATGATAGCGTTTGGGAGATTGAAAAATTAGTCTTTAATCGTTTTCTACACAAAAGACATTTGATACTAACTATTAGTCCCCAATATGGCTCTTAAAGGAATTGTTAGGACTCATTTTCAGTCTCTAATATATTTCATTTAAATGGTAGAATATGTATCGATTCTTAGAGACTGAATATCAGCTACACAAGTGAAGAAATTCCTGTGGGACCAGATAATTTGCCAATTTGGCCGTAGTAACAATGGAACTTAGTTTGAGGCCCTAGCACGATGGTGTGAAGAAATGGGCATCCTCCAATTATTTACATTAGTAGCCCCCCACATGGCAACGACTAAGTCAAAAGAGCCAACAAAAGTTTGGTAAGGGGGTTAAAAGCCAGATTGGGAACCAAAGGCACTTCCTGGGTGGACTAGGTCCTGATTATCCTTTGGGCACATCGAACCATGCCAAGAACTAGCAATGGTGAAACCCCCTCCAGCCTAACTTACGGACACGAGGCGGTGATCCCGGCCGAGCTTGGGATACCAACCACGCGTACGGAAAATCAGAATGAGGATGAAAACAACCACATACTAAGGATGAATTTGGATCTCCTAGAAGAAAGGCGCGAAAATACGGTGATCAAAGAAGCCAGGTATAAACAAATGTTGGAAAAATAATTCAACAAGAAGGTTTGGAAGAATGAATTCTCCCTCGGGGACTATGTACTCAAGAGCAATGAGGCAAGCCGGGCATAATTAGGGGGCAAGTTGGGTCCTAACTAGGAAGGACCATACCAAATTGAAGAGGCACTAGGAAATGGAGCATTCAAACTCATTCGTTTGGATGAAACAAAAGTCCCGCGAACAACAGGAACGAGGCGGGCACAATTACGCAAAAGTTATATGTAACCGTTTGAAAAACTATCAGTGAAAACAGGCTAATTCTGGAAAGCATCACCTGTGATAAGAGACCGGACCAACAGTCCGACATTAACTAAAAAAGACCGGGCCAAGGCCCGGCATCATGTTAAAAGATTGGACACCAAGTCCAACATAAAAGACCGACCAAGAGTCTGACATTAATTAAAAAAGACTGGGCCAAGGCCCGTCATGATGTCAAAGATTGGACACCAAGTCCAACATAAAAGACCGGACCAAGAGGCCGACATTAATTGAAAAAGACTGAACCAAGGCCCAACAATATCTTCAAGATTGGACTCTAGGTCAAACATAAAAGACCGGACCAAGAGTCGTACATTAATTAAAAAAAGACCGAGCTAAGGCCTGGCATGATGTTAAGAACTGGACACCAAGTCAAACATAAAAGACCGGACCAAGAGTCCGACATTAATTAAAAAAGATCGGGCCAAGGCTCGACATTATGTTTAAGATTAGACACCAAGTCTAACATAAAAGACCGGACCAAGAGTCTAGCATTAATAAAAAATAAGACCGGGCCAAGGCCCGACCTTATGTTTAAGATTGGACTCTAGGTCCAACATAAAAAGCTGGACCAAGAGTTCGGCCACAGAAGAATCAGGCACAAAAGCACAAGAAATAAGAGGAAACCAAGAGCAAAAAGCAAGGCAGTTCAGAAGAAAAGTTCTTCCTTTTTTCATTCATACATAACGGTTACAAGGGTCAGAGAAAAGCTACTACGATACACGGCACGCAGGCCCAGAATGGAAACAAAAAGAAAAGAAGGAGAAAAAGTACAAGCAACCTATTCTTCCTCCAAAGTACTAAGGATGAAAACAACCACGTACTAAGAATGAATTTGGATCTCCTAGAAGAAAGGCGCGAAAATACGGTGATCAAAGAAGCCAGGTATAAACAAATGTTGGAAAAATAATTCAACAAGAAGGCCTGGAAGAATGAATTCTCCCTCGGGGACTATGTACTCAGGAGCAATGAAGCAAGCGGGGCATAATTAGGGGGCAAGTTGGGTCCTAACTAGGAAGGACAATAACAAATTGAAGAGGCACTAGGAAATGGAGCATTCAAACTCATTCGCTTGGATGAAACAAAAGTCCCGCGAACAACAGGAACGGGGCACAATTACGCAAAAGTTATATGTAACCGTTTGAAAAATTATCCATGAAAACAGGCTAATTCTGGAAAGCATCACCTGTGAAAAGAGACCGGACCAACAGTCCGACAATAACTAAAAAAGACGGGGCCAAGGCCCGACATTATGTTAAAAGATTGGACACCAAGTCCAACATAAAAGACCGGACAAGAGTCTGACATTAATTAAAAAAGACTGGGCCAAGGCCCGGCATGATGTTAAAGATTGGACACCAAGTCTAACATAAAAGACCGGACCAAGAGGTCGACATTAATTGAAAAGACTGAACCAAGGTCTAGCATTATCTACAAGATTGGACTCTAGGTCTAACATAAAAGACCGGACCAAGAGTCCTACATTAATTAAAAAAAGACCGAGCTAAGGCCTGGCATGATGTTAAGAATTGGACAGCAAGTCTAACATAAAAGACCGGACCAAGAGTCCGACATTAATTAAAAAAGATTGGGCCAAGGCTCGACATTATGTATAAAATTGGACACCAAGTCTAACATAAAAAACCGGACCAAGAGTCTGGCATTAATAAAAAAAAAGACCGGGCCAAGGCCCGACATTATGTTTAAGATTGGACTCTAAGTCCAACATAAAAGACTAGACCAAGAGTTCGGTCACAGAAGAATCAGGCACAAAAGCACAAGAAATAAGAGCCAGACAAGAGCAAAAAGCAAGGCAATTCAGAAGAAAAGTTCTTCCTTTTTTCATTCATACATAACGGTTACAAGGGTAAGAGAAAAGCTACTACGATACAGGGCACGCAGGCCCAGAATGGAAATAAAAAGAAAAAAGGAGGAAAAGTACAAGCAACGTATTCTTCCTCCAAAGTTAGTACATCCTTAAGCTGTGAAAGGTCCGGGCAGTCAGCCATATCAACAAGAGTTTTGGCCACAGGAAGATCCATGGTGCTAAATGCATCCTGCTTTGCCGACAAGGCTGCCCGGGCAGAGGGATTCCAAGACTTGAGACTTTCCAGAGCCTTGCCCTCCGGCCCATCCTGAAACCCTAAATAAGGCCATCATGACCGCCCACAGCCTCTACCGCTTCATTTAAACCCACAACCCCGTCTATAAACTTGTCACTCCCTCGGGAGGCCTCCATTGTCCGAGGGATACCTTGCACCACCAGCCACCTTCTCTCCCCCCTTAACCTAGCCAGATCCTCCGCCCACTACACCCCTTGCACCCACAAACGCTGCTTTTTCCCGCTCCAAGACCTCTACCCTCTCACCAAGGGCCTACACCTCAGCCTTCCTACCTCCCAGTCGTGTGGCCAAGTCCTAGCATTTAGTCTTGGCCGCCCGGGCATCTTGAGAGCGGTATTCTAGTTCAGCGTTGGTCCGGCACAGGTCGCCTCAAATTTTGCCCACGCCTTGGCATGGGCAGCGTCCTTTTCTTTTGACGACCACTTGAGCCGCTTAACCTCCTGTGATAGCTCAGCCACCCTCTCCGCATCAGCGAACCTCTGCGCGAGGGCCTTTTTCAATGTCTCAATCTCACGTTGGCCCTCGTACCATTGCCGACATATCTACGGCATAGTCGCCATGCTGGTAACCCAACTCATGGCAGCACGGTTGGATAACTCCCGGCGTGAGCAAGAGGAATGTCGTAGGCTCTCCGCTGGATGGAAGGCTTTCGGACGGGTTTTACGGTCCCCTTGCAAGAGATTCCAGTTCGGGACATGTTTTACGGTAGCCTTTCGGACGGGTTCCAGATTGGTTTCCGGGAGCTGTCCTATAAAGTCGCTAGGAACCCCTTGCCCAACAGGGTCCTACATGGAAGAAGTCTTCCCCTGGGCAACAGACTTTGGGGGAGGGCTGCGAGTTTCACCGGATTTACCCCCTGAAGGCAAGACTAAAAATGAAAGAAAAATCTATAAGGACGAACCGTGCACACACACACACACACAGATAAAACACACACAAGTCAGTCATACATAACTTTAGGGCTAGACCCCGCGACCATTTCTGTAGCCATGGTGTGGGCATTAGCTAGCCGGCGCCTCTTCTTTTTGAGGGAGATGACACCCTCTCCCCTGAACCAACCTTAGATTTTTGGACCTCGCCCGAACCAGGTTTTTTCGGAGCACCCCTAGACGCAACCCCTTGAGGGCCGGAGCCTGGCTCGTCTCTCCGGGGGGCAGACCTCGATCCCCCTAAAAAGAAGACACAGAAAAATAAGCAGGCAGTCTGAAAAAGGAGAAATAAACAAAGAAACAATATTCACCAACTTCTAAATCGACCCCATCGTGAAGGCTCTTCGGAGGGAAAAAGAAGCGATCGCGGAAAATTTGGAGCACGTCCTTCTTGTCCGAACCCACAACGAGATGAGTCAGGGTCAGCTTCTCTTTGGCCTCTGGGATCAGGACATCGTAGTAACTTGAAACTGCTATATGAATCAAGAAGGAAGTAAGAGCAAAGTAAATAAGCAAAAAAAAAGAAAAAAAAGAAAAAGATGTAACATACACTTACGTTCAGTTCCGGAGGAATAAATAGGGATGTTGTCAAGACAGGCCCATGTGCGGCTCGTACCAATCCCGACCAAAGCATGCTCCGGAACGGGTTGGATATTGACAGGACGGGCGGTCAGAAGAGAGAAAAGGGAGGTCTTCTTGAAGGCTTGTACATCAAGAACGATGTCAGTAACTGGAGTCAGAAGTGAGCGAAGGCGCATGTCACCGGGGATCACTCGGGCACTAATGTAGAAGAACATTTCCTTCTATCCCCGGAATCCAGCCGGATCCTCCCCGGTGTGGGTGGTAATGTTCGGACATTTGGCAAAGGAAAACCAGCTATCCTTCAAATACATTTTGTAGAAGTTATGAAAAACTTCTACTAAAGGTTCTCGCTTCAAAGTAATACCACAAAACTCGAAGTGTCAAAACCTACACATGCCTAGTGGGTGCACCTGAGAGACTTGCAAACTGTAGTGGCGGAGGAGATCCACGCAAAAATGAGTCATGGGCACCCGGAAATTACCATAAGAAAAGAAGTTAGCATATAGAGAAATTTTACCCTCGGGAGGGTTCACCGCAGTTCCCCCACGGGGAGGATCTCTGGATCAAGATCGTTTGGAATACCATACTGACGCTGCAATTTCTCGAACCGTTCCACACTCCAGTTGATCGGTATGAGAGTAACAATAGCAATGTCGGACGACATCTTATAAGCTAAGCAAGAAGAAGATGGTAGCAGAAAAAGGAGGAGAAACTGTGAGGAAGAAAGAATAAGTCTGAAGCAGAAAAGAGCTAAGGAGGAAAAAGGAATAACCACTCCTATTTATAGACAAAGATAGGCTGGAAAAGAAGCTCAAGGGTTTCATTTCAAAAGGCTGACAGAAACACCATCTGGCGCGACACGTTAGGACGGTGTATCTGCAAAAGCTGGTGGCAGCCGCAAGACAAGACCCCTGACATACCGAATGTCCTTTCTCGAGTACCACCAGCACACCCCATGAAATGTTGGGAATTAAATGAAGAGAGAGAAGGCAGCCGTAAAAAAACTAAGATCTGGTTTTATCATCCAAACGAGGAAAATACCGGTTCTCCCTCAAATCTTGCCCACTCTCAGTTTGGTCCAAATAATCAGGTGAACCCGACTAGGGGGACTTGAAGACGTATGATAGTCTTGTAGCTTGCAATTCGATTCAACGAGACTTCTAGAAGCAATTCGGTTACAATAGCGGGGCCCAAGGATGCCGACGTGGCCCTGCTCAGAGAATGTATGGGGGTCTTCACCAATAAGGAGAAGGGATGCCAACATCATTCAGTTAGAGTTTTGGGGAAAGGATTCCTTGGTAGCCTATAAATATCAAATGACCTCATATGTAAAAGGGGAGGAATAAAATGCTTAGAAGTAGAAAAGAGAGATCGCCATTGATATAATTTTGGACCCATCAATGAAAGTAGTGAGTTCCTTTTGATCACTCTCCCCGTTGAGTTTCTGTACTCTTCAGAACATATATAAACTTTGGTTCCAAGTTAGTGTTTATTTTATTTCTTTTTAAATTGACTTAAATGCCATAACTATGAAACTTAACTACTATTTAGTGATTTTTTTTCTTTTTGCAAAACCAATTCGTATTTTAGGTTAAACTTGACAACAATAATCACTAAATAGTAACCAAATTATATATATATATATAGGGGAGGGTTCCAGAGAAAACCACATAGTTAGGCGAAAACCGAGAAAACCACTAAAAAAACCAATTTTAACCAATAATATAATATTTATTTTTTATTTTAATTTATTTTAATTTTTTTATAAGAGTATCAATGTAATATTACAATTTTTTACCAAAAAATAATTTAAATATTGGCTTACGTATACGTAACCCATAGTGTTACGTATACGTAAATAGAAAACAAAAAAATTGCGGTTACATATACGTAAACCATAGTATTACACATTGTTTTAGTGGTTTTCGCCTAACTTTGTGGTTTTCTCTTGATCCCTCCCCTATATATATATATATATATATATATATATATTTTAGGCCACTTATTTAAATAAAACATTTATCAAAAAAATAAATTCAACAATTGAAAGAGTAAAAGTAAAATATTTAATTAATGGTATGTCTTGTAACTTCTTAATTAAGAAAACAGGCATTTGTATATATAAAAGTTATGAGGTGTCTTTTTTAATTAGATATTAAAGCTTAGAGAAGACTAAAAAATTAAAGAAGATTATAAATTAGAGATACGACGTATTCTATCTTTGTTTGATCATCATAATATATTAATATGTATTAAACTAAATATTAAATAATACTTTGAACTTTTTAATCTTCAAAACCTGTTTGCTTAATTAAGTTTTATTATATTTTAGAGATAAAATAATAAAATAGTTGCCAAGTTTTAGTATTTATGCTAAGAGACTTTTGGACTTTAGTCGGTTCACTACTGGAAAACATGTATATTTTTTACAAAAGTTTTCAACAAGTTACCAACAAAAGAAATTTCTCACAAGTTAGCGACAACTTTCCAGCAAAACAAAAACAAAAAATTAACCATAAGATTTTCTACCATTTCTCGACAAATTTATTAATTAAGTTAACTTATTTATTTAATATAATCGTCGGAATATTATCGGAAGTTACCGACGAAAGGCTTTTTTCGCTAATTCGTCGGATAATTAGTCGGGATTTTGTCAGGAAAACATTTCCTATGGGGTTTTTCCAACAAACACTTTTTATCGAAAACTTGTCGCTAACGGCAAATTCTGACAAATTTCCTACGAAGTTTGTTGTCATAAATTTTTCAATTTTTGGGTAGTGATTACACCTTTTTAACAAATATAAGAATAGTTATTCATAGAGTCAATAGTTGGTTTTTAAAATTAACAATTTTAATATCTTTTTGAAATAAGAATCGAAGGATAATATAAAAAAACCATTTAATAAATATAACATATTCTTCAAATCAAGAACTATGAATTAAATATTGAGTTTACTTTGACAAATTCTATTAACACAATAATATAACATAGACACCCCTACCCGGCGATCAACCATCCAACTTCATTTGCCGACGATGGAGCCGTGGTTCATCATCCTCCTTTCCCTCTCCATCGCCGTCCTCATCACAACCATACTCCGCCGGAGAGACGGCAAGAAACTACCCCCAGGACCACCGTTCCTCCACTCCACCTTTCTTTTCCTAACCACTTCCCTCTTAAACTTCGAACCTATTCTCATCAACCTCAAGGCCAAGTACGGACCAATCTTCACTCTTCCCTTCGGCTTCCGAACCAACATTTTCGTGGGCAGCCATTCTCTCGCCCACCAAGTCCTTATTCAAAAAGGTGCGGTCTTCTCCGACCGACCTAAATCCGTCATCATTCGCACCATCTCCACCACCTCATACGGCCCTATGTGGCGGACCCTTCGTCGCAATCTCGCCTCCGAGATCTTGCATCCCCCCCGCATCAAATCATACTCGGGGGTTCGCAAGTGGGTGCTTCAAATATTAATCCAACGGATTCAAGAACAACAAGAAGTTGAAGGAATAAAGGTGGTTGACCATTTTAAGTACGCTATGTTCTGCCTGTTGGTGTTCATGTGCTTTGGAGAGAAGGTTGATGAGAGTAAGATCAATGAGATTGCGAAAATACAACGTGGGTTGTTGTTAACTTTCGCATCCGGGCGGTTTTCGGTTCTCACTGTTCTCCCAAAACTTGGGAAGATTTTGTTCAAAAGCAGATGGAAAGAGTTTGAGAAGTCACGTGCTGATAGAGATGAAGTTATTGTTCCTCTCATCAAGTCTCGAATCGGATCGGTTGATTCGGAGATTCGATCAGGAAACGAGGGGATCGTGGCTTATGTTGACACGCTGGTGAATCTACAACTTCCGGGAGAAGATGGGAATAATGGAAGTGGTGGAAGGTTGAACTACATGGAGATGGCAAGCATGTGTAGCGAGTTTCTTAACGCGGGTACGGATACCACATCTACTGCTCTAGAATGGATCATGGCTAATCTAGTGAAGTATCCTCACATTCAAAGAAAACTCTACGATGAGATAGTGGGAGTTGTCGGGCCTCTATCGCGAAAAGGGGTGGAGGCTGAGCCCGAATCGGTTATAACCGAAGAGGATTTAAACAAAATGCAGTACTTGAAAGCTGTGGTTTTGGAAGGGCTGAGGAGGCACCCACCTTCGCATTTTTTGCTGCCACATAGGGTCATGAAAGAGGTAGAGGTGGAAGGGTACACGATTCCACAGGGTGCTATTATCAATTTCATGGTGAGTGAGATGGGTTTGGACCCGAAGGTGTGGGATGAGCCCATGGAGTTCAAGCCAGAGCGGTTCTTGGTGGATGATGGTGTGTTTGATATAAGTGGAAGCAAAGGGATAAAGATGATGCCTTTTGGTGCGGGAAGGAGGATATGTCCTGGTTCTGATTTGGCTTTGCTTCATTTGGAGTATTTTGTTGCTAATTTGGTTTGGTATTTTGATTGGAGTGTTCATGATGGTTGTCATGTTGATCTTTCTGAGAAGACTGAGTTTACCATTGTCATGAAGAATCCTCTGAGAGCACGAGTTTCTTCTCGGGCTCAAGGTCGAACCACCTGAGTAGATATACATATTCATAGCAATATGTTTACGGTGTACAAAATATTAGGAACACTATAATACGCATAGTAAATTATTTTCTGGCATTCGATTGTATATTGTTTTCCCTTATCTATCATGTTGAATAATAAGGTTTACAATGTATAAATGGCATCAAGTGTTGATTTCGGAGAGAAGTAATTGGAAGAATTTTGAATTTGATTAATAACTCAAATAAATGTTACAAAATTGCTTATATACAAGAAAAACTAACAGAAAACGAAACTTATGGACGAAACTACCCTGGATGATGTCCGACACCCCTCAAGTTGGAGGTGTATATAACCCCAACGGGGAATCAAAAAAGAGTGCGGATGACCAGCAAGACTCCCGGTGAAAAGATCCACAAGTTGATTAGAACTGCGAGTGTGAGAGAACAAAGTCAACCCATCTTGAAGCTTCTCACGAAAAAAATGATAATCCAACTCAATATGTTTGGTGTGTTTATGGAAAACTGGATTTTTAGCGATGTTAATAGCAGCTTGACTATCACACTTGAGAGGAACTTGAGTGAGACCAGAAACCCGAAATTCCACAAACAAACGAGTCACCAAGCAAGCTCCCGTGTGACCTAGGCGAATAGACCGATACTCAGCTTTGACAGAGCTAAGTAAAAGGTTGGCCTGTTTCTTTGACTTCCAAGAAATGAGACTCCCAACAAAAGAAATGAAATAACCACTAGCAGACCGGCGAGTGTTAGGACAGGAAGCCCAATCAGAATCACAATAAGCGGTTAAAGACATATCAAAAGTGTTATTGAAGAACAAACCCTGTGAATAAGTACCTTTGACATAACAAAGAGTATGCCAAGCAGCATCACAGTGGGGAACCCGTGTATCACTCATAAATTGGCTAAGGAACTGAACAAAAAAAGTAATATTAGGCTAAGTGTGAGTGAGGTAATTTAACTTACCAAAAAGCTAACGATAATCTAAAGGCTCATCAAGAACTTGACATTCATTAAGTTTGAGTTGTAAATGTAAAGGTAAAGACGATGAAACCGAAGTGAGGTCGTCATCATGAAAATCGGTCAAGAGATCTTTGGCAAACTTGTGTGTAAGACCCTTTCCCGGGTGACCTCACTTGTTGGATTTACTCATAAATAAAGTCATCAATACTGAACTCATAATTAAAAACATGCAATCAAAGCGGAAGCGTACAAATAGTCAAATACATAACAGCGGAAGTCTTGACATAAAGGACATTGTCTTAACACATAATGTAATAAAATGGGATGTCAGTCTTGCGTCAGGTAGCCTTTACGTCTTAGCACACCCCTTCTTCTTATTACCTGAAATGTATACTAAAATCAGCTAATGCTGGTGAGTTCTAATTTAAAATTAAGCAAAATTTAATGTAATCTTATGAGAGTATATATATATATATATATATATATATATATATATATATATATATGTATACATATTTATATGAACTTCTTTGCTTCATTACTTTCATAAATTCATCCATAGTGAGTACATATATATAAATACATACATGCTTATTTCTTTATGTTACTTCTTTCATATGACAGTCATAATGAGTACGTATATAAATACATACATGCTTATTTCTTGGTGCACAAACACTGGTAATACACATAAGAGTGATCAACCCGTCATCTGACTACGTATGTCACAAAGACAAACGTCCTCGAACTACCGTCGTAGCCCATTTACTTAACCGTCCGACATAAGAAACCGTCCGGCAAACCTTCGGCCGTCCGTCTTAACCGTCCTACCGTCGTAGTCCGTCTTCGCCTGTCTGCCCTAAGGTATCCGTTTCCCACGCGAACTATTATTTACGCAACTGTTCTACTTATTACTGCAACCGTCCGGCACGAATGTGACCGTCCGTCATTGCCTTACAAACGTCCTAGCTGATGAAGGTCTGTATATGTCCCGGTTTCAAAATAGTTACGTGGTTGTCCGTCTACCGAAGTAGCCGTTATCATAGAAGCGTCCATAACATTTACATACATTCATACCAAGCAATATATATATGGATATAAAGCAAGATTTTCATTCTTACACGTTATGTCATACTTTTCTTACTTGGCAAGCAATATATACATGTATATAAATCAAGATATTCTTTCTTATATGTTATGTCATACTTTCATTTCATAGTTTATATGCATACTTGTCTTTATTGTTTTCACAATGTATTGTCACATAACACATAAGACTACTTATAGCATTTATAGCTTTATTCAACTCATGTATAAACTTCAGCCCCAAAATCATTTAAAATAGTTTGCATATAACACTTAAAGGGCACATATAACTCACCTGTCTTTCGGTATTCAACCCGAAAGTGATGTTTTAGCTACTGTTAATGCGTATACCTATCTGCACATAAGTCAAAGTATAATTTTCTATTATTTCATGCAAGAGTCGACAGTTTTGTCGGTATCGCCGAGCGTGTCGGCTAGGAGAGTCGCTAGCCACACTAGAGCGTCGGCTAGGAGAATCGCTAGCCACACTCGCCTGAACTTGCGTTCAGGACTTTGTGTCGTGTAATGGGTCGATACTCAGCGTTTTTCTTAGAGATTAGATTCCCAGATGGCCGACTCTCAGACAGCCGAATTTCTGACAGCCGAATCTGACAGTCGACTCTGACAGCCGACTCTCTTCTTCTTCCTCGCCAAGAGTCGGCTCAAAAACATTGAGCATTTGCAGGTCTGATTTTTAATCCAAAACCTTAACTTTTTTACATTTAAAACGTTTATCTAGCTTGCACGAAGCTAGATCTGAGCTTTAATCCACTTTTCATACGTAAAAATCATTCCTTTATGTTTAAAAACCCCATAAACCCTAAAACCCCATTTTTGAAGAAAAACTCAGATCTGAGATCGATCTTACCTCAAAACTCGTGGTTCTTCGTGTAGAAACGATCAAGGGTGATGGAGAAACAAGATGGAGCAGAAATCAGATCTTGGATGATGTTCCACAAGCTTTCTCTCTATAGAACCTTAAGCTTTTTCTCTCTAGGGTTTGTGTGTAATGGATGGAATGAGGAAGATGATGCTGATCCTTCCTTTATATACATGGGCCCATACCAGCCCACTGGAGCCAAGCCCAAGCCCGCTCCCATACTTCATATTCATCCCTCGATTAAATCCCGATCTCGTTATTATTTAAGCGTTTTTATTATTTCGGAATGTTACAAGTCTACCCTCCTTACAGAGGTTTCGTCCTCGATACCTGCTACAAGTTAAACAGTTGAGGGTACAGTTCCTTCATCTCATCCTCTTTTTCCCAAGTATCTTCTGACCCTTTTCTGTGCTTCCATTGTACTTTAACCAAATGAATCGACTTATTGCCTAGTCGTTTCTCGGCTCGGTCAAGAATAGCTATTGGTTCTTTTACATAATTTAAACCATTATTTACTTCGATCTCATCATATGATATGTGAGCCATATCGTCAGCAAGGCACTTGCGTAAGTGTGATACGTGGAATGTGGGGTGAATTCCACTGAGCTCACCGGGTAGGTCAAGTCGGTAAGCAACGTGACCAACTTTTGCTTGTATTTTGAAAGGTTCGACAAACCTCGGACTTAGTTTTCCATGATTCCTGAATCGGATAATTCCTTTCCAGGGCGACACTTTTAACAGTACCACGTCCCCTACCTGAAACTCTATGTCTCTTCTTCTCTTGTCCGCATATGATTTCTGTCTGTCTCTAGCGGCTTTAATGCGAGCTTTGATTTGTTCAAATTTCTCAGAATTAGCTTTGACCACTTCGAGACTCGCTAAGTCTTTCTGTCCAATTTCTCCCCCAGCATACCGGGGTTCTACATCTTCTTCCATACAACATCTCAAAAGGCGGCATGCCGATGGTTAAGTGTTAGCTGTTATTATATGAGAATTCCGCCAATGGTAGGTTGCTATCCCAGCTCCCACCATAATCGATGATACAGGCCCGGAGCATGTCCTCTAAGGTCTGAATGGTCCTTTCAGATTGACCGTCGGTTTGAGGGTGGTAAGCGGTGCTGATGTTCAGTTTAGTGCCCATTGCTTCGTTGAATTTCTTTCAAAACTTTGACGTGAATCTGGTGTCCCTGTCGGACACAATAGACAATGGCATCCCATGTCTGCTCACAATTTCGTTGATGAATAACTCTGCTAATTTCTCAGACGTAAAAGCCTCCCGTATTGGTAAGAAGTGAGCACTTTTCGTCAAGCGCTCGACGATCACCCAAATGGTGTCATTGCTTTTAGCTGTTCGTGGTAGCTTGGTAATGAAGTCCATTGTGATCTCCTCCCATTTCCATTCCGGTATCGACAAGGGTTGCATTTTTCCGCATGGTTTCTGGTGCTCGGCCTTAACTAGTGAACAAGTTAGGCACTTGCTCACATATTCGGTCACATCGTTCTTCATGTCAGGCCACCAATATTCTTTCTTCAAGTCTTGATACATTTTGTTTTTCCCGGGGTGGATAGAGTAGCGAGACTTATGGGCCTCATCTAGGATTTTGGCCCTAAGCTCACCAATCTTAGGTATCCATATCCGGTCAAATCGAGTTCGTACACCGTATGTATTAGTCCCCAGATTTGCTTGCTGTCCTACTATCCTTTCTCGTTTCACATTCCTTTCCAAAAGTGCTTCATCTTGTGCTTTCGCTATTTCATTCATTATGTATGGTGTTATAATCAACTGACAAGCTTTGATCCAGATAGGTGTCGATTCTTCCTTTCTGCTTAAGGCGTCAGCCACTACGTTTGCCTTGCCTGGATGGTACAATATTTCACAATCATAATCTTTTAGCAGTTCCAACCACCTCCTTTGTCTCATGTTTAATTCCTTTTGTTCGAAGAAGTACTTCAGGCTCTTGTGATCGGAGTAAATGGTGCATTTAACCCCGTACAGGTAGTGTCTCCGTATCTTTATTGTGAAAACTACCGCAGCCAACTCCGGATCGTGAGTCGGGTAGTTAACCTCGTGAATCTTTAACTGTCGCGAGGTATAAGCAATTGCTTTTCCTCGTTGCATGAGTACACAACCCAATCCCTGGCCTGAAGCGTCAGAGTAGACTACCAAGTCTTCGTTTCCCTCAGGTAAGGTCAAGACTGGAGCTTGGGTTAATCGTGTTTTCAATTCTTTGAATGCGTTGTTTTGGGTTGGACCCCATTCATACTTCACTTCCTTACGCGTCAGCTTTGTCAGTGGCGAGGCTATCCTCGAGAAATCCTGAATGAATCTTCGATAGTAGCCTGCCAATCCTAGAAAACTTCGTATCTCAGTTGGCGTTTTAGGGATGTTCCATTCCTTTACTGTTTCGATCTTTGCAGGACCTACCATAATACCGTTTGGGTTGATAACATGACCTAGGAATTGAACTTCCCTAAGGCAGATGTGCATTTGGAGAATTTTGCATACAACTTCTCCTGTTTCAGAACTTCTAATACTTCTCTTAGGTGATAGTGATGATCACCCTCGTTCTTTGAGTAGATAAGAATGTCATCTATGAAAATTATTACAGACCGATCCAACATTGGTCGGCATACTCTGTTCATTAAATCCATAAATGTTGCAGGTGCGTTAGTTAGTCCGAAGGACATCACAAGGAATTCATAATGTCCATAACGTATGCGAAACACGGTTTTCGGTACATCCTCCTCCCTTACTTTCAATTGATGGTAACCCGACCTAAGATCGATATTTGAGAACTAACTCGCGCCTTGTAGTTGATCAAAAATATCGTCTATTCTGGGTAGTGGGTACTTGTTCTTTACTGTTCGTTTGTTCAGTTCACGGTAGTCTATGCACATGCGCATGCTGCCGTCCTTCATCTTTACAAATAATACCGGTGCGCCACATGGTGAGATGCTCGGTCTGATGAATCCTTTCTTGTTTAGTTCTTCTAATTGAGACATTAATTCTTTCATTTCTGATGGAGCCAATCAGTAGGGTGCTTTGGCAACGGGCTCAGCTCCTAGCAATAGGTCAATTTGAAAATCTATTTCACGATCGGGTGGAAAGCCAGGTAGGTCCTCTCGGAACACTTCTGGAAAGTAGCACACCACGGGTAATTCTTTGAACTCTTTCGTTTTCATTCTATCATCAATAACATACGCCAGATAAGCTTCGCAATCGCGCCTCATGTAACTTTTGGCCTTGATCATCGAGATGACGTTCGACATTGTGCAATTCCAATCCCTATAAACCGTAATTAGACTGCCGTCAGTAGCTTTGAGATGTATCATATTTCGTTTACATATGATTTGAGCTTCGTTGGCTGCTAACCAATACATGCCCAATACTATATCGAATCATCCTAAGGTAAGAAGGAATAGTCTAGAAGGAAACTTATGGCCTTCTATTTCAATCATGCAATCTTCAGTTACTTGAAATACTGCCGAGTTTCTACCAACGGCGGTTTCTACGCTAAAGGCCTTTATTATGGTGTTGATGGTGCAGTCTAGTTTGCGACTAAAGTCATTCGATATAAAGCTTTTGCCAGCACCAGAATCAAATAAAATAGTAGCATGTTCATCGTTAACTAGGAACGTACCTGACACGACATCAGGGTTTTCTCTTGCTTCTTCCTTAGTTAAGGCGTAGGCCCGAGTCCTAGCCTTTGGCTGTTCTTGTTCCTTCTCCTTTCCCGAACCAGACTGTCCGGTTTTCCTGCAGTTCTTTGTCAGGTGTCCAAATGCCCCACATCCCTGGCACTTGACATCCCTCAAGCATTCTTTTGAGTAGCGCACAGCCTTTTCGCACTTATAGCACATTGTGGAGCCAGCTTTGCACTCACCGCGGTGTTGTCTACCGCACTTCGTGCATGTTTCATACTCATCTGTCCTTGGCTTCTTAGATTCAGTTGCAATGGTTCCTTTTCCATTCCCCTTAGACGGGTTCTCCCATTTCCTCTTTGGTGCTTCCGGCACCGGGTCCTTGTTAGCATAATCGTCATAGACGATTCCAGACAGATTTACTACCGACTCAAAGGTCGAGGGCAGATTAGCTTTCACATGAACACGGACCCTTTGAGGCAGGCCCTTGACATAGTACTTGATTAATCTTTCTTCATTCTCTACTAGGTGAGGTACGAGTTGAGCCAGCTCGTTGAATCTAGAAGTGTACTGGCGATGAGTCTTGTTGCTAGTCTTGAAGTATAGGATCTCGTTCCCCACTCGATCAATCTCGTTCTTGGGACAAAACTTTTGGATTATTAGCTTTTTCAGGTCTTCCTTGGCCATCCTTCTGAGAGCGTTCGACGACTTAGTTCTCTGAATGTTCCTCCACCAACTCAGTGCTTCGTTGGTGAAAGAGTGAGCAACATACTTAACGGCATGGTCGGGTCAACACTCACTTATGTTGATTAGCCGTTCATTCTCTCAATCCATTCAAACGTAGCCACCGAATCCTTGTTTCCATCAAATTTGGGCGGGTCACCGTCCTTGAATCCTTTGTAGGTGCATCCTCGGGTGTTTAGTCCCATATTCACCTCATCCCCATCACTATCATACACTTTCTCCTCGTGGTTCTCTTCCTCTTTGCTTTTCTTCAATACCTTAGATAACAGATCAGGAAATACGTCCTTCAGAGTCAGTACAACCTCTCGGGCAATAGCATTCCTAACTTCAGGTTCTAGTCATAGTGATCCTTCATTGTCATCTGCTGGCGGGGTCACATTTGTTTCATGCACGCTCTCAGTGTGTTCCACGTGCACCCTTTCTTCTTCCTCCTGTCTTCGATTCAATGGTGGCCTACCGACTCGGCCAGTACTACCGCCTCGGGGTCCAGTTCTTCCCCTACCAGGCATAGTTTTCTAGATTTCCTGATAAGTAAAGGGAATACATCAATGTGATCATTCCTTCAGATCATAGTTTAGAACAGTACGAGCAAGATAAATTCTTAATTACAGGGACCGGTTTGTGATTAATAATTTGCTTTGCTTTTCGGGTTCGAAACTCTTCACATCAGTAGTGAAATCAAAATCTATGTATTCTAAGTTGAGGCATCTATTCTAACCTACAGGCATTTACTTTACTACTTACTTACATTGCTGGCGCTGGCGTTGGCTACCCGAACTGACATCCGTGCGTTGGTCCTATTATCAGCTTAAGTTCAGACATTTAGGGATGTCTGAATCTCTCAAACTATTGCTCTGATACCAACTTGTAAGGCCCCTTACCCGGGTGACCTCACTTGTTGGATTTACTCATAAACAAAGTCATCAATACTGAACTCATAATTAAAAACATGCAATCATAGCGGAAGCGTACAAATAGTCAAATACATAACAGCGGAAGTCTTGACATAAAGGACATTGTCTTAACACATAATGTAATAAAATGGGATGTCAGTCTTGTGCTCGGTACCCTTTACGCCTTAGCACGCATCTTCTTCTTATTACCTGAAATGTATACTAAAAGTCAGCTAACGCTGGTGAGTTCTAGTTTAAAATTAAGTAAAACTTAATGCAATCTTATGGGAATATATATATAGATATATATGTATATATATATATATACATATTTATATGAACTTCTTTGCTTCATTACTTTCATAAATTCATTCATAGTGAGTACATATATATAAATACATACATGCTTATTTCTTTATGTTACTTCTTTCATATGAGAGTCATAATGAGTACGTATATAAATACATACATGCTTATTTCTTGGAGAACAAACCCTGGTCATACACATAAGTGTGATCAACCCGTCATCTGACTACGTATGTCACAAAGACAAACATCCTCGAACTACCGCCGTAGCCCATTTACTTAACCGTCCGGCACTAGAAACCGTCCGTCTGCTTAACCGTCCGGTAAAACTTCGGCCGTCCATCTTAACCGCCCTACCGTCGTAGTCCGTCTTCGCCCGTCTGCCCTAAGGCATCCGTTTCCCACGCGAACTATTATTTATGCAACCGTTCTACTTATTACTGCAACCGTCCGACACGAATGTGACCGTCCGTCATTGCCTTATAAATGTCCTAGCTGATGAAGGTCCGTATATGTCCCGGTTGCAAAATAGTCACGTGGTCGTCCGTCTACCAAATTAGCCGTTATCATCGAAGCGTCCATAACGTTTACATACATTCATAGCAAGCAATATATATATGGATATAAAGCAAGATTTTCATTCTTACACGTTATGTCATACTTTTCTTACTTGGCAAGCAATATATACATGGATATAAAGCAAGATATTCTTTCTTATATGTTATGTTATACTTTCATTTCATTGTTTATATGCATACCTGTCTTTATTGTTTTCACAATGTATTGTCACATAACACGTAAGACTACTTATAACATTTATAGCTTTATTCAACTCATGTATACACTTCAGCCCCAAAATCATTTAAAATCGCTTACATATAACACTTAAAGGGCACATATAACTCACCTGTCTTCCGGTATTCAACCCGAAAGTGATGCTTTAGCTACTGTTAATGCGTATACCGATCTGCACATAAGTCAAAGTATAATTTTCTACTATTTCATGCAAGAGTCGACAGTTTTGTGGGTATCGCCGATAGTGTCGGCTAGTAGAGTCGCAAGACACACTTGAGTGTCGGCTAGGAGAGTCGCTAGTCACACTCATGAGTGTCGCCTGAACTTGCGTTCAGGACTTTGTGTCGTGTAATGGGTTGATACTCAGTGTTTTTCTTAGAGGTTCGATTCCCAGATGGTCGACTCTCAGACAGTCGACTTTCTGATAGCCGACTCTGACAGCCGACTCTTCTGACAGTCGACTCTGACAGACGACTCTCTTCTTCCTTGACAAGAGTCACCACTTGCAGGTGGCCGACTCTCGAGAGTCGGCTAAAAAACATTGAGCATTTACAGGGCTCAAAAACATTGAGCATTTACAGGTCTGATTTTTGATCCAAAACCTTAACTTTTTACGTTCAAAATGTTTATCTAGCTTCCATGAAGCCAGATCTGAGCTTTAATCCACTTTTCATATGTAAAAATCCTTCCTTTATGTTTAAAAACCCCACAAACCCTAAAACCCAATTTTTGAAGAAAAACTCAGATCTGAGATCGATCTTACCTCAAAACTCGTGGTTTTTCATGTATAAATGATCAGGGATGATCGAGAAACATAATGGAGCAGAAATCAGAGCTTGGATGATGTTCCTCAAGCTTTCTCTCTCTAGAACCTTAAGCTTTCTCTCTCTAGGGTTTGTGTGTAATGGATAGAATGAGGAAGTTGATGCTGATCCTTCCTTTATATACATGGGCCCATATCAGCCCATTGGAGCCAAGCCCAAGCCCGCTCCCATACTTCATATTCATGCTTTGATTAAATCCCGATCCCGTTATTATTTAAGCATTTTTATTATTTCGGGATGTTACATTGTGTTGAGTCATGCTGACTCAGAAGCAGTCTTGAGAACTTCAATCTCCAAGAAATAGTTAAGAGTACCAAGATCCTTGATTTGAAATATGGAATGTAAGAAATATTTTAAAGCATGCTAGGAGGATGACTCATGTAAATGTCTTCATCTAGATCGTCATGTAAGAAAGCATTATTGACATCTAGCTGATACAAACCCCGATGTCGTTTAGTAGCAACAAAAATTAGACTACGGATAGTAGTCATCTTAATGGTGGGAGAGAAAGTATCATTATAATCAGTACCGGCCTTTTGAGTATCCTACGAACAACCAAGCGGGCTTTAAAATGTTCAATCGTACCATCAACATTATACTTGACTCTATACACCTATTTACACTTGATAACCTTTTTACCCTTGTGTAAATACATAACTTCCCAAATTTGATTACTTTTTAACGCTGCAATTTCCTTAGACATAGCTTCTTGCCAAGCAAGGTGTTCAACAACCTCCTAATAAGAAGAAGGCTCTTTGATAATATAAAGAGTAAGAATAAGTTGCTGAGAGTCAGTGGACAGATAAACAAGATTGACAAAGGTAGAAGCGTGAAAAACACCGGGGAGAGTATGAGAAAGAAGCAACGGACGCAGAATTACAAACTTAAAACCCTAAAATTGGTTTAATCAACCAAAGTGTTTGGGTTAATATGATTATTAGATAATCACGAGGTTTTAACTGTAACTTAAAACCCTAAACTTGGGGATTAAGTTACTCAAAACCTATAAATACAAAGTTGTAGGAGAATTAAATAGAGACCATTAATTAGAAACCGAAGACTAGTTACAAGACCTTAATCCTCCCCTCTCTCCTTCTCTGCGCCGCCGCCGCCAACTCCCTAAGCAGAGCCGCCGCCACCTGCTTCGAAGTCCACCGCCGTGCCGGACAACCGCCGCCGTCGACGCTGCCGCAAGGGCAGCCATCGTTGGCCTCCGCCGGTGTAGCCATCACCTTCGCGGTTGGGTTCCGGCTTCCTTTCGTCCTTGCACCGTTATTGAGCCACCACCGGGAGACCCGTTAGCCGGGTTGTCTCTGTGAGCCGCTAGGAACCACCGTGTACTACCGGTATCGTTAGGTGATTTAATCACTATTCTCGTAGGTAGTGACACCGGGTGACCGAAAGGAGCAAAATGAGCCGGGTTTCGTTTTTGGTGTACGGAGCATTGGAGATAAAGACGGATAGAGATCCGGGCTTGTACGGGTGGATTAGAGTTGCGAGTTTTAGTTCGTGGAGCCGGATCTAGTAACCGGGACGTGGTGTTACATCTTGGTTGCCGTCTCCTACTCGCGAAAAGTATAACCCTAAACCCCCTATGGTTGTGTATTGAGTATTTGGTTTGCATCTGGACTACTGGTGGGGCGATCTAGGGTTTGGCCTAGAACGGTTCATGCTTGTTTTTTCGTTTCCCATTTTAAAAGTGTTTTGAAACCTTAGCATGAAATCCTAACAGTGCTATCAGAGCCACTTATGCGAACAAATAGTTCAATATTTATTTAATTGCAACCGGGTTTTATTTTGTCAAAGTTTTATTATTTGATAAAAGATTGCATCCTTCGTTTCTTGTATTTTGAAACCACAGACCAATGGTTGTTTGTTTGGTTAGGTTTTGTATTTTAATTTATCTTGTATTTTTCGGCTGTTTTGGAAGCCTTGCTGTAATAGATTAGACTTTGTTCATTTTTATTTTATTGTAAAATATTATAAATTGTAACCAGAACGCGAAAGACAAGAAGGAATTAAAGACGAAGAAACCAAAGATGACCCGGAGGACAAGATGGAGATATTGAAGAAAGTGGGAGAAATCAAGACCAAGAAGTTTGGATGTTTGATTGTCTGTCCCATTTGACCCGTTCGGTTCATTCTATTGGCTCGGGAAAAACCGAACACTTTAGCCATCAAGCAGATAGTGGTCGTGTGTAAATGAATTCTTCTCGATTCTCAGTCTAAGGGATAAAACTAAAAAAGTCTTCCAAATCATCTATTGTCTATACCCATTTGTCATTTTATTCGGATATGATTACATGTTTAAGTGACTGTGAACATTGTTGTAGCTCCATTAGTTCACTGTTGGTTCTAGGTTCTTTTTTTAGGCATTTTATTCGGATGCTTCACAGGGCCGATGCTATTTTAAAAATGTTTTTCCACGTACCCATGATACTTGATTTCATCAATGGTTTTCTAGGTTTTATTGCTGTTATGTATTGAATTGAAAACTTTATTGTCTGATTTGTAATGCCACCACCACTTGGCTAAGAGAGCCAGATTTCTTGATTTGATGCTACCCACTTCGAGGCCTCCAGATTCTTTAGAGCATTCACAACGCGCCACATCAAATTTCCACCCATCCTTCAAAAACACCCATTTTTACTAAAACACTACATCTTTTTTCAATCACCTATTTTTTTTATATAAAACAATAATTAAATATAGGCGTGTGTGAGAGGGTGACCCACTATAACCCGTTTGCAGGCGTTTTCCAAACACGGAAAACTTTGGAAAACGCCTGCCGCACCAAACGCCTCTTCCAATGGGGATGTTTGAAACCAAAAGCAACATATGCCATCCGGATGCTCCGGTTAGGGCTGCTCTTATGAGCCATTACTCTATCTCATGCCACCCATGACATCTTTGAGTTAGAGTTATTACCATTCCAAAGTAATTAACTTATGATTTTCTCCAATCTTTAATAACCTATACTAGTGCTTTGATTAACATGAGATATTAAACAAGGAGACTACCAAGTACCGCCTTGATAAGTGTTATTCTACCTCTAAATGATAGTGTTCTTGCTTTCGATATCAAGAGTCTAGCTTAAAATATGTCCACCACAGGTTTCCAATTCTTAGATAGGTTTTTTTGTGCTTCAAGTGAAAGTCCAAGGCATATGAACGTACGAGAAGGTACCTATAACACCTGTCAAAATCACGTTTCCAATTCAACACGTGGATTCTTAGCGGACCGCCAAGGAATGGCTACACGGTCCGCTAAGGGGTGGAAGCGCGTGGGTTGTCCAGAGCTTGACACTTGTCAAGCATGCAAACCATCAAAGGCTAGCGGACTGCCAGGGGTCTGTCTAGCGGTCCGCTACGGGGCCACAACCAGCCTATAAATAGAAGACTCCCGCTCTCTCATTTCATACCAAACTCAAATCAAATTCGATTTTTCACAGTCCTCACTGGTCTGGAGCTCTGAGCTACTAGCCCGACCTCCGAGCCGCCGTCCCGATTTCGACCGACTCTCGCTTAAGAACCGCACTTAGGCGTTTACACCCGAAGCGACCAAAGCAATGGGTAGAAGTGCAAGCTAAGGTGTTAGAGCTCTAAGTCTCACTCATCTAAGCAGCTACATATCTAAGTTACAACTAACTACGAATCAAGGTGAATACATTATTATCGCTTTACAAAAACGATCAAACCTTTTACATTTGCAAAAATGGCAAAGCACGCGCTAAATAATTTAATGCTTAAACACCTTGCGGGGTTGGCTACAGATATAACCCCGAGGGGTGCTGTTCCCATATGTATACGTAAAGCTTGGATCAAGTAATACACTTGCTCTGGGTATGAATCTCGGGCAGGGCTGGTACATACTTCTTACGCGGTGTAAGACGTGGATCTGGTGGTCCCACATCACTCGAGTATGGTACCGGTGTATACAATGGCTATTGACGGATGTAACAGTGTGTCTGCTATGATCTTATGAAATTGTGATTAAATATTTAACAAATGCTGTTGCCTAAAGAGAAATGATTTTTGTGCCATAAAAGTATTCACCAGCTAATCCCTGACATTTCATTTCAAACGTTTTCAGGTAAGGAATAAATAAACATTATCTGTCGGGACTGGCTACGGATATAGTCCCGAAGATAGATGTATGTTTTGTTGTTAGCCGGGTCTGGCTACGGATATAGCCCCGGGAACAACCATAAAGAAAATTATTACAGGTTCGTGCTAGAGTGGACTTTGACGCCCTAAGCACAAGAAAGAAACCGCAGGAAAGTATACAAGGCTAGGTGCCCTGAGGATTACAATCCGTAGGTATTTTTACCTTCCTTGTGGACTAGAAATACCTGTATGCTGACAACTGTTTAATGATTTCAGTTTTTGTTGTAATCAAACAAGTGGGGATTTTAAACACTAGTATTATATAAAAGATCTTTGTTTGCACAAAGAGATTCTTATAATTACAAAACCAACCCTCGAGGTTGAGATTATGAAACAACGATCCTTTAACAAACGTTTTCCGCTGCAAAATACACAACTCTGAAATCAAAGCAGATACCAATCGGTGTCTCGCCCAGAACGCCCGGGGCGGGGTGTGATGGTACCCGATTCCTAGTGAACAATATTGGCAATATTGTCTACTTGAATCTTCTCCATGCCGATCCCGAATACTCTACTTTTTTCGAATTTCACTTTTAACTCTTACGCCAAATAGAAACATCTCATGATTCTAGTAAGATTGTGGAAGTTGAAGAATGACCAATTTCCTATGAAGATCACGCCGTCTGCGTAAAAAAAAGATGTGATAAGCATGACCCATTGTTGGGTGTATTAATCCTATGAAAGATTCCTAATTCCATGACAACGTTCATCGCTTCGATCATGATAATGAATAAGAACAGGGTAAGGGGGTCGCCTGTCTACCCCTCCCCCCCCTCTCTCTGATTATCACAAATCAGATTTGTAATATCTCCTTCTTCACCAATTCATATTATAAAATTAAACCGTATCCCAAATTTCATTTTGTTCTAGTTTAATCACTACTACCATATTTTTCCAAACCTTATCAATTTGACATTGACCTATTATATTGGAGTGTGATTTTTCATACTTAAATGGAGTTGTTAATTTGAAACAGCTGCTGTTGGCAGCGAACAAAAAACGATGGTCACGACTTGGCAGCGGTAGATGATGATCGGAAGAAAAAAATCAAAGACTCGATACCATGTTGAATATGTTAAACCCTAATTAGAGATTGGGTATTGCTCACGTATAATATTTATAATAATACAGAAAAGGAAAAGAATATTTACAATATAAACTCTTTACTATACATAATGCTATAAAATCTCCGTATGTTTATGACCATTATCTAATAAAATCAACCCATTCGACTCTCATTAGATAGACAAATGGTGTTCCGTTAGTTTTTTTAGTGTGTTCAGTTTAGGTTGATGTCTTTAACAACATCAAATATATACTGATATACATGTTGTATTAAGGTTTATCATTTCAAGTCGTCAACCCGAACCACCGAGCAACGAGACAACTCTTATCATCCCACTGGATCATCGTTTTGTAGATGCTCTCAACCGACTTCACATAACTTTTTATGATTTCATAGTAAAAACTATTATATCACAAGTAACGAAATTAATGACAACTAAAATGGCATAACTTTGGGCCGGCAATCAACAAAATTCGCCTGCACCATCACATCTTTACCCATTTTTATAAATATTCCCACGAACACCTCTTTGTTCATTTCCTCATTTTAACTTTTCAATAACTCTATAAATAAAACATCTCCGCCTGATTCATTTGTCGACAATGGAGATTAGATCATTCGTCATCGTCGTTTCCCTCTTCACGGTCCTTATCGGATACATACTGTTTCGCCGTAGCAACGGCAAGAAGCTCCCACCAGGGCCATCTTTCCTTTCCTCCAACTTCCTACTTTTAACAAACCCCCGGTTACAGCTCGAACCAGTTCTCATTAACCTCAAGGCCAGGTACAGTCCATTCTTCACTCTTTCTACGTGTTTCGGACCAGCCATTTTCGTCGCTAACCATTCTCTAGCCCACCAAGTCCTTGTTAAAAAAGGGGCAATCTTCTCCGACCGCCCTAAATCCTTTCCAATGCGCAACATCTCCTCAGCATCCTACGGCCCTACTTGGAGGCTCTTCCACAGGAATCTTGCTTCTGAGTTCATGCATCCCTCTCGCATCAAATCATATTCCTGGGCTCGCCAATGGGTGCTTCAAGTTTTCTTTGGTCGCCTCCAGGATCAGCATGATGTTTCTGGAATCACGGTGGTTGATCATATCGGCTATGCAATGTTCTGTTTGTTGGTCTTGATGTGCTTTGGAGAGAAGTTTGAAGAGAGTCAAATCAATGAGATCGCTAAGGTACAGAAGGATATGCTTGTCAGAGTTAGCTCCGGGCGTTTTGCAATGCTCAGTATGTTCCCTAAATTGGGGAAGATATTGTTTAGAAACAGATGGAAAGAGTTCGAGAAGCTGTGTAGTGATAAAGAAGAAGTGTTGATTCCACTCATCAAGTCTCGGATTGAATCGGTTGAATGCAAACACCAAAGTGTGGCGTATGTAGACACATTGGTGAATCTAGAGCTTCCCAAAGAAGAAGAGGATAATGGAAATGGTGGAAAGTTGAGTTACAAGGATAATGGAAATGGTGTAGTGAGTTCTTTAACAGTGGCACAGACACCACCTCCACTGCTCTACAATGGATCATGGCTAATCTTGTGAAGTATCCTCACATTCAAAGAAAACTGTATGAAGAAATAGTGGGAGTTGTCGGACCACCACCTCCTCCGCCGCAGCCAGGGGTAGGGCTAGAATCGGTTATAAACGAAGAGGACATAAAGAAGATGCCGTACCTAAAGGCTGTGGTTTTGGAAGGGCTGAGGAGACACCCGCCGTTCCATTTCGTGCTGCCTCATAGGGTCATGAAAGAGGTAGAAGTGGAAGGTTACATGATTCCAGAGGGTGCCACTATCAATTTCATGGTGGGTGAGATGGGTTTGGACCCGAAGGTTTGGGATGATCCCATGGAGTTCAAGCCAGAGAGGTTTTTGGTGAATGATGGTGTGTTTGATATGAGTGGAAGCAAAGGGATAAAGATGATGCCTTTTGGTGCTGGAAGAAGGATATGTCCTGGATATGATATGGCTTTGTTTCACTTGGAATATTTTGTAGCTAATTCGATTTGGTATTTTGATTGGACTGTTCCTGATGGTTATGATGTTGATTTTTCGGAGGAGGTCGAGCTCACTGTGGTCATGAAAAACCCTTTGAGAGCACAAATCTCTTCTAGGGAGGAAAAAGGAACCACTTGAGCCGAAGTACACTTTAATCTATTTAATGTTTTCTGAGTAAAGTATAATTATACATGTGCTTTGTTGGAGGAATGGAGAGTTTGTTTGAGATTAGATGATGAAAATCAAATGGATAGAACAATTCTTTATTACAGAATACAAGATATATTGCGAGTAATCAATATTAGCTAAAGGGTGGTACGGTTTGATCTCAAGGGGAGGAAGGAGGAGATCACTAAAAGTTCAAGGGGTGTTTAAGTAAAGTTGCATTTATCTATTTAATTTGTTTAGATTATTATGCAGTTTGTTTCTCGAATAGTTAGGAATTTGAATTTGATTTGGTTAGGGATAGCTTTAGCTTGAAGGTAAAGTCATTAGCCTATATAAGGCATTGTAATGTTTCGTTTTTAATTCATTCAGAAATATAGAGTCGAACAAGTTGTTCAATTCTTGAGTGTTCTTCGTTTGATATGCACTTGGTAGTCTAACAAAGTGGTATCAGAGCCCATAAGACGATCTTAGGCTCATACGAAGTTGTCCACCCATCTGTTCGGAGGTTCCCTGAAAAGAATCCGGTCGAAGATAAGTCAAGATACCCGATTGAAGCAAGAAGGAACTAACCCTAAAGAAGATGGCAGAATTTCAAGTAGTCGGAGGAATCAAGAAGCTAAATCACACAAATTACAAGATATGGGTGACCTGCATTAAGTCTTACCTTCAAGGGCAAGACTTATGGCAGATTACGAATGGCAATGAAACCCGGCAACCCACTAACGATATAAACGGAGCTATCGAGAAGTGGCAAGTCAAAGCGGGAAGAGCCATGTTCATTATCAAAACAACGGTGGAAGAAGATATCCTTGATCATCTCCAAGATGTCGAGTATCCCAAACCTGCGTGGGATACAGTCGAATCACTATTCTCAAAGAAGAATGATGCACGACTCCAGATGCTAGAGAGTGAGTTAATGTCGGCTTCACAAGGCGAATTAACAATATCTCAATACTTCCGGAGAATCAAGAACCTGTGCAGGGAGATAGGTGATCTTGACACACAGTCAAGAATCGGTGAAGAACGGATGAAAAGAATAATTATTCATGGCCTTAAACCTGAGTATAGGAGTTTCATAATAGCCATTCAAGGTTGGGCAACCCAACCCAACATCACTGAATTCGAAAACTTGTTAGCAGGTCAAGAGGCTCTAGCAAAACAATTAGCCGGCGTTTCAATCAAGAACGAAGAAGAAAAGGCACTCTATGTTGAAAAGAGTAAGTCAAGGAACCAAGTGAAACCATGGCAAAATCGATACAAAACTCAAGATAAAGGAAAGAAGTATGATGCCGATAAGAAAGGCAAGAATCAGCAAACAGAAACTGACGAAGACAGAAAACCAAAGCAATTTACCAAACGAAGATTTCCATTCAAATGTTACAATTGTGGGTGGCGAGGCCACATGGCGAAAGATTGCAGGCAACCAAAAGCTGAAGGCAACTCAGCAACAACCAAAGAAGAGGAACCATGGGATTGTGAGGCAGACGTAGCCCAGGTCCTAGAAGAATTTGCCTTGACTGCTACCACCGAACCAAAGAAGAATAACTTAGGTGATTGGATCATTGATTCAGGATGTTCGAATCACATGAACGGAGAAAAAGAGAGACTCCACAACCTAAGAAAGTACACCGGTAATCACGTCGTGGTAATAGCGGACGACTCAAAGCATCAAATAGCAAATGTTGGAGAAATACGGTTCCCAGCAGAACGAGGACAGAAGCCATTTGCCATGAACGATGTGTTTCACGTACCAGGGATGAAGAAGAATTTGTTTTCCGTACCCCAAGTCACCTCAACCGGTAAGTATGTTCTATTTGGTCCGAGTGATGTGAAAATCTTTGAAAGATTTGAAACCCCCTCCGTACCCATACTTCAAGGAAAACGTAATGACACAGTTTACGTTTTATCGGCCGAGTCGGCATATGTCGATAAGGCAAAACATAACGAAAACGTAGACTTGTGGCATGCACGTCTAAGCCATGTTGGATATGATCGGCTTGAAGTAATGATGAAAAAGAAACTAGTACAAGGGCTGCCCAATTTTGAAGTAAACAAAGATGTTATATGTGCCGGGTGCCAATATGGCAAGGCACATCAACTCCCCTTCGAGAGTTCTCAACACCGAAGCAAGGCACCATTAGAACTGGTTCATTTAGATGTTTTTGGACCAGTAAAACATGAATCAATCAAGGGAAAGAAGTATATGGTAACCTTCATAGACGACTTCTCAAGATACCTATGGGTGGACTTCATGAAGGAGAAGTCAGAGGTCTTTGAAAAGTTTAAAGCCTTCAAAACAGAAGCTGAACGTATGACAAACCGACCCATTGTGTGCCTACGATCAGATAATGGTGGTGAGTACATGTCCAAAGTCTTTGACGGTTACTTGAAGGAAAAGATGATAAGAAGACAATTGACCTGCTCGAACACGCCCCAACAAAATGGTGTTTCGGAGAGGAAAAATCGTCACCTTGCAGAAACATGTAGAAGTATATTACATGGGAAGAGTGTACCAGGTAGGTACTGGGCAGAAGGAATGATGACAGCTGCTTACGTGATAAACAGGTTACCTCAAAAGTCTCAAGACTATATGACACCAATTGAAAAAATGTTGGGGATAAAACCGAATGTAAGTCATTTTAAAGTATTCGGATGTGTGTGCTATGTGTTTGTACCAAACCATTTAAGACACAAGATGGAAAAGAAATCTATTCGATGTATCTTCACGGGGTATGATCCAGAACGTAAGGGATGGAGATGTTGTGAACCAATAACGAACAAATGCTATGTCTCCAGAAACGTCGTATTTGATGAAAACTCCTCCTGGTGGTCAAACGAAAAAGAAAACTTACCTGACACCGAAGAGTTGAAAGAAAAGTTAGAAACAACCACTATACATCTGAGCCTTGCAGATGGAAAGGAATTAGTGGAGGAACAAATGGAACCAGAAAGCCCACAACCTGAACCAGGTAGCTCCCAAAGACAGCCATGGCAATCAAGTGTACATGAGACCAGAGGCAATAGCTCAACCACATAACCAAGAAGATCAAATCGGGCTAGAAAACCAAACCCAAAGTATATGGTTAACTTAGCAACAACCGAACCAGAAGAATACGAGCCTGAAAACTTTGAACATGCAAGTTTGAAACGGGAATGGGTCACAGCCATGCAAGAAGAAATAAGGGCTATGCAGCGTAATGAGACATGGATCTTAGTTCCTAAACCAGCCGACACTAAACCAGTCACGTGTAAGTAGGTATTTAAACTAAAAAGAAAGGCTGATGGAACAATTGATAGGTATAAGGCTCGACTGGTAGCCCGTGGATTCTCTCAACAACCTGGAGTGGATTACGAAGACACCTTTAGCCCAGTAATAAAGCTAACATCAGTCCGGGTAGTGATAGCCATAGCTGCAAGTAAACAGTGGATGATACATCAAATGGATGTGAGCAACGCATTCTTGTACGGAGACTTAGAACATACAATCCATATGGAACAGCCACAAGGGTTTGTAAGCAGTACGTATCCAACCCATGTGTGTAAGCTTAGAAAAGCTATCTATGGATTGAAATAATCTCCGAGAGCTTGGTTTGGAAAGATGGGTGAATTCCTTCAACATAATGACTTTGAGATGTCAAAGTCAGATGCAAGCTTATTTACAAAAGCTGTTGAAAACAAAGTGGTGGTGGTATTGGTCTATGTGGACGATTTGATAATAACTGGGGATGATAAAGAAGGTATTAGCCAACTAAAAGAAAATTTATGTGTAAGATTTCACATGAAGGATCTTGGGAAGTTAAGCCATTTCTTGGGCTTGGAATTGGGATACAAAGAAGAAGCCATTACCTTACATCAACAGAAGTATAGTATTGACATGCTAACAAAATTTGGCATGTTAGACTGTAAACCGGCAAGTACTCCAGGAGATACCACAGTTAAGTTGTGCAGCGACAGAGGGAGAGAGCTAGAAGACCCTACTATGTATCGACAGATTGTTGGGAGTCTTATTTACCTGACACTAACCAGACCTGATATAGCATTCATGGTTGGGGTTCTTAGTCGTTACATGCAAAGGCCAAGAAAGCCTCACTTGGATGCAATAAGAAGACTGCTGCAATATGTGAAGGCTACTCTCGGATATGGTATCAAGTTCAATACAGGAAAGAAGCTTGAACTTGTTGGGTACTGCGATGCAGATTACGCCGGAGATCTTGATACAAGGAGGTCTACAACTGGGTATGTCTTTATGTTGGGACAAGGAGCAGTTGTTTGGTGTAGTAAAAGGCAGCCTACGGTGTCACTATCGACTACCGAAGCTGAGTATAGATCAGCTGCAATGGCAGCCCAAGAAGTGGTATGGCTCAAGTTGTTAATCAAAGAATTGAAGCAATATATTGAAGAAAAAGTAGTACTATACTGTGATAATATCTCTTCGATTCATTTGAAAAATAATCCAATGTTTCACGCAAGGTCAAAGCACATTGAGGTTCACTACCATTTTATAAGAGAGAAGGTGCTAGAGGGAGAGATAGACTTGAAGTATATTGACACTCAACAACAAGTAGCGGATGTGTTCACCAAGAGTTTATCAAGTATAAAGATAGTTGGATTCTGCAACGATATGAACATGAAGATAGCTAACATTGAGAGGGAGTATTGCGAGTAATCAATATTAGCTAAAGGGTGGTACAGTTTGATCTCAAGGGGAGGAAGGAGGAGATCACTAAAAGTTCAAGGGGTGTTTAAGTAAAGTTGCATTTATCTATTTAATTTGTTTAGATTAGTATGCAGTTTGTTTCTCGAATAGTTAGGAATTTGAATTTGATTTGGCTAGGGATAGCTTTAGCTTGAAGGTAAAGTCATTAGCCTATATAAGGCATTGTAATGTTTCGTTTTTAATTCATTCAGAAATATATAGTCGAACAAGTTGTTCAATTCTTGAGTGTTCTTCGTTTGATATGCACTTGGTAGTCTAACAAGATATACAATTACACCATATAATAATCAGTTTACATAAACTATAATTAAATGGACCCCCAACCTCCACCTCGGCCCATACCATCATCATAACTGGTGGTCTTCAAGTCTACAACCAGTTCTATAGAAACCACTATATGAATAAAACGTATAGGCAAGCTGTTAAGAAATTTCTTAACCAGTTTTGTTTATTCTATAATCGAGCCAAGTGAGGCTGCTCGAGAAACATACTCGGACAACTTGTTAGCAAAATCATCTATAATACCTTGATCCTTCATCTTGAGATTTTCAAACTTTCCCATTAGAGTTTGAAGTCTTTTCTTAACCAATTTTGTTTCTTCTATAATCGAGCCAAGTGAAGCTGCTCGAGAAACATACTCGGAAAACTTGTTAGCAAAATCATCTATAACACCTTGATCCTTCATCTTGAGATTTTCAAACTTCCCCATTAGAGTTTGAAGTCTTGCCTCTTGAATCCAATATTCCGCACCCAAATCATCTATAACACCTTGATCCTTCATCTTGAGATTTTCAAACTTTCCCATTAGAGTTTGAAGTCTTGCCTCTCGATCTCTGCTCTAATACCAATTGTTGGTGATCAAAGGGACAATTAAAGACTGACAAATTGATTTTGATCACAACTCATGATCGACACTATTTCATTGATTGTAAAGAAACGAGAATTACAATTGAAAGGAAAATGCTACTGCTGCTCTAAAACAAAACAAACATAATCCTCTATTTAAACAACCTAATACATGCAACAAATAAAACGTAAAACAAGCGGAAATTAAGATGCTAAAAATCAGCATCATGACCCATGTTACCCACTCTTTTACTCCTAAGAAAAAAAACCCACGTGAATAATTAACAAACTTTTCCCGGAAGATTTCATTTACTTGACCCGCATCCATAACCCGAAATTCGTGAACCCATGACCCGAAACCCAACTCGATTAAACCCAATAATTGTAACCTGACTCTTTGGCTACCATACTCCGTACTTTATTTCTTGATACGCTCTTGTATCCACCTATTTCATCATAGTTGTGAATTTCTTCCAAAAAAAAAAAAAAAAAAAAAAACCTTATACACTGCTTAGCATTTTCAATCCTCTTGTGATGTCTCAATCTTTTGTTTCTTATTTTCGTTTTTCTCTTGTCTTCCTTTTTTTCTTTTTTGATAAAAAATTTTCTTTGGCAAATCATATGATTCTATTATTTGTATTGCTCGTTTCCTTTTTGCATCTTCAATTTGTTGATACCGTTCATGAAGCTTTCTTCATGTTGCTTCAAATTTGAATTTGAGATGCAATTGATCTTCATGTCTTCTAATGTTTTGTATCTTATAAGTTTCTTTATTTGCACCATCATCTATGATATGTTTATTTCCATTTTTCAGTATTTGTTGTTGACAACATTTTGACCCGTTTACTTCTTCCTGATTTAATTCCTTTTCTTCTTTAATAGGTTGGTGTGTGTATGTATGCTTTACTTTCCTCACCGTCTTCCTACCATCTTCAATATTGATCTTGTCAAATTTGTTCAACAAATTAAATCTTCACTTGATGCTAATCCATTAGATTCATATTTCTCATAATGTATATGCTTCTTTTCGATCTGTTTTTGTTTTCTTTGTGCCAAGTTTCACCATGTGCCCAGATTTTTGACAGAAATAACATTGAGTTCTTACGCACCGTTGTTTTTTCTAGTTCTTGCGGTTTGTGCAAAGTTGATGTTCATCGGCTGAATCGTCCTATTTTGAACTTCTGTTCCTCTTATATATGCATCTTTGGTATTCATAATCTGCTTGTTTGATTATATGATCGTAATATGTCAAGATTAATACATGTTTTTTCTTATGTGATCCTTGATCCAAAAATCTTCCAGATTCTTTCTAATTTTTTTCTTGGGATCTTTGTCCAGAATTTCTTGAACAATGTGATGGTTTTGTTGAACTATGTGCCCCAATTGGGACCATGATTACCTCCCATATTCTTCATCCATTTGAATGACGATATTTTGATGTCATCCATCATATTATATATCCACGCTTCTCCTTGAGTTCGATTCTTATAAAATTGTGCTGTTAAAAAATATCAAACAAAATTATAATAAATTTATGAAACAATTTTTTGCTTATTAACAATAATAATGACAATAGTTATTTTTATACTAAGTACGTAATATATCAAAAATTTATTTTAAAAAGTTTTATTTAAAGCAATGTTTTACTTCTAAATACCACCTAACCTATACTTAGAGAATTTAAGCTCACACCATTTTGTGGAAAGCAATCACTAATGTTACTAAGCCACAAGGATGTAGGCAAGAAAATGTTTAGTTATAATTAATTCTAAAGTCACAAATATATACACAACCTAACGTGGTTAAAAGAATTCAAAGTTAAAATAATTTTTACTAAATTCTTTACAGTTTTCAATAACTGATATATATATATATATATATATATATATATATATATATATATATATATATATATATATATATATATATATATATATATATATATATATATATATATATATAGTGTGAGATTTCGATAAAAAGTCAAAAAAGTGTAAAAAGTCGTTTAAAACGCTCATAACCGGCTCATACGAACTCCGATTTTACTCATTTCGGCGGCGTTGGAACCGTCTCGTCGAACTCTACGATCTTAGATTGTATGGTTTAGATTTTAGGTTTTAGTTTTTGCCTTAGGATTTAGCCTTAGGGGTTTAGCCTTAGGGTTTAGCTTTTAGTATTTAAGCTTGGGGGGGTGGGGTGGGGGTTAGGTTTTTGGGGGGGTTGGGTTGGAGGTTTAGGCTTTTGGAGGGTGGTGGTAGTGTTTTTAGACGACTTTTTCAGCTCTTTAGGGTTTTTTTTTGTTAGAATTTAGGTTTTTGGGGGTGGGGATGGGGGGGTTTTAGGTTTTTCGGGGTGGGGTGGGGGTTAGGTTTTGGGGGGTGGGGGTTAGGTTTTGGGGGGGGGGGGGGGTAGGGGTTTTAGGCTTTTGGGGGTTGGTGATGGGGTTTTTAAAAGACTTTTTACACTTTTTATAATTTTTAGACTTTGTAAAATAACCCTCCCATATATATATATATATATATATATATATATATATATATATATATATATATTTCTGGCCACACATTCATTTCTTATTATATATATATATATATATATATATATATATATATATATATATTTCTGGCCACACATTCATTTCTTATTATTTTAATATGTGGTTATAATTAATTCTGAATTTTTAATATATTTAATAAAAAAACTTGTGACTTAGATTAAATAGAGGGGTATAAGGGTAATTCCATTTTTTTCTTTTTACAAATTAATGATTACATGTGGACTTATTTTTTCTTTTTACAAATCAGAAAACAAAATTAGCATCCAAATACTCAAATATCTACATAAATCATTAAAAATAATTATATACAAATACTTAAATATATTTAAAAATCAGAAAAAAAACCTTAAATACACGTGTAAAATCAAATAGACATGTGTAATTATTTTTATTAAGATCTATTACACATGTGTAAAAATCAAATACACATGTGTAGTGCAAAAATGAAATACACAAGTGTAAAAATGAAATAAACAAGTGTAAAACAGAGCCTCAAGTTCACAAACCCCAACTTCTCCATATATGCAACTCAATATATGAACGCTCTCAGTTCCGCAACTCCGATCATTCACATCTGCCAAAATTCAATCAATTAAATTTAGAAAAAAAAAAATTACTTTTTGCAACCAAATAAAAAAATACAAAAGAGTTAGAACTTTTTACCAATATGTAATAACCTTTTAGATCTGATTCAATATAAACATATGAATATACAACTCTTTACACATATGTACATTTATTTTACACATGTGTACATTCAATTTACACGTGTAAATTGAAATCTGGGTTTTTTCAAATTTGTGTAAAAACCCATATACAAAATTGAGTTTCCACTAGATATTATAAAACTAAGATCTAACGTAACAGATAGATATCCACCACGGTTTTCAAATTCAATTCCACAAATCAATCTGCATCTGAATTTGCATCACTTTTTTTACAATAAAAATAATAATAACAAATTATGACTTATGAGGTGTTTTAAAAAAAAGATTATTTCACCCAAAAAAAAAAGTTCGCTGCTTTCATGAAATCACAAAAGACATAAGATCATACCCTGGTTGCGTTGCCATTGTAGTACCACCGTCGCTCATCTACATGTTCATTATTCTTACTTTTGAAATCATTCCGACACCATATAACCAGATCTCTGAACCATCGATTTGCACCACACACATCTCGCGACACCATAAAACCGGATCTCAGATCCATGCTGGAACCAAGCAGATTCAGAAATGTAACACCTGCCCTAAAAAATGTTCAAGATTTGACAAAAGTACAAACCACAAAGACTATAAGTGTAATTATTCTAAGGTACAAGGACCAAAAAGTAGAAAACCTCAAAATCAAACGGTAAGGAACCGTCACGGACGGTAACGGTCCGTTACCAGCTGAGCACGCAAACACTGATGACACGCCACGTGTCCGGTGACTAATGATCGAATTCTGACGCGTGGAAACCCTATAACGGACTGTCACGACCGGTAACGGTCCGTCACAGCCCCAAATTCACCCGAGTGCGCCACGTATCACTCCGTAACGGACCGTCATGCCTGGTAATGGTCCGTCACGCCACAAAATGACCAGAGGACGACATGTGTCTGATGAATCGCGAACCCTAATCTGGTGACGGACCGTCACCACCCGTAACGATCTGTCATGGCCTCAGAATTTGCCCGATAAATAGATGGTCGAGCTCATTCGTTTTTCTCATCCCACAAACGACTATCACATTCAAATTTCATTCCAGAGACTTCTTAGACGATTCCCGAAGATCCCAGTTTGATTCCCGCTCGTTGTAGTGCCTGGTATAAGAAGAAACGCTCGTAAAAAGATCATTACGCTAGAGAAACCAAGTTAAGAAGATAGTCTATAAGCTTTCAATTTAGAGGCTCATTCCTATAAATCAAGGTGAATACTTTATCTCTTTCAAAACTTGTGTCAAACATTTACTTTTACGAAAATGGCCAAATAAAGGTTAAGGGAATAATGCTCAACGTTCTTCTACGAACAAAGTATTCAGGCCATAAGTATGCGTAAAACTTGCAAGGGATACACGGGTCTCAGGTGAAATTCCCGGATTGCGGCTGGTGCTTGTCTTATAACAACTTCGAAGGTAAACCTGTCCCTTGTTATAAGATATGACGCCAGTGTATACTGTGGTGCGATTGAACAGGACGTGCCTGCTGAATGTGTGGATTGAACATAAAGTTGTGATTATGAACTAATGCTTGTTTGTGCCAAATGATTTTACTATCAAGATAATCGTATTCACCGGCGTTCGCGCTGATTTTTCAGGTAACGAATAAAATATGATGAAAATGGGGATTCGGGCAGACATAAGATCTGACCCAAGAAAAGTGAAAAGGATAACTTATACGTAGGATTCTCAGGCCTCGTATAAAGGAAATCGTAAAAGAAAAGATAAAAGGAGATAGGACCGAGGGATTGATAAACCCTGGATAGTACTATTTCCAGTGGCTGTAAATGTATTTGATTTCAAACTCTGTTTTGTAATCAAAATGAAAAGGGTATTTAAATCCCTGTGTTTATAAAGTAAATACAAGACTTTTGTTTTCCAACTGGGTTTTGATATTTACAAATATAACCCTAGAGGTTGAAAGAATGTTGAACCGATCCTTTTGAAAAAGACTTCCGCTGTATTTAAAGAAAAAAAAACTCTTAAATCAAAGTGTCATGTGATACCAATCGGGCTCGCACATGTCCAGGGGGTGCCTGAGGCGGGGTGTGACAGGATGGTATCAGAGCCACAGGTTTTAGCGAATTAGATACTTGGATATAGTATCTAGGCTTTAACCATAAGTTTATCTAATACTTTTAAGATAATAAAACAAGGTAACCTTCTGACCGGTATGTAGTTATCTGACAAACGGAAGTGTTCTGTCTAAGGAAAGAGCGGTGTATAAATCTCTCCTAGACCCGTCGCTCTTACTTGGGAACATATATGTTGGAAGTACTACTCTGGAAAGATAACAACTTTAGTTAAGACAATGATACTGGCCTTAGTATCTAAGTCTTGACCAAAATAAGATAAGTACTAATATTTTAAGAGTGTAGATGTCTGGAGATAATTCTGTACCTATTTATTATGACCCCAATCGTCCAATCAAACAAGAGTCACCTGAGTATCATCCCTTAGGATCTCGAATGAACCCTATATCTTCACCCTACTATAACGACGATCCGTTTGCCATTCTCCTTAATAACAACTCTCCCGAATACCACCCTCAATCTTATAACTCTTCTAGTCAATGGATGGAGGCTGGTTCTAACTTCAGCAACGGGAATACGAATGTCCAACAGCTGCAAGGAAATAACGAGGCTGAATCAAGTTTTATACAGCAGAATATTTCAACAGAAGAGGATCCATATGAGGAATCCTATCAATATGAACCTGCTTTTGAAAACCCTGAAGATTATCCGTTCAATAATCTTGTTTCAAATAGTTCCAACTATCAATCTTATAATTCTGAAACTAATGTTTTATACGATCCCTATATGTTTCCTGAACCTCCATATGATGGCCCTTTCAAAGAGTGTTTCCAAGCTCCTCCAGAATACCAAAATGCTTATAATGATATTATGGTGGGACTCCGTAAGCCCCCACCTAAATATGGTTATGCGGAAAGTATGCCCTCATATCCTATTGAATGTTTAGACCATTCGTTGCGCAAACGGACGAAGTAACAAGAAAGAAGATAATGGACAAAGCAAGAACCAAATTCTATGGAAAACAAGTCTACGAGTATGGAGAGGACTTGATGACTCTTGGAAAAGAACTTATGAAAGATTAGAATCTTTTTTGTTGTATTTTGTAATATATTTCTATAATAATAAATTATCATTTTTGTTTATTTTAAAGAATGGTCGGAAAAGGCAAGGGTCCTAGCTTTATTTGTAAATTTGCTCCAGCTAATTATCATGAACGAAAAACAAATGAAACAACTATAGAAAATAATGAGGAAACTGAAAGTTCAACTTTCAGTAGCCTCGGAGAAATAGAAAACCCTAGTGTTCCCTATAATCCTTCTATAAGTTTTCATTCTGCTCCTACCGTAAGAAGCTATAATATCACTCCTATATATTCATGAAATTTTCATGAGGGATATGCCGATATGAATTATGAGAATAATCCTGAAAAAGAAGAACGTGCTGACTCTAATATACCTTACATTCCGTACTATGAGACAATTCCTATCCCTGCTTCTCATATAAATGAGAATGCATCGGGAAGTAAAAGGGAACAAAAATTGCTGAGAAGAATAGCAGAATTGGAACGAGAGAAAGCTGAAGTTGAAGCTCGGAACGCTTTGCTAATGCAAGCTCTTGAAGAAAAGAATTTTAGAAATTTTTAGGAACAATGATTTCTATATGTATTGTAATATATTCTATCAATAAAAAGGTTTTGTTTTGATTCCAATCCTTTTTCTTTTATAGAATGTCGAAAAATACCGAACCTTCTCAAAACACTAGAGGAAAAAGGAAACAAGTAGCGATTGAAAACGCTGCTGAAAATCCTAATTCTCGTTTGGATATTCAGAAAATGATCACAGAAAGAATCAAAGATTCTCTTCCAATGATCTTTACTGAGTTGGAAAAGAGACAAGCCGATAGGCTATCTGTTCAGCCAACAAATCAAAAATCAGTTCATTCTCTACCTTTGACTCAACATACTCGTACTATCACTCAATCCAAGCCTATTACTCTTAGACCCGAAGGCTCTACTACTCATAAAACCAAGAAGACTGGAAAGAAGAATATTACCGTAAGTCTTCTGAAGATAAGAGTATGGGTAATAACTATGGTCATGTGGAAAAGAAGAGAAAGATAATTGGATGTACCTACAAGATGTTTCAAGACTGCAAGCCATATAACTTCTCTGGAAGAGAAGGAGGAATTGCCACATTGAGGTGGATAGAGAAAATTGAATCTGTGCCGGCTATCAGCAAGTGTCCTGAGAAAGACAAGGTTCAGTATGCTTCTAATCTGTTTAAAGATCAAGCTCTAGAATGGTGGAACAACATTGTTGCTGCCAAAGGAAGAGAAACATCCTATGCAATGGGCTGGAGTTCTTTCAAAACCCGAGTAGAGAAGAAATATGTTCCCCGGAATGAAAGGGAACAGATCGAAGGAAAATTTTAAAGCCAAAAGATGATTGGAACAAATCATCAAGATTATTCGACTAAACTCCTCGAGTATGCTCGAATAGTTCAAAATCTTGCTACCCCTGAAGCAAATCTGATAAAGCGTTATATTTGGGGTTTGATCGGAGAAATTCGCGACATGGTCAAAGTCGCAAATTGTGAAAATCTTGATGATGCTATGGATCTAGGAGCATCACTAACCAGCAGTTTGATTAGAAACCAGGAGGAGGGAAAGAAGAAGAAGGAATCTGGGCAAGGCCCAAGTGGATCAAACAAATCCAATTTGACTCCCGAAACAACAACTCTTCCATTTCAGAATGTCCCAAGTGCAGAAAGAGGCACTTAGGACAATGTCGTATTGGACTTTTCTGCAAATTTTGCAAGATGTCCGGTCACAAAACAGAGAATTGTTTCAAGAAGAAGCAAATCACTTGTTTTGAATGTGGTGAAACTGGCCACATCAAAACTTATTGTCCCAAATTGAAGAAACCCGATGGGACAGGTCCCAAACCTGCAGATGGAGTAAAGAATAATGTGTGAGCATTCGTTCTCAATACTCATGAAACATCAGGTATGCCCGATGTCATTACGGGTACATTTCTTGTCAATGATATTTATGCTCGAGTTTTATTTGACTCTGGTGCAAACCAAAGTTTTATAGATCATAGATTCTGTAGACTGTTAAATAAAACTCTAGCTAAATTAGACGAGAAATGCGTGGTAGAGATCTTAAACGATTGTAATATCACACTATCAGGACATGTTATTCCTGCACAACTGTTGCCAATGACTTTGGCAGGTTTAACATTGTCTTAGGAATGGATTGGTTAGCCTCTAACCAAGCCCGTATCCTGTGTGAAAACAAAGCCATAGAACTTTATTCGCCGCAAGGCAATATCATCACTATAAATGGTGATAAATTATCCAACTCTGTTGGAATAATTTCTATGTTAAAAGCCACAAAATATCTACGAAAGGGATGCTTAGCATACCTCATATATGTAACTGCCGACTTCAAAAAGAAGTTGAAGATGTGTCAGGTGTGGCCGAATTTACGGATGTCTTTCCTGATGAACTACCTGGAATTCCGCCTGAAAGAGAAGTGGAGTTCAGAATTAATCTAGTACCCAGTACGGCACCAATTGCCAAAGCCCCGTACAGATTAGCTCCAACTGAAATGGAAAAATTAAAGAAACAGTTGGATGAATTACTTGAAAAGGAATTCATAAGACCAAGCTCGTCGCCTTGGGGAGCTCCGGTCTTGTTCGTTAAGAAGAAAGATGGTTCAATGCGCATGTGCATTAATTATCGTGAGCTGAATAAAGTCACAATTAAGAACCGTTACCCACTCCCCATAATCGATGATCACTTTGATCAACTCCAGGGAGCTTGATGCTTTTCCAAGACTGATCTTCGTTCTGGATATCATCAATTAAAAGTTCAGGAAGAAGATATTCCCAAAACTGCGTTCAGAACTCGGTATGGTCATTATGAGTTCACAGTAATGCCGTTTGGACTTACTAATGCACCAGCAGCTTTCATGGATATGATGAATCGGGTTTGCAAACCTTACTTGGACAAATTCATTATCGTATTCATTGACGATATCCTTATCTATTCCAAGAGTAAGGAAGATCATGCTAATCATTTGAAAATCTTGCTTGAACTCTTGAGAAAGGAAAAACTATACGCTAAGTTCTCAAAATGCGAGTTCTAGTTATCAAAAGTTCAATTCCTTGGACATGTCATTAACGCTGATGGCATCCAAGTTGATCCTGTTAAAATTGAAGCAATATCCAAATGGGAAATCCTGAAATCACCAACTAAAGTCCGTAGTTTCCTCGGATTAGCTGGTTACTACCGGAGATTTATTCAAGACTTTTCCCGAATTGCTGTACCATTAACTTCTCTGACTCGTAAGTCAGTTAAGTATGAATGGGGTCCTAAACAATCTGAAGCTTTTGAAACTCTGAAACAAAAGCTGACACAAGCACCCATACTGGCGTTGCCAGATGGAAATGAAGGCTTTTCAGTATACTGTGATGCTTCACACACCGGTTTCGGTTGTGTGTTAATGCAAGGGAACAAAGTTATTGCTTATCCTTCCCGTCAATTGAAAACTCATGAAAAGAATTATACGACTCATGATTTAGAATTAGGCGCCATAATCTTCGCATTAAAATTATGGAGACACTATCCTTACGGATAAGTTGGCATAGCTATACGTTAATGAAATCGTGTCATTACACGGTGTGCCACTATCTATTGTGTCAGATAGAGACAGTAGATTTACTTCTCGATTCTGGCAAAGTTTTCAAAAATCTCTAGGTACAAAATTGAATATTAGCACTGCCTACCATCCTCAAACGGACGGGCAGAGTGAAAGAACCATTTAAACCCTTTAAGACATGTTAAGATCTTGTGTTATTGATCTTGGAGGAAGTTGGGATGACCACTTACCTCTAATGGAATTCTCCTACAATAATAGCTATCATACAAGTATACAAGCCGCTCCTTTTGAAGCCTTATACGGTCGTAAATGTCGAACTCCGATATGTTGGTCTGAAATAGGAGAAAATCAGTTGTCCGGACCTGAAATAGTCCTGGAAACGACTGAGAAAGTTATCCAAATAAAAGATAGATTGAAAGCGGCTCGTGATCGTCAAAAGAGTTATGCGGATAAGAGACGAAAGCCATTAGAATTCAACGTCGGTGATAACGTCCTGTTGAAAGTTTCACCAAGGAAAGGCGTTGTAAGATTTGGAAAGAAAGGAAAATTAAGTCCTAGATTCATAGGACCGTTCAAAATCCTGAAAAGAGTTGCGCCTGTAGCCTATCAACTTGAATTATTAGAAGAAATGAATGGAGTACACGATGTATTCCATGTGTCAAATCTACACAAGTGTTTGGCAGATGAATCTCTGGTAATGCCCCTACAAGATGTAGAGGTAGATGAAAAATTAAGATTTGTGGAACAACCTTTGCAAATCGAGGACAGGCAGGAAAAGAGATTGAAAAGAAAAAACTGATGATTATGAAAGTAAAATGGAACTCCAGACGTGTACCTGAGTACACATGGGAACTGGAGTCAGAAATGAAAAAGAAATATCCTCACTTGTTTAAGTAATCTCGAGGACGAGATCAAAACAAGGTAGGGAGGATGTAACACCCCGGAAATTCGTTAACTATGGATTTGACAAAAGTACAAACCACAAGGACTATAAGTGTAATTACTCTAACGTATGTAACATCCCGGAAATTCGTTAACTATGGATCGAGTTAATGAAGGAACCAAAATCCCTTCATAACAACTTCTACTATAACTGTTTCACCTGGAGTTGGGTTTATCAAAGTTAAAGGACTCGGTTAGTCGTGTTGCAAAGGTTCGAGATGGAAACGCGCCAAACGATTTAGGAGGGACCCGAGATGAAACATCAAGGGGGTTTAAGTACCCTCTCTGCGCAAACCCTAGGTCAATCGACCTAGGCTCACGGCGAACGGCTGTAGCGAAGGGAAGGGATGCTGACGGCGTCGGTTTGGCGGTGGTCTCGAGCGGAGGAACTCCCTACGAAGGCCGAGGTAATATCCGTTTATACTATGCTGTGTTTTTTTGTGTGTATGGTAGAAAAACCCGACTAGGTTTTGTGGGGGGTGGTCTCGGCTAGTGACAAAAACGGAAGAAGGGAGTAGCGAGTGGAGGTGATGAGGGTTCCAATGGCTGTGAAGCGACTGTGGAGACAAGGCGAAAGCCGGCGACGGTTGGTGATGCTTGTGGTTTCACGGCAGTGGCGTGCATGGTGGAAAATGGGGGTGAGTAGAATATCGAAACCCGACTAGGAAGACGATGGCGTGGGTGTCGGGCACGGCGGTGCACGACGATGAAGCACGGTGGGGGTGCGGATGGCCGATGAGGTGACATCCGTTCACAGGATGACGGTGCGGGGGACGCGCGAAGGGCGTGCAAGGGTGCGTGGACGAGCCGAGTGTGGGTAAGGCGATTAAGGTTTGTGCATGGCTTGTTTATGTACATGCATGAGAACTTGGGTCTATGTACGCGAGTTCTAATCGTGGCGGGAACCATATTATGCGTAAACCCGGGAGAATAGGGTTCGTGAAGGAGAATTATCAAACTTTGATGACGTGATGGTGTGGGGGTTATGCTTTATAAGTTGTTTGGCATACGTGTAGAATGTGTTCTGACCATGGATCGTACGTTTGACAGGTTCGAGGTTTGAACGATTAATCGGGGTGTAGAGCTAGGGTTTTGACTCGGCATAACCGGTGAGTTTCTAATCCCCTCTTTTAAACGTTTTACTGTTTTGGGGCTATCGTACATACTCGCATGTTTTATTCTACGAACGTATTATGAGTTATGATTTAAACTGAAAGTGTTATATGAGATCATTAAGTAATAATGAAGCTAAGGGTCGTTATGGGGTCCTTAGGGTGGGTGAACAAGAGTTGTGATGATCTATGTGTGTCATCGTATGAGTTAGTCGGGGTGAGACGGGAATTTAGCTAAACCTGTGATGGTTATATAAGGAGAGTTAGCATGGGAACCCGTACGTGGTTCATTAACGAGTCAAGTAGGTGCTAGTATGCTGTCATGCGTCATGTGCTTGACGTTGTGTGTATTGTGTCGTTGTCCTCGTGACACGACGGGTATCGTCTTTGCATGAGTCTATGTGGTGTCCATAGTATGTATGGGCTAGAAGTCAGTATGGTGTTTGTGTGTCGTATAACTTCCTATTCAGAAAGAGTTGGGTAATGTGTCTAGACGTTAAGAGGATACGTCTAAGTAAGTGTTGGATTACACACGTAAGTGATCCGTAAATGGTGGTGAGTCTTAGTACATGTCCAGGTAGTGTCATGTGTATATATGTGTTGCTTGTTGTGCTTGCATTGTTGTCCGTGTATACGGCTAATAGTGATGTGGAGGACGGAGTCCTTCGGGGTCATCATTGTACGTGCGACATGTCAGTAACCGCATGGTAGATGATATAGTCACCGTATGGTGGCTGGGTAGTCATCATAGATGACGAGTGTGTCGCTATGTTTAGTGGCGTGGCCCTGTAACAAGGGTGGAGCTGAGCTTATGAAGAGTATCTCGACGGGGATAACCCTGACGAGGGTGCAGTGACAAGGTATGTATTTGTGTGCTTATATATGTGTTAGATTGCATGCAAGTGATGAGTTATATTAATTGTGTATGAGATGGTATTGATGTGATAAATAGATGGAATCAATGTGGTGTGACGAGTTAGATTGACCGTTGTGTCGGGCTGAGTACATTGTGTACAACTGTTGAGTCAATTGGTTTATGAGAGTCCTGGTTAGGACTGGTAAGTCGGTGTCTAGAGGTTGGATGAGTTAACCAGTGTATGGTTAATATCAGAATAGTAAGTTCGTTCTATGTCACAGAGACTTACTGAGTTAAAATGGTGGGTAGAGTCTGGGGTGGTGAATACTTTGGGATATTATAAAATAACGGGAGTTAATTAGATGATGAAAATCTGTACAACTATTTTCTGTTGACTAGAGGGTCTTGAGTGGAGATAACAATAAATGAGACGAGTTGGCTTTTGATAATTTAAACTATTAGAACTCACTCAGCGTAGCTGACTTTGTATGTACGTTAGATTGTTTTGCAGGTGAGTCTGCTAGATGAGGTATCTTGGCTTGGTAGCGGGGCTACTCCGGTTGGTGCGCATGCATTCGTCAGGTAACGTTTATGAAGGTTAACGTGTTTAAAGATAACAGTATTTTGATAAAGACTTCCGCTGTTTATTCAAATGAAAGTTAAAGATGTTTTTAAAGAGTATAACCAGTTATGAGAACCAACTGTAGGGTGCCTGGTTTGGGGCCTTACAAGTTGGTATCAGAGCCGTGGTTTAAGAGAAAATTGGTGTTTTTAAACAAATAAAATGCCTTAACTTAAACTGAAAATGGGACGAGGGTGAAACTAATGCCACCACGAGTAACCGCGAGCCAAGAGGTACGTCTTTCGAGTTGAGCAGTAATTATTATTTACCATTTGTGTAGTGTTACACTAGGTAAAGCGATTGGTGTGAGTAAGTGATTTATGGTTTCGTGTGGGATCATGATGTGTGTTATGTGCTGTATAGTATGTTGAACTACGTGAAGTTGTGTGGTGTGATTAAATGAGACTATGATGTGAGTTGAGTAATGCGGAGTAGCATTAATTGTAACTATGTGAGATAGTTTGGTGTGTCGATATGATTTAGTGATTTTGTTTGTAACCTTGGATGGTGTGAAATTGTGATAAATTTGATGATATGCTAGATTATTGTGCGGTGCTATGTGAGTTGTGTGGGATGCATGTGCATCCGGGGTGTGTGAAAGATAGAAAGCTAGTGTGAATATGATGGGGAAGGTTTAGAATCCTAGCAGTAATGTGGACCACCAAATTGCAATTGATCACTGTGATTTGGCAGTCTATGATTACTCTCATATTCTGAATTTGACGCCCATAGTAATCACTCCAACGTTCTATCTTGTGCCGGTAGTGATGGCCATGACGATTCGGAGTAGATGGATTAGGCGGGGAGCTCCTATCAGGAGGTCGACAGAACGGCGGGCTAGACGTGCGGCTGATGTTCGCATTGTTATCTTTGGGAGAAGACGGATCTTAGGACTTGTTCCATTGATGGTGGTTCCACCGGCGGCTGAGGACAAGCAGGAGCTACCAGTAAAGGAGGTGATTCTGGCGCTTCCGGCGCCTAATGCTCCTAGTACTACCAGGGCAGCTATGAGGGGTGGACTTAGTAGCTCCTTCCATAGGAGAAGTGGCTGGCGAGGAAGGGACGTATTTACGGTTAGGCATCAGCCTCCTAGGCAAGATTCGGGATTGGGAAATGGATGGTTGGAGGAGTCTGACGACGAGGAACAAGTGGGTGATAACTCTGACTTGTTCAGTGATTAGAGCAGTGGTGGTTACCACGAGAGGACTAGAGCATTTTGAGTAGTGGCCGTCAGGCACTTTTGTGACGAAATATGTGTTCTTGGTTTTTCAATTGCTTGATTTTAACCTTGACAGTGAATCTTAACATGGGATGGTTAAAATGTGGTTGATGATAGTTGCATGTGTGATAGCTTGCTATTGGTGGTGTAGTGTTAATTATGTGTGATTATGTGATTACCTTTTAAACAACGTGAGTTCATACTAAATGTAATCTTTGATGTGATGCTAGAGCTTGGTTGATTAGACTGTATGAGTAGACCTGTGTAGACCTGAGTTTTGATTATTTGTGTGTCTACGGTTTTAAGATAGTTTCACCTATGTGTTATGTCTAGGTGATGTTTGAAGTGTAAGGGGTGTGTTGCACCTGGTGTAGTTGTTCAGGACGAGGTCCTATGGGAAATGTTAAATATACATCTTTAGTATGTATAAATGTTTAGGACGAGGTCATGTGGGAAATTATAGTTACATACCTTATGTCTAGGTATGCTTGTTCACGACCAGATCCTGTGGGGAAATATGACATTTTATATCTTGTGTCTTTGAATGGTTAAAGTGACGTTCGGCGTCTAGACTGAGTAGTGTGTCGTCTTGAAATATGGGTATGACCGAGTAAACTCTGTGTGAGTATATGATGACGTGTGGCAGGGGCCACCGTTTTAGTGAGTATGAGATAAGGTTCAAGAGTTTGTGTGTCTATAAATGTCGAGGTCATATTGTATGCACGTAAACTTACTCAGATCTAGCTAGTTGTGTGTGTGCACGTAATGTGAGTTTAGAGTTTGGGGTCACTAGTACATGTGTAGAACATTGTGTGTTCTGTATTAATGTGTGTCGGTGTGTGTCCTTGTAGTACACGGCTAGTGGTACATAGGACGGGTGGTTAGTATGATCAAGCATAGTATTTCTATCTTGACGATTTTCTCGAAGTTGATACATCGAGGTGATGCGAGGAATTTTGATGTCTTCCTAGACGATCGGTGAGGTGCTCTTATGAGATGCCTATGCTTATATCTCAGGAAATTCGGAGCACGAAGCCTATGGGCGGAACTGTGAGAGTAGATGATGAAAGCGTTTACGTGGACGCTTGACCAAAAACGTTTACGATGAGAGTAAAGTGATGAGCTGAAGATTTCAGCACGAAGTAAATGAGGTGACGAAGGACCTTCATGGAATACGTTCCATATGAAGAATTCAGTCAAGGTGAAACACCATATGATTAGGGATTTTTTTCCCTGGACGAGACGACGAATAGCTACGGCTTATGAGCAGACGGACATTATGTTCGTACATGATAAATGAGGTACGGTCGGTGATCGTATGGTAATAGTAGAGCATCAATGAGGGAAGTAAAACTCAAGAGGGGTAAGTGCATGATTGCACGTAAGTAACTGGGAAGGAGATGCCTACACTGGTACATGTAAGACTAGCTTATAGCGAGCTCCGGTGGAGCATGCAAGCAAAGCAAGAGTGTGACTGTTGTAGCAGACATGGCGGTGATAAGAGAGCTTTCGAGAAACATCAAGAGCTGATGAAGATAACCCTAGTGTTGGGTGTATGTACATACTTAAGGGATGTATTGAACGCGTGATAATGAAGTAAAGAGATACTATAGTGGAGAAGTTTGGTGGAGACCAGTGTAGCTTTACACAAGCTCCTGGAGATCATCAGAGGAGAGCAAAAGTAATGCCCTTGTGGGTAGACATTGAACTTGAGTTTGGAAAATCATCGAATGACGATGGTCAAGGTATGAGGCGAGAAGTATGATGACTTCACTCGGGAAGGTGACCATCGGAATGACGAGATCATTAGGGTTATACAGAAGACAAAGGCAGTGGTGCCCGTGGGTCAAATGAAATGCGACAAGTGAGAGGACAATTGATAGTGTTGTGCTACGTAGTACTAGAGATGACACATACGATGTCCTTAAGAACAATGAGAGCAACGAGGTATTGTCAAGGGCTATGACAATGAAACGGTAACGGTACAAGGACCAAAAAGTAGAAAACCTCTAAATCAAACGGTAACGGACCGTCACGGATGGTAACGGTCCGTTACCAGCTGAGCACGCAAACACTGATGACACGCCACGTGTCCGGTGACTAATGATCTAATTCTGAAACGTGGAAACCCTATAACGGACCGTCACGACCGGTAACGGTCCGTCACAGCCCCAAATTCACCCGGGTGTGCCACGTATCACTCCATAACGGACCGTCACGCCTGGTAATGGTCCATCATGCCACAAAATGACCAGAGCGGTCTGTCATGGCCTCAGAATTTGCCCTATAAATAGATGGTCGAGCTCATTCGTTTTTCTCATCCCACAAACGACTATCACATTCAAATTTCATTCTAGAGACTTCCTAGAAGATTCCCGACGATCCCAGTTCGATTCCCGCTCGTTGTACCCGGTATAAGAAGAAACGCTCGTAAAAAGATCATTACGCTATAGAAACCAAGTTAAGAAGATAGTCTATAAGCTTTCAATTTAGAGGCTCATTCCTATAAATCAAAGTGAATACTTTATCTCTTTCAAAACTTGTGTCAAACATTTACTTTTACGAAAATGGCCAAATAAAGGTTAAGGGAATAATGCTCAACGTTCTTCTACGAACAAAGTATTCAGGCCATAGGTATGCGTAAAACTTGTAAGGGATACACGGGTCTCGGGTGAAATTCCCGGATTGCGGCTGGTGCTTGTCTTATAACAACTTCGGAGGTAAACCTGTCCCTTGTTATAAGACATGACGCCAGTGTATACTGTGGTGCGATTGAACAGGACGTGCCTGCTGAATGTGTAGATTGAACATAAAGTTGTGATTATGAACTAATGCTTGTTTGTGCCAAATGATTTTACTGTCAAAATAATCGTATTCACCGGCGTTCGCGCTGACGTTTTATTTTCAAAATGTTTTCAGGTAACGAATAAAATATGATGAAAATGGGGAATCGGGCAGACACAAGATCTGACCTAAGAAAAGTGAAAATGATAACTTATACGTAGGATTCTCAGGCCTCGTATAAAGGAAATCCTAAAAGAAAAGAAAAAAGAAGATAGGACCGGGGGATTGATCAACCCTGGATAGTACTATTTCTAGTGGCTGTAAATGTATTTGATTTCAAACTCTGTTTTGTAATCAAAATGAAAAGGGTATTTAAATCCCTGTGTTTATAAAGTAAATACAAGACTTTTGTTTTCCAACTGGGATTTGATATTTACAAATACAACCCTAGAGGTTGAAAGAATGTTGAACCGATCCTTTTGAAAAAGACTTCCGCTGTATTTAAAAAAAACTCTGAAATCAAAGTGTCATGTGATACCAATCGGGCTCGCACACGTCCAAGGGGTGCCTGAGGCGGGGTGTGACAAGAACGCTTGGTTGCTCACCGGGAGGATCTACTAGGGGCGACACCATAAAACTAGATCTCAGAATGCTTTGTTTCATGAAAACCTGTGGAAGTATCAGTATTTCAAAGTAAGAGATAAATCAAAGTATCAGTATTTCAACATCGTGAAATATTTCAATTAGAGATAAATCATGACAAGAGATAAATCAAAGTATCAGTACGAATTCTCCGAGATCTGAACATCGTGAAATATTTCATGAAAACCTGTGGAGATGCTACTTGGGTCACCTGATCTGGGTTTTGATTAAATCAGATGATGTTTTTTACTTGGATCTAGCTTTTCATCCCGATCTGGGTTTTGATTACGCAAAACACAAACTATGATGGCAGCCGATGATGGTAGGTGCGACGGAGGCTCCCGATGGTGGCAGGTGCGATGGTGGCGGCCGAACGAACCCGAGCATCCCTTCGGATGATGAAGTTAGATCTTGTGGCTTGTGCGTTCTTAGGTGGAACGAACCCGAGTCTCCCTTCGGTGGTGATTTTCACACAATAGAAACCCAAAATGAAGTTTCTTGAAGCCTAGATGATGAAGAATTTGGATCTCGGTATAGATGGTGATGAATCTCAGATGTCTTGAAGTTGCGATTAGGGTTATAATGGAGAGAGAAACAACAAAATTATATATATATATATATATATATATATATATATATATATATATATATATATATATATATATATGGGAAGAGTAAATTTACTAAAGTACCCCTCAGGAATGAAAATAAATAAGAAACAAAAGAAATAAAACATGTGGCTTATAATGGGTTTAAGGGTTTTCACAACAACTCAGGTTTACAACTAATACGTCCCATATATATATATATATATATATATATATATATATATATATATATATATATATATATATATATATATATATATATATATATATATATGGTTCAAATGATAACCAACTTTTTATGTGATAACCACTATCAAACAATCATATAATTTATAAATTATTTTTTCTTTTAATTGTTAAAATTGTATTTAAGTATTGTGAACATATATCTTGAACATAAATACGGAAATTATGAGTCTTACATATACGTACCAAATAATGTTACATATACGTGACACACAGTGTTTACGTATATGTAATACTACAAAATTATAATTGTTACATATACGTAACACTATGTTTGTAAGTGGTTTTCATGGTTACCACATAAATATTGGTTATATATATAGGAAGAAGATCATGAGAAAACTCGTTTTAATGAGAGAACCAAGAAACTCCTCATTAATGGCATTTTCGTAATTAATGACATATTTTTTGTAAGGAAAAAAAAACCCCTAAAAAATTAATAAAACAAAAAAAAACTAAAAACTAAAAAAACAAACCAAAATGTTTCTTTCGTTTGCCTCGTTTCATAAAAAAACAAAACCTAAAAAAATAGTCGGTTTAGCTTTATGGTTTACTTTTTTGGGTTTAGTTTAGCTTTTAGGCTTAAGTTTTTGGGTTTAGCTTTTAGGTTAGGTTTTTGAAGGGGGGAGAGGGTGGTTAGGTTTTGGGGGTAGGTGGGGGGTTTAGTTTTTTTTTTTTTTTGGGGGGGGGGAGGGGGGTTGAGAGTGTGGGGGTTTAAGTTTTGGGGGGGGGGGGGTGAGGGGGTTTAGGTTTTTGGGTGGGGGTGGGTGGGAGTTTAGGTTTAGGTTTTTTGGGATGGGGGGTTTAGGTTTTTTAGGTGTATGTGAGGGTTAGGTTTTTGAGAATATATAATGATAGTATAATTACAAAAGTGGCATTAATGAGAAGTTTCTTGGTTCTCTTATTAAAATGAGTTTTCTCATGAACTCAACCATACACACACACACACACATATATATATATATATATATATATATATATATATATATAGGGGACGTATCAAATGAAAACGCTGAGTTGTTATGAATACCCTTAAACTCAACCACAACCACTCATTTATTTTATGGGTTTTTTAGTTATTTTAAATCTGGAAGGGTATGATGGTAATTTGACTCCTCCCATTTATATATAACATTCTCTCTCATTCTATCTCCATCTTCAGATCTAGTCTCTCACTATCTCTCTAAACAAACAAAACATACCTCTTCCTTCTTCACCATCTGAAGCTACAAAGCTACCTTCAAATCCAAATCGGAGCACCGCCATCTTCAACTGCAACGCCACCTTCAAATGAAAAACGTGGCAAGAACCAGATCGATCAACAAGATCCAGATCCAAATCAAAGAACAAGAACAAGAACTAGTTCCACCTGTGAATCGTGTGGTCCAAGACGGCGTCTTCACCGTCATCCACGATAGCGTCTTTACCAGAGATAGTTTTTGCCATTTTACATCAGATCTGGGATGGAAACTCTTGCCCGTCATAAAGAGGTTCGTCTCTTATCTGTTTTTATGAAAACATATAACCTAATTTTTTTATTTTCAATAGCTGAGTTATGTAAAGGATTCATTTTGATTTTATGGAGTACATTATGATTTTAGGGTTTTTTTTAATTTGTATTGATTTTCTATTTGGGTGGAACTTTGTTTATTAGTATTTTTTTTAGGGATTTTTATTTTATGCAGTTCATTCGAAAACATCTCTCAAAATTTGCTACAAACAGTAACAGGAAACATCATTTTGATAGTGAAACCTAAATCTTGATATTGTTATTCCCCAATTCCCAAGGTAATATTACGGATATCAGCATTGTGGAGTTTTTGGAATACGGTTTGAGTATAGTGTTGACATCAACAAATGATTTCAGTGAAGACAATAAGATCGGAGAAGGTGGATTTGGATCGATTTATAAGGTAAAAGAGAAATTTTATAATGATTTTAAAAGAGAAATTTTGGGTCGAATTTTGTTTATTAGTATTATTTTAGGGATTTTTATTTTTATGCAGTTCATTCGATTCATTTTGTACTTTTTTTAAAATCTCAGATCTGATCTGTGTTCTAATCTGAGGTGAGTTCTAATCCGATATGTGATATCTTGTTTTTTATTTACTAATGAATTGGTTATTTGAATTTACACAAGTGCAAATTGATTTTACACAAGTATAAAATGAATTTACACAAGTGTAAACTGATTACACAAGTGTACAAAGACCTGGAGAGAGTTAAAAATTAGTTTTCAAGGGTTTAACATTATTAGATCTATTAAAATGCAGATTTAATAGCAGGTCCGCATCTCTAGTCTACCGCGTCATAATTCCATCGAACGCCTCAGGTAGCGATCAGATCTACATGTTTTTTTCTAAAAACCCTTTAAAAAATCGATAGAGGTGTAGCCAGAGGTGGTATCACAACCAGCAAACCATCAGATCTACATGTTTTTCTCAGAACACACTCTCGCCGCCAGCAAGAAAGTCGTTCTTTTTGGTGTCCCCGGTGCCTTCACTCCGACTTGCAGGTATCTTAAATTCCGTATTTCCCTTATTTATGTTTATTTTTAAGCTTTTAGCCTGGTAATTCTTAGCAACTGGATGCTTATTAGAAGTTCTATGTATACCAATGTTGCTTATTAGCAGTGCTAATTATTATGGATTTTTTTTTTGTAACTTGGAAGCTTACTGTATATTGTTTGAATTTTGTTTACCAAGAGTTAGAAAACCCTATCTAACTCTTAAATTGGGAAGTAATATGTATTACATTTGAAGTATTTGATAATTTTTAACTCTTTATGTTGTGTGATGTGTATTTGAATTTATGATTTTTTTAACATGCGTTTCTTTTGCTTCAGAAATCTGAAGGTGGATTGTTCGTGGACATAAACACCTTTCTTGTCTTTGGGAAAGATTATGTTGGTTGGAATTTTGAGAAAACTAGTAACCCGGTAAGTTAAGTGTAATTTTACAAACAACAATTAGTTTTCTTTTAGTGGGCATTTTTGGTAATAACTAGATGATACAATGGATTATAAGCATAAAACTCATATTTGAAAAACCCATATTTTTATTTTACACATGTATTTGTTTTTGTACATTGAGCAGAGCTGGGAAAAGGAAATAAAAAAGTAGCTTAAGAGGAAACAGGTTTGGAAGTTGCCTATGTGTATTTTGATTTTACACTTGTGTATTTTGATTTTACACTTGTGTATTTTGTTAGTACATATATGTATTTTGATTTTACACGTGTGTATTTTGATTGTACACTTGTGTATTTATAAAGATATTTGTGTATTTGGGTGTAACTATGTGTAATTTTTTTTATTTTGTAAAAATATTTATGTAATTGGATTTAATTTTTTTTTTCTGATTCGTGTATGTCTTTTTTCTGATTTATAAACATATTTAGGAAAATTCAGATTTAACTATGTGTAACACACACCATACACATGTGTAAAATAGGGTATTCTTTAAAATATGGATGATTAAATAAAAAAAAGAAAAATCCAGATTTAATTGAAAAAGAAATAAAAAGTATAATTACTTTTATACCCCTGTAATAAATATGGACCATAAGTTTTTTTCAATTAAAACTAGAAAATCTAGATTTAGTGATAGCCACAAGATAAAATATTCAAAATTGGATATGTGGCTAGAATTGAGCTTAAGGGTTTTAATAAAAACTCAGGGTTTTCATTTGATACGTCCTTTATATATATATATATATAAATATAAGTACTTACAATTGCAATAATGCAAAGACGTGAAACGTAATGTACAAGTTTGTTATGCATGCTCATTACAACCAACGAGAGCCTGCCAGATCTGATAGCCACCGCCTCTACTACACTATAAAACCCAAATAGCAAACCACTTATGCATCTGATACAAGTTTCCTATGCATGCTGAAGTCATGACGTCAGCTTTCACTATTCTCTCTCTTGGCTGCTGCTGTGTCCAGAAGATTCTCCTCGATTTTATTCATTTGAATTCACATTTTTGCTACTACGTGTCTCTCTCGGCAAATATAGAATTTCTTTCTTCCTATCAAAATTTCCCTTTGCTACCACATGTACGTGTATCTTATTTTTTATTACTTACAAAACTCAAAATTAAATCCATTATGCACAATCTACGAATACTTTATGCATGCTTGCGCCGCCGTTTTATTTATTATTTTTGTAATTGATTATTTTATTATTATATTAATTTTGAAGTTATTTTGTTTTTCTTCTATAACTTTTAAAATATAATGTTTTATAAAATTTCGAATATGTCGTTGCGACGTACTTATTTTTATCTACGTTTCGGTGTAAATTTCATTCGAAACGGAATTGGGCGTAATAATGTACAAGTCATCAAATCACAAACGTTAAACGTACGAGTCATCAAAGCTGCTTCAAGCTTTTAATTTTTTTTTTATAGTTTTCTTGTATTTTCTACTTACAACTTTTAAAATATGATTTTTTATAAAATTTTGAATTTGACGTTGCGACGTGGCTACTTTTATTTACGTTTCGACGTTAATTTTCGTAACGTCATTTTTAAATCGATCATTTGTTTTAAACGTTTCTTTGAACTGTTTGGTTTTTTAAACCATTCAATGCTCATCTCCAAATATACCGTTGCGGGGTTCCTCTTTTTTTTTATCTACGTTATCCGTCGCAACGTGGTCCGTATAAACAGTAACTTGATTTTTTTATTCTGCTTTTTATTTTTAGTTAAATACAATTTATTTCATAAAAAGAAACAAAAAACGTCTCTGGGCAGTGATTCACGTACGTACACGTACTACAACCCAATCCGTATCTACATTTCGAACCCGCCGCGGAATGCGCTATTTTAATAAAAAAAAATGAAATGATTTACTCTTACAACTTCTAAATTATGATGTTTTCTAAAATTTCGAAATTGACATTACGACGTGCGTATTTTTATTTACGTTTCGACGTGAATTTTCGTAACATTCTTTTTAAACCAACCGGTTGTTTTAAACGTTTTTTAAACCATCTGGCGCCCATCTCAAAATACACCATTGCGACGTTTTTTTTATCTACGTTTAAACCGACCCGTAGTAATGCGCCGCCGGCATGCTTATTTTTATCTACGTTTTTGTAACATCCCGAAATAATAAAAACGCTTAAATGATAACGGGATCGGGATTTAATCAAGGAATGAATATGAAGTAAGGGAGCGGGCTTGGGCTTGGCTCCAATGGGCCGATATGGACCCAAGTATATAAGGATATAATCAGCTCATCTTCCTCATTCCATCTATTACACACAAACCCTAGAGAGAGAAAGCTTAAGGTTCTAGAGAGAGAAAGCTTGAGGAACAACATCCAAGCTTCGATTTATGTTCCATTTTGCTTCTCCATAATCCTTGATCGATTCTACATGAAGAACCACGATTTTTGAGGTAAGAATCAACCTCAGATCTGAGTTTTCTTCAAAAATGGGGTTTTAGGGTTTATGGGGTTTTTATACAAAAAGGTGGGATTTTTACGTATGAAAAGTGAATCTAAGCTCAGATCTAGCTTCATGGAAGCTAGATAAACGATTTGAACGTAAGAAGTTAAGGTTTTCGATCGAAATCCGACCTGGAAACGCTTGATGTTCTTGTGCCGACTCTCAGAGTGTCGGCCACCTGCGAGTGCCGACACTCGGCGAGGAAGAAGACGATGAGAATAGGCCACAAGAGAGAATCGACCCTCAGAGAATCGGCTCCTAAGAGTCGGCCCTCCGAGAGTCGGCCCTCTGATGAACACGCTGAGAATCGGCTCCTTTCTAGAACACGAAGTCCTGAACGTAAGTTTAGGCGACACTTATGAGTATGGCTAGCGACTCTCCTAGCCGACTCTCAGGTGTGGCTAGCGACTCTCCTAGCTGGCTCTCATGTGTGCCTGCCGACACTCCCGGCCGACACTCCTATGCTTTAGCCGACTCTTGCATGAAATAATAGGATTTGTACTTTGACTTATATGCAGATCAGTATACGCTTTAGCAATAGTTGAAACATCACTTTCAGGTTGCATACCAGATACAGGTGAGTTCTATGTGCCCCCTATATGTTACGTGCAAACCTTTTCAAATGTTTTGGGGCTGAAGTGTATACATTAAATGAATGAATGCTATGAATGTCAATGTGATTATACGTGATATATATACGTATATATATAAGAATGCTAATGTGATCATACGTGATATATGAAAACGAATGAAACGTATGTATGTAAAAGAATGAAACAAATTAATGGCATAAAGTAAATGAATGAAATCTTGCATTATATTTACACATATTGCATGCTATGAATGAATGTAAACGTTATGGACGCTTCGATGATGACGGCTACTTCGGTAGACGGACGACCACGTGACTATTTTGCAACCGGGACATATACGTACCTTCATCTGCTAGGACGTTTGAATGGCAATAACGGCCGGTCGAAGGAATCCAGACGATTACAATAACAAGCAGAACGGTTGCATAAATAATAGTTCGCGTGGAAAACGTATGCCTTAGGGCAGACGGGCGAATATGACGGTCTACGACGGTAGAACGGTGAGGACGGCCGGTCGAAGGAATCCGGACGGTATAGCATGACGTATGGTCAAAGGAATCCATACGATCATGGAGGACGGACTACGACGGTAGGACGGACGTGTGTCTATGTGACTTACGCAAATCAATGTTGGGTTGATCACCCTTATGTTTATGACGAATGAATGTTCAGTGAAACCAAGGATGTGTACGTATATTTATATGTACTTACGATGAACGATAAATGAAAGCAATTCAAGTGTTAATGTGTATTTATATATGTATATATGTATATACTTATAAAGAATTAATGATTATACTTAGTTGCTTTAAACTAGAACTCACCAGCGTTAGCTGACTTTTAGTATGCACTTCAGGTAAGAAGAAAAAAGGACGTGCGAAAGCTTGAAGGCTACCTCGCTACAAGACTGACATCCCATTTACTTAAATTTCATGTTAAGACAATGTTTATGTTTGATGTTAAAGACTTCTGCTGCTATGTTATGTAATCGAATGATGTATGCTTCCGCTACATTGATGTTTTAAATTTTAAGTTCGGCATTTGATGACTATGTTTATGAGTAAATCCAACGAGTAAGGTTTCCCGGGAAAAGGGCCTTACAGTTTTGGTGTAATTTTTTTTTTGAATAACTTCACTTTCGTATACAACGAGGTAACTTTTTCGTTACTATCTAATATACCGCGGTAACGTGTTTTTTTAACGTCACGTAGAATGTACCGTCACGATTTGCTTATTTTTATCTACGTTTCGACACTAGTTAAATACAAAAAACAATGTCTCAAAGTCCAATTGTATCTTTGTCCATGCATCGTATATATTTTATTATGATTGTAATTGTATCTTTGTCCATGCATAGTAGGTTGTGGTGTCGGTTTCTAGAACGAGAACAAGAAGATCGTCATATAGGGTTCCTGTAACATCCGGGATTTTATCATGTCGGGAGCGGGTTTTAGTTTTAGAAAATGGTGGGACTAGATGAGTCGGGTCGTGGGCCGAGGTCGGGCCTGAGGTGGAGGAGGAGTCTCTAAGACTACAACTCTCCTCCTCCCGCACCCCATTCTTCACTTCATCTTCTTCCCCATCTTAGAGAGAGAAAGCACCTAGAGAGAGAGAATGTCGGTTTTGCCCCAAGATCGATCCATTCTTCTTGTCCAGCGATTACACGAAGCATCACTGAAGAAACGAGCCGATTAGAGGTAAGAAACTCGTCCAGATCTGAGTTTTTGTTGAAATGGGTTTTTAGGGTTTTTATGAGCTTTCTTCAAAAAGGTCGAATTTTTATGTGTGTTTACGCTTAAAAACCATAGATCTAGCTTCATGGTTAAGATTAGAACATTTTGAACGTAAAAAGTTGAGATTTTGGATCAAAAACGAAGAATCTATCCAAGAACAGTTGAGTCGTCCGAAACCTTTTTGAATGGTCCGAAAACTATTTCGGACACAGGGAGAATTCAGACAAAGGATTTCAAACGAATTTGTTTTCGGGCGAAATAGTTTTCGGATGAAAGATATTTCGGACAAAATACTTTTCAGACAAAATGGTTTTCAGATGAAAGACATTTCGGGCGAATCAGTTTTCGGACGAAATGGTTTTCGTATGAAAGACATTTCGGGTGAAGGGGATTTCGACCGAAAAAGATTTCGGTGGAAAAGAGATTTCGGACAGAAGAGTTTTCGAACAAGTAGATTTTGGTTGGATCGTTTTGTTACATCTAGAAGTTAACACGTGTTGTTTATGACCGGTCAAACAGATCGCCTAGCACCCCGTTGAGGCTTACACTTAAGAGGAGTTAACTAAGAAAGTCAAGTGAGTTCTAATCCACTTTTTGCCTGCTTTAGGGGTGGTGTGCATGCTTAGTGAAAAGTGTTTATTACATATTTATATTAATAAACAAAAGCAAATGTTATGTTTTAGAGAAATGTTTAAAAGAGGCAAATGTACGATTTATGCAAAGTATAACTGTATTATTGGCAAGCGTTTACTATATTTTCATATACATAAACAAAGGCATGATACATGTGCAAGGTATGTTCTAAGTAAAGTAAAGTTTTATAATTATGGCAAGCGTTTATTATATTTTCATATACATAAACAAATGCATATTATATGTGTTAAGTTACGTTTCAGTAGAGCAAAAATATTTTATGGAAAGCGTTTATTATATTTTATATACATAAACAAAGGTATATTATATGAACAAGTTAAAGAACGATTTATGAAAAGAAAGTGAACAGTTTTCCTACGAAAATGTGTACCATCTTGTTAAAGTTCCTTCGGGGACAAATGTTACTTGTACAAGATGTCAATTATGGGTTATGCCCTCTTTGTAAGAACTTTTGTGGTTCGCTAACGGTTGTGCAACTGAGATGGGTGACGACGGTTACTCAGGGTTCTACGCAACCCCCATGTACCTGTGAAGTGGTATTGATCACGAGGACAATACCAATACAGTATTGATCACGAGGACAATACTAGTACCTGTTAAGCGGTACTGATCACGAGGACAATACTAGTATAGTATTGATCACGAGGATAATACTAGTACCTGTTAAACGGTGTTGATCACGAGTACAATACCAGGTATTGATCATGAGGACAATACCAGTTGTGACAAAAATTGACGGTTAAGCGGTACTGATCACGAGGACAATACCGGTCGTGACAAGAAATTGACGGTTAAGCGGTATTGATCACGAGGACAGTACCAACAGTGACAAGGATTTGACGGCTATCGTATCTTTTAAATTGTTTTTATAACGTAAAAGTATGTAAAGTTTTGTTTAAAAGACAGTATGTATGTAGTATTAAATTGTATGTATGATTGATTATAATAAACGTTAGAACTCATTCAGTGTTGCTGATTTTTAGTATGCATATCAGTTCAGTGTAGGTGGCTGTAGATGGATGCGGATGCTTGGCTTGGTGAGAAGAGTTACCCGAAGATTAGAGTCTGGCATACCGTGTTATGTTTAAGTTTATGTGTTTGAGACAAGTTTTATTTTGTATTAGACAAATTATGTTTAGACATGTTATGCTTCCGCTATTATGTTAAAGTTTTAATCGTCTCCGCTGCGATTTGTTGAATGTCTTATGTTTATGAGCTATGTGTTGATGAGTAAATCCAATAAGTGAGGCCTCCCGGGTTTGGGGTCTTACAGTTCCATAGATCCATTGTAATACAATGGCATCTATCTCGTTCCATAGCCCGTAGACCGGATCGGTTGCAGCAGGGGGGTTGGTTTCGTCGATGTGATCATGAACCTTGTTTCCATGTGCATGAAGTTTGAATAACTTCATCCATCACGAGTAGGTGACTTTGGTTCCGTCTAAGTTTCTTACCTTGTTTTGTATGTTTGTTACGGTGCATACGGGGTGAAGGTTCGGGCTAGGGTTTGGGTGTGTGAGTGTATTATCATCGTTTAGTTTATCGCCGTACATGATCACCGGTCGTCGGAGAGGAGCGTACTCCTGATGTTGACGACGACTAGAAGGGTAGGGAAGAAGGTGAGTCGGCAACGACTCTTTTTGGGTTTTTAGTTTAGTGTAGGCTTTGATACCAATAAAGTTTATGGTATCAATCTTGTTGATCTTATTCATAATATAAACCCATATATATAGGAGGATTACAAGGCTAATTATGGAAGATACAATTACAATCATAATCAAATATATATACTCTAATACAATAATCTGATTTATGTAACAAAATTAAGTTTTTACATAACGGTGGTGGTGGTTCGTTAAGTTTTTCGAATAGGTGAAGCAACCGATCTGTTACGTGTGTTTTTAGTAAATAGAAAAGTAAGGGGGTCAAAATGTGATAGTTAGACTTTTGGAGGGCTATTCTTGTAAAACGTATCATAACGATCAATTACCAGGTCGTTGGTATGTTTGTAGCTATATTAAAGGCTGTTACAAAGGAGTTAATTTTTTTTTTTAGATATTCTAGGTTAATTGGGTTTTCCCGGGGCAACACCTAGAATATCCCGGGCAGCCCACCCCTCAACTGGGTAAACCCCCTGACCTGGCCACAGACCCCTTTTTTGTTGTGGCAAGGATTCGAACCCAAGACCTCCACTATGGGAAGTGTTGGGGCTACCATTGCACCAAATGGCCAACGTTACAAAGGAGTTAAATAGTAGCTACGAATTGACTGAATCTCCTCTTCTCTTTAGTTTCTTCTTTCTTTTTTTGGTAGATATCAATGATATCAGAGCATCTCGTCCTTGGAACTTGCTCTTCCACCAGCGACATCAGGCAAATCAAGGCCGTGATTTAAGATAGTTTGACATGTAGTGCTACAAGTTACGAGAGAAACCGGAGTATCTTCCAACAAGTAAGTTTTAGATTAAACCTTCATTAGAATGATCTTATTTTTTGTTTTAACTTAAGTAAAATTTATTATCTTAACAGCTATATAAGAAGAGAATTGAATTTGTTCCAACAAGTAAAATCTGGTTCGAAAGACCATGTTAATAAGATATTAAAGTTAAAAGATGACGGTAGGTTTGTGTGTAATTTTAAAATAATTTTTATATGTTTAAATAAGTATATAAATTATTATTTTGTATTCATTTTAATCAAGATAAAAATACTTGTTTAGACATGGGATATGGTCATCCCGCTCAACCCGAAGGTTGAGGTGGTACCAAAGGTGGTGGTGGTGGTGGTGGTGGTGGTGGTGGTGGTGGGGTGTGTGTGAGGGGGTTGTGTTTCCGCTTATACCACTGTGCCACATCACACTTCCATCTTGCATCTCATCTGTTTCTGACCACGGACGCCACGTGCGGGCCGTATGCATAGCGTGATGTTCCCCGCGACATTGTTCTTTCACTTCAGCCCCTTGCCCGAGTGCAGGGTGAATACTCGAGATGACGAAGTACAAGGAATTAGATTTAAATTTTTTATCCTTATTCTAATAAATGATTTCAAATAATGCCACGTGTCAACATCATATTTTTTTCTCATCAAAATCTTCTAATTTTTCCTATTTTAAGTTAGTTTGAATTTTAAAATTTAATTATGTTAATATTTTTATTTTTCAAAAAAGATAATATAAAATTTGAATTCTAATTATTACTTAATTAAGGAAACAAAGAATTTTATTTCTTATTTTACACATTATTTAAATTTTTTTACAAATTATTGTACTTTCATTTTTTTATTAAACAACCCATATAATACATGGGTATATAACCTAGTAATTAATACAGGAAATTGGTAAAAACAAAGGTTATAATAAAAGAATACATATGAGTTAATGGTATGTCTTGTAACTTCTTAATTAAGAAAACCACGCATTTGTTTAGAATAAAATTTATGAAGTGTCTTTTCTATTAGAGATTTAATATTTAAGATTAAAGAAGCCAAAAATTAAAGAAGATTATAGATTAGAGTTATGACGTGTTCTATCTTTGTTTGATAATCATTATATGCATTTAATATACTTTGAACTTTTTATCGTCAAAAGTTATATATAGCGCCAATGAGCTGGTGGTGGAGTGGTAAGGGGACCTGGTGTTCCTTGTGATCCAGGTTCAATTTCTGCTCTCCTCATTAGTTTCTGCGGCATGCAAATGAGGCATAGCTCTTAGACTGATGCACCTGGGTTTTACCCACGCCGATCCAAGGTTCGAGCCTCGGCTCTCCCTCAAGCCCGGAAGGGGCCGTATTGGGTGGGATTTTTCCTTGGATGCTCTCCAACTCTGACGCCAAGTGGCCCCGGTTAAGACAACATATTGGCCGTAGTTGGACGAGACTCTCCCATTTGACGGGGGGGGTGCGACGTCACAACATTCAATGTTCGCCGTTCAAAAAAAAGTTATATATAGCCCTTGTTTTTTCCATTATAATTGCAGTTTTTTATGATAATACAACCCTAGTCATCTTTTCTCTCTTTTCGTCCGTATATGTTAATCACATAAGATTTTAAAGTTAAAAGATGAGGGTAAGTTTCTGTGTAACTTTAGAATAACTTTTATATATTTAAATATAAATTATTAAAATTATTATTTTGTATACATTTTCAGCGAGATAAAAAGACGTGTTTGGACCATGGGGTATGGTTATCCCGCACACCACTCGTCCCGACGGTGCAGGCGTACCGAAGGTGGGGACGATGTTTCCGCCGGTACCAATGTATCAATCCATTACGTATCTCATTTATTCCTTCTTTGTCTTCATCACCGAGCAAGGCCACAACCATGAGCAGGGACTGTTGGAAATTTTGGACATAAATAATTATCTGTATTTGTTACTAATATAATTATTAATTAGTACGTATGTGTTATACTATGTGAGAAGATCACAACGAACTAAACAATGTCCAAAACGGAGCCAAGATTAATGAAACATCGGTGCTCCAAGTTGTGTGTTTGAAACTTAATGTAATGTGGAAATTAAAACGTGTGAACTTGTCCCACATAGGAAGAAAGATAAATCGATGATGGATTTATAAGTGGGAGTCTCTACAAAATCTTGTTCACTTATAAAGAGTGACACCCAGTGGCAGTAAGGGGGCCGGGGCCCGGGACAGGGACGGGGACGCGGGTGATGGGCGTAATGTAGCGTTTTGATGGCGCATTGGCACTTCCCACACTCGCATCACCGCGAGCCGCTTGAGAGCCGCCTTAATGTTTTTTGACACGTGTCGCGTGGTCAGGTGGCTAGTCTATGTCTCTTGAAATTCCACCAGTTCATTCGAATTAATAGAGTATTAATTCAATTAAGTGATCAATTAAATCAAATTAATTAAGTATTAATTCTATTAAGTGAGACCTTTCATCTGGTCTAAATTTTTTGTATAAATACAACGCTTTTGAGCCTTGTGGAGACACCCGAAAACTGATTCACATGTTTTAGAGATAGCACAAACAATCAAACGCATTTCCTTCAGTCGCGGACCTTTACACGCTTGTTTCAGGTATAGTTCTGGTGCTTGGTAACTCCGGCAGTGCATCTGCTCCGGGTGTTGTACCCGGGAGGCAGACGGGTTCACTTGGGTGGCCCGACATCTGTTTTAAGGGACATCTGTTCAACAGAAATCCTTAGCCAACACACCTGTTTCTCTTCTTTTGCTTTGCTTATTTTATTTACTGTAATTTCTTTTAATTCTGTTTCTTCTCTTCTCTTCTCTGTATTGTAATTTGGTTTGTTGAATTAATAAAACAGTTATTTTATTTTGGTTATTTTTTGAACGGTTGTCCTACAGAGACACCACTAGCGGAGCCGCATACCTTAGGCTGTAGCATGGTGTTCTCAGCAGTACCATTCTTTCACCTAAACCCCGGCAAGGGGTGCGGGCTAAGTACACCAGATAGCGTTAATGATGCGGTTTCTGAAAAGTACAAGAAATTAGTTTTAATTTTTGTATAATTACTATAAAATATAGGAAAACGGTAAAAACAAAGGTTATAATTAAAAGAATACATATGAGTTAGATTTAAATTTTAAAAAATTGAAAGAGTAAAAGTTTTAATGGTATGTCTTGTAACTTCTTAATTAAGAAAACACGCATTCGTTTAATTAAGAGTCAAAGTTATGAGGTGTCTTTTTTTAATTATGAAATAAAGATTAGAGAAGACTAAAATTAAAGAAGATTATAGATTAGAGATATGACATATTCTATCTTTGTTTGATAATCATAATATACATTTAATATACTTTGAACTTTTTATCATCAAAACGTGTTTTGCTTAATTAAGCTTTATTATACAATTAATTATAAAATTATAAAATAATAACTAAGTTTTAATAATTCTAATAAAATCGCTCAAGCTTTAAAAAAACCACTTAAAGAAAAATGGGTATTAGCGGCGACATATTAGCAGCAATATGTCACTGCTAATACCTTTAGCGACGATATTTGGGGCTTTTAGCGGCGAAAAATGTCGTCACTATTGCTTCGAATCCGTGTAGTGAACTAACTTAAATCCTAACAAATCTTGATTGTTATTTAATGATTTTTTTTCTATACAATTACCTTTTGTTTCGGATTACATTTAAAAAATAAAAATAAAAATCTATAAATAGTTTCATATAGGTTATTTAACTTTAAAAAAGTTTAACATTTCCAAATATTTGTCAAAATCAAAAGAATATTGAAACTTAATGCTAAGGAGCCAGGAAACCTGATGAAATTTGTAGAGGAGAGACCCATAAGACTGATGGTTGTGGGGCGTGGTTGGGGGCGCAAGGGGGTGGGCGCGAGCCACCTTGGCCGCGCACACCACAACATGGTCAGGCGATGGGGGGCGCGAGCGGTGGGCGTGGTGGGGCTAGCGAGCGCCGTTGGGGGAGGACCGTTGGGGGAGAGCCGTTGGGTTAAACAAAAAATTAATTCGATAAAGCCCCCGCTCACCTGCACCACAACACCCTCAAGTGCTTCAGCAGGGGCTTTATCCACTGCTTAGTCAGCATCCAGTCAGCGTCACATGACGTGATATTAAAGGATGAATCCACTCTCAATAAAGCCCCACAACCATCAGTCTAAGGCTTTCTAACGTTATTGGATTACCTAAAAATACATATGAAAGCAGACATTGACTTGAGTTTACTTTGACCAAGTTGATATGAAGACTTATATACCCTGAACCGCCAATCAGCCATTCGATCTTCACCTTCTGTGTCGACGATGGAAACCTGGTTCATAATAGTCGTCTCCCTCTGCGTCGCCGCCCTCATCCGATCCACACTATCCCACCGGAGATACGGCATGAAGCTACCCCCGGGGCCATCTCTCCTCCACTCCAGCTTCCTCCTGCTAACAAATTCCCCCTTAAACTTCGAACCCGTTCTCATCAACCTCAAGGCCAGGTACGGACCACTCTTCACTCTCTCCACCGGTTTCGGACCGTCCATCTTGGTCGGCAGCCATTCACTCGCCCATGAAATCCTGGTTAAAAAAGGCGCACTTTTCTCCGACCGCCCTAAGTTCTTCATAAATTTCAACATCTCCACCGCCTCCTACGGCCCGAATTGGCGGCTACTCCGACGAAACCTCGCATCCGAGGTCATGCACCCGAACCGCATCAAATCATACTCCTCGGCTCGCAAGTGGGCTGTTCATATCCTGATTAGTCGTCTCTTGGAACAAGAGAATCAGGCGGCTGGATTCAAGGTGGTTGATCATTTTCGTCACGCCATATTCCGCCTTTTGGTGTTGATGTGCTTTGGAGACAAGTTTGATGAGAGTCGAGTTGACGAGATCGCGAAGGTACAACGTGAGATGATGTTGGCAGTGGGTTCACGGAGAATAACCATGCTTGCTATGTTCCCAGGGGTGGGGAAGATATTGTTTTCAAACGTATGGAAACAGTTTGAGAAAATGCGTGATAATAAAGAACAAGTTTTTGTTCCGATCATCACGTCTCGAATCGAATCAGCCCATTCTGAACCGCAAGTAGTGGCTTACGTTGACACGCTGGCGAATCTAAGGCTTCCGGATGGTGGGAAGCTTACTCATAGGGAGATGGTGGGCTTGTGTAGTGAGTTTCTTACTGGTGGCACAGACTCAACCGCAGGTGCTCTACAATGGATCATGGCTAATTTGGTCAAGCACCCTCGGATTCAAAGCAAGCTTTATGATGAAATCGTTGCGGTGGTCGGACCACCACGAAAAGGGGTGGAGGGTGAGCCAGAGCCGGTTATAAACGAAGAGGATTTAGAGAAAATGCGATATCTGAAAGCGGTGGTTTTGGAAGGGCTGAGGAGGCATCCACCAGCTCATTTTCTGCTGCCCCATAAGGTCATGAAGGAGGTGGAGGTGGAAGGGTACATGTTTCCACAGGGTGCCACCATCAATTTCCTGGTGAGTGAGATGGGTTTGGACCCAAAGGTCTGGGATGAGCCCATGGAGTTCAAGCCAGAGAGGTTCTTGGCGAATGATGGTGTGTTTGATATAAATGGAAGCAAAGGGATAAAGATGATGCCTTTTGGTGCTGGAAGGAGGATATGTCCTGGTTCTGATTTGGCTTTGCTTCATTTGGAGTATTTTGTTGCCAATTTGGTTTGGCATTTTGATTGGAGTGCTCCTGATGGTTATCATGTTGATCTTGATGAGAAGAATGAGTTCACCATTGTTATGAAGAACCCTCTGCAAGCACAGATTTCTTCAAGGGTTGAAAAGATAAAACACTTGAGTTGATATATACATATATACATACCTATATGTTTACAATGTACACAAATAAGAACCACTTGAATATACATGTATGAATTACCGTTTTAATGTCCTACTTAATATATTTATAGTTAGGTTATTTATCTCTGTCTTTACTCGTATGTACCTATTTATGCACATGATCAAAGCATAATCACCGACGAGGTTTAGTAGATGAATAAAATGACGTGCATCCACGTGCACGTCAGTTCTATGCATGGACGTGCTCTTCCTTCTTTATCGTATTATTCAAAAAAATAAGCGACTAGTTCTTGTTTGTTAGATAAGTCCTAGTCTTCTGCTATTAGCCGTTTGTTTATATCAAAGAATTAAGATCATTAGACAGAATATGGTGGGTCTGAAGTGGCTTTTCAAGACCAAAGTAGGGGCAGATGGAAACATATTACATCACAAGGCAAGGCTTGTGGCTAAAGATTACTCCCAACGTCATGGCATTGACTACCAGGAAACATTTACTCATGTTGCTCGTTTTGAGACCGTTCGAGTTGTTCTTAGTGTTGTTGCTCAAAGAGGATGGAAAATGCACAAGTTAGATATTAAATCCGCATTTCTTAATGGTGATTTAACTGAAGAGATCTATGTAGAAAAACCTTGTGGGTTTGAATTTCAAGGAAAAGAAGAATATGTCTACAAACTGAGAAAGGCCCTCTATGGCCTAAAGCAGGCACCAAGGGCTTGGTATTCCAAAATTGATGGGTATTTCAACAATAATGGACACCTAAGAAGTGAAAATAAACCAACATTGTATGTGAAAAATGGAGCTGATCAAGAAGTTATGTATGTGTGCCTATATGTTGATGATATAATATGCACTAGTCCTTGTTCTAATCTTATTGGAGAATTCAAAGATGGCATGAAACAAGTGTTTGAGATGACTGACATGGGCATGTTGAAGTTCTTTTTAGGACCGGAAGTGAGCCAAACTAAAAATGGTATGTTCCTATGTCAAGAGAAGTATGCAAAGAATCTATTGAAGAAATTTGGCCTGTTAAACTGAAACCTGATGACACTCGAATAAGCACATGTGATAAACTTCAATTAGATGATCAAGCTGATAAAACAAATGAAGTTACATATAGAAGTCCGGTAGGTGGGTTAATCTATCTAACTCACACTAGACCATATTTTGCCTATGCTGTGAGTATAGTGTCTCGATTCATGCAATCTCCTTCCATGTTACATTTTGGAGCAGCCAGATGCATTTTAAGATATGTTGCAGGAACCACATCTTTTGGGCTTTGGTACACTAAAGGTACAAGCATTAATTTGGTTGGTTTCACATACAGCGACTGGGCCAGTTGTGCATATGACTGAAAAAGCATCTTAACATGCGTATTTTCACATGGAAGTGGAGCTGTCACCTAGAGTTCTAAAAATCATACCACATTTGCTCTTTCTAGTACTGAAGCTGAGTACATTGCTTCCACTGCAGCCACATGTCAGGCCATGTCGCTACGAAGAGTACTAAATGGTCTAGGCTTAAAGCAAACGAAGGCTACAATCATGTACCGTGACAACATGTCAAAAATCAACTTGAGCAAAAACCTAATCATGCACAGCAGGTCCAAGCACATAGAGCTCAAACACCACTTCATACGTGAAATGGCGAGTCAAGAACAAGTACAACTGGAATATTGCAACACTAATGAACAATGGGCCGATGTGTTAACTAAAGCTCTATCTCGAGAAAAGTTTGTATACTTTCGACACAGCCTAGGTGTTATGGAGCTTGAATCAAGGGAGGGTAATGAAATGTGATCCAAGTCTACGTCATTTCTCTGCATGCACGTGCTCTTCCTCCTTTATCGTATTATTCAAAATAATAAGCGACTAGTTCCTGTTTGTTAGATAAGTCCTAGTCTTCTGCTATTAGCCGTTTGTTTCCTGTTCTATTGGTACGAAATATATTCAAAATATTGGTACGAAATATATTAATTTAATTGGTATTTATTATTCGTAGGTTTTAGTAAATAGTGAATTAATAAACCACAATTAAAGTTAAACGAGAAAACAAAATCTAAGAACAAAATTGAACGGAATGAAATTGGATAATCCGTGAACTTATTTATTATTTGGATTCTTATTTTTGTTGGATTTAATTTCATAAAATGCCATTTTATTCATGATCATGCAGATTGCAGGCTAACACATGATGGATGGTGAAGATGGTTTCCAAGTGGGCTAGCAAATTTCACATGGAGATGTCATGTTTTCTTTGTTGGGCTCTCACATCAAATGGAAATAAAACAAAAGAAAGGCAATTAATTTGGGACTTAGTGGTTTTTCTTAGATAGGTTTGTTTCCAAGTGGGCTAGCAAATTTCACATGGAGATGTCATGTTCCTCGTGGATACGATATCTTACTTGATCTAGCTATCTAGGTTTGTTAGGTTTTTGCATAACTCAAACAACGGTTATCAATTAATAAGCCACGGTAAGTACGAAATATATATTATTCTATATATATAATAGTAGTTGATTATATGTAATGGATTCACACTAATTTTCCCTTTAATCATATCTTTTGAAAATCGTCATGTTAATTTATTATCACTCTTTCAATAAGTTACCCAAATTGTGATTAACGATTTTAAAATCTCACATGACAACGATGTTTTCCCGAGTACAATAATGACTATTTCATATTCCTTAATTCTTATAAAATTGAAGATTCCCCGTCAGAACAAACATAAAATAACGGAGAATTTGATCCCCTCCAAGAAGATGTGGTTAAATAAGTTTTGATGATTGTAATTATACAAGGAGAGATTTTTAAATAAATAAATAAAATGAATTATTTATTAGCTTTTTATTATTAGTGGATGAGTAGTACGTGATTTATAATAAAAGATCTCAATCAACTAGAATGATCACCTAAGAGCTTGTATTCTAATGATATCCGGGTGTGTAGATTGTGGTGTTCATACTCATGAGGTGAGTGTTCGAGTCTCATGGCGTGTAAATAAGTGTAGATTTAGGAGTAAGATTAGATTATTGTGTGTTTGCGGTATGCGAATGATTAACATATAATTCATTTTATTTTTAATTGTTTTATAGTTCTTTTTTATATATATAGAAATTCCTTTACTGTGATATATATGAATTAATTCTGTCTCTCACTATATGTTTAAAGTACTACTATGTATTCAATTTAACATTTCAATCATTTGATATTTACGGGTGTTATTTTTCCTCAATTTGTTTTTTAGAACTTGATAAAACCATATCAAATTCAAATAGCTCCAAACAACACTCACTTTTCGTTGTACAACAGGCATTAATTTATCACTTGTATGAAAACGATCCTTCTTATTGTGATGCATACATACCACGGTGTTTGTGCTTTATAATTAGCTCCATTCCGTTTCAAATCGGTTCGCAGCGATCAAAAATGGATTTTGTGAACAAGTATCCAACATTCCTAGTTGGTTTATTGTTTCTGTACCTTATATTCATGCTCCTTAAATTTCTTTACAAAGTGTGTTGGATGCCAATCATCATACAACAATCTATGAGATCTCAAGGAATCAAAGGCCCATCTTACAGATTCCTGCATGGAAACAATATAGAGATCACCCACATGCGAACACAATCCATGGGTCAACCCATGGATCGTTGTTCGCATGAGATCTTCCCTAGGATCATGCCTCATGTTCATACATGGGTGAACTTATTTGGTAAGAATTGATATCCATTCATGATTCATCTGTATGGAATTTATCATCTTTATGAGGACATATTTTTTTTTTAAAGCAGACACCAGGATACTTTTAGGAGATAGATACTATCTTTATGAGAGTATTGAAGTGTTTTTTGAATTTCTTGATTTCAGGACCTAATTACTTGAACTGGTATGGTCATCAAGCTCAATTGGTGGTTACAGAAGCTGAACTGATTAAAGAAATAATGAACAATAAAGACGGTGTTTACCCAAAGATCAAACTTGAAGGCCATGCAAAGAAGTTGTTAGGAGACGGGCTTTCGTCGACTCAAGGTGATAAGTGGACTAAGCTTCGAAAGCTCGCCAATGGCGTCTTCCATGGAGAAAGCTTAAAAGTAAGTGTTCAATTACATATACATTGTTTTCAACTTATGTAACAAATTTACAAATAAAACGCGATTATTTTGTCAAATAAGAAATCACATATTCCAATTCTTTTGACTAATTTCAATTTTAGATCCGATTCATTTGACAAATTTCAATATTTCATTCCTTCTAGGCCTGTAAACGAACCGAACAAACACGAACACCGGTGTGTTCGTGTTCGTTTATTTAACTTTAACCGAACACGAACACGAACACATAATTGAACACATTTTTTTGTTCATGTTCGTTCATTAAGAAAATAGAAATGTTCGTGTTCGTTCGTTATAAAGCTAAACGAACGTAAACGAACACAAATGAACAAACATAAAACGAACACAAACGAACAAACATAAACAAACACAAACGAACATAAATGAACATTAATGAACACACATGAACAAGTCTAATACTTAATAATTCATCAAAAAACACATGTAAATTAGTGGTTCAAATGTACATGGTTCATCCAAAAATAAATGAACACAAACAAACGAACATAAACGGACGTTAATAAACGAACATAAATGAACATATATGAAAGAACATAAATGAACGTTCACGAACATAAATTAACGAACACGGCATGCGTTCATGTTCGTTCGTTTAATTAAATGAACAAAAAAATTTGTTCGTGTTCGTTCGTTTATTAAATGAACGAACATAAACGAACTTCCCGCCGAACAGTTCATGAACGTTCGGTTCATTTACAGGCCTAATTCCTTCAAAACAAATTACGTGAACGAAACACTCAATTCATTCAGTGGTTTCTTATTTTGGATCATTGGAAATAGAAATTGGGTTAAGTGGTTTTGATTAAATTGGGGCTTTTGTTACCGCAATAGGTTCAAAAGTAAAAGGGTCACTATAAAATTTACCAAGACCTTGATAATAATCATTAAGGTATCAGGGTTCAATAAACCCCTTTCCTCAAAGGTCTGTTTGTGTTTGGGTCGTTGTTGATCTCCCCAAAACACTAGGTCTTCGTTCTTGACTCATTTCTTGCTTGAAAGGACTTCCTTTTCGTATTCTGATGGTTTGATGAAACCGAGAGATGGTGATTCGATTTCTTCGCGAAAAAACTCAGAAAAGTGGTCAATGTTGGGAGAATACTCAGGAAAGTGGGACTACTATGTGAAATACAGCGCTCCACAAGAAACAACACCAATAGACCAAATAATTGCAACTGGTTTTTTAATTTGTATTCTGTTTGGTACTTGTCACATAATGGGAAGAAAACTTTAAATATATAAAAAAACTAACTAAAGAACAAAAGAATATCAGATTAAACAGGAAAAGAGTTTTTAAATATGTAATTAACTATTTAATGTTGTTTTATTAGTATTGTGATAATATAGTTCTATATGATAATCATTTAATAAATTAGAAAACGAAATATAAGAATTGACAACTCAACCAACCCTTGTTTTTAAGGAAAATTCCCAAAATAAATATTTTCCTTTTCAAATTTCTTAAAACAAACAAACAATTTTCCATTTCCCTAAAATAAACATCAAATTTTCGTCAGAACATTCTTCAAACTCGGTGAATTCACCGAGTTACGTGTCTCATTTTACAACTTACACGTGTAGTTTTCGCCGGAACATTTACCTAACTCGGCGAAACGTCGGAATATGAAGAGGTTTCGCCGGAATATGAACATGTTTTACGCCGGAATATGAATAACTTTTGGCGAAATGCCGGGCATTGGAAAGGCATTTCGCCGGAATTGAAGGTTCGCCATAATATGAATAGGTTTCGCCGGAAGATATTCAAGCGTTTTGCCGGGTACTCCGACTTAATATTTCGGCGTTTTGTTCTATTATTCAAATATTCAGGCGTTTTGTTCTATTATGAGACACGTAACTCGACGAAAACTACACGTGTAAGTTGTAAAATGAGACACGTAACTCGGCAAATTCGCCGAGTTTGAAGAATGTTCCGACGAAAATTTGATGTTTAATCTGGGGAAGGGGAAAATTCTTTGTTTGTTTTAAGAAATTTGAAAATGAAAAAGTTTATTTTGGAAATTTTCCCTTGTTTTTATCTGTTTTGACCTGTTATATATGTTTTTACTTATTACCCAAGCTCTATTTTTAATTATTTTGACCCGTTACCCAACTTATTTTAACTCTGTGTTTTGACATCTCTAATGAAACTTGATCGGAAACTAAGTTGATTTCATGATCACAACACAAAAACTTAAGATTTTGATGCAAGTTTTGCATATCTAGAGCATGACCGCGGCGATGATGAGTAGCACCGAAACGATGTTAAAGAGTTGGAAAGAGTATGACGGGAAAGAAATCGAAGTATTTCAAGAATTTAGAGTATTAACATCGGATGTCATTTCTAAAACCGCATTCGGAAGCAGTTATTTAGAAGGGAAGAAAATCTTTGACATGTTGATGAAGCTAACACTTAACATTTCAAGAAACTCGCATAAGATTCGGCTTCCTGGCATCAGGTTAACTGATTGATACATATCTCTCTCTCTAATATATATCTAATTAAGTTGATAATTCCATTAAGTTGATGTGTTTGTTAGTGCAGTGATTGGATTAAGAGTGATGATGACATGGAGTCGGAGAAACTTGAACAAGGAATCAAATATTGCATTCTTGAGATCATAAGGAAAAGAGATGAAGAAATTACGAATTTGAACACGAGTATGAATGATTATCTTGGAGAGTTGCTCGTCGCTTCTCAGGATGAAGATGACCTAAAAAGAATCTCTATAGATGATGTGGTTGACGAGTGTAAAACCTTTTATTTTGCTGGACATGAAACAACTGCCTCTTTACTTGGATGGACTGTTTATCTTCTAGCAACTCACCATGAATGGCAAGAGAGAGCTCGTGAAGAAGTGTTGGAGGTCTTTGGAAATGCAAACCCTAATCAATATTCAATCACAAGACTCAATACGGTAACAAGACTAACTCTTTATAATGCACAGGGTCGTTTAATACAGAACTAAGTTTATATAGAAAACGGTGAGAACCATAACTATTGCTTTAAATAAGATACATGGTGGTTATGTAACCACATAAGTCAGGCACACTCTATTTATCTCTCCCTTTCCGATAAATACTACGTACAAATGTTTATACGGTTTTCATGGCTCTCATTAAAGCTAGTTCAGTATTGAACACACCAAACTAGTTCTTAGGTCATTATATGGGTATTTGTAAAGGGTCCTAAAAATAGATTATGCGATTTGAAAACGCGATATTCGGATTTGAATAAGCTACTCTTAAAATGAAAAATCATATATTCTGAATGAGATTGCTCAAACCAAACACTCAAAGTGATTTGAAAACAATATAACCAAAAGTAAATTTGAAAACGCAATCCCCTAGCAACCTTAACATAAAACAATCAAAGGGTGGTATAGTGGTAAGCATTTAAGTCCCTTTAGCAAAGGAATCCAGCTTCCACTGGTTTTCTGTATTTAACCCCATTAAAGTCACATGTCCAGCACAAACTGTGTTTTGCCTACTGGTGGGGTCCCTTGAGTTTTATTGTTACAGGTTCTCACAGTTAGAAAAAGAATAATATAGTTAGTATACAACACTGATTGCACACATGTCTTCTCTGCTTTTGATGTTCTTTTAGATAAACATGATCGTTAATGAATCATTAAGATTATACCCGCCGGTTCCTGCACTAAAAAGGAAAGTCGAGACAAAAGTTCGGTTAGGAAAGATGACCCTTCCACCGAACACGGAGTTATACATCTGTCCTATAGCAGTTCACCATGACCCCAAAATCTGGGGAGCAGATGTCCATCGGTTCAAGCCAGAGAGATTTGAAGGGGGCATAGCTAAAGCAACAAACAACACACCAGCAGCCTTCTTGCCATTTGGGTTCGGACCACGGACCTGTGTGGGTTTGAATTTTGCACTCGTGGAAGCTAAGATCGCACTCGTCATGATTCTACAAAGATTTAAGTTTAAACTCTCACCAAATTATGTTCACTCTCCGGTTCAAGTTTTCATGGTTAGACCCCAGCATGGAGTTCAAATCATTCTTGATGCAATCTAAACCGAAGAATTCGATCAACAAATAAAGATCAAGAACATCAAAAATGTTTTGAACAGAAAATTATGTGTTTATAGAAGTTGTTGCTTGTTTATTTTACGGTTAAAATAAATGTTTATATTTGTTCATCTACACCGTTTTCGTAAAAGAATGAAAACCACGTGAGATATTATATATGAGGAGGGATCAAGAGAAAAATAAAAAGTTAGGTGAAAACCAAGAAAACCACTCTTAACCAATCAGAATCTTTATTTTTAATTTATATTATTTTTATTTAGAAGGTTAATTAGGTAATTTTAGAAGGCTTTAACTTTAATAATTATCTATTTTTTTCTAATTCTTTGATTTATTCCTTAATTAACTGATTCTCTTTCCTCCCTCTAAAATCAAAAACCAAAATCATAAACCACATTCTTCATTTGAATTCAACGATATCAAATGGGAGTTTTTGATCAATTTGGGTTATCAAATCAATCTTGCTGGGCTAAACAAAATTAAAAGGTGGAAGCAGGTCATCGAGCAAATTTTAGAAGGGGAATAGGACGTCAATTAAGAATTTTGGGGTTCGCACGGAAAACGAGGGCAGTAGCCTTTTTTGCTGTTGTCGTGGTTTTTGTTTGTCGGCTACGAGATAATTTTAGAAGTGCTGGGCAGACGCCTGCTTTGCTGGATTTAATCGTTGAAGAAAAAGCAAGCAGGCAACTCCCACGAGAAAATAATAACTCTTTTCGTATGAGCTACGTATACGTAACTCGTATGAGCTACGTATACGTAACTTGTTTCTTCTCATATGTAAATATGTAAACCTGAAATTTTTTCGCTGGGCTACGTATAAGTATATCAGTTATTCTTTCCCCATTTTATTGTTTATGTTGACACACGTTTACATAAATATTTATATATACGTAAGCATATATGTGTACATGTTTTCATATACATAAGCATATATGTAATTATTTAAAAAATGAATAAAAAATACAGTCAACTTCAACTGTTCTTCAAATATTTGTGTAAATCGTGAGTTTGATTTTGATTGAAACTGATTTTAGGTGGTGATTTGAGAGAGAGAAAGAGTTTTCTTAAATGATTTTGATTGTTTCCAAAATATAAAAATTACAATCTTCCCAATATACCCTTGTAGCATTTAATTAAATCCATTATCTATTAGATATTTACAAGTTTGCCACTGATTAATCTCATCCATTGATTGATTTCAATCAATGGTCAAAAGTTGGTTTTCTTGGTTTTCGTCTAACTCTTGGTTTTCTCTGGAACCCTCCTCTATTATATATAACTATAAATATATTGTTTTATTTTTAATCTTCAAATGACTGCAACTTTTAATTTATTTTTTAAAAAACTGATCACAACATTATGAGTAGTATACTTCTTATTTTTTTTACAAATTTATGACAAAACTTTTGCACTTTGAAGTTTGGCTACAATTTTGTTTTTAATTTTGAACAACTACTATATAACCCCCTCAACTTCAATTAAACTTACAATATAAATTTATCAACTTATTATTTTTTAAAAATTGATCACGAACTTTTGTTCTTTGAAGTTTTGCCACAAAGTTTTGTTTTTCTTTTGGCTCCCTCAACTTTAATCAAACTTACAATATAAGGATGTTTTTAACCAGTTTTATCATACGTCTTGACGTTAATTTTAATGTGAAGCACAAACGTACAAGTTATCAAGCTACTTCACGGTTTCACTTTTAAATAAAGTAACATGTTTTATTCTTCTCATTTCATAAAATTCCGAATATACCGCTACGACGTTCTTCTTTTTATCTACGTCTTGACATAAGTTTTAATCTAAACCGAGCGTTACAGATTTTACGCAGCATCAACACCCCCGCTGCAACACACAAGTTTACGTTTCCTAGTTGTATATTATTAATTAAAAAGCAAATTACAAATTACAAATTACGTCCTTTAAATGTTATCCATATTCAAGTATACGTTCTTTAATTAAGAAAATTGCAGTGCATGTCATTTATGTTCAAAACTTCTTGCACGTTACGTCCTTTGGCCTAACGACCGTTAAATTTTACCATTAAGTCTGGTCACTTGCTAGCCACGTGATGGCAAAAATGACTTTTTACCCCCTCCCTTTCTCCCCTTCTTTTTACCCCCCGTCGTGCGCCACCGACTGGTCTGCCAATGCTACCACCAGATAACACTAGCCGCTGCCCTCTATCACCAGCGCACCATCTCCGCCACCGTACATGTAACATCCTAAAAATAAAACGACAATTATAATAACGGGTTAAATGCGATACGAACGGAATAAACGAACGAGGCGTAATGGGCCGGGCCGGGATGGGCCTTACGAACTTGAGGTGGCGAACAAGGGGGAGGAGCCTCCCTATAAGTAGCCAAACTCTCCTCTTTCTCTCATTTTGCAAGTTCTAGAGAGAGAAACCGTAGAGAGAGAAAGTGTCGGATCGACCCGTGAAGCTAGTATCTTGTTCTTCTACTACTCGTGAGCAGAACCTCCGAATCAAAAGCTCGTTTCAGGTAACGAATCAACCTAGATCTGAGTTTTTGGTTGTTTTGGGGTTTTCAGGTATTTTCGTAAAAAAGTGGAGTTTTTATGCACCAAAGGAGAAAAGGCTTATAGATCTAAGATCAGGAATGAAAACTACAAGTTTTGAACGTAAAAAGTTGGTAACTTGAACGTAATCAGATCAAGCCACCATTAACATGCAAACTTAGGGTTTTGAGGAAGATGACAGCCCCCGCAGGCGAACTTGTCAAGTTCGCCTGTGGGAGTTGAGCGAACTTGATAAGTTCGCTAGCAGCCTATGGCAGGCGAACTTATCTAAACTCGCTTGGTATTTCGCTGAAGCTCTGGTTATAGCGAACTTGGTAAGTTCGCTAGGGCATGTTCGCCAGATGACAAGTAGAAGCGAACTTGGTAAGTTCGCTGTTTATGTTCGCTTGGTTCTGTGAGGCGAACTAAACCTTAAGTTCGCCTAAATTAGTAGGGTTAAACCGTTTGAATCGGGATTTGGTCTGATGTGTATTTAACTAATCACTTCAGATCGTGTGTGACATTGTTGGACCTTTGTTTAGGACAACCAATATTAGTTTATCAGGTGAGTTCTATAAACCCTTCTTTAAATGTTTTCAATACTGTTTTCGGGCTGGTGTGCATACGGGACGATGTAACTTTTTTATAAAACAATGTTTATGAATGATGTTTGTGATGTTTATGAAACGATGTTTACGAATGATGTTTTGGAAGGAAATGTTATGAAAGATGTGTTTATGAAATATTTTGCCAAAAGAAGTTTATGAAGTATTTACGAACGAATAAATGATTTTTAATAAAACGTACGAATGCTTTAACTGAAGTTTTGAAGTAAAATAAGTGAATGTTTATGAAAGTCACAAACGAACGAATCTGCCATGATTCCTTAGGGAATCGAGGTTATAGGTATGGGATGTATGTTATTGGTATTACCTTTTTAGGGGCCTGTGGCTGGACAACTGTTGTACAACTAGGGTGATGAATGTCATCAAGGGGATTATCGTAATCCTTGAAGTTGGTGCTTGTGCCCTACGGGGTACGGTAGTTTGGTACGACCACTCTACGAAGTAATCATGCTTGAAGTTTGGTACGTTTTATCCTTGTGTTGCCATGCTTGAATTTTAACATCTTCGACAATAACCTCGACCGAGCACCTTTGTTTAGAAAAAAAAACCCATGAGTTGCGTATCTTCCAAAGGCTCCAAAAGGTTGTGTAAATAACTAAGGTTCTCACTTTTTTTTTCCAACTTTGAGGTCGCCCCTTTCAGCCTACCCGCCACTAGTTGAGTTGCTGAAGCCATCTTTGATAAATTGATACCAAGCCACCATGATATTCTGCGCCAAACATCCCTTGCAACTGGACACCGAATGAGGAGATGATCAACGTCCTCAGGTTCAAACCGAATTTTCTAATTCTTAATATTATGTCGAAGTAAATAGGCCCATGGTATTATGCCTGGTAGTATTGATGATTGCCTCTATATATTGATGTAGTTTCAAATCCGTGATATTAGAAACTAAGTTTAAAATGTAACTCGAGTGAATAGTACATTTTCCATTAAATTGTTGCCACATTGTTTTTTTTTTCTATATTTTAATTATCAACCCTTATACTATACATAATATACGCTTTTAGCCCATTTCATTTTCTATTAATTTCGTTTTCCTTTAATAACTTTCGTTCGTTAACTTTTTTTCAAAATACGAAGTGCGCGACTGTTTTTAGTTTTTTTTGTCCACGTTCTGATATATTTTTTTTAAAACGGAGTTGTATTCAAAATCAAGTTTTTTGTGGTACCGTCATGAGCCGAACCTATTATGAGCGAACAACATCATTTTCAGTATTGGTATTATCAGAACCCTTATCGGTATTCGCTTTATGGTTTTCGATAACCCGAACCGGTTATTTTTTTATTTTGTTTTTTTCCCTTTTTTATTATTTAGTTTTATGTTTATTTTTATTAACATAATTTTTAACGTTACACCTATGTTTTAGTTTAAATTTTATTAACGATGAGCCTGACACCCGCCACAAAGCGCGGGTATAAGGGAGGTGGGAGTGGTAGCGGGTTCGAAGGCGGGTTGGTGGCGGGTTCGCGGGTACACCGCCACAACCATAGTGGGTTCGGCGGGTAGTGGGTGGCGGGTTGGGTTAGCGAGTATAAGAAGCCGCTGAGTTGGTGGGTTGAAGCCGTTGAAATGAAGATAAATATAGCCGTTGAACGGCTATATAGCCGTTTAAAAAAAATTTATTTAATTTACCCCTATAAATACATACTAAATCATTTTATTCACTACACAAAAAAATACATTCTTTCTAAATATAAACCATTTCTTTTGTATAAACCATTTCTTACGCAGACCAACAAGCCAAGACATTGCACTTTTGTACAACGCGTATGAAGTAAAACATGGTATTCCAGGTATGGTCGGTAGCATCGATTGTACACATTTTGTTTGGCGAAATTGTCCGACAAGTTTTCGCGGACAATATATGAGAGGCGATCACCAATACCCGACGATCATGTTAGAAGCGGTGGCTTCAAATGATTTGTGGTTTTGGCATGCGTTTTGTGATACACCCGGCTCTAACAACGACATAAATGTTCTCCAACAATCGCCACTTTTTACCAACGAGGAGCTTGAAACCGCACCTAAGTGTCCATTTGTAGTTAATGGTCGACTATATAAACGTGGATACTATCTTACGGATGGGATATACCCTACTTGGTCAACGTTTGTTAAATCGTTCCCATATCCAACAATCCGTAAAGAAAAGGCATTTAAGAAGGTGCAAGAGTCGGCAAGAAAAAATGTCGAGAGAGCTTTCGGTGTGTTAGAAGGGAAATGGGGTATAGTTCGTCGACCAAACCGGTATTTAAAATTGGCGAAGATTAGGAACGAGGTATATACGTGCATGATATTGCACAATATGATCTTAAAGGATGACGGGAACGCAATATCACCTGTCTACATACGGGATCCTCCAGTCGAACCAGTTATTGACGATAACGTCCTTTCGGAGTTGCACGATGTAGCTACACATATTAGTCTTCGATTTGATCTCGTGGAACATATTGCGAGAAACACCCCGGATTTGGACGAAGACGAAGACTAGATAAATTTTTATTTAATAATTACTTTTTTGTATTATCTTTTTATTTATTGTTATGTATTTTTATTTATTTTCTTTTAATTTATTATGTATTTTTAATTAATTAATTAAAGTTTTATTTTATTAATTTGATTTGTTTTTTTTTTTTTTTAAATAAGAGGGTTGGAGGGTACTTGGAGGGTACCACTCCCACCTAAAAGGGTAGTTTGAGAGAGTAGTTTATCAAAATGAAGTGACATCTTGTGATTGGTGGGTTTGAAAGGATACTTTAAAATGGAAGGGTACCACTTTCACCTCCCTAACCATCTAATTTAAGATTAAAAAAAAAGGAAGTGTCGAAGAATATAGAGGGAATTAGAATTGGCCACGTAAGATTTTAGTTTCCTTTTCCTTTTTATATAAAATCATCTCCTCAAACTCCAACCATTTGTGCGTGAGAAGACCTAGGAAGAAGCTCTTAATGGCGTACGTCGAGAGAGGTGCGTTCGATATCCCTAATTTTTGCATGAATTCATCATCAAATTACGTTTTCTTTCCGATTCTATGTACATATAAATTGCTGAACTTCTAATTTCATGTTTTTCGTGCCTGAATTTACCGCGGTTGTTGATTAATGGTGTAAATATAGATCCCCCAATCTGAGATCGTGAACAGTGAGATTGATTTGAGATTAGATATTGTTGTTCTCTGTCCCTAAAACTTCTATATGATTGCTGTATTAAGGCTTAAGCATTTTATTTCATTAATCGTTAAATTGCAAATTGCAGGTAAATTGAAATTAGATCGTTTTTAGATTATGTTTATCTTATTTATGTTTAGGTAATTTGGCCTGATTTTCTGAAAGGCATATGGTGAGATAACATCACCTGAGTTTCTGAGAAATTAGGGTTTGTCGATAGTTTATTTTTTTATCAAATGATACAGATTTAATTCTCCCCTGTTGTGTTTAAACTGCAATTAAAGTAGGATTATTGGTCCATTTTCCGCTTTTCCTTCTCCAAATACACCCTTGTCTTTGGTAGAAATGTGAACATCTGATAATCTGATGTTATCTCAAGCTGTAAATAGGTCTTGATGATTGTTCATACCTAGTGTTATGTAAAATGAAGTTCCTGTGTATTTTCTAAATCTCCTCTTGCGTTCTTTATGACGTTCATTTAAAGCTTCCCTCAAGGTTTACGTAGTGCTAAGGGTGGTAATTCAAATCCATTTACTTATAAATGGGTCGATCTAAGTTATGATTTATATCAAATAACTCTAATCAAAGAATCTAGCTAAAAGGAAAAGGCGCCTAAAGTCTATCTTTAGTGAACACAAACTTTTAAATCGTTTTATTCAAGATTTCTATTACTATTATATGGGATGATTGTATGTGGAGGCTACCCAAGTATTCAAGTTTTTTCATCAAAATCGCCGTATATTTCTATTAAATTATAAGCCACCCTTGCATGTATTCGATCTTTTATTTTTGTTTATGCCCAATCTGGCCAAAAAACAGTAGGGAATGTTATAAAATGAAAAAACACACCCTAGTCTTTTTTTACCGAACTATTGCTTTTTTAATGGATCGATACAAGGGTATTTTTGTTTATCCAAAACATTATTAGGGCATTTATTATTTGTGGCGTTTTTGACCGAATCTATCTATTATAATAAATAAAGGTTTTGAGTTGCCACGTGTCATCAATTTAGAGCATCTAGATCATTGTTTTCCCGCCTAAACATTTTCCAACAATCTATTTTAATTTATTTTTTTTAAAACTCCTAAATTGATTAAATACCATTTAAACATTTTCATATTTCTTATGATTTTAAATTTTAAACATTAAATGTAGGATAACTTTTGGTTGACCAATAACTTCATTTTTTTAATACATTATTTATAATTAAATTTAACTAATTCATTATCATTCATAAGATTTAGAGGTGTTATTTTTTTATTTTTTGGAATCTTATGAATTGTTACTATATAAGTTTTTATTTATGTGAAAAACAATTCTATACGCTTGCACATACACATATTTAACTAATTCATTATAATTGTTACAAGAATCTAGATTTCACCAGAAGTCGACACGTGACAGATAAAGTTAGTCATTTATTATACTAAGGATTTATTTCTTTTTTATTATTTTCATGATTCAACCCGTGTAATATACGGGAATCTAATCTAGTTTGGTATAAATAAAACCTCATATATACTTTGTTAGCCTATAGAGTGTTTCAACTTTCAATATATTGTGGGCCTCCAGATATATTATCCCTTATTATAATAATGTGTTGTGATCATAATTCACACAATCACGCATTAGTTATTTGGAAAACTATTTTAACAATGGACAAAAGATGCTTACTTCAACCCCAACTCGGCCCAGCCTGGTTTAGCCCATACTAAATAGTAAAAATTACCATATCTGACCCAACCCACTGACCTGCCCTTTGTGCCACCTCTACTAAGTACAATAAAGGTGTTACCAAGGCTGCAACGATCTACTAAAGAAAATATTCAAGTCTGTGACACTAGGTAAATGTTGTGGTTCCTTATTGTGCACTAGAAGGTCATTGGTGCAAATTGAAAATTTTAACATCCGAGTTTAATGTGTCTTTATTGAAAATTTACACAACTTCACATTACTTGAAGGTTTTAGATTGGGGCTGTAGGCTAATAAGTTAAATCTAGAGGGAGAAGGTTTTAAATTGGAAAATTGTATTTGCCTTTTTTAAATATTGAAATGTGCTTGCATTGATTTATAATACACATAAACTAACTACTTAGAAACCACCCACTGGCCACTACTACTCTTAACAGTTTTTAAGATATATTTTTCTAAACTTCAGTTAGTTCTTAAAATGCTATTCCATAAACATTTACAGTATTATGATGCCATTCTATCTTATGTTTCTTCCATCTATCTAGTGTATTCATGTTTTTGACCAAATTTGGTATAAATAAAACCTGATATGTACTTGTTTAGCTTATAGAATATAGAGTGTTTCCACTTTCAATATAGTAATATTGTTATTGTAATCAATTAATCATAGTTCACACATTAATTATTTATAAAACTAATTTAAAAATGGACCAAAATTTTTTGTGCACTTCAACCCAAACCCGGCCCAGCCTGGTTCAGCCCATACTAAAAAGTAAAAATGACCAGCTCTGACCCGTTATCCAACCCATCGACCTGGCCATCTTGCAACCTCTACTTAGTACAATAAGGTGTTACCATGGCTGCAAGGATGTAGTAGAGAAAATATTCAAGTCTGATGGTCTTGCTTATCACATTCAAACGAACCCAACCCCCCCAAGAAGATACCCAAGCCCTAACCCAAAAGAAAAGAAAGCTGATCACGGCTTTGATTTGTTGGAACTGGAAACAGGAACAGAAATCGTAACTTGCAATTTGTAATTATTATTCAATGCTTTCATGCAATTACAAGACCCATATTTATAATCAAACAATCCTATCCTAAACCTACTAGAAACCTTTAAAGATAATCCTACTAAAAAGATAAATACCTAACAAATAATTAAAAATAAACTTCCTAGTTTCATACCAATACTAAACTTAACAAACTTGCAAAACAATCCATGCTTATCCCTTCAAAAGTTACGGCTCCATGCTTCCCTTCCAAAGTTTCGGCCAACAATCCATGACACACAAATTCCTAATGTTCCAAAACACCCCTTTGAATTTTCGTATGTGAACATAACGATTAATTTCCACCAAAGTCACTGGTAAATGTTACGGTAAGGTGATCGGTGCAAATGGAAGTTTTTAAACATGCTAGTTCAATTTGTCTTTAAGAAACATTTTCCTGAATTTCAGTTCTTAAAATGCTATTCCATAATTGTATTAGGTTAGTAATTTGATGTCATAACTAAATCTTTTGCTTATTCCATCTATCTAGTATATCCATGTTTGTGTGTCATGCATATACATTCACACACTCTCTTCTGTAACTCTTGTGGGTGCAAGTGTTTGTTTGTATTTGTAAAACTTAAAGTTACTTTGTGTTGATTCCTCAGGTGTTGTGAAATCCAATCGATCCATATGGCGTCTCAGAACAATCATTGATTTCTTTTGGGCAATCATCAATTTCATTTCTGTGTTCTTCGCCACTATGTTTTCGGTAATATCGACTCCCAAAATTCGTCCCTTCAAATAGCTCACCATTTATGCAATGCCCATTAAACATTTCACCAAATCTCTGCTGCATTTGTAGATGGAGAAATCTGATGGCTACAAGAAGTTATCTGGTTCCAGCAAGAAATGGGGTGGCGGTGGTGGCCCTGGTGGCGGTCCATATGGTGGTGGCCCACGCGGACCACCACGTGGACTAGACAATGTTAGAGGCATAGACCACAGTATGTTATTCATTTATTTTTTCATTTAATTATTTAATTATAACATCTAGCAATGTTGATGACACTCTTTTTTCCTCTGTTTAGACTCTCTTCCTGCATGTGGATCCTGCTGTGGAGGTTAAAAGGTTGCAGATACTCTCAACATTATCAAGTATCAACAATAAGTTGTGGTTTTTTTTTGGTATTTCAATTGCTGTATTATATGAAAAATTAACGGTAAAATAAGTTTTAATAAAGTAGATTACGTTGTTATTGTGTTCATTTTTGTGATCTTATCTTGCAAATGGTCAAACCTAACCGGGTCCATCCATGGTAGAGGTGCAAAAAAAACCCGGTTTGAGGCGGTTTTCAAACCGACCTGAACCGATTGTTGAACCGGTTTGAAACTGGTTCAAACCGCCGGTTTGAAACCTATAAACTGAAACCGGTTTAACCTGAACCGAACCAGTCAAACCCTCCTCAAAAACTGGTTTCAAACCCGGTCAAACTCACCCTCTCAAACCGGTAACCGAACCGGTTTTCACTTTTGTTGACCAAACCGGTTCGGTTTGAAAAACAGATCTGTGCACCTCTAATCCATGTCATACATAGCTTGGAACTACATGCAAATGTCGAACCCACTCGGTCATCAGTTAGTGCATGGACCACATATTTTCGTTAGAAAATTCCAATTTGGTCCACCAAGATTTAAAATATTCGAATAAAGTTATGATTATGATGACATATTATTAATAAAGCATGTACGATGGTAAATTGGAGGCATTCCATATGAGCTTTAGACTTGATGTTACGTTGGGTGGTCCATCCATGGTCGCACTCATTGCTAGGAAACACCTTTTAGTTGGTATTTTAATAATCAGACCGGACCAGCCGTTTTACTGAAATTACTTTATAAATTGGTGTAAATTTGCAATATTAACAAACTATATGGTCTGAAATAAAAGGGAATCTTCGTAAACCCCCAGGCCCCGACAGTTCTTTTGACACCCTGACACGCATACAACTCGTATAGACTAATACGAGTCATATGCATGCATGGTGTCAGAGAATGTTTGGCCACAAACCCTATACGAGTCGTATAAGGGGATACGACTCGTATAGAATTAATTTTTTTTAATTACTTTTTAAACTTATTTAACACAGCATTTTATTTCTCGGTATGTGTGCCAATTATTTGACGTGACGTTAGATTCCGTGAAAACTTAATATAGATACCGTTATATGGTAATTCAATTCACACGAGTCGAGAAAACCTATACGAGTCGTTCCACGAAAAAAGAAGATGTCTAACGGGAGAAACGGAAGAAGCCGAAGAAACGGAAAGCGTCAGAACGGGTGATCTTCTAATGCACCCATCATTGACATTCCGACACCCCAAGGTGAGATGCTCGAAATGTTTGGGAGAATGGTCAGATCTGGTCTCAAAATGTTGTCCAGTTCTTTTATAACGGAGATGCCCAATGGTGTACGATCTCTTGTATGGGTCGTACGAGACTTGACATGGAATTTTGGGGTACCCTTCTAGGGCTTCGTGAAGACGGTTATATAGGTTCAATTGTAAGTTTTTAAAACATATATATGTCGTATTAATGTATTTCAAATCTTAATAATTATAGTTTTAAGTTACAGCATGTTCAAGCTTGGACAAAGAGTATTATTGCTTGGCGGTTAGATTATATGCTAAGAACGGAGGAGCTGCCGATCGGGGATCGTTGGACGATTCTCCCGTGTCATTTCATGGATCTAATATTTGAAGGATCATTTGATTCCTTCGAGTATGTTGATGGGACTAATTCATTATATCCTCCACCGTGGGAGGTTGATACGGTAAAGTTGTGTTATTTTGAATTTTTTTTAACCAATAAAATTAATTTTTTCCGGTTTTTACAGGTATATTTACCTATATCCGATAACGATGAAAACTGTTATCTTTTCCGGATTTGTATGGTGACACTATACAAATTAATGTGTTCTTTCCGTTTGCAATGATTCACGATGCAAGTAAATCGAGGACTCTTATATTACGCACGAATATGGAGGCATCTTATATCGCGTCAAATAATATGCACACATATCGAGACATCTTTAATTACCATCCAAAACGGTTATTTTATTAAAAAATTACCCTATATGAGTCATATAGGTGCATACGAGTAGTATGTGTAACCTATACGACCCGTATATGTCTATACGGGTCGTATAGAATGAACGTGAATGACTGATTAGACGTACCACAGATTTGTTGTTTGAAAAAGTATCTATATGACTCGTATAGGTCTATACGAGTCGTATAGAGGGTGTCAAATGAACGGTTTGGGTGTGCCAATAATAGCACCCGAAATAAATAGAACATATGTGAAGGGGAGGGTTCAATTCAGAATACTAAATATTGCAAGAACACGCAGAACAAAACGAATCGTTCACTTTTTCAATCTTAAAAAGTTTTAAAATATAAGAAAATGATATAAGTATAATATTTATTCGTTTTTCATGAAGTTCAAACAAAAAAACATAAAAAAATTTCGTTTATATACATACCTACACATGTGTAGGTTTTTTTACCTACACAAAACCTACACATGTGTAGGAAACTTTTAAATATATAAAAACATATAAAAAAACTAGTTTAATGTTTTTTATGTACATAAACATACATATTTGTATGTAAGAATTATAAAATTTTAAAAAAAATTACCATGGATAAAAAAATTAAATGATTTAGGTTTGTTCCCCTTGTTCTCGAAAAATTTCCTTGTTCTGAAATGAACTTCCCTCCATATGTGAAATAGTATGGTTACCTTTAGTCGTAGGAAAAGGTGGCCACATAGTTTTAGGTTTTGCCTCTAGCCCTAGATATGTCATTCAGGCTTAGGGGTGCTTTTTTAGTGTCTTGGTGTGCCTCTAGTTTCTAGGTGGGCCGGTAATCTTAGGTGTGCCTTAGTCTAAACTACCTTAGTATTTGGGATTTATACTGTTTCGATTTCTAATAATGGTTCTCTATTACAGGTTATATCCTCTTTCAAAAAATGTTTTTGTTTCGTGAGTCGGGGGTCTATCTGGAAGTAACCTCTCTGTCATTTGGGATAGAGATAAGGCTTGCTCTAATCTCACTCTCCCTAGAACTTACTGTTTGAATGTGATTCACTGGGTTTGTTTGTTTGCTTGCTTGCTAGGTTATTGAAACTATGATCATTGAGATTTTCAACTTCAAATTTCATAATGAACCCTTCAAAATATGGTTATAGCCTTATAGGGATGAATAGTACACTTGATCTTGGTCAAAAGATCGACTGATCTAGAAATGAACCTTCTTTTCAAGATTGTTTTTTCTTTATGCACATCAATAAACCTATTGGCTGGATCAAAGCGTAGTTATTGAAGAAGCATATGCATTATGCCATTGTGGTCCACGCATCCAAAGTCTGTGAATGTTGACATCAACTTGATAGTGATTATTGATAGTTATATAAGTTTAAAGGACGATATTGTATTTGTTTGGTTCCAATCATTGATTTGATGATTTATTAATTTATAGGAAAATAAAAAAAAATTGATTAATTCTCTCTCTCTCTCTCTCTCTATATATATATATATATATATATATATATATATATATATATATATATATATATATATACCACAAATATGATTGTGACTACGATTCACGACGTATAGAGTTAATTTGTGGTACTTAAATAAACAAAATAAAGACGGGTATAGAGTTCATTCGCGGTCTGTCTCTGCTCTTCTTCGTCTTTACTATGAGGGTTTCCACGCTTCTTACAGTCGTTGGCATCTGTCTCCTCTAAACATGCCCGAACCATCTCAATCTCTCATCCCTTACTTTATTTGAAATGTGTGCTACCCATAATCTAGCCCTAAAAACTAATTCATTCCTTATCTTGTCCAACCTTGTTTGCCCGCGCATCCACATCAGCATTCTCATCTCTGCTGCCTACAGCTTTTCCGCTTGTGTTTTCTTCATTGCTTAGCAATCAGTTCCGTATATCATACCCGGTCGAACTGCAACTCGTAATAAAAAATGAACGTGTTCGTTTATTTTCGTTCATAAATATCCTAAATGAACTGTTCACGAACATAAACGAATGAACATAAACGAACACCCAAATTAAAATATAATGTGAATATTTAAACAAAGCTTAAAATATCATGATCCTTACATTCAACATTTCAAAACTAAATAAAGATATCTAATTAATTTTATATTAGGCTTGAGGGTTTTAAATATGAAAAATCAAATTGATTTTAAATTAGTATTAGTAATAAATAAATTTGAATGAATATTTAATTGAACGTAAACAAACGAACATAAGTGAATGAATATAAACGAACGTAAATGAACGAACATAAACGACCATAAATGAACGAACATAAACGACCATAAATGAACGAACATAAACGAACGTTCACGGACGTAAATGAACGAACGAGACATGTGTTAATGTTCGTTCGTTTAGTTAAATGAACAAAAAGTTATGTTCGTGTTCGTTCGTTTATTAAAAGAACGAACATAAACTTATTCATTTTTTAATGTTTACTTGAAACTTGTTCGACTGATAACCGTCTAGAAGCATCCTTGCATAATATCTTCCATAATAGACCATTCACTTCCGGTAAAACCAACCTGAAAAACCTTGACGGAAACCTCAAAATTCCCTCTCAAAACCGCCTCAAATGTCTCCACCGGCGTCTCGCCGTAAAACAGAGGAACAAATAAGCTCCTTGACAATAAACCAACATAAAACCCTCTCAACAAGCTAAACAATAAACGAAGTTGTTGATGCAATTCCGAATAACCGATCAAGCTCCTGTAACAATCTTACCCGTGATGACCACAATTTTTTTTTCCTCTGGTCATTAATATGTACAAAATCATGTCCGCACTCCATACGTCAGTTCTCTCATTATACTCTTTCCCTAACAACACTTCCGGCCGAACATAGTACGGTGTCCCAACCAGTCCGGTCATCGTCCCACGCTCACACATCCCGAACTGTTCCGTCGATCCGAAGTCAGCCATCCTTATTTTTTCTGTCAAATCAAACAGAAGATTATTCGGTTCCGTCAGAATGTAGAGGATATTCAGTTCCTTCAGAATGTAGAGGATTTTCGGTTCTTTCTCCATACATTCGTGATCGGTGCAGTCCGAGAGGAGACGCTTGTTGATTGATTTAGAGGTTAACGATTCGCCGGAATTTAGTTAAATACAACGGTGTATGATCTCGAATTGACCTCTGCCGAGAAGACAAAAATACCCCTCATTTAACATTAAAAAATGGATGGGGTTAACCAATTGGATGAAAATGACAAGTTTTGAAAAACACGAGAACACGTAGAAGAAAATAAACCTTTTGAACGAAAGTGACAAAAATGACCAAACCAAAGAGACGAAAATTACAGTTTACTGTAAATATTCATATTCATGTAGTTGCTAATTGTATGTATATATATACAATACAAATTACTAATCAAATCAATCTTTAGAAAGAAATGCGATGCTAACAACTCTCTACAGAATATTCTGCCGATACCTTAACCCTCGAGCTCATTCATCACCCTTGCTACTAAAGACTCTTAAGTGCGAAATATGTTGTAAATAAAAAAAAAAGTTAACTCAGGACCTCCATGCAAGTTCTTATTACTGATATTATATCAACATTTCAACACGATTACATTTTACAAACATAACGATTAGTCTAACACCAGATAACAAATGAAACATAATTAATCATCTTTCAAATGGGATGAAGGATCACTAGAACACCATTCTTAGGAATAAGGATAAACACATCAGCCGGGTAATGGACATGATTATCCGAAAGGGTGAACCTGTAACGCTGCAAGATCATCGAAAGCGCAACCTTCGCTTCATTTGTGGTGAAATTTAAGCCAACACAAGTTCGAGGTCCCATCCCGAAAGGAAGAAACGCTGCAGCATTGTTCTTGGTAGCTTTAGCGACCCCATTTGCGAATCTTTCAGGTCTAAAACAATGAACATCTTTGCCCCAAATCTCTGAACTGTGATGAAGTGCAAGAATTGAGATGAATATATTCAATCTAGCTGGAAGATTTAGGTTTCCCAGTTTGATTTCCCTATCCACTTTTCTTGTTACCGTAATCGCAGGGGGGTATAGCCTAAGTGACTCATTGATCACCATGTTCATCTGCACTCAAAAGCCTAACAGATTCATATTCACTACAAGAAAACTGAGCATTTGCGGATGAGATTTGTGACTAAAATAAACGATCACAAAACTTGATCGAAATCAGAGTGGTCGCAGAATTAGCGACCACATTCATTTTGGTCGCAAAACGGTCGTAAAATTTAGAAACATCGCTAACTTTTCGTTGCAATTAAGTCGCAAAAAATGGGAAAAAGGTAAATTAAAAATAAAAAGAAATATCGGTTGCAAACCGGTCACAGAATTTACGACTGTTTAATTTCGGTCGCAAATCATGTCAGAAAACAATAAAAAATCAAAAAGCAAAGCAAAAAAATTAAAATTTGGTCACAAACGAATCCCAAAGTTTGCGACAATTTAGCTCGGGTCGAAAATTAACTGCAAAGCGTTCAAGAAATGGGATTGTCCACGGAGGTTTTTGAGACCGTATTTTCGGTCACAAAAGGCCATTGGCGACTGATTTGCGACAGATAGTTTTCTAGTAGTGATTGTTATATTAACTGGATTGTATATATTCAACTAAAACAAACAAATTCTTACTGTTTTAAGCCTTGCAATGCCATCTGAAGTCGGGATTTTTTTACCAAATAACCCGATCACTTCTTCCCTTACTTTGTCTTGCCATTCTTGATTAATCGCGAGAAGGAAAACCGTCCATGAAAGCAAGCTCGTGGTCGTGAGATGTCCAGCCCCGTACACGGCTTTGAGCTCATCGATCATTTGTTCGACCGTGATCCTCTTGCTTTCGTTAGAATCATTAGCCATTTTCACAAGCTGTCCAAGGTAATCACTTTCAAACTCATCAACCCCTTCATCCATATTCACCTTTCGTGACTTCACAATGTCTAGAATCGATTTCTTTATCGCCTTTTCGAGCTTCTCCGCTTCAATTTCATCTTTTGTCTTCAGTATCAGACTGAAATTACATATAGTACAGGGGTGACTCTACAGTACAAGCAACTAAAGCAACCGTTTTAAGCCCCCAAGTTTGAAGGGCCCCAAAAATTGAAAAACTACTTTAATTTGTATTTTCAACTTTTATGTTTTTATAGAGAAATGATAATTTCACAACTTTTATGTCAACATTATACGTTTTGACGCTACATTAAATTATATTTTAAATTTTTTTATATACTTACAAAACTTTCACAGAAGGCCTCAATTTCAACGTTCGCTTTAAGCCACAAAATATGTTGAGCCGGCCCTAATATAGTTATCAGTAAATGAGTATTCATAGTCAAAGCCCCGATGGTTTACTTACTGAGCCAGTTGGATCGATCTTACGAAGTTTTTGGATTTCTAGGATCTCTAGAGAAAACATAATAATTTGTACGAGGTTTTTGAAATTAAGTGTTTTAGTTTCTAGGATTTTGATACCCACAGTAGCGAACTCTAAAAGAATCTGACAAAAAATGTTTGAAATCGCTGAAGTGACAGTATTCTTGTTTATATCGCTAGGCTGTAAACACGTTCTTGTTCCTATTAACAAAACATCCCCTTTTTCTTCGCTCTTTCGTAACCGGTACAGAAATGGTTCTTTTCTTACGTTTTACCTTAGTTACTGGGGGGTTCGCACGCTTGTCGTGTGTCAGATTTTTTTAGAGTTCACTATCCAAAGTTACAAACCCCTAAAACCAAAACATATTCAAAAACATCTTAGAAACTATTATGTTTTCTCTAGGGTTAATTCCCAAAATGAACATTTTACTAATCTTTTTTCTTAAAACAAACGTTGAACTTCTAACTTTCACACAATAAACATGCCAAAATCGCAGGATTATTCACTAAACCCGGCGAAATCGCCGACTTATGTGTCGTGTATTTTTTTTTCCCTTTTCACCGGATTATTTTGAATTTAGAACGAAAACGCCAGATTATTTTGAAATTAGAATGAAAACGCCATATTATTTTAATTTGAACGAAACGCCAGATTTTTTTGAAACTAGAACGAAATGCCGGATTATTTTAAATTAGAACGAAAACGTCAGATTATTTTAAAATTAGAACGAAAACGCCGGATTATTTTAAAATTAGAACGAAAAAATACACGTGTAAGTTTTTGGTGAACACACGTAAGTCGGCGATTTCGACGGATATAGTGAATAATTCGGTGATTTTGACATGTTTGTTTATTTTGTGGAAGTTGAAAATTTCTTAACATTTATTTTGAAGAAAAAGATTATTAAAATATCCGTTTTAGGAATATATTTTTGAAAACGGAGCCCCTAGAAGTCCAAACTTCAAAGGTTCTATCTTACCTAATGCCTGGAAACCGTAACTTGTACACATTTCTAACAGTTATCGCTGTTAATCTCGCCACCATCTCGAATATATGCTTCCCTTCGACATAACTACTACCAAAAGCCGTTCTTGATATCACTTCAGTTGTCACCAACCCGAATTCTTTATGCACGTCGATTTCTTGGCCTTCGAAGTCCTTCCACTTCTCTAGCATAGTCTCCATGCTTCTGCTCATCTCGGGGATCATGTTCTGTGACATTGGTGTTAAGATATTCAACTTTCTGATCGAAATCAAGAAACTTTTGAATTGAAATCGATGATTATCACCTTCAAGCTTTCTGAATGGAATGTATGGTTGGCTAGTTTTCGAACCTTAGCCCATTTTTCGCCTTCGCTTGTTATGAGCGATTCGCCTAAAAGCTTCTTTGCGTACCCTACCATATCCATCTTCGGGTAAGCTCCATCTCGATTGTTTAGAACTTCTTTTACGAGCTCCGGTTCTGTAACGAAAAGCTGTGCTTCCGACCCATGCCAGTTTATAAAATTCAACCCTAAAAAACACGTAAAACATGAACCTTTTTTTAACAGCAAATCTACGTTACTCATACTCTTAAATTTCACCAAATAATTCACTTTATATCTTGCTTTAAACCCAGGAACTCTCATTTAAAAGGCAATAGTGTCTCCTAAACGGAATAGTCCCACATGGCACGTAAAACATGAACTACATAAGCGTTTCAAGAAAATCTTCTCAAAAAATGAGCTTTTTTATACCACAATTTTACAAATTTTGGGGCCTTTTTGTCTTGTTTATTTTAATATTGGGTGTTTCTGTATAACGAATTCAGCATGGAATGATTTTAACTTTTTTTATTTTTTTTAACATATAATTTAATTTTCTTTAATAATATCTAATATTCAAAAAAATCTAAATACATAGTTTTTGCTAACTTTTTCTATATTCCGATATGATTTTTCTTTAATTAAAAATGGAGATATATCCAAAATTAATGAAGTGGAATTTTGAGACGTTGTTTTATATACAACTCGAATTTCAATAAATTTATATCATAAGTTTAACAAAAAGAATTTATACAAAACTGTGTATTTAAGTTTTTCCAACTTTAATAACAGAATTTGCTATTTTTTATAATAGCAACATCTATTTTATCTAAGATAAATACACAACGATCTAAACTCTGCAAGATTTGAATTTCATAACCTTTTAATTATGAGATACACCACTTAACCATCAGAATTTACTATTTAAGATAGCAAAGTCTCAAGATTCGATTCAGAAGAAGAGTGGAAAAAAGGCCGAATGTGCAAAATGTTTTGTAGCTCAATTTTTGAAAAAAAAACTGTGTTTGAATCAACACGTTTATACATAGCGAAAAACGAAAGTCTTACCGTAGGTTTTGATCCAAGAATGGACGTGTGGCTGGATTCGCGGAAAGATGTCGTGTGACATATCCACGGGGTGGTTCATGGACCGGTTTCTCATGGAAGAGATAACTCGGGTGTTTCCATGAGGAAATTCATAGGGCAGACCTTCGATTCCTTGGGATTTCATCATTTTCTGAATAGTGATCGGAGTCAACCATGCCTTACGAACAAACGTAAGGAGAAGCCGAAGAAGTACAAGAAGACTCGATATGAAAATAATCAGGAAGACCAGAACTAGAGCCATAACTTGGATGAACTCTTTGTTTTTGCTGCTGCGTATAAATATTTGTAATCTGTATTTCGAAGCTAGTCATGTGCTGATCGATGGCAATTTTGATTAATTTTAAATTTAAAGGACATTATGTCAATATCTTGTTTTGGACTTTGGGTATGCACAACAACAACGTACACCAGCGAATTTAATATTATAACCAATATTTGTCATTAATTAACTAACTAACTAATCTATACTATATAATAAATAAAAGTTTTTCATGTCACGTGTCGACTCCATATTCATTCTCATAATTTTTTTCCCGCCTCTCTCTTATTAAATACATCTCTATCTTTTAATAATAATATATTTTAAAGAAATAACTAATCTTTATATTAATAAATCTCCTGCATATTTTGACGAGTGTATTTATTAACAGATTATATTGTATTCTACGGGTTTATTCTAATCCGTGTAAAACACGAGTTTTTAAAAAATAATTTTTTTATTATTCAATATATAATATTACATTTATTTAACCCGTGTAATACACGAGAATTTAACCTAGTAATATATATAAAAAAATGTTTAATTGTATATCCAAAATTTCAAAAGATTGGAATAATAAAGACGAAAAAATGTGTATCCAAATTATTATTAGTATTATCATTATTAATTGCTACAAGTATTATTGTTAATATGATTATTATATTATATATACATACAAAGAAGGAAGGTGTGAACAGTGACGTATGCCGATGGGTCAAAATGGACGGCTAGCACACGTGTGGCCTACCGATTGACCGGTGACTTTATTTTTTTTTTTCTGGGTTTATTTGTTTTGCATAACTAACTTTTCGGTGGTACTTTAACAAACAGCCCCACTAGACAAATGATCAAGCGTACATTTGTTTTACCGCTCACCACGATATGTGAAAAATGATGAAGCGTTCGATTACATTTTAATTGTTTGGTTATCTACATACCGAAGACAATTATTCAAATTTTAAATAGAGTAATAACAACTTTTAAATTAACAAACAAAGTTTTTCTATAGATTTTGATAATGCCTCAAACAATGCCGCCACGGTTGCAAAACTAAAATTGAAATATAAACTGATTTGCAACGATGTTTTTTTTCATAGTAAATGTGTTGGACACGTCATTAACTTGATTGAGCAAAACAATCTTAAACATATTGCAAGTATTAGATTGGAACTCTTGGTATATGTTCAATCTTTGTATCTAGCTTTGTTTCTTTGTAATGTTTCTAACACCCTGTGAGATTTGTTTAATATAATTATCGTCACAGTTAAAAAAAATATATTTAGGACATATAAGAAACTTTTAAGCAAATGTTACATGATATTTACATTTCTAGTAACAAAAGATACCATGACCTAGTGGTCTAGTGGTATGGTGTTTGTCCCTTACAAAAGTAGTGTAGGTTCAAATTCCTGTAAGTGCAACGTAAGGTGGTATTTAGGTATAAAAAAATTTTGTACAAAAAAAAAGATATCATAGAAGTATCAACTTTTTTTCGCGAGACGAATACCATTTGGTTAGGTCCGAATTGGGACGTACCTAGTAGATGGAATTTTACTTGTTATATGTTTGAAAGTGCTTTACGATAAAAAAATAAAGTTTACAAATGTTTCATGAACTTATTGTCACGCATAATTAGTTGCGCCATTTCTGACATCTAGTTGGATACATATCGAACAATTAACCGATATGCTTGAAGTTTTCAAAACTGCAATTACGTTTTTTATCGAGGGTTTATTAGCATACAAGTTCTTTAGTACTTCACCGACTCTTTTTAATGTGTTCAAAATTGTCCGACAAGTATGAATTGAAAAGCGGAATGTTTTTGGAAATGATAAGACCAATGAAAGATAAATTTATAAAGTATTTAATGACATACTTCCCGTTATTGCATGTGCTTCCGCATTGAACCCATGCCTAAAAGTTGATGGGGTTGAAACTTTAATTGAAAAATAACTTAAGATTTGAATTTGCAAGAAGAGGCATTTATTTTGTGAAACGTCCCAAACCGGGTACATCTCATAGTTGGCACAAAAAATCACAAATATAGTTCTTAAACCAGAAATCAGAATAACTATTATAGCGGAAGTCTTGTTTAACATTCATAGAATCCACACTCAATTAAAACTTTAACAACTTCAATTAAAACATTGTTCAACATAAACAACCGGATAAGAAAATGTCAGTCTTCAGCACAGCAGCCCGACGTACATGCTATCAAGCCCTCACAGCTCCTCTATTTCTCTTTAGCTTTACCTTTACCGCCTGACATGCATAGTAAAAGTCAGCTAACGCTGGTGAGTTCTATCTTTAATTTGAACTGTAAACTTTAAACTTTGTTTAGGTAGCTTACTTTTATAAAAAAAAAAAAAATAAGCTTTCTTTCTTTTCTTTAAACAAACTTTGCCTTTACTTTAAAACTATACAACGTTACAATTTATAAAATCATTCCGTTACTATCTTTCTTTAAAGCTTTACTTTTGAGGAAACCTATTATGGTGCCCTCCTTTACTCTTTCAAAAATTTCATTTCACTCGTACATGACAAGTGAATATCACACAGTTTAAATATCACAGATAGATCATTGTCCGAAGACAAGATCCCTTTCTCGCTTATACCTCAGGGTAAGACTTTTGATTTAGCGCTGCCCACACTCCAATGTGGGACTTTATTTCTCGCTTACACTTCGGTGTAAGACTCCTTTAGCATTGCTCACACCTCACGGTGAGACTACTTTATCTTTTCTTACACCTCAGGGTTTTGATTAGTGGGTGTTTATGATGCTTAATTATATGTTTTTAATTATGTATGTTTTGGTATGAAACTCGTTTACTTTGCACGTGTTTATGAGTTATAGGTGTTTGGATGCTAAGTACGTGTTTTGGAAGTATCTGGGAGAAAGTAGAAGGAATGGACTTGAAACTATGCAAAGATGAAGGCCGATCAGGAAGTTATACAGTGTAAAACTTGACATAAGCATATCCTATAATCCCCAGGAATTTCCGGCCTTTATTTTTACTTTTCCGGCACTTGTAATTTCATTATTATATGATTTACATCTATCTATTTCAATACAAGCCATCCTATTTATTTCATTACATGAATATGCATGCATTGTGTACCATTATTTAATTTCAAAAATAACAAATAGTTATATAAGAAATAATGTAATTAATTGTTTAAAGTTCGAAGGAATAAATATATATATATATATAAACATTAGGTTATTACAAAGTCCATATTTATATATGTACAAACTTATAAAAACCAAATTACACACTATATAAAAACTAGGGTTTATAAAAGTTAAATTATTTAAATTACAAAGTAAATAATTTTTAATAAAAATAAAACCATTTTATTTTGCAAAAAATATATTTTTATGTTTGTCATATCTAAAAATAATATTAACATTCAATTGCTTTATAAAAATTTACAAATTTAATGATTTTACATTTTATAAAAGTCCAGGGTCTAATTTGTAATTTCTGAAACTTTAATTCCAATTAAAACCTACTTTTGTACATAAAATGTTAAAGTTTGAAACTAGAGGGACTTTTTTTGCCATTTCCAGAACTTCCCCCATCCCCTTTTTTTATCGCGAGTTCGAGTCCCGCGAGGACCGATTTTGAGGCCATCTTTATTGAACTCGTTCCTGAGATATTTACACGCGGAATTGAAGTCGGCAACACTTCGTAGCCATTGAATCGATCTGTCCCTCGAAGTTAATTGAGAAATTATGAACTAATCAATCACACACTCGTAACCAATTCATCCTTAATTCACATTTAAGTGTTCGATCCCTTTCAGTGTAAATTGTGTATAAATTGACACCCCTAATTATCGACGAGACTCATTACAAACACTCCATACTCTTAAACGCGTCCCATTTCATCTCTGGAACACCCAATTCAGTCGAAGAACTCAAACCTGTCCACTCATTCGTTGCACAACCATTTTAGGTAAATCTCATACCATTTTGCTCGCTTTGACCCGGGAATGAAAGCCCTATGGTTTTAGGGCCGATCGCTTGCATAAGCGGACCAATTGGAGGGCTAGGGTTTACGGGTTCAATTGGGAACGAAGGCGGATTGAGAGTGTTAGTTAAATATCAAGCGCATCAGTCCCTGGTCTAGCGGTTGCGCGTGTGTGCACTTGTGATCCGGTCTCGGCGCGGGTTCGAGTCTGGTTGGAACCGGTTTTGGAGCCTGTGCCTCCTTTTTGTCATTTTAAACACATAAAATAATGTTTTAAATTCTGATTTAATTTTTTTTTTAAATTTAATAAGTATATTTAGTAATTGTTATAAAATCAGAAAAATATAAAATGATGTTTAGTCATTTTAATTTATTAAAAAAAGGGCATGTTATAAATATTATAATTTCTAAATAAACAATATAAGAATGATTTATTTAGATAAATCTAAGTATGTTGTTTTATTTATAAAATGGCAATGTTTATAAAACTAATAATTTAAACATTATTAACACATATAAATAATTATTTTTGGCAAAGAATAATTATTTAAAACGTTTTAAACCTATAAAATTACTTAAATAATTATTTTAGATAAATAATTATACGAGTTCAATTAATACTTATTTATTATCTCTTTCATAAATCGTTTAAATTAAAGAGATTATTTAATAGTTTAATTAATTTATTTAAATAAATAAAATTATTTAAACCTTTTTTCCACTCCATAAATTACTTATTTATTATTTAATAAATAAATCCAAATGTAATATTATTTAAACCTTCCTCCTATTCCATAACTTATTTATTTACTTATCTTAGAATAATTATATAAATAGATTTAAACATTTTATTATTGTAAAAGCTAAATAATAAATTTGAGTTTATAATAAATTATAATTGGTATTAACTTTATAAACATATATATTTTCCTACAAAACTTATACAAATCACATATCCAATCCCAAACCCTATGAAACCCTAAAACCTTAGAATTTCCTTATTTCCATTAAACATACATTAAGTTGGAATACATTTATCCATGTAGGTTAATTGTGAGAAATCCTCACAAGGCCTATCCTTCATTAACAATTCCTATCATTTCTAGCTTCATTACATGTGAGTTTCATATCTCCCTTTTACTTCACTATTGTTTACAAATACTCTGGGTGGAACATGTTTACATTACTATACATATACAATTCAATACCTATGTTCTTATGCAAATGTCTATGTGCTTCATGTCTTAAACTACTTGGCGACCATACGTGTGTTCATGTTTAGTACAATCATTAACTTGCGCGGCAGGACTAAGGTAGTACCTTTTATGATCATTTATACGGGAATCCGATTCATTACTTAACACGAACCTTGGCGGGTTAGTGTATACATTTTGACATTTCTCATAACACAATCAGTTGGATTGTGTATACATTTTTCCATTTACACGGCTTGATTGTACGCTTTGGAACCTTGTATGTTTTCACATTTATGCCTTAGATTTGATTTGAACATATTGAATTATAAACCCTTTTCAACTTTTGTTTGGTGTCAAAACCTATGCCATGATCACGACTTTATCAACGTACGGTTTCTTCGTTCAGCTACACCTTTTTGTTATGGAGTACGAGGTGCACTGAACTGTCGAGAGATACCCTTACTTTCATAGAAAGAATCTAGAACGGCATTCTTGAACTCTGTGCCATGATCACTTCGAATAGTCTTCACACTTAGATTGAACAGATTCTCGATTTGTAGCAGATGAATCTTCAGAGTCTCTGGCGTCTCATCTTTATTCGCCAGGAAGAATACCTAAGTAAATCGAGAGAAGTCATCGGTTACCACCAAGCAGTAGGATTTCCTTCCATGACTCATGACACTCACAGGACCGAAGAGATCCATGTGAAGCAATTGAAGGGGAGAGTCAATGGAATTAGTGGTTTTGGGTTTGTGAGAAGATTTGTGTTGCTTGCCCTTGGAACAAGAGAGACAATGTTCCACGGGTGAGAAGTCTTTTAGAGGTAAACCGGTGACAAGGTTTCCTCGAACAAGGCGGTTCATGGTCTTGAAATTCACGTGTCCTAATCTTCTGTGCCAAAGAAAGGACTCATCTTCTGAAGCTTTTGAAAGAAAGCAAGATTCAATTCCTGATGGGTTATTCATATCCAGACTGTACGTATTGAATCTTCGAGGGGCACGCATGAGGATTAGGTCTTTGGGAATAACCACTCCAGGCTTGATCATCAAACATTCTCTGGAGTTGAAGAGGGCACAAAAGTCTTTATCACAAATCTAGGACACACTCATCAGATTATACTTCAGCTGTGGGACGAAGTTGATATGCTCCAAGCTATTTACACCGTTGGACACTGTTCCTTGTCCTTCAATCTTTCCTCCTCTTGGATTGCCTGCAAAGGCGACAAAATCTCCGTCTATTGGATGATAATTTTGCAACAAAGAATAATGACCAGTCATATGTCTTGAGCAACCACTGTCGACATGCAAGATATTGTCTCCAGTCCTCCTCGATTGCCCCTACACAAAACGAATCATTTAGACATTGGTACCCAAGCCATTGCTAACTTGAAATTTCTTAATTTTGTAAGATGCTTCTCAGAAATCATAGTCAGAATCCTCCTTTAATGTAGTATCAAAAAGATCATTATTTTTAACTTTCCAAATCCTTTTCGACCAATTTTTAGCATTTTTAATCCTTTTACGTCGAAGATCTCTACTATGTTGTGATTTAGAGAAAACATTTGACTGACATTCAACTGAATTTTGAATAACAGATGGTAAATTTTCTTCTTTGAAATGATATGTAGACAATTTACATGTCTTGAAAACATGATTGGATTCACCACAACTAAAACAAACTTTATCACATGTTGGCTTAGCCTGATAATTGTCATCACACGATGATGAAGATGATTGTGATGTTGAGGCATCAGAACTAGAGGCAACTCGTTCTTCAACATTTCTTTCTTGAAAACTTTGATCTTCCTTTAATCTGAAAAAATTCCAGATTGCTCATTGTTTCTTGTGGAATGTCAGTCACAACAACTCCTGCACTTTTAAAATTTGTAATACAACTCATAGCATTAACAGATTTAGGAACAAAAGGTAAAGCATTCTTAAATATAGAAATGTCATTTCTCAAACTGTCATGCTCAAAAGGCATAGGACCAAAATACAAATTTTCAACATGTTCACAAATATCTGGTTTTAACACGGACATATTATTACATTCATCCGACTTAAGTTCAAAGTTCATTTAAAACATTTCCTTCACTAGAACTCTCATCACAATCATCTTCGGAACCTACATAATCTTATTCTGCACAGGAAGCAAAACTGTTAGAATCTGAAGTTTTAATATAATCATCAGCAGATAACTTGCAAACAAAAAGTGTGGGAACATGAGGAGCTGGCATATCAGCGAATCTACCAGACTTGGAATATGGAGGTGGGTGAGAGTTATACCCAATGCCTTCTGTGACCTTTTTATGAATTTGGTTGTCAATGATCCCAAGCAGAATTTTTTGATCCATACCCATGTGTTTAACTTGAAAATTTGCCTTTTTAGCCTTTTGAAGTCTTTCAGTTAAAACTTGATTATTATTCTTTTGTGTAGTTAGCCATAGAATCATACATCACCTTTATGTGATCTCGTTCATCGACCAAGGCCTGGTTGATGATTCTATATTTCTGAATTTCATTTAAACAAGATTTAGCATTGCAAAGTCTAGACATTACCTCAGCTGGTATGGCGGTGAGATCCTCAGCTGGTTCAATCATGACACACTTCTCCTTTTCTTCAATGTCTGCCATCAGTTCCTTGTCAGCTGCATCCCCTTCTTGATCTCCCCAATGATAGTGTCCATCAGCTTGACAGACCAGAGCTGTTGAGCTAGAAGGTGTAGTGGATTTGGGAGAGACGGCAGCTTACTTTCCAGATGAGTTATTCTTCTCATGCTGCTCCTTTGATGATGGCTCTTTCCAATTCCTTGCAAAATGACCCAGCTAGTCACAGTTGTAGCATCTCACCTTTTTGATGTCAAATCCTAGAGTCTTTCGTTGCTTGAATCTATCCATCCCAGTCCTCTTGATGAATCTCTTAGCCCTCAGAGTCAGCATGGCCATGCACCAAGTAATATCCATTTTCTCCAAATCATCCGGGTTGATCTGCTCCAAGTCATCAGGTTGAAAACCGACTGGTGTCAGGTTTCTAGAAATTAGGGCATCATAGCATGACATGAAGGCAGTCATGATAGGCAGATACTCATCGGGGATCATAGTGGTTGGCTTCTGAGAGGTGGATGAAGTAGTAGGCTGAACTCCAGAAATTGAAGGTGGGACATCAGTCTGAAAGTATGCCATTGTAGTTTTGTTGGATGAAGTGGAAGAACCTTGACCAGCAAGAAGAGCTGTGTTTCCAGACTGATTAGTTGGAATGACTGCACCCTTCTTTATCTCCAACTCATAAGACTCTAGAATGCTGCAGAGTTCTTGCTGTGACAAATCACTTAGCTTCTCAGTTTTCTTGATCATAATTCTATACATATTTCATTCCTCAGGCAGTGAATCAAGCAGCTTCTTGTTTAACTCAACAGTGGGATACTCAGTTCCCAAAACCTTTAACTTAGAGACAATGCTTGAGAACCGGTTGATCAAATCAGACATGGGTTTTCCAGGGACACTACTAAACATCTCATATTGCTTCTTGATCAAATCCCTCTTGCTTTCCCTAACCTCAGCACTTCCCTCATACCTTGTACATAAAGCAACCCAAAGATCTTTAGCAGTAGTATACTCAACAAATATATTGAACACATCCATAGGAAGAGCCATAGCAATAGATCTATAAGCTTTGCTGTTTCGGGCAATTAGAGCAATATCCTTCTCATCATATTCAGCAACAGTCTTAGGACGCTGAACATTTGAAGTGGTAGTTACTCGCTTGTGTGGACCATTAGTGATTGACTGCAAAAGAGTGTGGTCATGGAATTGAAAGAAAGTCTTCTTTTCTTGGTCCAATCATCAAAGTCTCTAGTGGACACCAAGACAGGTGGTTTGTTTCCCCCAGCATACTCAGTGTTGGTTGAAGATGCCATTTAAAAAATGAACAGAAGCTAGTTTCGGGTGAGAAAAACTTATCGAAACAACTAGTTTCGATTGAGAAAAGCTGACCAAAACTACTAGTTTCGATAGACAAAAAGATCCCGAAACAACTAGTTTCGATGAAGAACACTTGGAAGAAAATCCAGTAGACATAGCAGAAACTACTAGTTTCGATTGAAACTAGTTTCGGTAGACAATAGTTTCAGGTAACCAAGTTGCACAAGTTAGTTTCGATAGAATAAGACAAAAACACTAGTTTTGATAATATCTTTTAACAAACAAGAAGTTTCGATGATAAAATGAAACAGAATCTGTCCCCTAGTAGTTTCGATACCTCCTTCTTCAAGCTTCAGCAGACTCCATTGATGAAAAGCTTTAAATATCAAAGATAATAAAATCGCAATCTAATCCTGCGAAAAGCTTCCAAATAAGTTTCTGAACACAAATCAATCTTTAGATCCGAGAAACTCGAAGAAACAGTGCCGAAATCGATGAAACAGTGCCAAAACAGTGCAGAACCAGAAAACCTTCAAATTCCAACTAAAAGTCACCTAAAATCGATCAAAACAACCTGAAAATACTCAGAAATCAAGAGCATACAGCTCTGATACCAATTGTAGGTCCTGATTTAGACAAAATCACTCAAAATGATCGATTACACACACAGGTGGAATCTGTATGTATGGTGGTGAAACAGAGGTGAGAAACAGAAATGGTGATAATAACAGGCTAACCACACTCAGAATCAAGACAAATATGTATGAAAATGTAAGAGCAATAGTTGAATAACTGCAAAAGTGTATTGATTCGTAAGAGACTGTGAAAAAGAGAATGCAAGGGTTACAGTCGCTATTCACTCCCTAAACATTCTCAAACTAGGCTATTTATAGTGAGTAGATAGGCATCGAAACTATGTTCACCGAAACTACTAGTTTCGGTTGAGCATTTACAAGTGAAAGAACAACCTGTCGAAACTCCCTATCTATCGAAACTACTAGTTTCGGTTGAACAAACTCAACCGAAACTAGTTAGTTTCGATGGCCCAGACTTAGACTAAAACAGGAAATTATATAAAATAGAAATTAACAGAAATACATGGAAATAAAACAAAGTACTATTGTTCTAAATACATTGATAACATCAGCTTATAAAATACTATGCCCTACAATAAAACCATTTTATATTGCAAAAAATATATTTTTATGTTTGTCACATCTAAAAATAATATTAACATTCAATTGCTTTTATAAAAATTTACAAATTTAATGATTTTACATTTTATAAAAGTCCAGGGTCCAATTTGTAAGTTCTGAAACTTTAATTCCAATTAAAACCTAGTTTTGTACATAAAATGTTAAAGTTTGAAACTAGAGGACCTGTTTTGCCATTTCCAGAACTTCCCCCCCTCCCCCTTTTTTTTTATCGCGAGTTCGAGTCCCGCGAGAACCGATTTTGAGGCCATCTTTATTGAACTCGTTCCTGAGATATTTACACGCGGAATTGAAGTCGGCAACACGTCGTAGACACTGAATCGATCACTCCCTCGAAGTTAATTGAGAAATTATGAACTAATCAATCACACACTCGTAACCGATTCATCCTTAATTCACATTTAAGCGTTCGATCCCTTTCAGTGCAAATTGTGTATAAATTGACACACCTAATCATCGACAAGACTCATTACAAACACCCCATACTCTTAAACGCGTCCCATTTCATCTCTGGAACACCCAATTCAGTCGAAGAACTCGAACGTGACCACTCAGCTGTTCTTATTCGTTGCACAACCTTTTTAGGTAAATCTCATACCATTTTGCTCGCTTTGACCCGGGGAATGAAAGCCCTATGGTTTTAGGGCCGATCGTTTGCATAAGGGGACCAATTGAAGGGCTAGGGTTTACGGGTTCAATTGGGGACGAAGGCGGATTAGGAGTGTTAGTTAAATATCAAGCGCATCAATCCCTTACCAAGGCATAAGCCCTGGTCTAGCGGTTGCGCGTGTGTGTGCACTTGTGATCTAGTCTCGGCGCGGGTTCGAGTCTGGTTGGAACCGGTTTTGGAGCCCGTGCCTCCTTTTTGTCATTTTAAACACATAAAATAATGTTTTAAATTCTGATTTAATTTTTTTAAATCTAATAAGTATATTTAGTAATTGTTATAAAATCAGAAAAATATAAAATGATGTTTAGTCATTTTAATTTATTAAAAAAAGGACATGTTATAAATATTATAATTTCTAAATAAACAATATAAGAATGATTTATTTAGATAAATTTAAGTACGTTGTTTTATTTATAAAATGGCAATGTTTATAAAACTAATAATTTAAAGATTATTAAAACATATAAATAATTATTTTTGGCAAACAATAATCATTTAAAACGTTTTAAACCTATAAAATTACTTAAATAATTATTTAAGATAAATAATTATACAAGTTCAATTAATATTTATTTATTATCTCTTTTATAAATCGTTTAAATTAAAGAAATTATTTAATAGTTTAATTAATTTATTTACTTAAAATAAATTATTTAAACCTTTTTTTCACTCCATAAATTACTTATTTATTATTTAATAAATAAATCCAAATGTATTATTATTTAAACCTTCCTCCTATTCCATAACTTATTTATTTAATTATCTTAGAATAATTATATAAATAGATTTAAACATTTTATTATTGTAAAAGCTAAATAATAAATTTGAGTTTATAATAAATTATAATTGGTATTAACTTTATAAACATATATATTTTCCTACAAAACTTATACAAATCACATATCCAATCCCAAACCCTATGAAACCCTATAATATTATAATTTCCTTATTTCCATTAAACATACATTGAGTTGGAATACATTTATCCATGTAGGTTAATTGTGAGAAATTCTCACGAGGCCTATCCTTCATTAACAATTCCTATCATTTCTAGTTTCATTAAATGTGAGTTTCATAGCCCCCTATTACTTTACTATTGTTTACAAATACTCGGGGTGGAACATGTTTACATTACTAGACATATACAATTCAATACCTATGTTCTTATGCAAATGTCTATGTGCTTCATGTCTTAAACTACTTGGCGACCATACGTGTGTTCATGTTTAGTACAATCATTAACTTGCGCGGCAGGCCTAAGGTAGTACCTTTTATGATCATTTATACGGGAATCCGATTCATTACTTAACACGAACCTTGACGGGTTAGTGTATACATTTTGACATTTCTCATAACACAATCAGTTGGATTGTGTATACATTTTTCCATTTACACGGCTTGATTGTACGTTTTGAAACCTTGTATGTTTTCACATTTATGCCTTAGATTTGATTTGAACATATTGAATTGTGTCAAACCTATGTTACTCACCAACTACTTGTAGTTGACATTTACTTACATGTTTCAGGTGCACCTGTTTGAGGACTGTGTTTAACACTTAGGACTTTGGACCTAGCAATAATGAAGTTAAATTATGTTTACGTTATAAACACTTTGTTTTCTATATCTTTTGTAACGAATGCTTTTAATTTTGATAAATAAATATTATCACTCATTTAATAGATGATCATGTGCTTATGAACAACCGCGTCAGCCCCGGCGTATAATCCGCCGCCGTCGGCCAGGGTGTGACATATCCCAGACTAGAAAATGAGCTACGAGAGCCATAATATATGGATTTGGGGTGTTTCGACGAGCCGGATATGAAATTTTGGTTTTCGCGTAGCACCGAAACAAGTTTTAAAGGTACAATGTCATTTATGCGTATCTAATTCACTCGTGGTTGTTCCCGGGTGTAGGATTACTTGTGTTTGATGAATTTTCTAGGTTTATACTTTGTTGGATTAGACTTGTGATTCAATCGTTCGGTTATTTGCAAACTTTTGTTCACCTTTATTGATTAAACAATTTGGTTCTTGGGACACCTGTCTTCATCAGTTACTCGGTTTTCTAATCGTGAACCATTGAATTCATTAAGTTTTATGTTTTGAAGTTGGTAGATATCTAACTAGGGATTCATCTTGTGTCAATTATTCGGTTTTCTAATCGTAAATCAGCACAGTCAAATTTCCGGGTTTTTATCTATTTATCAATCACTGGGTTTTGCAATCCATTTCTATGTGGAATTTAAAAAGTATTTACTAAGATTATCACTAATATTTGTAATCTGAACCCGGGAGCGATCCATTTTCTCTTAATCACTTTCTACTCGATTAAAGCTTGTTGCTTTAGCAACCGTTCTCAAGATCAACCTTCGAAGTTTAAGTAGTTTTCTGCATAATTATTAAGTAATCAGTGAATAGAATTCTCCACGAATTCCTTGTGGATTCGACAACCTTACTTTCCGTACTACAGTCTAAAGTAGCTAAGGATCAGTTTTTAACTATATTTTTTATTAGCCTTCGTCACGCGATCAAAATGGCGCCTTTTCTGGGGAATCCGTGCGCAAAGTGCTATTTTTAATTTACTTTGTTTAGAACAATACTACTTTGGTGTTTTTACTTGTGCAGGCATAGGTTTATGCATATGCGGCATTCACGAAGATCATCACCATTACAGTTTGATCCGGAAATAGAGAAAACAGCAAGAGCAAATAGAAAGCTTTTTGGGAGAATTCAAATGGTAGACTATTATCTCCAAGGTGGAGGATACGGTTACAGGCAAGGAAATTATTTGGGTAACCAAAGGAATGTGGGCCAAGAGGATCAAAACAGGCAACCGCAAGTCAACTATAGAAACCTACGGGGGGAACCACAAAGGAATAGAAACTACGAGAAACGTAATTTTGGATACCAACCACCTGAACAAGGGGTGGACAGTCACTTCCGTCCAGCCATAGCTGTGAATTCCTCCCCAGTCATACCTCCGGTTTATAGGGGAAGAGCTTTTGAAATTCGTCCGGCATGTTTAGGGATTCTCCCTAGTTTCTATGGAAGAGCCACTGAGGAGCCTTGCCATCACTTGTCGGAATATGAGGCAACATGTGGCACTATTGGTGGCCAAGGATTCTCAACTGAAGAAGTGAAACTGGTACTCTTCCAGGTCTCGCTAAAAGATAAAGCTAAGCAGTGGTTCCTTACATTAGCCACAGGAAGTATTGCCACCTGGCAGAAATGCAACAACAATTTTTGGATGAGTATTACCCGCCACATAAAACAAATGCAGCTCGCATAGCCATTAGAGAATTCCAACAGCAGCCTGATGAGCCATTCGTTGAAATGTTTAAGCGGTCCAAGGAATTATTGAGGTTGTGTCCACATCACGGTATTGAGAAATGAGAGTTAATTCAGAAGTTCTACGACGGGTTGTCACCAGAAGATGTGAGAGATGTGACTTCCAAGAAATGGAACGTTCTTCTCCAATCATGAGGATGAAGACTGGGAAATTCTCGAGAAGCTGAGTGTAATTTCTAAGAGGCATGTACATGCTAGCAGAAGAGCAAAATTAGGATCCGCAACAGCGAAGTCGGTGGACTATGAGAACAACAAGAGGTTAGAAGCCATCGAAACCCAAATGGCACGACTTGATAAACTGGGAGGAAAAGAGGTATCCAACGTGTCGCAAGCATAGCCGGTTTGTGAGGGATGGAGTGACCTTGGCAGATTGTCCAAGGGAACTAGCTAAAGCTGAAGAAGTGAACAAGATTGGAAGCGAACGGAAGTAGTATGACATGAATTCCAACACCTACCATCCTAGACTCAGAAATCATCCTAACTTCAGGTATGGTAATGCATCTAATCAATTAAATCCTAACTTTTAGAGTTCTAATATGCAGGGTGGAGGACAACAACAATACCAAAACCGCTAACAAGGCTATAATCAAGGGAATTACCAGAGAGGATCTCAGAACAAAGGTGGTCAACAACAATATCAGCGAAGGGGCTATCAAAAGAACCAAAATAAGGAGCAGCAGAATGATTCGTTAAATGATGTGTTGGCAGCAGTGAACAACTTAGCCAAAGTGGTGGCTCAAAACAAAGAACTCCAAGACAAGACAAATGAGTCGGTTGCAAAACAACTTGGGCAGATGGCGGAACAGTTGTCAGGAAGAGATCCAGGGCAATTTCCAAGTAACACCACACTGAACCCGCAACATCAAGGGTCCAGTTCAATAAATGCACATGTTAGTGCAGTAAGTATTCATCATGAAGAGGAATTAAGTGATTCATAAGATGAAAGCGAGCAAGGAGCACCCCTAATCCCGATTGAAGTTGGGGTGTGAAGGTTAATCGGGCACTCCTGGATTATGGAGCAAGTATCAGTATTGTCACACCCCAACCGACGGCAGAATACGTCGGGGTGGGACACGAATACTGTTCATAAGCATATGATCAAACTAGAATTTCATATATTAATTAGACCCAAGTTTCCATAACATTTGTTCAAACAAAACATTAGAAAACATCCAAAAACAAAGTACATCAACATTGTTCAATTAATTATTCAACTAGGTCCTCAATCCTATGTGAAACACCTTTCATATGATATCAAACATTAGCACCTGAAACATGATGAAAACAAGGTTAACTAAAAATAGTTGGTGAGCATACATAGGTTTTGACATCATAAATAGTTTTCAAATCTTGTGTACAATTCATATGTAACATGGTTTAATAAGGCAAGTATGGAGAACCACTATAGTAAAACCGGGCGCTCAATCAAACCTTATGAGTGTAGGGCATAACACTCAATGTTATCCAAAAGTAATGTCGGCAACAATCACCTTACCTGGGTGGATTTGTCAAATGAAATAGATCTATCATTGTTACTGTCGGCTTGTACGGAGTTAATGATTGTACTTGTGTATGTATGTAATTGTAGTTTAAACTCATAGTGTTCAAGCATAAGGCACAAATTTGCATACATGTTAATAATGTAGAATTGTATAAATTGCAAATAGTTTCAATGAAATCATGTTCCATCCCAAAAATGTAAAATGAGGCTATGTAAACTCACCTTGTAATAGGTAGCTTGGTAATTACACGAACAAGTTGTTGTTACACAAATGTCTAGCTAATCACAAGGTCAACCTATGTTTGATGTTATAAGTGAATCAATAGTGTGTTCAAATGATTAAAGGAGTCTTAATGTGAAAAAGGATGGATATGGGTGTCCTTGATTAAGTAAGAAAATGTTTGTTTAAGTTTCAAATGATACTTATGAAACTCCTTGTAAAAAGTATAAGTGTATTAATAAATGATTTCATTAGTTTTGTAAACATTTAGATAGATGTATATATGAATAACTAGTTAGTGCTCTTTTATTTATAAATAATTAAATAAATAAATAAGAAATCTTCACTTGTTTGTAAATTAATAAATGAGTAAATAAGTAATGAATAATAATTAGTTGAATAAATAGATAATTAGACACATAAATAAATAAAACCCTTTATTTATTTAGTTTGATTTACATGAACAAAATACGTTTTAAAAGAAAATAATGATTTAATTATTTAGTAATTAAACCAAAATTTTGGAATATAATGTTCTAGTTAAATAAGTAATTAAACCATAATTGATTATTTATTAAAAGCTCGAAATAAGTTTTTAAATGTTTTGTGAAAATTGCTTTACAAGATAATGAGTTCATAAGAATAATCAAGTTTATATACCAATTATTATTTACAAACCTAGGATTTTAAATAATTAATTGTCTAGAGTAAAAATATTAGTTTAACTAAAATTTATTAGGTTTTTAAACCTAATAATAATAAATAAAATGTTTTTTCTCGAAAGTTTAGTAGTTTGAATTTATAAAACTGATGGGAGGAACCAAGGGTTTATAAAATAACTTTTATAATTTAGTTTAATATTTAAAAACGGATTTAAAAAAAATATGGGGCTGCCCGGGATCGAACCCGAGTCAGCCCGGTGAATGCTCTTACACGCAAACAACTGGACCAAAGGACCTGATTGTGTAATGGAGTGGTTTATAATAGTGTTAATAGACTACACAGAGGGGGCCGGGTTTTGGGGGGAATACACGCGCAAAAAAGAAGGGGTGCGGGTGGGTTCGAACCCGCGACCTAGCGTATACGAGTCAAGAGTCTTAACCAATGGATCTGGGCTAATGCCATGCTAGAAATAGATTTGAAAACCTTATAACAAGCACCCAAATCGTCCCCTTCTTCCCCAAACACCCAACCCGTAAACCCTAGCCTCCTAATTGACCTGACTAGGCAACGATCATCCCCCAAACCATGGGGCTTTCGATCCTGGAATCAAAACGAATCTATTGTTGCAAGGATTACCTGAAATGGTTAAGCAGAGGGTGAGATCGACTGGGGGTTCAGAGCTCGAGTTCTCCGGTTGAGTATGGTGTTCCAGAGATGAAATGAGATGTGTTTGAGAGATCAGGAAGTGTCAAAGGGGTGTCACGAAGGTGTTAGACTCGATTTATAGCCTCAATTTCATCAGAAACGTTCGATTTGATTGCGGGTTTGATTTGGGATGGTTATGGGTTTGAATTTGTACTCAAATCATTGAAGTGGTGTAATTGGGTTGTTATGCATGATCGAAACAATCGAATAATTGTTTATGCATGATTTAAATGGAGTTATAACACACGAATTTGTGGATTTGAAACGGATTTGTTGCTTGTTGACTTTTCTAAGTCAATGTTAAAAAAGGGGGGGGGGGGTGTTTCAACATCAAGAAAGTCCAGATTGGGAGGGTTCAATGGGTTCAAGGGGGTTCAAACTAGAATTGGGGTTCAAGGCAAATTTTAAATGGGTTTAGAGCCAATATTTTTTGTTTATAAACTTTATTTTTATAAAAACTAAACATAAATAATATTATTTTATAAAAGGATAAATCCCATTTTTTTTGTTTAGAACATTTACAAATTGTATAAAATGGTTTATTTGATAATATCTAAAATATATATATATATATATATTAACATACACATATTTATAAATAATTACATATATATATATATATGTATAGGGGTGGGTTATACTAAAAAGGAGATTTTGTCTAAAAAGTCTAAAAAGTACATGTTTAGACATTGTGTTATTCATTTTAGGCATGGTGTTTATGTTTTATTTTTGTGAACATATTTAAAAATTAAAAAACACCATGCTTAAAACAAATGAACAACTTGTCTAAACATGTACTTTTTAGAGTTTTTAGGAAAAATCTACTTTTTAGTTTAACCCAACTCTATATATATATATAAAGAGTGTAATTACATGATTAAAGTCCATAAGTTAAAATTTTGATTTAATTGGTATAACAAAATATATATATGTGGATATATACATATTATATATATATATATATATATATATATATATAGTATGAAATTGTAAGTATGAAACTCTGAATTTGATACACTATGTAATTATGGTTAATGAGTCACAATGCATTGAACCAAAAATGAAATTGAAATGTCATTATTGCACAAAACAAAGCACAAGAAAACCATGGATGTTATAGTATCACCAAGTCAATTGAATTTCGTCCCGAAATTCAATTGATGGAGGCTACTGAATCAGGAAAGAGACGAGGGTTTGGATTTTCAATGAGCTTTGACTGTCGGTTTGAGGAGTACAATCGATAACAAGATTCAGGTCTGATACTCAAAGTCAGGCATGAATGATGATAGTGGTTTTAGTTTGAAGAGAATTGAGGAGAAAACCGTCGAAGAATATTTTGGACTCCAAAGATGGAATGCATCACTTGAAATGAGAATGATGAGAATTTGATGATCAAAACTTGTTTTGGATGTAGTCTAATATGTTCAAGAAATGTCACTGGATAAGAGATTTCACAAACATTGGTCAAGGTAAGAATAACATAAAACTTCACATGACACGAACAACGTTACTTCTGACAATATGACAGGTACACTTATATATAGGAAGTACCAGCGGCGTATCCACCATGCCCTTATCATATCACATTAGTTTCGTTACTATATATCACGATAGGTTTTATGTCATAACACACGACAGAATTCACTATTTTTTCCATGCGCTGACTTTTATAATTACGTGTGCACCCGTAATTACTCAAATCGTCGCATGGTCCATATAGATCATCCCATTGTGTGCAGGTCAATAAGGGACACAAAATCACTTAAATCATAACTATTGTTTCACATATGTGTTGCTAATAAATAACTATGTCCATAGATAACTTTGCTGGTAATCAAGTTCATAGTCTCACACACTCACGCTCATCATATGCATTAAACCTGAGATTTTATTAGCACCCTAGTTTGTGAGTAATGTAGACAGTCATGTTCATGTTCACAGACGATTCGTGTAATCAAATTTCCTAGATAGTGTACAAAAGTCAAATTTCTTATAACAATCAACTTTCATGGATAAAATGAATAATCACGCCTCATGTATAATGTAAACAATCAATTGCAAACAATCGAGTTTCATGTATAATGTAAACAATCAATTTTTTTAAATAATCAAGTTTCGTGTATAATGTAAACAATCGAGTCTTATGGATAGTGTGAACAATCAAATGTAAATAATCGAATCTTATGAGTAATGTAAAAAATCGAATTTCATAGGTGGTTGAGCTTCGTGGACAAGCATGTTGCTCGGTGTTCATGTACACTATGGGTAGTAAGTTTCAAAATTTCGAATTCTCCGATGTTAATATGGATAGTCAACGCCCATGCGAAATGATTCATCTTCTTGAAGTTGGCTAGTAAGCTCGTACATTTCCAAGGGTGCAAGATGATGAGAAAGTTTGGTCACGGATTAGATCTCGATTCAAGTCGATGAGGGGTTCAAATTGGCGAACAAAGGAAGTACACGATTGGTCCTTGGGAAGTATATTCGGAAAGTCTTGTAGAGTTGGAATGTCTTGAATAATCTTCCTTTTCTCCACGATCTGGGCTAAGAGGCTATGTACTTCTTGCATGACCACCATAGTACCTCTTATTCTTCTACAACGTCCATTAGATTGGATTGCCCAAGGTAAATAATTACTTATGCCTAAATATTGAGGGTGTTTAGTCATTGCTCGAGTGATCATGTTAGGGATAGTAGTAGAGTGTTGTCATAGAGCACAAATAGCAAGTTGGGTGATCTTGAATATAATAGATGTAATTTATGCTTGCAATATAGAATCAGTAGGTGAGTAATGGCATTCACGTAAAATAATTGTAAAATGAAATTTAACACTGAATGATATAATGTCAAGCACTTATTCCAAACATAGAGTAACGGGTTCAAACTAAAATTTAAATACAAAATAGAAAGGTCCGACTAACGTCTCAGGTAGCTTTCCACCAGGAAGCAGATGAGCACCAAGATAAACATCGTTATAGTAACTCGTATTGCAAATCGGGCCTCGGCTCTAGCTATTTCTGTATGAGCATCGAATATCTCCCTGTCTCCTTCCATCATGTCCAACTGGGTACTTAGATTTGCAATTAGGTCCTCCTGGTACTGCACTTCACTCAATAGGCCATCCACACGTTGGCCTAGTGCTCTAATCTTTGCCTCAGAAATTCCGTGGATCTCACATATTGGTGAGCGCAATTGACCGGAACTCCTATAGCACTGACTGGTTCCATAGCTTGCCTTGTCCCTGATTTTGGGTGGTATGGGTCAGGTGCTAGATAAGGGTCTCTCAGTGGGGGTGGTTCGGGTACTTGGATTCTCATTCCCATGCTCCTAAACCATTCTGATCTGCGATCAAACATGGATCTGGCAGCTGGTTGTGCCGGTGACTTGGTTGACTGGTGATGGGGACCCAAAGTCTTCTTCTTGCTCGGACTCTGTTTCAGGGTGATATTCCGGGGAGTGAGAAGGGTAAGTGGCCATGCCTAGCACGAAAAGAATAGGTCGTAAGTGATAATAAAACGCTTAGTGTTTAAGTACAAAGGTTTTCATAAATTTAAAATTTGACAAGTCATAACACCGAGTTCTCATGATAGTATGTTAGACGTACACTTGACCTATAAGCAGTGCACCCATAAAAGATTCCTAGGAAAGAGAGGTGGGTCACAAGGGAGAGACTTAAGTACCCCGTCTTTCCTTAGTCAGAACCTTTCATGGAGCTACACCCACTCTTCCAGCCATCATATAATACCAACACTATTATTTGAACTCATGGTTATGATGCGAATTATCATGGATTGGGTATTGAGGCTCAAAGGTGAGATTCATCTACTCAAGCAAGCTTCCTCTTCTTGAGTGGTAAATGGGTTCCCCTAGTTTCTTATTAATGGGCATTAGGCCCAAGGGTTTGAATTTTTTTTTACAAGTGATGATGATGATGACATAATTCTCAATGTGTAAGGATGAAGGTGTATAAAGACTTAGATATGAATAAGTGTATGGTAAACTTAGGATAGCATTTAGTGGAATCAAATAGGTAACATGCAGGCTAATCAAAATAGTGTAGCAAACAAGGTATCACTTGAGTAGCAATTTCGTAAACATAGCACATAAGATGGCGCGTATTGTAACATGCAATATAACACATAAGCTGACATGTAGGATAATCACACAAGGGGCATCATAAGGTTATAGACTAGGACATTGGTTCCTAATAACATAATTCCCTATAACCATGGCTCTGATACCAATTTGTCACACCCCAACCGACGGCGTAATACGTTGGGGCGGGACACGGAGACTGTTCATAAGCACATGATCAAACTAGAATTTCATATATTAATTAAAACCAAGTTTCCATAACATTTGTTCAAACAAAACATAAGCAAACATCCATAAACAAAGTACATCAACATTGTTCAATTAATTATTCAACTAGGTCCTTAATCCTATATGAAACACCTTGCATATGATCTCAAACATTAGCACCTGAAACATGATGAAAACAAGGACAACTAAAAATAGTTGGTGAGCATACATAGGTTTTGGCACCACAAATAGTTTTCATATGTTGTGTACAATTGATATGTAACATGGTTTAATAATGCAATTATGGAGAACCACTATAGTAAAACCGGGCGCACAATCAAACATTGTAAGTGTAGGGCATAACACTCAATGTTATCCAAATGTAATGTCGGCAACAATCACCCTACCTGAGTGGATTTGTCAAATACAATAGATCTAGCATTGTTACCGTCGGCTTGTACAGAGTTAATGATTGTACTTGTGTATGTATGTAATTGTAGTTTAAACTTATAGTGTTCAAGCATAAGGCACAAATTTGCACACATATTCATAATGTAGAATTGTATAAATTGCAAATAGTTTCAATGAAATCATGTTCCACACCAAAAATGTAAAATGGTAAAATGGGGCTATGTAAACTCACCTTGTAATAGGTAGCTTGGTAATCACACGAACAAGTTGTTGTTGCACAAATGTCTACTTAACCACAAGGTCAACCTATGTTTGATGTTATAAGTGAATCAATCATGTGTTCAGATGATTAAAAGAGTCCTAATGTGAAAAGGGATGGATGTGGGTGCCCTTGATTAAGTAAGAAAATGTTTGTTTGAGTTTCAAATGATATTTATGAAATTTCGTGTAAAAAGTATAAGTGTATGAATAAATGATTTCATTTGTTTTGTAAACATTTAGATAGATGTATATATGAATAACTAGTTAGTGCTCTTTTGTTTATAAATAATTAAATAAATAAATAAGAAATCTTCTCTTGTTTGTAAATTAATAAATGAGTAAATAAGTAATGAATAATAATTAGTTGAATAAATAGATAATTAGATACATAAATAAATAAAACTCTTTATTTATTTAGTTTGATTTACATGAACAAAAAGTGTTTTAAAAGAAAATAATGATTTAATTATTTAGTAATTAAACCTAAATTTTGGAATATAATGTTCTAGTTAAATAAGTAATTAGACCATAATTGATTATTTATTAAAAGCTCGAAATATGTTTTTAAATGTTTTGTAAAAATTGCTTTACAAGATAATGGGTTCATAAGAATAATCAAGTTTATATACCAATTATTATCTACAAACCTAGGATTTTAAATAATTAATTGTCTCGAGTAAAAATATTAGTTTAACTAAAATTTATTAGGTTTTAAACCTAATAATAATAAATAAAATGGTTTTTCTCGTAAGTTTAGTAGTTTGAATTTATAATACTGATGGGAGGAACCAATGGTTTATAAAATAACTTTTATAATTTAGTTTAATGTTTAAAAACGGATTTAAAAAAAATGTGGGGCTGCCCGGGATCGTAGTCGGGTCTGCCCGGTGAATGCTCTTACACGCAAACCACTAGACCAAAGGACCCGATTGTGTAATGGAGTGTTTCATAATAGTGTTAATAGACTACACAGAGGGGACCGGGTTTTGGGGGAATACACGCGCAAAAAAGAAGCGGTGCGGGTGGGTTTGAACCGCGACCTAGCGTGTACGAGTCAAGGGTCTTAACCAGTGGATCTGGGCTAATGCCATGCTAGAAACAGATTTGAAAACCTTATAACAAGCACCCAAATCGTCTCCTTCTTCCCCAAACACCCAACCTATAAACCCTAGCCTCCCAATTGACCTGATTAGGCAACGATCATCCCCCAAACCATGGGGCTTTCCATCCTGGAATCAAAACGAATCTATTGGTGCAATGATTACCTGAAATGGTTAAGCAGAGGGTGAGATCGACTGGGGTTCAGAGCTCGAGTTCTCCGGTTGAGTTTGGTGTTCCATAGATGAAATGAGATGCGTTTGAGAGATCAGGAAGTGTCAAAGGGGTGTCGCGAAGGTGTTAGACTCGACTTATAGCCTCAATTTCATCAGAAACGCTCGATTTGATTGCGGGTTTGATTCGGGACGGTTATGGGTTTGAATTTGTACTCAAATCATTGAAGTGGTGTAATTGGGTTGGTATGCATGATCGAAACAGTCGAATACTCGTTTATGCATGATTTAAATGGAGTTATAACACACGAATTCATGGATTTGAAACAGATTTGTTGCTTCCGGTTCCGTGTGGACACTTCCCTCTTCACTGTATTCCTGACGAGCAGGACTTATATTACGACCACCGGTACGGCCCCCACCACGCCTTCCACTCTTTCGTCCCGCCATTTCGTTCTATAAGACAAGGAATCTAATGTCATCACGCTAGTTAACAAATAGAATTCGACAAGTACTGTAAGATGTTAATATACACTGGCCATCTGCAATTAATCATTACACTACCTTTCGATTTCTATTTGACCACCTTTGTGATTCCATCAGAACACAAGTCCTAACCTTAACACTTTCTAAGGCATACTATATATGTAAATATATACTACCTTCATACCTGATGCTGTGGCTTGAGTTACCCGTACTAGCATCCGCTTTTGGTCCCATTCCCAGTTTAAGTTCAGACACCCGGAGTGCCTAAATCTCTCAAACTATTGCTCTGATACCAACTTGTAAGGCTCCAACCTGGGAGGTCTCACTTGTTGGATTTACTCATTCACAAACAGTTCTTAAACTTGAATATCAAATAACGCAGCAGAAAACTTTCATTTAAACATAACCGTAACCTTGTCAGACATGCGGAAGCGCAAACATTGTCAAAAAAAACATTCATTACATAACATAAACATGACGTAACGGGATGCCAGTCAACATATCAGCCGGGTAACTCTTCATCGCTTGCCAAGCATCACCGTCCCTCCGTACCTATCCTTAACCTGAATGTGCATACTAAAAGTCAGCTACGCTGGTGAGTTCTAGCTTTACATAAAACCTTAGCATAATCATTTTGCCAAAAACATAAGATACATTTATTTAACAAAAGCGTACGTACATGCAATAACTTAACATCATCAAAACATCGTAACATAGCATCATAACATAAGTCAACATGAACCGAATCTGCGCCTTCTCGTAACCGTCAATTCCACATCATCGGTTGGCTGAGAAACCCTGAGGCACACCACCACTAGGCCCATCAACACCGTACTTTCCTTCGGGTGAAGAAATCCTAGGGCCCGATACCTCAAAGCCATTCAACACCAACCCGTACCTTAGACACTATTTCCCCGCAAGGAATAGTGCCTTCCATCGGGGATCCCAGAAATCCCATGGGTGACCGTCGTCACCCATCATCAACCAGTTGTACAACCGTTAGCCAGCAACAAAGGCCACCCGTAAGGGTGAGGCCAATACATACATACATACCCTAGCTCCCATAGGAACTTGTGGCAGATTCGTTCATTCGTGACTTTCATAAAACCTTTACCTCATCACAGTTAAAGCATTCGTACGTTTTATTAAACAAAACATCATTTCATTCGTAAAACATCATTTCGTAAACATCGTTTCGTAAACATCATCTCGTAAACATCGTTTCGTAAAACATCATTTCGTAAACATCGTTTCGTAAACATCATATCGTAAACATCGTTTCGTAACATCATTTCGTAAACATCGTTTCGTATGTATGCACACAGCCCAAAACATTAAATAAAGCATTTAAAGAAGGGCTTCTAAAACTCACCAGAGATGAACAGGGTCAAAGGTCTGTAAAGGATCTTCTAACCTGTACGTACATAACCTAGCCTTAGCTTTACACACAACTATTACATTTTACTTCTACATGCCTAGAACTTAGGGGTACACGGTTTCTTCCCCGCGAAATTAGGGGTTCGTGGTTCAAGGGGAATTCTCAGGGTATACCCGGGAACTAAGCTCGAGGATTCTCAGCCGTGAACTTCACCCCAAACCGTGAACTTCCCCACCGCAAACTTCCCAAACCGTGAACTTCTCAAACCGCAAACTTCCCAATCCGTGAACTTCCCCAAACCGCAGACTTCCCAAACCGTGAACTTTCCAAACTGCAAACTTCACCCAAACCGTGAACTTCATCCCAACCGCAAACTTTACCCAAAACACCATAGTTTGCATGGACTCAGATCTGGATCGACGGATTCGTCAAGTTTGGAACTTTTTACGTTCAATACGTTTGTTTTTCATTCCAGATGCTAGATTTATGTTTATATTCAAGTTTCATACGTAAAAATGTTATCTTTTATCCAAAACCCGAAAACCCAACGTGAACTGAAAAAACTCAGATCTTGGTCGAGTTGTTACCTCTTTCGAGCTTCTGAATCGAAGGTTCTGCTCACGAGTAGTAGAGGAACAAGATGCTAGATCCTCGGGTCGATCAGTCAACTTTCTCTCTCTATGGTTTCTCTCTCTAGAATGGTAAATGAGAGAAAAAGGTAGTGACTTAGGCTATTTATAGGGGAAGACCCCTATCTTCGCCGCCCCAACTCGCTAGGCCCATACCGGCCTGGCCCATCTTGCCTCGCTCATTTATTCTTTTCGTCTTGCATTAAATCCCGTTATTATAACTCGTCGTTTTATATTTGGGATGTTACAGGGTAACTACATATATACATGTGTAGGTACCTACACATACACGTACTTATACACATATATGGAGTTTCAACCTACACGTATTGATTTTTGACCTACAAATATGGAGTTTTAACCTACACATAGAGTTTGTAGCTCTATAAAAGTTTCAACCTACACACATTTTGTATGTGTAGGATGAATTTTGGTATGTGTAGGATGAATTTCGGTACGTGTAGGATGAATTTTGGTAATGTTGGATGAATTTCGGTATGTGTAGGATGAGTTTCGGTATGTGTAGGATGAGTTTCAGTAGTGTAGGATTAATTTGAACTAAATAATTTGAAAAAAAGGAGAGAAAGATGGTTCTTTTGTATAATAATGTTTATCTCAATTAATTAATAGAAAAGAGGATATACAAACTAATTAATTGGAGAGGAGTTACAAATAATTAATTGAAAGATAGATTTTAATGTTTACCATTATACCTTTCTCATTTAATTATTAACTTTTAAGATTAAACAAAAATGAGTGGTCCAGATTAGTTCTCCATGTTCTCGCAATAATTTGTGTTCTGAATAGAACCCTCCCCATATATATATATATATATATATATATATATATATATATATATATATATATATATAAAGAGTGTAATTACATGATTAAAGTCCATAAGTTAAATTTTTTATTTAATTGGTATAACAAAATATATATGTGGATATATACATATTATATATATATATATAGTAAAGCTATAATATGAAATTGTAAGTATGAAACTCTGAATTTGATACACTTTGCAATTATGGTTAATGAGTCACAATGCATTGAACCAGAAATGAAATTGAAATGTCATTATTGCATAAAACAAAGCACAAGAAAATCATGGATGTTACAAGTATCCTCCCCATAAGTTTGTATGATTAGTCTGATTTGGGTCCTCTACAGCAAGTTGACACCATAGTGGTGTTAGCTAATTTGACATAGAAACATCCTCGGGGGATGATTAGAGGAGTAGCTATAAAGGTTGGGGAATTTTACTACCCCGAGGATTTCTTGGTGCTTAAATATGCTCCTAGTATGAAGAAGGAACAATCGAGGGTCTTACTTGGAAGACCATTCTTGGCAACTGCCAACGCTCAGATAAACTTTAGAGACAACAAAGTAAGCATGACGTTTGGCAACCGTGAGTTTAACCTAGACATTCTTTCAAATTCTTTTACGTATTTTAGTAAAGTTAAATGTTCCAAAACAGGTGCTACTAACAAGTGTCCCCCTTATCACTAGGTGAATGAGGGTGGCACCAAAGAGAATGTTGGTGTTTTTGATAAGTCTGAGTTGAAGGATGAGAAGAAGAAGGTAGTAGATGCAGCATCACCCAAGTGTGGGAAGCTAGAGTGCAAATGGGAAAGCCACCATGGAAGCATCAGGTGGGAAGTTCAGGTGATCATATCAAATCGGAAGCAGGATCATCAGGATCACCGGTGGGGTCAAAGAAACCTCCCAAGTTTGCCAGGCATTCATATGATACTGGTGAGTCTTGGAAAATGAGAGATGAAGACGAGTTCTTTGTTGAGGATTATTTGAAGAAATTAGAGTTGAATGGGAATGACTATCACCGAGCGGGCGAAGAGACCATTGGAAGTGAATTCACCTTCCAACCACCATAAGCATAATATCAGGTACGGTCTGGCTGAAGACCTTAAAACTTAGCGCTAGCCGGGAGGCAACCCGACTTTTTTGGCAATTTTTTTGTTTTTTGTTTTTGTTTTGTCTTGTTTGGTTTGTTTCAGTTTTCTTGTCACTATAGCAAGACCCAAGTGTAGGGAAGGCTCATGGAGGCAAACAGGAACTTTGTGGGTGTGTTCAATAGAAACCCTCACGAGACTTTACTCGTCCACTCGGGCTACCAAGGGGTTTAAAAGGCTTGTTGCATACTAAATGCAACCGTGATTCCTACGAAAGTGAGTTTAGGAGTTTGCTCTACGCACACAAGGACCTCGACATGAAGACATAATCAGGTCATGTGCTCTTTTCTAGTTTTATTTTGTTTTGTTTATTTGCTTTTTAGTGTGTTTAGTCATTATTTATTTTTGTGTTTAATTGAGTCATGTCACAAGTGAGTTGTCGACGCTTCTTGCATTGATTGGGGGTATGAAATGGTGTGATTCCTCAAACCACACTAAAATGTTCTAACTTTGGATATACATTGGGAACAATGTACGTTTCAAGTGTGGGGATGAGGAGAAGTCAAGTTGATAGAAAAATTGAAAATTTTTGAAAAAGTTTGCAAAATTTCCCTATAGCGGTTCAATTGTGCACGAAAGCCGAGTTTTTCAATGTAAACTGTGAGGGTATTTCTAAACCGTTGCACACGTCTAGGTCCTTAGTCATGGTTGGTTCTTTAAGTTGCAGAATAAAGTAGTCTTAGCAAGCGTTTTTCAGAAACAAAAATTGAGTATTGATTGCCTAACTAGGGGTGACATGCTACATAGTGATCAAAACATGCATGCTTTATACATGTAACCTTATCCACCATTTTTGTGAGAATTTGAGCCTACTTTTGAGCTTTAGAACATATTTAGGAATAATTGCTCACTTTCTGTTCGTGTGTGTTTGCCATATTGATTCATTATGTTAGAACTTGCTTATTTGATACATGTTGAGACCATGAACCGGGATTTCGTACAAAGATGATTAATGCACCAGTATTACCCCTTTTTATTTAAACCTTTTTCTTTTGTTTTCCTTACCCGTACATTATCCCTTAGAATCCCATTTTGAGCCTATACCCTTTCTTTTGTTAAACCCACAATATTAACCCATTAGCCTTTTTATTTTTAACCCGTGAGTTGAAATTTGATTATGTTAGTGTTAGTAGAATAGTGCTTGTTTGAGATTTGATTATCAGAAAAGAAAGAAAGAAAAAAAGTATATATCTAAAAAAAAGAGAGAGAAAGAAATATACAAAAAAGAGTGCTATTGGGTCAAACTTTACCCAAGTTTCAGTTTTTAGTTAAAGAATAAAAATTTCATGGTTAGTGGGTCAACATTCACCCAAGTTTGTTTGTTAGTTCAAGGAAATAAGAGCTTAATTGTGTAATGGGTCATTTTTACCCAAATTAGAGATGTGATTTTTGTTAGTTGTTTGATTGAACAAGTAACTTAGTTGGATTACACTTACCCAAACCACTTTAAACATCCCTTTCCATAACGTTAACCCTAGCCAAACATTACAACCCGTTTAAAGTTCTTATGATTTATGCTTGATTTTGTGTTATTTGGTGGATATGTGATTGGTTTTTAAGCTTATGATAATATTGTTTCATTGTTGGTTTTGAGTGTGTCACACATATATATTCTAGCACATCTTTTGCTAGTCCAGATATTAACCCGAGAGGAGTAACAATTGTGAGAAGGTGTATTTGCATGTATGTTCAAAAACCTAAAGCATGGTAGGTCTGGTTAGGTAATCTGAGTTTTAATGGTATAACACTTATGTTTGCTAGAATGTAAACCTATTAAACGTGGTAAGTCTTGTGAACCGGGTATGACTTTGGACCTTAGCTAACACTTGGTAATGGGTGCTTAAACTTTGTTGTCAAGCTGTGGTCGTAGTGTTGCGAGAGAGCTTTGCTTGAGGACAAGCAAGTGATAAGTGTGGGATGTGATCAGTGGGTGTTTGTATGGTGTTTATGATGCTTAATTATATGTTTTTATGTATGTTTTGGTATGGAACTCGTTTACTTTGCATGTGTTTATGATTTGTAGGTGTTTGGATGCTAAGTACGTGTTTTGGAAGTATTTGGGAAGAAGTAGAAGGAATGGACTTAAAACTATGCAAAGATGAAGGCCGATTAGCAAGTTCTACAGTGCAAAACTTGACAAAAGCATGCCCTGGGCTAGAAAATAAGTTACGAGAGTCATAATATATGGATTTAGGGTGTTTCGACGAGCCGGATATGAAATTTTGGTTTTGGCGTAGTCTACGCCAGCCCCGGCGTAGCTTACGCTGGAAAGAGTTTTGGCGTTTGAGTCGGCGTAGATCTGGGGAGTCAGCGTAGGAGTTTGGTTGAGGGTGTAGCCTACGCTAACCTAGCGTTGCCTACGCCAAAGTGAGAATTTTTAGGGATTTTGTGATTTTTGGTGTATATTCAAGGTGTAACCCTAAAAGCCGTATCATTCATTCTTTGGGGCTTCTTGGACGACCAGAGGCCGATCTTGAGGGTTCCAAAGGCTTTCTATTCAATTGGTTAATGTTTTGTAACACTAAAACAAGTTTTAAAGGTACAATGTCGTTTATGCGTAGCTAATTCACTCGTGGTTGTTCCCGCGTGTAGGATTACTTGTGTTTGATGATTTTTCTGGGTTAATACTTTGTTGGATTAGACTTGTGATTCAATTGTTCGGTTAATTGCAATCTTTTGTTCTCTTTTATTGATTAAAAATTTGGTTCTTGGGATTTGGTGTCTTCATCAGTTACTCGGTTTTCTAGTCGTGAACCGTTGAATCCATTAAGTTTTATGTTCTGAAGTTGGTAGATATCTAACTAGGGATTCATCTTGTGTCAATTATTCGGTTTTTTAATCGTAAATCAGCACACTCAAATTTCTGGGTTTTTATCTATTTATCAGTCATTGGGTTTTGCGATCCATGTCTATGTGGAATTTAACAAGTATTTATTAAAATTATCAATAATGTTTGTAATCTGAACCCGAGAGCGATCCATTTTCTTTTAATCACTTTCTACTCGATTAAAGTTTGTTGCTTTAGCAACCGTTCTCAAAATCAACCTTCGAAGTTTAAGTAGTTTTCTGCATAATTACTAAGTAATCAGTGAATAGCATTCTCCACGAATTCCCAGTGGATTCAACAACCTTACTTTCCGTACTACAGTCTAAAGTAGCTAAGGATCAGGCTTTAACTATATTTTTCATTAGCCTTCGACACGCGATCAGTATGAATCCTTTAGCATTGCTCACATCTTGAGGTGAGACTTCTACTTTAGCTTGCCTGAAAGACTTTCTACTATGCAATTATACTACATCACATAATATAATGCCATTGAAACACATAACACATAGACAGATAACACATATTAACGCATAAGCATATAATATGGCTTCTTTACCTTATTTGCTTTAACTCTTTACTTTCTTTAAAATATATTCTAAAGACAGTACTATACTCTTTAAAACTTTCCCTTTTTTTTTTTTATAAAAATAACATTTTTATAAAAACTAAAACTTTCTCTTTTACTTTATAAAAATAACATTTTTATAAAAGCAATACTCTGCCTTTCAAATCTTTCTACCGGTATGCATGCTAGCCCAAAACCGTTAGGGAAAAAAGGGCAATAATAACTCACCTGATAATCAGGTTCTGAGATACTATCGCTGGTCAATAGGCGTCTCTATACTTCACACACAATCTGTTTAATTAATTATACAAGATAAGATAACATATCTATTCGACACTATGCGTTTTCTACTTTTAAGCTGGCGAACTTAGGGTTATGTTCGCCACTTTTGATACCGACGAACTTAGGCTATGTTCGCCTATTTGACATCAGCGAACTTATCAAGTTCGTTATCTGGGATCCTGGCGAACTTAAGTCACGTTCGCCATCTTTGACATTAGCGAACTTATACCATGTTCGCCCTATTTGGCTTAGGCGAACTTGATCTAGCGAACCTATTAGATTCGCCATATGAGCATCAAGCGAACTTTGCAAGTTCGCCTGTGCGGGTTGTCTTCTTCCTCAAAACCCTGGAAATTTCGGCTAAGTTTTCAACGTGATCAAGCTTCGAACTTTTTACGTCCAAAACGTCCCATTTCAATCCATGAGCATAGATCTATGCTCATTTAGTCGTTTCACACGTAAAAACCCAAACTTTGCGTATTTTTACCCAAAACCCACATAACGAAAAGAACTCAGATCTAGAGGGAGTGGTTACCTGTCACCTGACGATGGTGAACGTCTCTTGATGCTCGGTTCTTCTTTTTTATGACTTTCTCTCTCTAGCTCGATCTCTCTCTCTCTAGATCACTGAAAGTGGAAGGAATGAGGGAAGGTGGAGGTGGAGGCTAGGTTAAGTCCTCCCCTCCCTTCCATTCTCGCCCCTTGACACTTTCGCCCCTTCCCGTTTCTTGTTTATTCATTTAATTTCTCCGTATCCCGTTTGTTACGATTTATTATTTATTCATTATTTTTGGGATGTTACATTTTGCAAAAATGCAAAAGCTAACTTTAACCATTATTTATCAAATATGTTTGACGTTTATCTCTTAAAGTATGATTCGGCATAAAATACACATGATTCAATGGGAATGTGGCATCAAGTAGTGGCGAGAGTAGGAGCTCAATGCTTAATTTATATCATACTATAAGAAATGAAAATAGTAACGGGCTTGAGAAAACACCCTAAGTAGTGAGCTCAGAAGGTATATTGCAACAAATTTTTTGTCCACTATGACTCCACAAGATTTTGAAAATTTTGATATTTTGGCATGGTAGAAGTAAAAGAATCCCAATTTCCGATATTAGTCGCTATAGCTCGTGATCTACTAACCGTCCAAGCATCTACGATAGTTTCGGAATCCAGTTTTTTTTTCCTGTTAGTGGCAGTGTTATATCTTTAAGAAGAACAAAGCTCAAATATCGATGGAAATGTGCATTTGTTTGAATGACTACTTGGACGGGATGGAACATATACGACATATCTCTAGACTTGACAGCGATGATACGAATGTAAAACAAGAACTACATAACGAAGAGGTAGCACGAAGAATGTTAGACCCACTTACAGACAAAGAACTCTCTTACGAAGCAGAACTACAAGATGACGAGTAAACATCAAACAACGACGACAACAAATAAATAAATAAAAATGTATTGCATTTTTTTCTTTTGTAATTAATTTCAAAAATTAAAAATGTAATGTAATTTCCAAAATAAAAAAAATAATGAAAAAATGACCTTTATTATGTTTGAAGATTCTTTTTGTAATTTCAAATAAAAATAATTGTTTATATTAAAACCGGTTTCAAACCGACCTTAACCGGTTTGGATAAAAATAATTCTTTTTACTCCATTAACGGGTTATTCCAAAAACCGGTTTTGACCGACGTTTGAGCTAAACTAAACCTGTTTGGTAAAAAAAATCGATTTGTGCACATCTACTTCATGAAAACGACAATGTGTTTAGTGAAGTTTAAAATACCAACAAACATCATTATATACTAGTGGGGAGGCCGCGCGTTGCGGCGGAGTCGACAATTTACAGTGTTGTACTCGGTTTTCGTTTGTTTATCAATTGTTTCGTTTTTTGTTAGGTTCTAAGTTACTTAAAAGAATTGATACTAAACCAATGATGCGGCGGTGACGACGATTTACAACACAGTATTCATTTTCTGTCTGTTTATCAATCCTCTCGTGATAAATAATGGTGATTAGTTATATTTAAACATAAAATATAATCCTAATAAATCCAGACAGAAAGAGAAAAAGCAAAACCAAATTATACACATTTTTTTTTAACATCAAGTTGCTGCTCGTGGAGTAACTAATTATATTATTTTCATATCTATATCTAATTGTTTTGGGAATAATATGCAAATTAAATTTTTTGCTACTAACTTGTAAATTTACAATTTATAGATAATTTCTTTTTGCCATTTTGAGTGGATAAATATAGCATATAATCAAATTCTAATTCTTCTGTTACTATTTAAAGGTGAATTACATGCTCAAACAAGAGACGCAATGGCAGCAAATAATAAACCATAATCAATTAATAATAAACAAATATAATCTAAAAAAATATCAATCAACATATCTTCAAAAAAATATGTTCATTATATAATCTGATACAAAGATAGAGAAATAAAGGAGGGTAATTCTTGGAACATAAGTTACATTTCCATATAACATAGAAATTAAATTGTATCCTGTTAGAATTTGAGGTTGCTCTCCACGTAAAAGCAAATGCGCCTTAAGTCCCTTCTCTCCACAAGAAACAACTGCAAACACACAAACAAAAAATCAAGAACCGGCTTTTAAGTGGATATTTGTAACCAAATAGAACCATAAATAAATTCAAAATCAGAGTTGATGGAACATGTTTTGGGGTGTGTGGATTTTTCTTTTAGAACTGATTGTAGCGCCTTTTATATTTAGATAAACAAAATCTGCCTCATATGTTACCTGTTGTTTGGGTCAAGTACTCAAGTAATCAGTTTTGGTCTTTTGGATAAGCAGTTTTACGAGGGCTACAACAAAAACGAAAGCACATTCAACACTAATTCTCACAACTCGATTGAGTGTAATTGGTTATCTAATTATGATAATTTAGTATCACATACCAGCATACTCCACATGTGACCTATAAATTCCATAACGAATACTCATTAACAGCAAACTTTTGTTTCATAAAAATTTCAAATGGTCAAAAAAATAATGAGGTATAATAATATTAATAAGAACTTACAGATGGTGGAGTTGCCAGAGACGATGCAGTGGTGTGGTGGGTACAGTCTACAGTTGTGCAGTGGAGAGGCAGGCAACGACTAAATGTCTAAATTTTAGTGACATTTTAGTAATTTAAACAAGATGTTTGAGCTGATAGAGATTAAACATTTAAACCTAACCTGAATGAAATATGAAAGTAAAAAAGCCAACACAATTCACATTCTACTGACATGTAATTAGCATAATTAAGGTAGTTATTTAATTACAAATTATTCGCATAATTTCTTTTTCTTTTATGAATTACAAATTATTAAAATCTGTGAATTGGTCGTCATTCACCACTGACTTGTCTACTGACTTGCCATGATACCATAACAGACAGACGTCACACGCTATCCAGAACTCATCCCCACTGTACCTTCCACCACATCTACCACATAGTGACCCCTTAGATTGGTTGTCATTCACCACATGACTCTCTTCTGCTATCTGTTGAGTGCTTTTACTGCTTCCATCACTTGATCTCTGTAAAATGTCAACATTTTCCTCCTAAATCGTTTTATTCAAATAATTATATAACTAAAGTAATAATTCTAATTTTTGTGATCATATTTAACACGCTAACTACTTAAAAAATGTCAAAAATATTTCGACAGAAAGCGTTTTGGGTTAACCCACCCGACCCGTTTCGACCCATACCAAAGTTAATCATTTGAAGGGTCAAAGATTATTTTTAAAAGAAAGAAACATGTGAAATAGGTATTATCTTTCTACCATGACTTTTGTTATCATATTTGACACTAATTATTTTTAAAAACTCAACTAATAATCAAAAAGTGTTCATGGTCTATCCATATTGATCGGGACCCGCTTTAACCCGTTACCCATCATGCCTGACCCGCCTATTTTGTCACCTATAGTACAGATTGAATAAACACAGAGGCACTGTGAATTAGCACATTGAATTTCTCTTGCCTTTATGCCTATGGAGTTCGAAGATTTGCTTCCGCTAGCTTCACCAGGGTTGTCTTCTTTTCTAGGCTTGTTTTCTATAGGTCTCCATTTTCTTACAACTTCATACACATCAGGCAGATTGTTAATCAAGCCAAACAAATTGTTAATCAAGCCAAACAAACGCTTCCTGTAATAAAAAAGAATATTAGTCTATCTTAAAATTACAAGCATGTAAAAGAAGGAAAATAAGAATCAAAGTTGGAACCAAAAAGAATTATGTACTACAAAACATGAATAGTAAATATCTACCACCCAAAGGCAAGCATCATCAATTATAATAATACTACTAAGGTATATTATTTAATTTTATGAATGAAGAACATCACGATTCGGAGAGCACCATGTTGGGTGAAGACCTAAAAATTGACAAGAGGATGATGAGGACTTTCAATGAGTATGATTGAAAATTATGCATGATTATTTCGGTTTTGTACTTACGAGCAAAGTAACTACATGTTAATGTTGAATCCATCCTACATGATTGGCACATCTTTCCTGAAAGCTAGCAGACAACATTTACTTAAGAGAGCAATGAACAAAGGCTAATGCATGAGTGACATGCACTTTTATGGAGAAGTATCAGAATCTTGTTATGGCATAAGGAGTTTCATACTTAGGTGTATGATGACGTATCTATAGTCATGGTTAAATATTCAAGAAACCATTTGAGTTTGAGTGCAACATGGAGTCATAATCAACACATGAACTCCACACATTAGTCAGTCATAAAAGAACATATCAAGAAATAAAGGAAGAATATAACAGAGAGACATGGGCTCCATGTAGCAATTAAATCTGGTCCTGAATACCAGATTTAATTGGTCCTGAATACCAACGTTCTTACAATATGTGATATGACATCACTTCATAGATAATGCTGATGATTAAACGGGCAATCCTGACCCATATACTTAAATCTAGGTTCATTTGGACTTTTAATAAGGTTTCTGGCTAAATACAATTTCTATTGTGAACTGGGTAGAATTAAGAACAAAAAAAGAAAAGGACGGGTCAGAATGTGTGATAAAATAAGGAATTTTTAGTAAGACTATATCAACACAAGCTGTGTTTTACCTGATCTCATTGGTTAGCAAAGTATTGGTAGGGTCCCATGAGTTTTCCAGTAATGGGTTCTCACAATTAACCAAAAAAAAACTATATCAGCACGGTATGTTTCTACTTATCAGTTTTTGGGATAATTTACTAATACTGGATGTACCAATTCATTTTTTCTAGAATGTCAATGTTTGATTTATTAATATTGTTGATGCTGCTATTGTTTATCAGGGCCCGGACATGTGAATGTCAAACCAACTTACTTGTTGAGTTGCTATGATTATTATTTTTAGTCATTTGATACATTTTTCTAAACCGGCCCCTTTTTAACCTTAACCCATGTTTGTGAGAACCCGTTTTAACCCAAACCGAATTAAGACCCGGTATCTGACCCGCCTGTTTTTACCAAGCTTACTAACAATAGATATAATGAATAAAATGATGGGAACAACAAATGATTGAAATCATGTATATACCATTATACCAGCAACAAAGCATAGAACAGAACAGAAGACATCATGCAGATAAAAGTTATAAATAGCGAGAACCAATAATGAATGTCAAAAGATAGTAAGAACCTTTCACTTGCATTTAGTTGTCCAACCGCTCCACAAAAGAAAGTCAGCCATTAACCAAGAGTCGCTGTGGACTGCAACCAAGTACAGCCAATCTCTTCTGCTCATGCTATCTCTTGCAAAGTTGATTCCAAGAGTTGGTTCAGGAAGCTCTGGTGGGACTGTTTCTGATGAAGGACTCACTTCCCAAGTTTCATTTGGATATCCAAATAGACATAGGTTGTCTTTTTCTGAAAAAAACATAAATTAAAACTTCTCAAATCTTGCCAAGAAACATGAACGTCTAATAATTTCAATGGAATAATCTAACTACATTAAATTTAATTTCAATATCCATTCATAAATTTGGATTAGAGTTCTAACATAACCAATATAAACATAATTTGAGATTTTCTTTCTTAAACAATTTATAATGTTGATTACAAATAAATAAATAAACGAATTTATAGTAGAATGTATGCATATGTGCAGGCAATTTTAAACCCAACTTTCATTTGGATATCTAAATAAACATAGGTTGTCTTTACCTGAAAGTAAGAATTAAAACTTCTCAAATTTTGCCAAGAACTATGAAATTCTAATCATTTCAACAAAATCCCTAACTCCATTAAACTTGACTTCAGGATCCACTCACAAATTTGGATTAGAATTCTAACATAACCAATATAACATAATTTGTGGTTTCGTTTCTTGATCAATTTCTAATGTTGATTACAGGCAGATAAACAAATTTAAGGTAGAATGTAATCAATGTATCCATATGTGCAGGCAATTTGAAACCCAATTTCAATAGAAGAATCTAACTACATTAAACTTAACTTCAAGATCCATTGTAACATAACCAATATAACATAATTTGTGATTTTCTTTCTTAATCAATCTCATATCCAAATAAACATCTCAAATTTTGCTAAGAACTATGAATTTCTAATAATTTCAATAAAAAACCCTAACTCCATTGAATTTAATTTCAAAATCCAATCAGAAATTTGGATTAGAATTCTAACATAACCAACATAACAATATTGCAAGAAACTTATAGAAAGAATTAAAGAACAAACCTCAATCAATTTATTATCCTTTGCTGATCCTTTGGATGATTAACAGCAGATTCACCTAAACAATTAGATTTCAGACTTGATTGCTTTGCTCCTGATTTTGAAAGGGCTTCCATCATTACCTGCTCCAACGTATTGCGAGCATTGTTTTCAAAATAGTAAATTGCAAAATTAAAGAAAAACCAATGCAGTTATATCAATAACAGAACAGTGCCATGTATGGATTAAACTAAACAACTTTAATTGGTAATGATTATGATGCAAATGAAAGACAAACTACACATACTCAGAGTCTTTTTGCACGAACAATGCAATCTCTTATCCGTTGTCCTTTAGAGCAAGCCCTAAAAACACATCAACATCAAAATACATTGGAGAATTACACAAAACAGTTCAAAAAGTGCACAAAATTGCATATTAGCAGCAAAACATGTTATAATTTTTAATTCCCAACTGCAACAAAAATCAGTCAATAATCCCATTATGAGCAAACGAAATTCAAACATGAACCGAATAATAATCAGATAGCTTACCAAATTTCAGGCAACATCAGAAATCTCTGCCCTGATATGAAATTTTGTCAAAAGTTGACGGAATACAGATCTGTACACTCTTAATAGATGGAAAAAGTTGTTCTTCGGCACTGAAACCACCGTCCCCGCCGCCGCGAACATCTTTCTCGTTCAATTCCTTCCCTCCGCTCCGGCGACTTGAAGAAGGGAAAAGAGTCTGGCGAGAGGGAAAGGAAAAGCAAAAGTGAAAAACTATTAAAACCGACCACCGACGACGATGATCCTTTACAATCTTCATCGTCCCAGAACAAAACCCTAACTCCTTCAATCCGCTGTTGATCATCCCCTTCGTCCAAAGATGCGTTATGTCCAAACACCCAACATAAAACGTTAGGCAACAGGCGAAGGGGCTCATTGAATGCGTGGGAGTCTCCGGCGACATAGATGGACAAGTTTAAATCAGTGAATTTAAGAGAAGTGAATGTAAGAGGGTGAATTAAAGACTGCTTGGGGGTTTCATTGCAGAGAGAAGGGTTAAATAGTAACTTAACATATTTAATGCATTGGTAAATTGTACCGTATGTAAAAGAAACTATATTTGATGTCTTAAAAAATGAAGTAAATTACAATAATGTACATCAAATATATATTATATAGTAGTATAGATATAGATAAGTATATATTAAATAATAAAAATATTCTATTCAACAGTAACAAAGTATTTTTTTACTAATTCACTCAAACTTTTTTCTAACTATAAACCATAAGTTTTTAATATTGTTTTATTATTATGAAGTTCTTATAAATGTTAAAATTAAGTTACCTAAATAAAGTATTTATGAGAATTGGCTACCATTTAGTGATTTTTTTTAATTCAACCTCTAAGTATGAGATAAATGTGAAGAAAAAAGTCAATAAATAATAACTAAGTTTTATAATAATTTGATTTAGTTAATTTATTTTAATTAATTATAGAAAACTTTACAACAATTAAACAATATTAAAATTTAAGGGAATTTATAACTAAAGAAAAATATATAAGCGACAGCAACAATACAAACTTATTTGAGATTTATGGAATCAGGACAGTGATTTTATAAAATCGAAGGTACCCGAAACCATCCCAAAAGGCCTACTCTTATATGATATAAGTCTCGGTTTCAAACTAAGATAAATTTTTTGGTCTATCTGTATTCAATGGTTATGAAACTCACACTTCCACTTAATACATAAAGTGAAAGAGTAATTACGAAAAAACTCCCTTGGTTATTAAGGTATTAATAATTGTACGAAAATTCACGAGTTTGGAACGAGTATGGTATTTGATGATTCACCTGAAACCAGTGATGGAGCTAGAAATTTTTTCATAATGTTTTGGAACTGGCAAACATAGCTAGATCGCCGTGTCGGTTCAATTCCTTTTTCCTACATTGGCTTGGTGGTGGGTGCTAACATGAATCTAGCTAAGAACTCGAAACCTGTTATTGATACATTTGAAGCAAGATTATCGGTGTGGAAAGCAAAAAACTTATCGATCGGAGGTCACGTGGTGCTGATTCGTTCGGTTCTCGACAGTTTGCTGGTATATTTCTTTTCCTAATAAATAAAGCCCCCGAAAAAGTAATTAATGCATTCGAAAGAATTAGGAGGAATTTTCTGTGTGGAGGCACCGGGAATTCTAGGAAGATTAACTGGGTTAAATGGGATTTAGTATGTGCCTCTAAATCCACCGGGGGGCTTGGGATAGGTTCCTTGAAAGTCTTAAATTTAAGTCACTTAACAAAGTGGTGTTGGAGGTTCTTATTGGAAGCAAATTCTCTTTGTAAAGGAGTTATAGATTGCATTCACGGTTTCTCCTGTGGCCCTGGTCCCATCCATGACCGGCGGATTCTGGTAGGCGTGTGGGGTAATTTCACCAAATTAGATCTTGCCTTCAGCAAATATCAGCTGGACTTCAGGGATCTCTTTGAGGAGGTAGGTGATAGCTGGAAGTGGAAAAATGACCCCTAGGGAGTGTTTTCGGTGAAGTCCACGAGGCGGTTATTGGGGGAAGTGTCTCATAACCCAAATAGTTTTACAATATGTTGGAGTAAAGGGGTTCCACTAAAAGTAAACATTTTGGCGTGGCGCGGTGAGTTTGACAGAATCCCAACACGGGGGGCGTTATGTTGGAGAAAGGTCACACATGACTCCGATGAGTGCCCGGTTTGTCTACAAAATTCGAAGACCTCCGAGCACCTCTTCACTTCATGCTACTACGCTTCTATGACGTGTGGATTCATTAGCAACCCGTGCAAAATCCATCCAATATTCGTGTTTTCAGTTCGTGATGTTTTGGGATTGTGTAATATTGCATAGTCGGCGACCAATAGGAGCAAAGCTTGTCAAGTGGTAATCCTCACTGCAGTTTGGTGCATTTGGAAACTAAGGAATGGAGTTGTTTTGGGGGGAAAGGCGTCACTTAATTGGCTATTTGAAGAAATAAAAAGCCCAAGTTTTCTATGGGCGAAGAACCGAGCCAGTATTGGGCCAATTGAGTGGGTCTCTTAGAGTGAATTCAATTTTTAATTTTCGCTTTATGTTGTTTCTTCTTTGTTTGTATTGTGCTGGTTAGCCCCTGCTAGCTCGGCTGTTTCCTTTCTAGTAATAGAATTTCCGTCTTTCAAAAAAAAAAAGTTAGGTTAGAGACCACATATCATGATCAAAAAATGATTAAATCATTAATTATTTAATGAATTGGAGTTATCCAATTAGATTAGGGGTGAGAAACAATCAAGTAGTTTTACAATATGTTGGAGTAAAGGGGTTCCACTAAAAGTGAACATTTTGGCGTGGCGCGCTGAGTTTGACAGAATCCCAACACGGGGGGCGTTATGTTGGAGAAAGGTCACACATGACTCAAAACCAAATAGTTTTACAATATGTTGGAGTAAAGGGGTTCCACTAAAAGTGAACATTTTGGCGTGGCGCGCTGAGTTTGACAGAAACCCAACACGGGGGGCGTTATGTTGGAGAAAGGTCACACATGACTCCGATGAGTGCCCGCTTTTTCTACAAAATTCGGAGACCTCCGAGCACCTCTTCACTTCATGCTACTACGCTTCTATGACTTTGGGATTCATTAGCAACCGGTGCAAAATCCCACCAATATTCGTGTTTTCAGTTCGTGATGTTTTGGGATTGTGTAATATTGCATAGTCGGCGAGCAATAGGAGCAAAGCTTGCCAAGTGGTAATCCTCACTACAGTTTGGTGCATTTGGAAACTAAGGAATGGAGTTGTTTTGGGGGGAAAAAGGCGTCACTTAATTGGCTATTTGAAGAAATAAAAAGCCCAAGTTTTCTATGGGCGAAGAAACGAGCCGGTATTGGGCCAATTGAGTGGGTCTCTTGGAGTGAATTCAATTTTTAATTTTCCCTGTATGTTGTTTCTTCTTTGTTTGTATTGTGCTGGTTAGCCCCTGCTAGCTCGGCTGTTTCCTTTCTATTAATAGAATTTCCGTCTTTCAAAAAAAAAGTTAGGTTAGAGACCACATATCATGATAAAAAAATGATTAAATCATTAGTTATTTAATGAATTGGAGTTATCCAATTAGATTAGTTGTGAGAAACAATCAAGTTTTTTATAACACTTTTTTGGTAAATATTTTTAAAGCAACACTCTTTTAATAAATAAATTTCTAGAAACACTCTTTTGCAACAAAAAAACTCGGAAAATTTCATATTATGTTTTACAATATCAAATATACTTATTTAAAATCATTAATTTTAAACTTAAATACAATTTATAGTATCACTATTATAAACTTCTCATTCTCCTTATACTCTTGATTATCTTACTCAGATAAAATTTTTAAGAAAATATATAAGTATCGTAAATTTATAAATAAGTATATTCATATTATATAGTTTTTTTTTTATTATTAATACGACATCAAACCAATTTATAAGAGAGATATAAAATTATTTCTTAATTTAAATGTTGATTATGGCTTTAGCATGCCATACTTAGTCTAAGATTATCATGCTTCCCTAATTATTTTAATACCAATTTTCTCAATTGATTTGATAATTTAGGTTTCTTACAAGTCTTTAACATGAGATCTAAGCGGGTTTAGGTGTTTCTTCGAGCCAAAGAAAAAAATAACAAAAATTCGTTAGCTATAATTTTATCTTCATACTAATGTAATCAAACCACTAAAGGTCGATAGTTAATTTGACTTTAGGTTTGATTATTGTGATTTACATTTACCAAAAGAAGAAACACAAGTAGCACAATTGTTTGGAATGGTAACTACAAACAAGCATAAAACGGACCATGCATAACATAAACGGACCATGCATAACAAAGTGTGCTAAAATGAAACAACGTTAATTAGCAAACAAACTATATATTCGGCATGCGAAGGCTACGGAAATACAGTGCAGGGTTTGCTTCAAACGGAGCCCTTGCCATCCACTCCAAAGGTTTACCGGGTGCTTTCATCATCTTTATCCCCACTTCTGTTCCACTTTGTAACCACGGAAAAATACACGATAATAAGCATTTGACTGCATTGAAGCAACCGTTGAGAATGGTACAAATGAACGAGAATAAGCGTTTGACTGCATTGAAGCAACGTTTGAGAATGGTACAAATGAACGAGAATAAGCATTTGACTGCATTGAAGCAACCGTTGAGAATGGTACAAATGAACGAGAATAAGCATTTAACAGCTTCAAAGCATCCGACAAGAATACCCCAAATGAAACTCCAGAAGTACAGACACGTGATCAAGACGGCGGCAGCTATGAGATAGGGTGTGGCAACAACAATGAAGCGGCGGATCTGCTCGTCACGTGTCTCTGGCGGGAACTCTTGGTTAAACAAGTCGATCAGATACCGGAAGAAGTTGTTTACTGCGGAGATGACCTTAGAGAAGATTTTGACGACTGGGTTTTTTAGATTCTGGAATTCTTGGTTGAACCAGCCTATCAGATACTGGAAGAAGTTGCTTACGGTTGAAACGACCTTAGGAAAGATCTCAACGACGGGGTTTGTCAGATTCTGGATTTCTTGGTTGAACCAGTCCATCAGATACCGGAAGAAGTTGCTTACCGCGGAGACGACCTTAGGGAAGATCTCGACAACGGGGTTTGTCAGATTCTGGAATTCTTGGTTGAATCATTCTATCAAATACCGGAAGAAGTTGCTTACCGCGGAGACGACCTTAGGGAAGATCTCGACAACGGGGTTTGTAATGTTCTGGAATTCTTGGTTAAACCAGCCTATCAAATACTGGAAGAAGTTGCTTACTGTGGAGACTACATTAGAGAAGGTCTCGGCGACGAGGTCTTTCAGATCATGGAATACTTGGTAAGGCAAGCCAATCAAATACTGGAAGAAGTTACTTACGGTCGAGACGGCTTTCGAGAAGATCTCGACGACGAGGTTTGCTAGATTGTGGAATACTTGGTATGGCAAGCCAATGAGGTACTGGAAGAAGTTGCTTACCGCAGAGGCAGCTTTAGAGAAGATCTCGACGAGGGGGTCTGTCAGATTCTTGAATAGTTGGTAAGGCAAGCCAATTAGATACTGGAAGAAGTTACTTAATGCGGAGATGAGCATAGAAAAGATGTTGCCGATGGGGTTGGTGAGATTGTCTGGCGAGTCATCGGCTAAGAAGACTCCCCTCAGTTTTAGTTGCAATGCGATCGTCATTTTAGTCGTCGGATGTGCGGATCCACTGGCAACAACACTAGCCACTATATATGTGAACTTTAGAATAGTTACAAAACTTGTCCCTTTATAAAGTTAGATCATTCTTTAATTTAAATGTTGTGACTGATTAATTAATGAAGACCGATCACAGGATCTATATGATTCTCTCTTATCTTCTAAGAGAAGCAAACTTTCTTATTTTAAGACAAATTGGTACGGGGTTTTATGTGGAAAGAAAGTTCACAAAGCAAAAGCGAAAGCCAAAGTTGGTGCGCCTTGTTAATTAAGATTCAATATATCCCCACCCTAGTAACTAGTAGAATACCCGTCCCAGTACGGGTGCAACAATAGATGCATTCGTGAGTTTTACATTTTCTATTCACTGAAATGGGGATCAAGAACCAAAAGATGTTGTAAACATATTTCTTTGCATTCTAAATGAATTTAGTATTTGATAAATTAAAGTACAACGCATTTAACTCGTGAGTACAAAACTGACCAACTACACTAAAAGAACCACAACACAATAAAAACAGTAACTGTTAAACTGCTGAAAAGTGAAAACGTGTCGTACTCTTTAAAATGGAAATATCAACATGGTAGAATGGTTCGCGAAATGAAAGTGATCTACTTCTTAAAGCACTTGGGCTTCTGCATATTCCTCCTTGGCCTTAAATCACACCTTGTTCCATGTTGTTGATCCGTCGTGTGGCCAAGAAGTTTAATGTCATCAGGGACGGACTTACATAGGGCTGAAGGGGTTCACCGGAACCCCCCGAGTTTCGAAATTGCAATAGAAAGCTATATAGAAAAACTTGGGTGAACCCTTTAAAAAAAGTTGAAAACTAATCAAGATCATATTTTTGAGATGTGAATTTGGTCCGGTCGTCGAGCTCTGGTTATCATGAACCGGTGAAGTGATGAAGAAGAAGGAAGAAGATAAAGATAAAAAGAAATAGAAAAAAAAGATAAAGAGAGTAAGAGTGATATGATATGACAACATGAGAAATGGTAGATGGTACTTTTGTCTGAACAAATCAATAGTAATTGTTAGATGCTTTTTATAGATTATTATTTAGTTGTTATTTTAAGTTGAATATTGATTTTTTATTGCGCATAATAAAATAAGCCATTTTTTGTTACGGATTACATTAGTAGATATATTATTTAATTTAATTTCAAATTTGTTATTATATATTATTTTTCGTATATATACACACATATGTGTATATATATAAGTGAATAACATTTTTTAACATACATTGTTTTGTGAAACTAGGTTTACAAACTATGTTTGGTTACATAGAAAAAATTCGTAGGAAACAACCATAGATAGTTTTTTTTAATTCATAAAGACGATTTTATCTATATTATATGTGTTTTAATTTCTAATGATGATTTTTTTTTATTACTGTATCATATTTTTATTATGTGATGAACCTTACCCGACCCGAACAACCGAACCGAACCGAAATTTTTTATGTCCGGCCCTATGAAATTGGAGCATCTAAAACAGTGAACCCCCTGATAAATTTCCTGGATCCGCCACTGAATGCCATAATAGCAAATATATCTGTATTTGCATTCTAAACGAAAATAAATTTGGTTTAAGATGAAAGTATAACTCGTTTACCTTATGAGTAAAAAAAGTATTGACTTCTAAAAAAAACACAAAACAATGAAAATCAATAACTGATAAACTATTGAAACGTGAGATCTTATCGTGCTGCTTAAAATTAAAATGTGAAGGTATTTCAATGTAATAAAATTAAAACTGAACCAACTTGTCAAACCAAAAAGCTTAGTAAGTAAGATGGAAATTAAGAAAATGTAAAACAATAGAATTATGTACCTTAGGTTCCAAAATAAACTTTTAATTCCTGAAAATGTTTGATAATAAATCATGCCAAATCATGTTACCTTGATTAGTTAAAAAAAACACCATGTATGAACCTGAAAATAAAATAATGGCAGATTGGCAGTGATGGTCATCATAATCTCTATCAAATGATAGCCCCTCTAAAGCATTTTGGCTAAGCCCACTCATCAATATCACCTGAATCAATTAAGAAAAAAAATCAAATATGAAACTATTATCATATGTATTTTCTAATCCAACAACTATTTTTCCCAGTGGATTTGAACATGATTAGAATCGAAACAGGAATGGAGATGGAGTGTGGCGTACCTGGGAATGGTGACAGCAGCGGTGAAGGAGAAGGGAGGTGGTCGGATGATGGCGCTGGTGAAGCCAACGATTTGTCATTATATACAAAAAGAATCCAGTTCTAAGTTTATATATTATTAACAAAATACAATCACAACTTTCTGTATATGAACATTCATAGTTCACAGTATGCTAATAATCAAGCATGTATGCATGTGCATATATGCATTCACATTGCTCATTCAGATCATATATAAATACTTGTTCTTCATAAACAAATCCATGTGACTATGAAATAGATCATCCATATGATTCTTGCTGCGTGTTAAAAGAAAAATAGTACTAAAAACGAACATGGTGATGATAACGGGTCAATCCATATCAGTGTACGAAATAACAAACTGAACTTTGTAAGTGGGTGACATACGTGAAAAAAAAATGAAAAAATAAATTATCAGCAGAGTTTAAGAATAATAAAAATCCATATCATACCTAAATTACCCACATAAGTATTAGCAACTAAACGAATTATAGATTCACTGCAGTCAAGAATACTTATGACTGATGGAAAATTCAACTTCTTTACCATCAAATTCAGATATATAACAGACATGAGTAAAAGCCAACTAAACACACAATTCATTCTATAAATTATAAACAAAAAATTTCAATAACCATTATTTCCAGCCATGTTTCTTTTATTAAAATTCAACACGGTCACTGAACTAGGGAATTGAAATAAGAAAACAGTGTATAAAACGTTGTTTCCAAACAGTGCGACATATGTGACCCTAAATATAGAATATTCAGCAACTTTGAAAAAATCTAATTAAGAAATTTAAAAGCATGTTCAGGTGTTAAATGTGCTTACATGCAACTATTTTAATGAAGTAATTTTCCTATCGGATTTGACCATTCCATCAGCATTAACAATGAGAACTATTACCATCTGTTTTCCTGCCTCATCAGATGGAACTGGAACAGCATCCACAACCCCTTGTTGTAAATCATCTTATCCATGCAAAAACATAATATAGAATCACAACCAAATGCATATACAATAAACTAAAAACATTATGACAATAATAACAATTAATGAAACTTACTCAAGATCGCAATAGCTTAATATCATCTTGAGTGAACTCGGTATCATATGTTTCTTCCAAATGTCTTTGAACATTGCTCCAACCATATGGAAAAGGAACATCTTTCACAAATGATATCGGTGTAGTTGTCCCTTCAATGTCAAGAATACAACGCTGAAACAAAATTTGAAAAATTATTAGGGGATCATAATAATTTAAACAGATTTAGTTAATTTCAGTCTATTTAGCTACTTTAAAAGTAATAATTCCAGTAACAAATTCATTCCTAAAAAGAAGATTTACAAAGCGCATTTACCGATTCATGACCATGAATGATGCATCTGACAGTTTTCAATTCTGTAACAGATCGATCTAATGGCACTATATACGCCAAATATGACCTACGGCCACACTTTTTCAAAAAACGCCCTCCCATACTTTCGATTAAATATGTGGCTAAAGGTCATTAATCACATTTCAAAACCTTCTATCCTACTTTTGGCCACACATTTTATTTATTCACGTGACCAATGTATAACAGTTCAAAACCTTTAGCCACTTTAAGAAAAAAATGTGACATTTAGTAGCCACACTATAAAAGTGTGGCCAAATGTGATTTACGGCCACAGTATTTGTTTATTTTTTTGATACATGTGACCAAACACACATCTATTAGGCACACTTTAAGAAAAAACTATGACATTTAGTAGCCACACTAGAAAAGTGTGGCCAAATGTTATCTACGGCCACAGTATCTGTTTCATGCGACCAAAAACACATCTATTTGCCATACTTTAAAACAAAAATGTGACATCTACTAGCCACTGTCGAATACTGTGGCCAAATGTGACGAACTGCCATAGTATAATTTTAGTGATGTGGCTAAGAGCTAATAGATATGGCCACTTATTGTAGCTTGTGTGACCAAAGAGTAGTGTTTTGCAATTAGTAAATGAAACAAAAGCAGTGGCTAAATGTGACGAACCGCCATTGTTTTGTTTGATGATGTGGCTAAAAGCTAATACAAAGATATATATATATATATATAGTAGTGTTTATTAGCCACGTGTGTTTAAATAGTTATAACTATAAGTATTTTATGGTCATGGTTACAGTTATTTTATGTGGCTAAAAGTAATCAATGGTCACGGTTAAACGCTTTATGTTTGGCTAAAAGTAATAAATGGACACGGTTAATAGTGCGTGTGGCCTATGGTCTTTCCACTTCCTACCGCCAAATTCTTCAATTTGTCAGACGAAGATGATCGACCGGACGCGGGGCGCACCCTTTGTAAATACCAATTCACCAAATTAGGTTTTCATTCAACCAAAAAACCTCCGTCGCCCTTCTCTCGAAACCAAAAAAACGATCAAAATGGTGCCGCAATAGATAGTACGAGCAACCGGTGGTGCAACACCACTCTACCACGGTATAGTATATTCTTAAAGTTGTGTTTTTTAAGGTAAAATTTGTAACCTAATGTTGAAATTTCAGGTAATCCGAGGCCCATCACGCGGAAGATCCACTACAAGGGCCACTTCAGAGCCACTCCCGCCGGCGAGCAGGAATACAACGGCGGCGTTGAGAGCTTTGTTGACTACGTCAACATTGATCTCTTTTCATATAAAGAGCTTGACCATGTGGTTAAAGCTCTCTGGTACACGACGATTGGGTATTTTACCACCTTTTTCAAAATCCCATACCTGTCACTGGAGTATGCTGTTGAAGAATACAGTGAAAATGATATGAGGGTTGTGGCCTTTCATGGGAGGGATGCGACTGAACTCTCCCTCTACCTTTTGAGGGAGCAGGACTCCACCTTCACCGCTGATGCTCTGTTTGGGCAGAGCAAGATACCAGGCGAGTACAGTGAAGGACATACTCCATGGTCCACATCCTCATCTGAGAAGGATGAGGATTTGTTATCTGATGCTAGGTCATAGTGATCTAGTGTTGAATTTATGTCTATAATTATGTATTTTTGTAAAAAAATATGGTTATATATAATATATCAGTTTTTTGTTATCTGGTTGATGCATGTGATCGTTCTTTTGTTATTTGATTGTATTGATTATGTATTTGGTTGATGCAATGCAATGTAGTTTCTCATTAGGAAACTACAGTTAAATAAAGCTAGCTATAATTGTATACCATTTGACCATATAATGACCATTTACCATATGCTGACTAATATTTGACCATTTGCAATTGATCTATAATTGCAGCAATTGCATACCATTTGACCATATAATGATAACAGTTGACCAATTGCAAAGATAAATCAAACTAATATAAATCAAACCAAAGACATAGCAGTTGCACAGTTGACCATATCCTGAAATCCAAAGACATACCAGTTGACCATATATTGACCATTTACCATATACTGACCAATATTTGACCATTTGCAATTGGTCTACAATTGCATACAATTTGACAATATATTGATAACAGTTGACCATTTGACCATTTTAATTTCAAATAGACACAACTGCTGGTTTTGGAGAACAACATCACCAGCAGTTTCCCTCACCGGGTCTTCTATAAATCAAACTAATATAAATCAAACCAAAGACATAGCAGTTGCACAGTTGACCATATCGTGAAATCCAAAGACATAACAGTTGACCATGTGACCATATACTGACCATTTACCATATGCTGACCAATATTTGACCATTTGCAATTGGTCTACAATTGCTGCAATTGATAACAGTTGACCATTTGACCATTTTAATTTCAAATAGACACAACTGCTAGTTTTGGAGAACAACCTCACCAGCAGTTTCCCTCACCAGGTCTTCTATAAATCAAACCAAAGACATAGCAGTTGCATAGTTGACCATATACTGAAATCCAAAGACATAACAGTTGACCATGTGACCATATACTGACCACTTGACCATTTACCATCTACTGACCAATATTTGACCATTTGCAAAGATAAATTGTACATATATATAGAAAATATCAATTTTTGTACATATCAGTTATGATCTAGCTAGGTCCAGCCACTTGTCCATCCTAAGAGATTCATACATGATGATCTTCACATCTGCAGCAACTTGATCAGGATGTGGTTCTTTTTGGTTTTTTAATCCTGCAATGTATGATCTAGTTGCAGCTGAGATTTGATCTGAAGTTTGAGGCTCAGTTCGATTCAACGAGGTTCTTATTGGTAGAGCTTCATCATCGTAGACTGGCTTGGATGGCACCTTTCCAGGAAACTTCTTTCTGAGATCTTCCAAACTCTTGTAGTTTTCAAAAGTTTTTCTTTCTTTCCATCTTCTAATTACCACAACACTATCGATATTTGCTTCTATCAATTCATCCTTCATTCTCTTCATTTTGAGTATCTTATCAACACTAGTAGTTCTAATTTGGTGGTGTTTGTGCACTAGAAGGGTGTTGTTCCATCATTTTACTAATCCTCATGATTTCCCCTTCTAATGCTTTTATGGCCGGTCTACATACTGACCTCTTTTTACTATGTACTTGTTGTTCTGCATGATCCAATCAATATGATCTTGTTTTAATGTTATACGTAGATTGGAATCTGTGACTGTTGCATTTGAAAGTTCTTGGCATTTACGAAACCCTAATTCTTCTAGGTCTCTGATGATCAACAATTCCTTTGCTAAGATCTGTTGAGTCTCTTTATCAGACATGCCTTTACACTTTACTGCAACATCGTCTTGAATTTTTTTTTCTTTTATTTTAATGTATTCCTCCAAATTCTTTGGTATTGTATTGTTTGCCAATGAGGGAAACACTAATTTTCCAGAAGAAGGTGGGTCAAAGAATTGCAGAACTTCTTGGTTTAAGCTCATGATGGGAAGCGATGTTGGTGGAGGTTGTGTAGTTGCTAGTGGCACTTTTGTTGGTGCATTTGGAGTAGCCTCATCTTCATCACTTTCATGTACCACCATCTTCCTTCTTTTACGAGTATTTTTGGTATTTTCTGGAAATACTGTTGAACTTGAAACTGCTGTTGGCACTAAAGCTGGTGCATCAGTAGTTTTACTCTGTGTTGTAGTCTCAGTTATTTCTGTATCTTTTGAAGGCTCAAATACTGGAAAAAGTGGTTTTGTTGCAACAGCACTTGTAGCAGTAGTTTCAGGAGTGGGCCTTTTAACTACAGTTGTTTGTCGTGGTGTAGATTTTGGGTTTACTGTTGGACGCATTGGCTCAGATTTGTTTAAGGCTTCAGCTGCATGTTCAGGAGCAGGCCTTTTGACTCCAGGTTCAGCACTTTTCTTTACAACTTGTTTTCTTGCAAATATTGAATGAATCTTTGTTCTTGTACCTGAAGTATTTGATGAATCTTGATTACCTTTTTCAACCTATTTTTCAATTCTCTGTCTGACAACTGCTACAGATTCTGCCTCTCTATTTTTTCTTAACCTTTCCTTTTCTTTTGCAGTTTTTTGTGCTTTCTCTGCTTCAGAGTAGTCTGCTTTCTTGTCTTGTTTCTTTTGGTTTTGGGCATCATCATCTGGGAATTTAGGAGGAGGTGGTGTAACACCAGGTAATTGTTCTAACTGTTTTCTTATTACACTTACATCTGCATGTGTGTCCTTGTATCTTGCATCAACATAATTTCTCATAGCCTCCATGTGTAATTTCAGAGAATTATCCAATGCCCTCTGATTATCTTTTAGGAATGGCTGGAAGGCTTTCCATATGATTAGAGTCAATTCTTCAGGAGTTGGAAGCTTGATTTGGGAAATCACTTTGTTTATTGAGACTCAAACTCTTTCCCAATGGAGTCTAACAAAGTTGTGTTTTCTTGACTTGGAGTTTCAGTAGAAGGCTTTTTGGTAAGAGTTTCTTTAAATGTTGAGCAAGAAGCCTCTACATTGGACATTCTCTCCGTCAATTCCCTATATCTTAATCTATCACCTAAGTTAATAAGACAGCTAGATTCCCACTTGAAGTGGTTGTATCTGTCCCTATGACATGAACATGTTTAATGTCAATGGGTGCAGATGCCCCTTTGTATTAGTCATGGGGACTTCCAACTGTTGTAGACTGAACTATTGTGGACTCAACAGTTGTTGCCCTCAAGGGAGTCTTAGCTATGTAACTATTATCCAGATGTGAAACAGTTGTTTATGCAACTGTAGTAGCTGCTCCACTTGAGAAATCCTCATGATATGTTCCCTTAGTGATTGCATCAATCAACATATGTAAGGGTGAAGTTTGTGGGGGTGGTGAGTAGTGAAAAGAGTCATTAGTAGTACTGGGAGATGGAATTTGATTATGATGCTCAAGTAATACATCAGCTCTAGATGTGGCTTTGGATTTAGATTTTATCTTCCTTAGGATTTCTGCTATGGGTTCCAAATCAGGGATAGGTTCTTCCCTTTGGTTAGTAGGAACAGTAGGCTCATTTTGTTGTGCTGGCTCATCCCCATCAACCAAAATTTGTTTTGTTGATTCCATCCTTGTAAAAGTTTGTTTTTCAAGAGATTTGATGGTAACCAATTTACCCCTTTTGTAAATATTTTCAGGTAATTCCTTTTGAATATATGCCATAACAAGTCTAGGGTACATCAAAAATTTTGTTTGTGAAGTAGTGTTGGAACACATGTCTTTAAAAATTATTTTTGAAACTTTGAAGCTTTGCCATGTTAAAATGGCATAAGCCACATATTGAGTATTTATTGGAATTTCATTCCATGTACCACTCTTCCCTGAAAAATATACCATAAGAGTATGAAAAAGAAATTTTAAACTTGCAGAACAAATACCTTTATCCAAAGTTGTTGAGGTTATTTGACCAAGATAACCTCTCTCAATGAATTCAATATGCATGAGCTGTTTTGTAAATTGGTCAACACCGTCAGCATCACCAAGCTCTAGGCTTGTTGTGAGTTGTGAGAGTCTCAGAAGTTATTGTCACTGGTTTTGAACTAATGTCTGACATAATCGAAATGATATTGTGTTTTTCTTATTTGATAACCCTGGCATTTTTCCAAAACTCTTCAAGAATTGTCAAATAGATAGGTGGGTTAACTGTAAGAGTTTTGTGATAAGGGGAATCGGTTATCAAATCGATCATTTGGTGATATTGTGGATGATCCTCCGATTTTGTGAGATATGGACGCAAGTTGTGAGTAGGTCGAATGGCCATAATCGCGAGTAATTGAGAAAAAAATCGAAGGAATTTTAAACTTCAGTCGAGTGTGGGAAAAGGTTTAGAATGATATGAATGGGGTTTAATATAGTTTATGAATAGCCTGAAATCTACGGTTAAAAAGCTAGATGAAACACAACTGCTGGATAATGTTTTTACATCCTCCAATTTGAAATTTTCAGAACTTTTTAAAGAAAGAGCAGCTGTTTGAAATAACAGTTGTTTTATTTTACATCCGGTCCATCAACAATTTTTATGCTTAGTTTTTGAACCATGCAACAATAACAATAAGATAACAAACAAAACAATTTAACAATAAAAAAATTTAGTGCGTAAAACAATAACATAACAAAATTATAACATGTCAAATTTTTCTACACAAAACATAGTTTGAGCCTTCGCTTGTAACAAACAACGTATTCTTTTTCTTGACAAATGTGAATTTGTAATTTGTGCCTAGTGCCGAATATAAACCGGACCCAAACACACCAACATGGGCCCACCCCTGCAAACTATACCTACTATGGCCTTCTACATGCTCCACCTTCACCTTCAATGTCCTTGTTTTGGAAATGAGAGGAATTCTGACCTGCATCTCTTCCAACGAATCCAAACCAACCTTCTCTGCAAAATCCTCTGGAAATTGCTACATAAAAATCAAGAGATAACAATTTAAAAACGACCATAACTAACAGTGATAAATAGGTATTGGAAACTTACAATTACAAATTGCATAAACTATCTAAGCCTAATACTTACAAGTTTTAGCGCAAGGCGGTCAACAAATGAAACATGGCCCTCATCATCATCATCAACATTAACATCAACAACATAATCATCATCATCACCATCACCATCTTCCTCAGCATCATCATCATCCCCATCAACACCATCTTCATCAGCATCAGCATCATCATCATCATCACCATCTTCATCAACATCATAATCATCATCATCATCACCACCACCATCACCATCACCATCACCATCACCATCACCATCACCATCACCATCACCATCACCATCTTCCTCAGCATCATCACCATCTTCCTTAGCATCATCTTCTGCAGAAAAAATTTGGGCTTTATCGCTTGCATTGTAAACCTCAATGTGGAACGCATGAGTATCAACCAAGTTGAACAGCATAGCCCAACCCACATCTACACCAAGGTCTTTTGCCATCTTCTGCCATCCACTGGTAAAGGAGAAGAAGTGACTTTTCTTTTGGATTTGCAGCTCCCATGACTTACACCAACCATTGGTTACAACGATTGGACCCACCGAAAAGTTTTTGTTAAGATGTAGGTGCTCGTAACACAAAGACAAGAACTGAAGGGTTGAAAAGGTTGAAATTAATGTGTATATATATATATATATATATATATCTAGCTACATAGTTCAAATAAGAAAACTTGTTAACATTAATACCTAAAAAGATGAAACTGAATGTAACATCCCAAAAATTTGTAGGCCAACAGGTCGGTTCGATGAGTTAACCGGGTCTCTTTTAAACGGATCGGGTCATAAGGATTTTCTCATAAAACCCTATTATGGAAACTACAAGGACCGGTTAGCCACTATGAGAACGATTGGGACCGAAAACGTGCCAAAGGAGTTTAGGAGGGACCCGAAACGAAACGTTAATGTCACACCCCGCCCCGGGCACCCCCGAGACGGCACCGGGCTGCGACATCCATTGGCACCTTCGGTACCTGCATTGATTTCATAGTTTGGTTTTGTGTAGCGGAATAGTGGTTTTTAAACATGATCTTTTTAACGATTCTCAACCTCAAGGGTTGGTTTTGTAAATGCTAGAATCTTGTCGTGTAGACAAAAGATTTCTTTATTTAAATACTTGGGTATAAAACCCGATCGTTTGTACATTTGATTTTTTGAAATCAAAACCCTGACTAAAGTTAGTATAATCTACAAGGAGGTATTATGCCTAGGAAGTCGACATCCTTTCGGCACCTTAACCTTGTCTTTTCTCAGGATCTTTCCTTTGCCTCGCACGAACCTGTATAACACATTTTTGGGTTGCACCGGGTCCAGGTGTGTGGCCTGACCCGGATTATGCAACAAAACTGTCATCGGGACTTAGGCCATAGCCGGTCCCGGTACTATGAGGTCATTTCATTCTTTTCCGGAAAACATTTGAAAATGAATGTCAGCTATATGCTGGTGAATACTTTATGACCTCAAATCATTTTCATAAGCATGGCAAAACAGTTTAATTAAACAGTTAAACATTTCATCATTGGAGGATTCTAGTGATCATATATCACTTCCTTGGATTTCATCCAATTGTATACATTGGACAAGCACTCGGGGCCACGCGGCCAAACTGCTACAACTGCGTTTTACGCATCACCCGACATACAAGCCAACCCCGCCCGGCCCAACTGGATCCGGAGCGAGTATAAATATTTTATCAAACTTTACGTACACTTCTTGGGTATCAACATTCCCCAGGGGTAGAACCCCTGATTCTGGGATTAGTATGAGTAAATATTTAATTATCGTGTTTTGCCCTTTTCGTAAACATAAATCGTTAGATCATTTGCGTGAAGGTGCCGACAACACCAGCACGTCCTATTTGTCTGATGATAGCTTACAGCCCGTCACGTCTTTACAAATCGTTTTTTGTAAAAGCTCACTCTCGCCATGAGAACGAGTATTTTTGACAAAGACGGGTATTCACCTTTAGTTTGAAGTCGAAGATCGCAGGATAATAATCTTAGTGCTAAGTAGCTCTTAGAGTTGACTCTTAGGGCTCTAGCACCTTAACTTGCGCTTCTATGAGTTTCTCGGGTTCTTTGGCTCTTAAACGCTCGAGTCCGGTTAATAAGCGAACGTCGGTCGAACCGGGAGGAACGGCTCGGGAGTCGGGACGGCTGGAGGGCTCGAGAAAGGCTCGAAAGCAGAGGAGGTTCGAGAGTGAAGGTGTGGAAAATGAAATGCCAATGCTCCTCTATTTATAGGCTGATAACGGCCTCAAGTCGGACCGTTATCCAGGGGGATATTGGTCTGATATGCCTCTATTGTCCCGCATGCGCGCCACGTGGCAGCCATGCAATTCCGGAGTGCCACCCGTCCATGTCGGACCGAGTAGGCAAGCCATGTCGGTCCGACGTCTGTCCACGCGTCCGACATGCTGACGCATGCCCTACACGTGTCTCGACACGTATCTAGTGCAGAGGGTTTCTAGGGTTAAGCATTGCGGACCATTTTCTAGACCATGTCGGTCTGACGTTTAACCTCTTCCCATATCAGACTGATATCAATCTCATGTTGGTCCGATATCTCCTAACTTTCAGAATTTCCAAATTTATTTTCTGACCTTTTTATGTTTTCATTAACTCCCGTTATTTCTTATAAGTTCCGGTAGAAATTGAGATCGGGATTTTGGAAGGTGTTATATCATCCCCAACTTTTTCAAAATCTCGTCCTTGACATTACTTTCTGAATAAGTGTGGGTATTTCTTTTTCATTTCGGATTCCAGTTCCCACGTGTTCTCGGGTCCACGTCTGCAATTCCATTTCACCTTGACCAATACGAGTTTCTTTCGTTTCAATTTCTTTTCCTTTCGGTCCTCAATTTGTAACAGTTGTTCCACAAACTTAAGCCTTTCATCCACTACTACATCTTGTAATGGCATGGCTAAGGTTTCATCTGCTAGGCATTTACGCAGGTTGGAGACATGGAACACATCGTGTACTCCACTCATCTCTATCGGCAATTACAGTAGATATGCCACAGGTCCGATTCGTTCTAGGATTTTAAATGGCCCAACAAACCTAGGGCTAAACTTCCCTTTCTTTCCGAATCGTACCACACCTTTCCAAGGTGATACCTTAAGTAAAACATTGTCTCCAACGTTAAATTCTAACAGCTTTCGCCTTTTGTCGGCATAACTTTTCTGGCGATCACGAGCCGTTTTCAATCTTTCCTTGATTTGTAATATCTTATCAGTGGTTTCCTGGACTATCTCAGGTCCTGATAACTGGTTTTCCCCTACTTCAGCCCAACACACGGGAGTTCTGCATTTTCTGCCATACAAGGCTTCAAATGGTGCAGCATGTATACTTGTGTGGTAGCTGTTATTGTAAGAGAATTCTATCAGTGGTAAGTCGTCATCCCAACTTCCTCCTAGATCAATAACACATGCTCGAAGCATATCCTCCAAGGTTTGAATTGTCCTCTCACTCTGCCCATCCGTTTGAGGATGGTATGCAGTGTTGTAGAACCAAAGACTGATTGCAACAAAATTCTTCTAAGTACAAATGTTGCGGACTGCACAAGATTGCTGCTGATACTTGTTCTTCTGCTAATGAACAAAGTAGCTGCTGACAGCTTTTTCTGCTGAAGACCAAACTTGCTGCGGATAGGCTTATCAGCAGCGTTCAACACTTGTTGCTGCTGATAGGCATATCCTCAGCAGCTTTGGACAGATCAGTCTTGCTGTTGATCCTCAACTTTGCTGCTGACAGCCCTGTGTCTTGAAGATCAATCGTTGCAGCTGACTATCCATGCCAAGCGTCACTGACAAATTTCTGCAAAAGCCACTGACACACTCAAAGCAGAAGGAACCTCAATGGTGCAACCAATGACGGACAACAATGCTCTTCTCCAAGCATGCAAGTCATGATGCATAAAGAAGACGCTTCAATAAAGTTAGCTAGTCTAGACTAAACTTATATTATAAGCTTTGTACAAAAGATCAACGGTCTGTGTTAGATCTGATCCTTAGAATCAAGGGTCTGTCTTGATTCTAAGTTAGTATAAATACTGTGTAAACACTTCATTGTATGTGTGCTTTTCAATAGAGTTTTCACTTGTAATCGTTAATTCACAGAAGCTTAATACAACAGTGTTCTTAATAGTATTCTTCCTGTTTACTCGATTATACTTGAGTAGTTGTTATTGTTTCCGCCAATTTCAACTAAGAACAGAACCATCTTGTGCTTTTCACGATCCTACAAGTGGTATCAGAGCTTTGGCTCAGATTAAACAAACTAACATTTGTTTAATCACTTTCTGGTTCTATTCTAAACTTTCTCTTTGATCAAGACACCCAAAGTCACACACTTAACCATCAGACCAGGGCACGAGGCCATGTCTGAAACGGTTTCGCTTTGTTTAAAACACGTAAGTTCAAACTCATCTTCTTCCCCAATATCCCCCGTAACCCTAGCCATCCAATTGGCTTGATCGAACAACCGATCGAACCTAAATTCATAGGGCTTTTTCTCTATGCCTCAAATTGAATCTATAGACACTGGAATTACCTGAAATGATTTCGTAGGGAGGGAGAACGACTGAGGTGAGCTACCTCGTGTTCGTCAATTGAAACGGGGGCTTCAGAGGTGGATTCAAACGCAATTTAGGGTGTAGGGAGCTTGTGGCGAGTGTCGTGAATGATTACCAGCTCCTATTTATAGCCAATTTGTACCGAAATGATCGATTAAGTAAAAGATCGAGAGTGGGTTTAACGGTTACAAGTTTGTCATGAAAACAGTCATAAAAACCCAATTAAACTCGAGTAATGGGTCGTTTAATCGAGTTAAACGTGTTGCCGTTATCAGTTTCGTTTGAGAATATCTCAGTCGCGAGTTCGAGAATTGAACGGACAAAGCCGGTGGTGAGGGGTTTCGAACCCGTGACTGGTTTGGGGGAGGGGTGTAGCATCCCGAGTTTTAGACCCGGAATAGTTAGCAAAAAAATTAAAACTTAGCAAGAATAGGAGGAACGGGCTTGGGCTTGGGAGTATGTGCCGAAAAAGGGCAAGGGTTGGGCCCCTTATAAGCCTCAAGACCAGCCCCAACCCTCATTTGCAACACCATTTTCGGATTCTAGAGAGAGAAAGTGAGAGAGAGCCTAGAGAGAGAAAGTCCCGGTTTTCGGATTCGAGCTTCAAGGATCGTTAGCAAGAGTCTCTAGAGCGTTTAGCAACAGACGGGAAGCGATTTCAGGTAAGGATCCCTCTTAGATCTGAGTTTTTCATACCGTGTTGGGTTTTGAAGTAAAATCGGGTAAAGGTTAGATTTTTACGTTTGAAAATGAAAATAAAGTATAGATCTAGACTCTCGGTTAGAAAACACAAGTTTTGAACGTAAAAAGTTCGGATCTTGACGAGGTCGGATCTGCATGCAAAAGTTAGGGTTTTGTGGGGAAGAAGACTGCCCACACGCAGGCCCTGCGTACTTGTTAAGTACGCAAGAACAAGGCCCTGCGTACTTGTTAAGTACGCAAGAGCGAGGCCATGCGTACTTGTTAAGTACCCAAGAACAAGGCCCTGCGCACTTGCTAAGTGCGCAGGCATCAGGTCTGTGGGTATATATAGCTGGTTAGTGAAGTCAGTATGTTCGCCAGGATAGAAAGAGGCGAACTTAGCCTTAAGTTCGCCTAGCCAGAAATGGTGAAACCGTTTAGTGTCGAGTTAAGTCTGATACGTGTCGAATTGTTATGATTGTTCAGATTGTGTGAGATCCGGTAGACCATTCCAGCTAAGATACCAGGTGAGTTCTAATCCTCTTTCTTGCCTACTTTTGGGGTGATGTACATACTTAGTGAACAGTGTGTTTATTACATATTTTATATTAATAAACGATGGCGAAAGTCATGATTTACAGAAATGTTTAAAAGAGGCAAAGGAAATGTTTTATGTAAAGAATGATGCTTAGGAAATGTTTGTTAATAACAAAGATATTTTCAAAAGAACGAAGATGAGATTTTAAAGAAAGTAATTAGTAAAGAGAGATGTTTTTCCTTCGAGAATGAATACCGGTAGAGAGTCAGTCATGGGCTCAGTGCCTAAGAAGGGCTCAGTGTCTGAGGTGGGCTCAGTGCCTAAGAAGGGCTCAGTGCCTAAGTGGGGCTCAGTGCCTGAGATGGGCTCAGTGCCCGAGATAGGCTTAGTGCCTAAGTAGGGCTTAGTGCCTAAGTGGGCTTTGTGCCTAAGAAGTGATAAATAGACTTAACGGTATGGTAGCAGTATCTTGACATTAGTCAGGGCAGTTACAAATATCACGGTGGCGCATCGTGTTAACTCTCCTTATTCGTCGACCTTTGGACTTGAACCATTGGGACAATACAGACTAATAAAAGTTAAAAGATATTATATGCAAAGATTTTACCAATTGGTTGTAAAGACATGTACAAGCAAAACCTTCTCCTTTAATATATGTAAAGATGTTTTATGTAAACGTTAGAACTCACTCAGCGTTAGCTGACTTTTAGTATGCATATCAGGTAAGTGTAGGTGGCAGTTTGGATGCTTGGCTGGCTTGAGGAGTTACCCTGAAGATCAGAGTCTAGCATCCCGTTTATGTTTAAAGTTTATTATGTTTTAAAGACAAGTTTAAGTTTCGTATTAGACAAGTATGTTAAAGACAAGTTATGTATTTCCGCTGCTTAAGTTATGTTTAAAGTCGTTTCCACTGTGATTGTTAATGTCTTGTGTTTAAGAGCTATATGTTGATTAGTAAATCCAATAAGTGAGGCCTCCCGGGTTTGGGGCCTTACAAGGGGAAATATCCGAGAATGGCAAAACAGGTCCCTGGGATTTAAGACTATAACATTTTATGTTAAAACTTCGTTTTTAGCTAGAACTAAGTTTCAGAAATTGCAATATGAACCCTGGACTTTTTATAAAGTGAAAGATCATTGAACTTTATAATTTTTATAAAACTTAACAAATGTAAATGTTATATAATTATATTTATATAATTAAAATGGTTCTATTTCTAATAAAATCATTTGCTTTGAAAATTAAATAATACAATTTTATAAACCCTAATTTTTTTTATAGAATTTATAACTTAATGTGATTATATATATTTATATATATATAGAGAGAGAGGTTTAAAAAAAATATACCTTAGCACACATGTATTTATTTCATGATAATAATTATTTACATAATATCCTATACAAATATTTATTACCTTTGAATTTTAAATAATTGTATTCAATATATGTATGCATGAATTATAATAAGTAGTATGCTTTCATAAATGAAAATTCATAAAATAATGAAATTACATGTGCCGGAAAAGTTCAAATAAAGGCGGGAAAATTCCTGGGGATTACAGTCTCCCCTACTTTGGGAAATTTCATCCCGAAATTGATTAGGAAGATGGTCTTGGAAACAGATGTGGGTATTTGGCTTTCATTTGATCCTCACGTTCCCAAGTGAACTCAGGGCCACGTTTGGATTCCCACCGAACCTTAACGATTGGGATGCGACTTCGCTTGAGCTGCTTAACTTCTCGGTCCATGATCTCCATGGGTTTCTCTACGAAGTGCATTGATTCGTCAAAGTGAACTTCGTCAAGCAGTATCTGGAGATTTTCGTCAGCTAAGCATTTCTTCAGGTTCGAGACATGGAATGTAGGATGGATGTTGCTGAGTTCTACAGGTAGATCCAACTTGTAGGCTACCTTCCCAATCCGCTCAAGGATTTTAAAAGGACCTACGAATCTTGGTGCAAGTTTCCCTTTCTTTCCAAAACGAATCACTCCTTTCCAAGGGGATACCTTGAGAAGGACTAGGTCACCGACTTGAAATTCCAGGGGTTTTCGACGTTTGTCGGCATAACTCTTTTGCCGACTCCTTGCTACCAGGAGGTTGTCTCGGATCAACATGATTTTGTCGGAAGTCTCCTGAATAAGTTCAGGACCGGTGATTTGTACTTCACCAATTTCAGTCCAACAGATAGGAGAGCGGCACTTCCGACCATAAAGTGCTTTGAAAGGAGCCATGTCAATGCTCGTGTGGTAGCTGTTGTTATACGAGAACTCGACTAAGGGTAGATGTAAATCCCAATTTCCCTTGAAGTCAATGACACAGGCTCTAAGCATATCTTCGAGGGTTTGAATCGTTCGTTCGGATTGACCATCGGTTTGCGGATGGTACGCCGTACTAAGATTTAGTTGAGTACCCAAAGCTGATTGCAAGGATTTCCCGAAACGAGAAGTGAATCGTCCATCACGATCAGAAATAATGTTGAGAGGTACACCGTGACGACTAACAATTTCATCAATGTAGATTCGGCCTTAACCTTCAAGCAAATAAGGCACTTGGACACATATAAGGCAATGTCACGTGACACGACCCACGACCCGACATGACTCGACCCATGACACGTCCCATGCCCTGACTCATGACCCGAACCATGACCCATCCCATGCCCCGGCCCATTACCCGACCCATGACCTTATTATCCTAGGGTATTTATTTATCTTTTCATGAATTGTTTTCCATTCCTTCGTTTTTTCCCTCCTAACAAACAAAACTAAGTAATGATTCATTTCATTCCTATAGGGTAACCAAACATGACAATGGAATGGTAATGATCCATTCCATTCCCTCGTCCATTCCATTCCCTCGTCCATTCCATTCCCTCGTTCATTCCATTACCTCATAACAAACATACCCTAAGTCTATTCTGTTTAGCCTTAATCGAAGTGTGTTCACATGTGAAACGAAGGTATATAAGTCTGATTATGTTTGGTTTAAACTAGTTAGTTAGAGTTTTATTTAATTATTTATGTTTGGTATTTATCCAGTAGGTTAAATGATAATTGTAAGGATTATCTAGAAAGGAGTTTGAATTGGTTTATATTTAGTTTGTTAGGGTTATTTAATAGGTCGATGGCTATTGTAATTGGTATGTTGAAAAAAGTGGAAGTCACGTAAGTTGCAAGTATCAATTTGTGTTTTCTGCTTCTTCTTGTTTCTAGTCGCAAGTTTACATCCGTTGGAGTTTCATATTCTTGTGTAAATTTTGACACAGGAAGATCCTCATATGTATTCTGAAACAAAAAGTATATTTGTTAATAAATGACGCAGGGGCAGATCTATGTGTATTCCAGAGGGGGGAGCGAGGCACTCATTGGAATTCATGACAAAAATGGAAAATTTTGAATATTTTTATGAAGGCGCCCTCTAAAATATTTATGAGCCACCTTGATTTCTGATAATGAACGAACCGAGAGAGATGGAGGAGTCACAGAGAGCACCTAATCCATGGAAGTTTCAGCGAAAACCATGAGGAAGATACAAGGCATCAAATTATGTTGAATGTTTATTGTGTTTCTAACTGAGAAAGCTTAAGAAGATCAAATGAAGCAAGTTACTGAGAAAGCTTAAGGCATCAAAAATTGGCGAATAAGCTAGACTGGAGTACTTGTGATGCTGAATTGAAAACAATACCGGTGCCGATCAATTAGTATCTTTATCTTTGAAAAATTGAAGTCCCTTTAAACTGTGTATCTTCTACTCATTCAATATTTTTTATCTTTTGAAATTTTAAATTAGAGTAAACTTCATTTTTGGTCTATGTGATTTGGTCAAAATAACAGTTTTGTTCTATTAGTTTTAATTTGACTTTTTTGCTCCATGTGGTTACCTAATTCTCTCAATCAAATCCCTAACACTAACTCTGCTAGTTTTTCTATTTAAGATAAGGGCATTTTAGTCTTTTTACCGATAAAAACTTTGTCTTCCCTAATCAGATCCCTGGCTCCATGTGTCATTTTCTTAAATTAATATAGTGACCATTTGTGTAAATTATACAAAACAAAAACCTAAGTCTTTGTCTTCCCCAAAACAAAAACCCTAGAACTTTAAATCCCCTCCCCCTCTGGCTCCCCCTGCCACCACCAGCCACCTCCTATGACCACCACCACGAACTAAAATCGTCATCTTCCACCCCCACTTGCAAAATCGTAACTACCCACCACCACCATCACCATCGCCATCATCGACCAACCCCTTCCCTTCCAAATCACTGGAACCACCAAACCAGTGTCGCTTGCGCCAGCCACCCAAATATGTCCAAAACCACCGATGACCTGCTCGAAGCCCTGCAAAATGGTGGCTCCAGTCACCCACCACCACCACCACCACCGACGCCCTGGAAAAACCCTAAAATCAAATACCCCCATAAATCGAAGCCCTAGAGAAGCCCAGGTGGACAGGAAGACGAACCAGTCGTTGGAGAATCGTTCAGCCGCCCCCTCCTTTTTAAACAGACCACCGCCGCCATCGCCTGAGAAGCCCAGGTGGCCGGAAACCGTCGTAGGTCTTTCCCACTCCCCCTTCTCCTTTCTCGGCTGTCGGACATGCCACCGGAGGTGGCTGGCTGCTCCCCTCCCTTCTCTCTTCCTCCTCTCTTCCTCCTCTCTCTCTCTCAGTCTCACATATATGTGTGTGTTTTAGGGTTTGTTTGAGATGATGAAGATGACGATGGTGGTAATGGGTTGGGTTGGGTTGGGTTGGGTTGGGTTTTAATTATTTTGTATATTTAGTTAAGTAATTTACAGAAATAGTCTCTTCAAAATTACACTATTAGTCCTTATCAGTAAAATGACTAAAATACTCTTTAATTAAACAGAGAAAACTGACACTATTTGTGGGTTAGACTTAATTAAGACAATTAGATAACCATAGGGAGCAAAAGAATCAAATTGAAACTAATTGACCAAAACCTTTATTTTGACCAAACCACGGAAACCAAAAACGAAATTTATTATCTTAGAGGTTGGAAAATGGAGAGGGAGTGCAACGGGTTAAAACGGCTTATTTTTATTACGGGATAGGTTGGCAGAGCCAACGTTCTTTTGTCCATTTGTCATGAATAATTAAAAATATAATTTTCTTATATTGTTTGAGGGAAAATATTTGAAAAAACAGGAATTTGTTGAGTTTCTGGCGGTTTCTTAGAAGTTGCAGAAAAAATAGGTACTCCAAGTACTTTAAAGGAACATTTTCATATAAAGCACTTTGATTAAAGTAAAGTTACAAATTAACCTTTCACTTTGATTTAAATTTTAAATAACCTTAAAGTTAAGCATTTTATATTATATATTAATCATAATTAATTAAATTAAATAGTTAAGTGATACATTTTTGGATTAATTAAATTTATTTTTGAAAGACAAATTTATTTAATCCCGTGGGAATGAGACTTGAACCCATTACTTACTCAAACCTTTGTGTTCTAAGAAAATTTTCCTTTACCACTGGGTCACCAACACCAATACGATAAATATATATTTTTGGATTAGTTAATTGATTTATAAATGTTTTTTTTGTTTTTATTTTTGGTTTACAAGTGTTTATTGTTTTTTTTAGTTTATTATTGTTTTTAACCAATCATTTCGTATTTAGGTGAACCACATAATTGTCAAAATCATATTCATTATATGTACATGTTTAAGTTTGGTCGAAACATGTTGACAAATTAATCATATTAATAAGTAAATAGGTATTCATTTTTACAACGTTGTTAAGTAAATAAGTGTGAGTTATCTTAACCCGATCAATTTTTTTATCCTATTTGTTTTAGCCCTACCTATTTTTTTATACCCACTGACAAAAAATTCGGGATTTACCACTGAACGACATTTAATAATAAAAAGAAACGTTAATATGTGTTCTTAGCCAACTATAAAATGACACATGTCACAATATTAAAATGAAAGTGAGAATTCTCACGTTTGGGTATCAAGCGTGTTCTAGTTTATACGGCTAGAATATAATTTTGGGAAAATCATTGAAATATGCAAGTTGACCAAGAAAATTAACAAATAGGCATTGACTTTTAAATGTGTGGGCTATAGAGGTGTCGGCTTATCGGAGTGTGGGTTATGGAGGTGTCGGCTTATATGAGAGTGGGTTGTGGAGGTGCCGACTTATCAGAGTGTGGGCTATAGAGGTGTCGGCTTATCAGAGAGTGGGCTACGGAGGTGCTGACTTTTTAGAGTGTGAGCTGTGGACACTACTTGAAAATTGGGCAACTGCGACCGCATTTTGCGACCGCACATGTCGGTTGCAAAATTAACGGCCGATTTGCGACCTATTTCATAACAGTCTCAAAATTAGCGACTGAACAAGATCCAGACGCATATTTTGCGACCGCTTATTTTCGGTCGCTGATTTTGCGACCGATTAGTTCCGGTCGCAAATTTTGCTCGTGTTTAACATAATTGTGAGTTTGTGACACAATTGTGACCGCTTAACGCTTAAATATACAAACTTGATATTTTATAGCAATCCACTTATATATTAAGCTTAATTTACTTTTGATTTCCCCCCTAATTTTATGGTTTTTCTCTGATGTTTTTATACTTTTCTGATTATTTTATATTTAACATCTATCCCTCCTATGCATCTGTTTGGATTTTATTCTCTTTAATTTAAAGTGTTCATTTACAGATAAATAAGTTTTAGACCCCGACATATATCACTAGTTTTACTTTTGATTTTTCCGCTGCATAAAACCTATTCAAACAAAAACTGGCTAAAAGGAACCGCTATTTTGGAGCGGTTTTTTTTTCCTTTCGAAGCGGTTTGCTTTCAAGAAATTTTGAAGCGGTTCTCCTTAGTTCTTACTCTTCATATCTCAAAAAAAAGTTCAAATTGTTAATTTTGAAGCAGTTCTCCTCAGCTTTCTTACTCTTCATATCTCCAAAAATATCAAATTGTTGTAAATTGTTTGTTTGCTCTGACTATTCATATCTCCAAGTTTACTCCTCAGACGAAATCTGATGACTCTTCAGATCTCCAAGTCTAAAGTAAGGTATAATTTTATGATTTATGTTTTAATTTCAGTGCAAATAAAGTTTGAATCTTTTAAAAGAGAACAGTTGGATCTCATAGTATTGTGTTAAAATATCTCAAATTTCATCAATCTTAACCTAATAAATGATTACAAAAAGTGCCAAGTGTCAACACCACGCATTCACTCTAACAAAGTTTTTCCCGCCTAAATCCCTCTATGACCCGTATGTGAAATCTCGTGGATCTAAACTCGCTCCATCAACAACATCGCGGATCCTATAAAGTTGTTATAACCCGTTTGCGATTAGAACTTGAAACCATAATTTCCATCGCATTTCTTCCCCCTTCGTATAACGATATTTTTCTTCGTATACTAAAATCGAAGATTTTATTTCAATAGGTATGTTCTTGACCAGTTAATCCCTAATCTTTAGAGTTTCATTCTCTATTTTTTTCGATTGCCGCTCCAACAAAGTAGCAGATGAAACGGATGAAAATTCCTTGACACGGATCGTGTAATCGATTCTTCTTGACTTCGTCTTTTTCGTCTCGAACAAGCTTGTGAGCGTATCGGATCTATGGTTTGCGTGTGTCGATTATTATCGGAAGCGATGGTTATGGTGATGGTGTTATTCTAGGGTTATCAATTTGAAGTAGTTATTTGCAGTTGCTTGGATATAAATCAGTAAGTGATTGCTCTAATGATATAATCTGAAGTTTTTGTGTGTTTTTTTCTAATTTGTTAAGAATTTCATCTTATTGCTTGTATTTGTGATTGATTTTGTGAATTAGGATGATGGGTGATTATAAAGTGGAGATGATCAATGATGGTATGCAAGAGTTTTATGTCCAGTTTCATGGACCTAAAGACAGTACGTTTCACATTCCATCTTTACTTTAAATTTATGATCGTTGTGGGTATTTTTTGATCGAAAAGTAGATGAAAAAGATGCAATATTTGTGGGTGTTTATGAATGTTCTCTCAGATTTAAGCAATGCGTTTCTTGGCTATCATCATATATATCAAAGATTTTTCAATCTGTTCCATCAAATATTAATTCATACTTTCTTGAAAAGTGCAAATATTTGCAGGTTAGTTTGTTTTGGCTTTAAACGAGCAAGCTCTGAAAATGATAACTGTATGGTAATTGAAGCTGTGGCCTATATTTACTTAGTGATGTGATTAGAGTTTTAGTTGTTATCAATTCGTTCAGTGTATTTACGATATAACAGAGGTACGCAAATTTTATTAATATTAACTAATACGGCACCACCGGCTAATATGATGCCAAACCACCGAGGCCACCAAGCACGACGAGAAGAGATGTTTGCTTGACTCGATCTCGGAATTGCACATAACACACCTTTGATTGAAAATAGGAATGTTCCTCCTGGCCAAAGATGCCAAGGTCGGAATCCGGTCAAACTCCGACCTCCAAGCAAAATAATTACACTTGAGAGGAACCCATTTGCTCCACTTCATACCATACCAATAACTATAATCTCTATCCCTAGTCAGACATCTCTTGACTGACCCAACTGAGAAAGGAACGGAGCTCTCTCCCAACAAAACCCAACCGTCTTTATTATCAGAAATACTAACCTCGTCAAGAAGAGAAATGCAATTATTCCACTCAATTAACTCCACATCCGAAACTGCTCTCTTTTCCAATTCCACCGGCCCATAAAATTCTTCTCTTCCGAGTTAAACCGATCCTTTATCATACATCTTTTCTCCCCTTCCAAGCTGAAAAGATTAGGAAACAATTCTTTCAATGGGTTGGAACAAAGCCAAGGATCCAACCAAAATCTAATATCCTCCCCATTCCTCACGACTCCGCGAAAAAGCTGATGAAGAGAAAGACAGGAAAATACCACCTTGGACCCGAAGGAGACAATATTTTTCCAAACACCCATTAAGGACCTATTGACCGGCATGAACTACCAATTTTTCTTATTATAATGGAGAGCATCTATAACCTTCTTCCACAGAGTATGCTGCTCGTTTTTGTATCTCCACGTTCACTTGACTAACAAAGCACAATTAACATCTTTAAGTTTGCTCAAACCAAGACCCCCCACATCTTTAGGCGAGGCGACCCGGTCCCAACTAACCCAGTAGATCTTATTCACCTCCCTAGCCCCTCCCCACAAAAACCTCTTGATAATAGCCTCCAGACCGTCAATAAATTTAACCGGCGCCTTATAAAGAGAGAAATAGTAGTTTGGGAGACTTTCCAGAACCAATTTTATGAGGGTAACCCGGCCTCCTATCGAAAGAGACGAAGCCTTCCATAAAGAGAGCCGGGACTCAAACACCTCGAAAACCGGCCTCCACTGCGATACCCTATTCATGTTAGCTCCAACCATAAGCCTGAGGTAATTAAAAGGAGTCGTACCAGATTTACAATTGATAGAAGCAGCCATACTATCGACCTCTGACATCTCAACCCCAAGGCCGAAGAGAAAAGATTTACCGAAGTTAATCTTCAGCCCAGAACATAAATAGAAGCATCTCAAGATTCTAGCCACATTATTGACATTGAAAGAAGACCAATCTCCAAGAATAATAGCATCGTCCACATAGAGGAGATGAGAAGGCCTCGGCCCATTATTAGGGGAAAGGATACCGTTAAGAGCGCCCAAGTCACAGGCCTTCTCAACCATACCCGAGAAAGCCTCCATCATAATCAAGAAGAGAAAAGGGGAGATCGGGTCACATTGTCTCATGTCTTTAGAGCATTGGAACTCGAACGTAGGGGCTCCATTAACCAGGACCGAGGACCTAGCCGAAGATAGAATGCCCAAAATCGATGAACACCACCTAGGAGGAAAACCCATTTGAACCATTATCGAGATCAAGAAGTTCCAATTAACATTGTCGTAAGCTTTTTCAAAATCAATTTTAAGCAGAAACGCCTTGTTCTTATTCTTCTTACAACAAGAAATCACCTCGTTCACGAAGAGCGGTCCATCTAAAATAAATCGACCACTCAGAAAAGCCGATTGATTATCCGAGATAACCGAACCCAACACCTTTTTAAGCCGATTTGCAAGGACTTTAGGCAAAACCTTACTAATCAAACCAATCAACGTAATAGGCCTATAATCATTCAAGGCTTCCGAATCTCTTAGCTTTGGGATAAGCGCAATAAAAGACGAACTGCAACCTCTACTAATCCCCCCGGACTCATAAAAATTGGCAAAAATATTGACAAAATCAGTTTCAAAAATACTCAAGAACCTTTTGAGAAACCTGAAATTGAAACCATCCGGCCCCGGAGAACGATCATCGCCGTAATCAAAAAAACGCTTCTCTTATTTCCCCGAGAGAGAAAGGGGCAATCAAATAAGAGGAATCAGAAACCGACAGCTGTTTCAAATTGGGGCAGACAAAAGAAGGCCGAGACAACAAGTACTCCTTGAACCGATTTCGAAAAAAAGCCAAACACCTTTGGTAATCCAAACCCCATTGATGAGCAAACCCGGAATCGAATTACTAACCTTCTTACAATTGATAATGCCATGTAAAAAAGCAGTGTTATCATCACCGTACATCGCCTACTTGGTTCTGGACCTTTGCTTATTAATGTCTTTCACCCTTTTGCACTCAATGTTCGCCAGACCCTTCTTACACTCGAGCCGAGTCCATGATTCTTCTTCGGATAGACTTCTCATTTCCAAGACCATATCCAACCCTTCCAACTCAGATCTCAATATCTCTTCCTCCTCCCCTTCTATTTTCCCCATCTCTTCCCTCCAAGTCTTCAACTTTTTCCTAACAACTTTAAGCTTCTCCGTTAGACATACATCCGGGGGACCCGAGAAAGAAAATTGTTCGAAATCCCTCTTAACCACAGACTTAAAATCTGACCTATCCAAACAAGAGTTAAAAAATCTAAAAGGCTGAGGGCTATAATTAAGCTTCGAGGTAGACAAAATCAGGTGGCTATGATCAGAAAGAAACCGAGGGAGAGCTTTAAAACAGGCCTCCGGCCACTTATTGATAAGCATCCTATCGATCTTGCTCATTTTATTAGCATTCCCAGCCAAAAAAGTATAGTTCCTTCCTCTCATCACGTATACATGAAGGTTGGAATCAAATATAAAACTGTTAAAATTACGAGCACATAAAGGGTTGAAAACAGAATTACTCCTTTCCTCAGGGAATCTGACGGAGTTGAAATCACCAGCAATCAACCATAACCCGGGAGAACTAGCTTTGAGGTCGGCGATAGAAGCCCACAACACTCGTTTATCCACCACTCCTTGGGGAGCTAATATTAATCCTATCGGAGCTCCGTTTAAGAACTCCTTTGAGCAAAATGTAGTTCTGGTGCTTAATAGACTGTTGTATTCTAGGGTCCCAAAGGCCTCCCGACCTGCCATTAGAACCAACAAAATCAAAAGAGAAATTAGACTTACCCTAAAATTTAGAAACCTCCAAATCCGATAACTGCGTCTCCTGGCTTCGCCTCCACCCCCATACATCTGATATTTAAAGAGAAGAAATACCATTATCCCGGACCTCCAAAATCGTACCTGAACCGCCACCATTAGCCGAGCCCTGTGGTCCAGACGAAGGGCCAACCCGGAGAGGCCCTAATGTTGAGATCCAAATTACCTCTGTTGTTGTTTACCTACACTACACCTCCGTATTAAATGGGTCGTCTGACCTGGGCCTCTTGATTCAGACCCAAGATTTCATCTAAATTAAATGGGTCGTCTGACCTGGGCCTCTTGCTTGGTCTAGATTCGGCTTTTAGGAGTTGGGCTTCAAAAACCATTTCCCCTTGACTTTTCCTTGGAACAGAATCATTGCCAGCCGACCTAAACACAAATTCCACTTCTCCAGGCCATTATGACCTGCATTAAACTTTTGTCCTACTTTGTTCCCAATACAACCATTATACACTTCCTTTTCCTTAGCTCGAAAAGACCCCTCCACTGTTCTACTTCCTTAGCATGCTTGATGAGCGGTTGTTTTACATGTGCTACTTATATCTAATTAAATGTTTTTAATCCTAATTTTGTGTGAAATAATATACTTTGAGTGATTTTTATATTTTGTAGGTTAAACGTCAAAACAAGCTAAATCGATCAAAAGGACTGAATAATATTAGGCTTCAAAAGAAAATGAAGACTGTGTTCGAGTTCACAAGGTGGATGATCCAAAAGCAAATGGCAAATCATCTCGTGGAAATTAAAATAGTTGCCAAAGTACATCCAATTTCAAGTGCAAGATGAAGTTTTCTAAAGGTTAAAGACAAAAATGAGAGTACTCAATTTATGTTATTAATCAAAAGAAAAGTATGGTAATGGAATGGAATCTTGGAGCTCACGTGAGCCATAAAAAATCATATGGGCTCAATTTTAAGTATTATTACTAATTATCTAGACTTTAATGGATTAGTAAGTTATGTGGGCTTGAGTTAACCTGGCCCAGGAAACCACAAAAGGAAAAATCGGTGATTCAAGAATAAAAGGAAATTCATGCAAAGAGATGAGGGGGACTCACTTCGCACTAGTAACTAGGAATCAATTGTGATCAATAAACCTGAACCTTGAAAGGATTACTTTTTCTCTCAACTGTTTTACAAATTAAAATTAAGTGTTTAGTTTTTAAGTGTTTTTGAGTAAATTACAATCAAACCAACTTTTAAGCCTGACAAGCAGCTGTCAACCATTGTGATATTTAATAACTAGCATTGACCACAAACTCCCTGTGGAGACGATCCTTATTTCTCTATACTGTATTTTTACTTGTTTTTTAGTGGACCACGACATCCGCATCAATGCTCCAAAATTCCAAGCTCAATTTCTTCTCTGGTCCCTTCAACTTCTCTGGCCGCTACCTCACCGGAATTTTTACCAGAGTCAAAGGACTATATAATATACTAGTTTAGAACACGTGTAATACATACGGGGTGAAAAATATCAATACATAAAATTCTTAAATCTTTATGTACATATTTTACAGGTGTAAAAATGTATTACATATACTAAGGATAGAAAACAAAATTCAAAATATGTAAAAATTAATATATAATTGGGGTTCGAAAATACGTTAATTACTATTTAATTTATTTGACTTTCATTTACTATTTGATTGGAAATAAAAGTTACATAATTAGATTTCAAAGTTTCTTATAATAAGAGATAATTTAAAATAAATGTGTTTTATTAATATAATTAGTATTTTCTTTAAAAATATATTATTATTAAAAGATAGAGGTGTATTTAATAAGAGAGAAAGGTGGGAAAAAAATTATAAGAATTAATATGAAAATGACACGTGACATAAAAAAACATTTATTTATTATATAGTATAGATATAGATAAACAGGCGGAAGGTTACCGGAGAAAACAAAATAGGGCCGTAAAAAAACGAGAGTCTAAAGTGATTGATTTAGGGCATGGCCCATTGGGCGCCCCTTCTAAAGTCCATCATCATGCCATTGCCAACACCTTTCTTTTTAAAAAACAATCTTTATATATTATTTATTTAAATAATACCTATTACAGAGGTGAAATGATACAAGTCAGAAAATGTCAAAATTATGAAGCAATGCGACAAATACAAATGGAGAAAAGCAAGATAAAGACACAAAAAAGCGTGTTAATAAAAAAACAAGGAAATGCGTGGTTGAAACTTTTAATTAACTAATATTATATTTGAAATATAAGATTATGGAACTTTTAACCTTTTTTATGATTGTACATTTTATAATTTAAGAACATGTTGTCATAGAAAAATAATTTGAACCAAGAATTGTCAGAAACAAAAATAAAAATAGAAGTGAAAATATTCAAGAAGAGTAATGATATAGTAAAGGCTTAATCCTAGAAAATCATGAGTTTTTAGACGATAAAATAAGAAAAATAAAAGTATAGTTATTATTTATTTGTCTACAAATTAATATAAAAGTATTTTTTTTAACGGCTAACTCATAAATTCACAATTTTTTGTTCACCATAGAACTTGAAATCCTTAACCCCTGAGACTGGGAGTAGTGGTCGCCAAGGGGATGGGCGCCAAGTCCACATAAGCAGCATAAGGCGTTAAACACCACTACGTGGTCGGCGCCATGGGGCGTGATTGGGCGGGGCGCCACCAGCTTAACGGGCGCGAAGGCGAGAGGGCGTAATTAACTTTTTTTAGCCAATCACACCATGATAAAACACACTCCTTTTTTAATTTGTTTTATTTATACAATTACACACTTTTAAATGTTTAGTTAGTGAGAGCCCCACTATCTACATGTTAGTGACGTGACGGTCACTTTTACAACTTTTAGTTAAACGACTACACATAGTCTAAATATACATCTTTTTTGTTCATCATGAAAGTTAACCCTCAACCACTTAGAGAGAGACACATTTCAACACACCTTCACACCGCTAGGCCACATGCCCTTTAGTTTATAAAAGTACTTATAGAGTTTTATTTTTCAAACCTATATAACTTGAATTTAAAATATATAGACAAAAATATTTTATAAAATCATTTAAATTTTACAAACAACTAATTTCTTATTAACAATTGGGAAATTGAAAATTACTCAAATCTACAATCTCCAGGTTCTATTCTCTTAGTTATCCTTTTTCTTAATTTTTAATCTATTTATCTGCATTATTGCTTTTATAACAATCATTACGTTTTATTATTATTATTATTATTAAATAAGTCACTTAAACCATATATAAAATAGCTTGATATTTGAGATAAACTAGAAATCTTGACCCGCGCGTTGCGGCGGGGTCGTACAGTGAAATTAACGTGGTTAACTACATAATTAAGTCCGCGCGTTTGTGAATCTCGCTACACGTGTTGCAGCTGTGACATTAACGTCGTTAAGTACGATGACATTAGCACCCCGCGCTCTGTGGCGGGAAGCGGACTCTAAACAGTTGAGGCAGTGACAATAATGTAGCTAAGCACAAAAAACAAACGCGATTACATACATAAAATAAATGTATGATGTTATGGCGAGTCGGTTAGTGCAATAAAAAGAAATGTAAAAAAACCAAAGAAAAAAACCAAAAAAAAAATTATGGTCCAAAAGATAGGTGACATGTAACGTGACGGTGGGGAAAAACACCTAATTCTGACATTTTACAAAGTTGTACCCCGCCGTAACGCGTGGGTCATGATTTCTATTGAGTATAACAAAATTTATACCGGGACGCAAAGAAAAAATATTAAACACAACAACAAATTAATTTTTTTTAGAAGTATATTTGAATTTTTAGAAAGATAAAATTGAAGGGTGCATATGAGAAAGAAAAAGAAAAAGAAATCTTACTGGACACCGACATTGAGTTGTACGACCTCACCGTAACGTGCGGGTCATGATTTCTAGCAGTGGCGAAGCTTCAATAAAAACCCAGGGGGGGCCGGGATTTTTTTTCCCTATCGGGGGGGCCGGGTACTATAAAATTTTCGGCCAAATACATATAAATTAACACTGTCGAGCAAAAAATCGGCCGAATACGTATAAATTAACACTACTGAACGAAAAATCAGGGGGGGGCGGGGCCCCCCCGGGCCCTAAGAAAGATTCGCCCCTGATTTCTAGTGAGTATAACAAAATTTATATCGGGACGTAAAGAAAAAATATTAAACACAACAACAAATTATTATTTTTTTAAGGTATATATTTGAATTTTTAGAAAGATGAGTGGTATTATTTGAAAATTTGACAATTGAAGGGGTGCATATGTAAGGAAAAAAAAAAAAAAAAAGAAGAAAAAATATTAGTGGTCACCGACGTTACAAATTGAGTGTTAAGGAATTCATAATCTATAACATGTCTAATAATTACTTTCCATTGATAAAAGCTAGAGCCATGATTATTTATGATGATGACATAGGAGACTACTGGACCACGACTTTTCATTCATCGTATCATGGATATTCTCCCGTAGGTCATCCGTAGTGGTTTCACATTCACACCCGTCATGTCACGGTCACATTATGGGATAATCATTGAACCAAATCATCAAGGTGCGTAATGTTTTCACTATCCACACACAAATATATACATATATATACATAACACACACACACACACAAGAAAACGCCCCTTCCCACGTGAACCTGCTCACGCTAGAGCCCCACGCCTTGGTTCACGCCCAGGGGGCGGTGTTCCACGCCAGTGGTTGAGCCAGGTAACTCACACCATCACTTTCACGCCTCCACTACGGAGGGCCTTAGATATCATATTTGTACCCCAATGGCTACCTTTGTGAAAAAAAAAAAACATTTGATACCAACCGAACAACAATTAAGTATTTTTTTTATGTATTCAAAATTGAGTATTTTTTTTATGTATAATAGGCAATAGCGAGTACCGGTACCTTGACGAACCGAACCGATACCGACCGAACAACATTGGTACCGGTATTGGTATTATCAGAACCGGTATTAGTATTCATTTTTATGGTTTTCAATCGATTCAAAACACGACTTTATTTTTTGGGTTACGTCATACAACTTTTGTGTAATGAAACCATCATAAACAAACCTTTTTTTTTGTATTGTAAACTATACCAAGTACTATCGGAACTGGTATCGGTATTTGTTTGTATTGTTCTCAATCAATGTAAAACACGTGACGTTATCCTTTTGGGCATATCACGGTTTTACTTTTTGTGTGATTAAACCATTGTAAATAAACTTTTTTATTTTGTAATACACCTAGTTTTTTACCGAACAAACACCGCCCGCACAATATCGATATCAGTACCATTATTATTTTCTATGACTTTAGGTTTTGATACGAGTTGATTCCGATGTTTTCCACTACTTGTACCGTAATGTAACTTTATAAGTCACATCTTTATGTTTGTAACTTTTATTTATACTATTGTAAACACTATTTTATATTTTATACATATACTAGATTCCCGCCGTATCGCGCGAGATCTCACTAGTTTATCTTTATTTTAATAAAAAAAACTAAGGGTCTGTTTGGTATGGGGTAATGGAATGGACGAGGGAATGGAATGGACGAGGGAATGGAATGGACGAGGTAATGGAATAGACAAAGGAATGAAATGGACCATTCCATTTCATTGTCTTGTTTGGTTACCATGAGGGAATGGAATAAATCATTACTTTATGTTGTTTGGTAGGCTAAAAAATACAAAGAAATAAAATCGGTGGTGAGTGGCGGTGGTGGTGGTGGGTGGCGGTATTGGGTGGTGGTGGGTGACGGTGGGTGATAGCGGCAGTGGTGGGTGGTTGTGGGTGGGGGGGTGGTGGCGGTGGTGGGTGGTGGAGGAGGCGACAGTGGTGGTGGGAGGTGGCGGTGGGTGGCGGTGGTGGTGGCGGTGGTGTGGTTGTGGGTGGCGGTGGTGGTGGCGGCGAGAGATGGCGGTGGGTGGTGGAGGAGGCAACAGTGGTGGCGGTGGTAGGAGGTGGTGGTGGTGGGTGGTGGAGGAGGCGACAGTGGTGGTGGGAGGTGGCGGTGGGTGGTGATGACGGTGGCGGTGGTGGGAGGTGGCGGTGGGTGGTGGTGACGGTGGCGGTGGGTGGCGGCGGCGGTGGAAGGTAGGGGCGGGTGGTGGCAGTGGTGTGGTTGTGGGTGGCGGTGGCGGCGAGAGATGGCGGTGGGTGGTGGAGGCGGCGGCGGCGGTGGTGGGTGGTGGAGGCGGTGCTGGGAGGTGGTGGTGGTGGGTGGTGGTTGGTGGTGGTGGTAAGAGGGTGTGGTGGTGATGAAGGATGAAAGAGGGGATGGAATGAAAAAAAAACAAGGGGGGTGGATGGAATGAATTTGAGGGATTTAGAGGGAATGACATTCCTTATGGAATGGGTGATTCCATTCCATCATCCAACCAAACACCATTTTTTTCATTCCCTCGTAATCGTCCATTCCATTCCACCTCCCATTCTTACATACCAACCGCTACCTAAGTTATTTAAGTTGAGATGTTGCTAAAAAAAATGGTAACATGTATTAAAAAAAACCCTTAAAGGTTATTGAGATTATTTTAATGCCTCATGAATTATTTCTGGGCCAATCAATAATTTCAATTGGAAGGAATTCCTCACAATCAGCCCAAAAGAAGGGAACACGTCAAACACAAATGACGTCAAGAATATGCATATGCAAAGGTGGATCCAATAATTGCATTAGTTAATTCGTTGAAGTTAATGAAATACTTATAAAATCTGATCCCCACTCGGCAAGCTTTATCAAGAAGAATGGTTAGTTTAATGTCTGATAGCTGTCCTCTTTGTTCTGAACATGTGGAGTCGGTAGAACACTTGTTTACTTCCTGCTTCTACGCTACAATGCTGTGGGGCTTCATCAGCTCTTGGTGCGCAACCCCACCCATCTTCGTGTTCTCGGTTAGGGACATTCTGGAGCTGCATAAAACCTCCTTGGTGGACTCTAAAAAGCATAAAGCATTCCAGGTAGTTATTCTTGCTGCACTTTGGTGTACGTGGAAGTTAAGAAACAAGGTGGTTTTTGATGGGAAAAAAGCTTCCCTTAGAAGGCTTTGTGAGGACCTCAAATGCTTAAGTTACTTGTGGGCGAAGAACAGGAAGGTGGCTGGGGTCTCAGATTGGGAGACTTGGTGTTCTTTCCAATTTTGAGGTGGCTGGATCTGTATTTGCTTTTTAGTTTTCTGCTTTCTTGTTTGTTTCTTCTGTCTGTTTCTTTTTTCGGTTTTGTTGTCCTTTTTTGTGCTAGTTCTCTCTAGCCTTTTATTGAATCTGCCTTTCAAAAAAAAAACTATATATTTCTTAAAAAATAGTTTAGGTAGTAATCATAAATTCTCATCTCATTCAGATCGGTAGTAATCACCGATATTTTCTTCTTAATTGCACTTTGAAAGGGATCATCGACTACCTCTATAGTTAAAGTACAAAATTGTCATTGGGGTTGGTGGCCTAGTTGTAAAAGAAAATTACTCTTAGAACACTCAGGTTTGAGAAGGTTATAGATTCAAGTATCACTCCCATAGAAATAAAGAAATTTGCCTTTCAAAAAAAAAGTTAAAGTACAAAATTAACTTTATAAATTTTTTATAATATTTGTAGAGATCACGCGCGCAATTTACAATATAAGTGCTTAAAAAATCTCACATGAAAATGTTCAAACACTTCTTCTCTTCCTATTTTTCATCTTTCTTTTAACATGACAAGTGTTTAATGAGTTAGAGATCACTTAAAGATAAATTAGTTAGAAGTGTAGAGTTTTAATGTGAAAGATGTTAGTTTAAGTTTGAAAATAATTACTGCTTAAATAGTATGTGTGAAAAATAAAAGTGAACATAACTTATATGGTGAATGCCATTGACCAACCATGATTCTAGCATAGTTAGTTGCACTTTTTTTATTGAAATTTGGTTGTTTTTTTTTTAAAGTTTTTTCATATATTTTCCTAAACCATTTGACTAGAATTTGAATCTTAGAAAACATAAATAGACCACTTCTTTAGGTAATTTCAAAAATTTTAGACATACTTGTGTCAATTTCCCAAGTTGTAAGCACATGTTGGCAACGGTGCACAAAAAAAACCGGTTTTTTTTTAACCCGGTCCAAACCGGCAAACCGGTTTGGGTTAAACCGGTTTGGACCAAACCGGTTCGGGTTACCCAAAAACCACCGGTTTAAAACCGGTTTGTTGCTTTCTGGGATGAGATCGGGTTAGGACCGGTTCACACAAACTGGTTTGATAAACCGGTTTAAAAACCGGTTTAAACCGGTTTTCGAGCTGGGCAAAAAATAGCCGTTGGGGAACGGCTATATGGCCGTTGGGGTCGATTTTAGCCGTTTTTTTGGCTCCTTTTTCACCCTTAAAACACTATAAATAGGTGGGGGTGTTTAGGGTTGATCACACCTCTCTTTACACTCTCTAATCTCTAAAACCGCTCTTTAAACATGATGTTGCAAGTCCAATAAAATTTTCTATTTAAATACTATAATTTTATAAAAATATAAAATTTTATTCATTTAAGTTTGTTTTATAAAAAAACTCCAAGTAATATGATTTGTTTTACAAAATTAATTTTTTATAAATTTGTTTGATTTTATAAAACTTATTTGATAATCAATTTCAACTTTGTATCTTCTATTTAATAATAAATCATTTCTTCATCAAACCAAATTTTTATTAATCTTCAATTATTTTATAAAAAATTAACTTAAATTATAGAAGATGTGTTTATAAGTTTTATAAAAATATAGTCACTTTTAAGTAATATTGAACTTAATTTAAACAAAACTACCACCTAAAGATACGTGCCTTATATACCCACAATGTATATGCGTGTTTTTTTTTCTGTGACCATGAGAGCTCGTTATCGATAAACTCACAAGACTTCATTAATTCATGCTAACCAACGGGATCATGTAAATCACAATATGCACTAGGCAAATGGTCTTTAAGAGGTTATGATAGAAAATAAGTGGAAGCAAGATTCGAACATGAGATCTCTCTTATAGGGGAATGAGGATTGAGATGCTTACCACTGCACGACTCTTTGAATGTTAATGTATAGGTATGTTGTTGACTTGAGAGATTGAAATTTAACTTGTTTTATTTGTCCATGCTACGGTTGATCCACAATCGAGTCATCAATTTTATTGTGGTTATTTAGATGCTTTTTTTCTTTTAAAATGTCATTAAGGGAATGGTGTATTGATGGTCATTCCATGCATCTATCGTATATTTTTGTTCTTAAGTTCTTTCAACTTTTGACCTTGTTTGAGCTTATCCATCGGTCAATTCACGACTTGATTGTGCATTGGCCGTTCTTTCACTGCCAATTTTCTTTATATTATTTAATGACTTAATCTTTTGTACATACTTGTGGTAACTTAAGAAAATATGATATGAACTTATGAATTAATTAATTACATTTAGTATACATATCACATGCTCGTATTTTTTGCTGTCATCAAAATAAGGAATGTATTTTTATAATTCAAAACGAAGGTTATGTTTATATTTGTTTGAAAATAAAAGATTTGTTAAAAGAATCAAAGTTTTGAAAGAAACATCTTACTATAATTTTAAGTTGAGTTTCAGTTTTGATACTTTAAGGACTAAGTTCTCCCCATGCGATGTAGTGGGAAACTTTTCGGTTGTTGCAAGGGTCGAACCCTTGACCCCCTCTGTGGAGGTTGACATGCTGACGCAGTTATGTTGGTTGTATTGTTTGTCATTTATCCTGAACAAATGGAATATATCATGTACTACACGTGGCACGATTTTACTCGATGAATTACTATTCATGCTTTCCAAATTTTTATATATATAATATCTTGTTTTATTTCGTAAAGTTTAAGGAGAATATTTCAAGTGTATTTACATTTGATACTTACTTTTTTTTTTAACTATAGCTAAATAAACAACTTAGTTCACTAAAGCCATCAACTTATATCATATAAAATAATAACTCTACTAAATATTAGCAGGACGATTTTGTTAAAATACAAATAATGAAGTTATTGTATAGAAAGTTAAGGTTGTAGGAAACCGTTCGTATAAAATAATAAAAACAATTCACTAATTCTAATTACAATACAGAAAGGAAATAAAGTAGTAAATTACAATACATGTTACAACTGAAATAAATGGAAAAGACAAAGAATGGGGAAGAAGCAGAGAGTTGTAGCTGAGGATTCGTATTCAATACTGGTCCCTTAAAACAAATTTCGAGTCTCCCAAGAGAACTTGTTTCCCAGGGTACAATAGCCGAAGCAGTATGTACTGCCGGGGATGACCTAGCACCCGAAAAATACCTTAAGACAGAAAAAGTAAGAGGAACATAAGCTTCCTTAGTGTTTGCTGGTGTTACAAGTCTCTCTTCAACCAAGGAGCAACTTGGTATTTTATAAGGAAAACAAAGTCGAAACAGTTCAAAAGAATTAAAATGAAAATAATTTGCATTAAACGTCTTAAATGCATTTTATTATATTTTAATTCTCCAACTCGTAACAGACTTCTGTTTCAAGATTCTGTGTATCATAAGCTGTGGAACTGAACTTGTTTACTCATGAGTCACTTGGTCATGCTGACCAGATTTACTCTTCCGGAGTAGACTTGGCTCTCCTGAATAAACTGGTCATGCTGACCAGACTTACTCTTCCTGAGTAGACTTTGTAATGCTGACCATATTTACTCTTCCGGAGTAGGGTTGGCTCTCCTAAGTAAACTTGGTCATGCTGACCAGATTTACTCTTTCGGAGTAGACTTGGCTCTCCTGAGTAAACTGGTAGACTTACTCTTCCTGAGTAGACTTGGTCATGTTGACCATATTTACTCTTCCGGAGTAGGCTTGGCTCTCCTGAGTAAACTTGGTCATGCTGACTAGATTTACTCTTCCAGAGTAGACTTGCTCTCCTGAGAGAACTGGTCATGCTGACCAAACATACTCTTCCTGAGTAGACTTGGTCATGCTGACCATATTTACTCTTCCGGAGTAGGCTTGTGATTAAACTGCTCATGCTGACCAGGTTTACTCATGAGCCGACCTCGCACAAGCCTTAAAAAAATACTAAGGCGGCTCGCGGTATGCGAAGTGCGCCATCAAAACGCCCAACGCCAACGCCGCCTGCGCGTGTGCGAATATGAGTGCAGGTGCTTCGCACCCTATATGGTCCCACTAGTGTTTACCTTAAAGGAAACAAATTCCTTAGGACGCGCCCACTAATATACCACTCCAAAATTGGGCCTCCCACCTATGTGGGACAAGTTTCCACACTTTTCCTTCCAATTTTCGTAACTTTAAACAACCCTAAACACCCAACTTTGAGCATCAATATCTCATTTATCTTAGCTCCATTTTGGACGTGATTTTGTTCGTTGCGAACCCTCACAACATAGAACAAAAACCAAGAAATAAATACGCAAAACTACATCATTTGCATATATTTATTTATGTCCAAAGTTGACAAACAATCATTTTTATAACTTAGTGAAAAACACATGTTTTCAACAAAAAATTCCAACAAAGGTAATATTATTTCAAGTAAATTTTTAACTCAAGTATGATCGACATTACGCTTGTGTGTCACGACTTTTTATTGTGTCCGCTCACCGGACATTTCACTCAACCATATATTTTCTTTATCGAAGAATTTTAGGGTTTTCTTAGAAAAAGGTGAAAAGTATTTATTCTAAGAATATTCAGGATGAAGATAAATCAAAATTTTATTAGATTGTAGTGAAGTTTTTTTTAGTATTATATGTAAACCTTAAATTTTGAAAGAATGTAACGTCTTCGAATACTAATAAAATATTAGAATTATCTTTTTAGTTTTTGAGTCTTTAAATATGACACGGTAGTTGTATTTTGTGATAATGTGTTACCGTTAAACATAAAACATAACTAAAATAATTATTCTTATAAAAAGATAGATTTTAAAAGTTAACAAATCTATACTAACTCTATTCTAATAAAAGACTAAATAAATGAACACATATCATCACCACATTTCACTTCACAAGTTTCCCCCCCCCCCCCCCCCCCCAAAAAAACCATATATAGATCCACTATTCAGTCTTTCCATATTTAGCTTAATATTTTTAGAAAATTATATAAATAAACATTTTACCAAATCAATTCACCATTATTACCATTGACTCAATTTTTTTTAAACTATCATCAAAAGTGAATATTTAAAAAAAATCAAGAATAAAAAAAATAGGAGATTTAAAAAAAAGCGAGTTTTTAATGTTTCATTATTAAAAAAGCGAGTTTTTAAAATTTTATTATTAAAAAAGCAAGATTTTTTAATTGTACATAAAAATTTTGAAAATACTACTTTTGTATTTTAAATAAATATGTGTTAGAATAAAGTTTACTAATATTTAGTTAGGAGTTTTTTAATTAAGTTTGATATTTATAAATAAATTTTTTATTTTGATTTTAAAATTTTAATACTTATTTTTTAATTAAAATTAAGAAATTTATAAAAATTTGTTTTTAAAAGTGTATTATAATTTAAACTTTAATTTTTATTTAAATGACGAGAATTTTTTTTCAAAAAAATATGTTTGGTTTCAATTCTAATTTATTAGTTTTAACTTTTTTTCATATTTAATTTTAAAATTTTAAATTTAAATTGTGTCGATATATTAAGGAGTGCGGTTTTTAAATTTTGGAGTTTTAAAATTTGAATTTAAAACACGATATATTGTTGAAATTTAAAGTTTATTTGTATTTTTTTAATTTATTTTAAATGAGATATTACTTATTAAAATTTAGCGAGATTTTCCGTATAATAGGAGAGATTTAAAAAAAATAATTTAATTTTGATACGCAAATTTAATTACAAGTTAAATATTTGTAAATATGTTTCAATATCACGGTTAAAGTTTATACAAAAAAACTGATAGAGTTTCAAAAACTAATAAAATTGAGAAACAACGTATGCAAGGAAATCGTTGACCAATTTGATTATCTTCGATTTCTTTGACTCTCTACTGACTTCAATCAGGTTCGCACCGTTTGTGACCTTTTTTTAGAACGGTTTTGGATATTTTGTGTTTTCAGTCATTGAGGAAAATAAACTCTATTCTTTTTTGCATTTAATGGGTGTTAAATATGGAAAAGTTATCAATACCACGTCAACTGTTGTATACAATGAAGTATTTTCAAATTTGTAAATCATCATTGTAAGGTTTCATTTAACATGTAATTTAATGTATTGTAAAAAGTACACCACTTATTAATTGTATTTTCATGTATTTTTTGATGTTTTGATTACTGTTATCCATGTAATCTTAACATTTAATAAAAATGAAAAAATTACCAATACAATATCAAATTTGTATAAAAAGAGGTGTTAAAATATTTATCATTATAATCTTAACGTTTCAACTCGTGTAACACATGGGGTTAAAGCTAGTATAATAAATAAAGGTTTTTCATGTCACGTGTCGTCTCCATATTCATTTTCATCATTTTTTTTCCCGCCTCTCCCTCTCTCTTATTAAATACACCTCTATCTTTTAATTAAATAACATATTTTTAAAGAAAATACTAATTATACTAATAAAACACATTTATTTTAAATTATCCCTTATTATAAGAAACTTTGAAATCTAATTATGTAACTTTTATTTTCAATCAAATAGTAAATGAAAGTCAAATTACATTAAATAGTAATTAACGTATTTTCGAAACCCAATTATATATTAAGTTTTACATATTTTGAATTTTGTTTTCTATCCTTAGGATATGCATTACATTTTTATACTTGTAAAATATATACATAAAGATTTAAGAATTTTATGTATTGATATTTTTCACCTCGTATGTATTACACGGGTTCTAAAGCCAATCTCTAAAAACTTCTCTATTGACGAGAGATTAGTATGTGTTGATATTACCGGGCTACCATTGTGTGCGTGGTCGTGAAGGAGTTTCAGAAAATTTGCGAAGTGTTGGGGGAGGTTTTATTTTTAGAAGACGACATGGATGAGAGTTTTTCTGCAGGAAGAGTTTGCATTAGCACAAAGATTATGAAAGCCATCTCTGAATTGGTTTCTGTTACGGTGGAAGGGTCCATTTTTATGGTAAGAGTTAGAGAACTTTCGGATTGGGTGCCAACAATTCTTAAAAGTGGGGATGAATCCACAGGGGATGATAGTTCTAATTTTGTTGTGGTATTGGAGGATGATGAAAGTGATAATGAAAATGAACTAGACATGGAAGGGGAACTCGATGGCTTTAGAGATGAGTTTGAAAAACTTGATAACCTTGATGTGACTGTCAATCTATCTTATAATGAGAATGAATTCTTAAAGGAAGTGAAGGATAATGTTGCTTCTCCTACACATGATAGGTTTGTTGAATCTATTGATGATATACAAAAATGTGAGTATGAAATGGATAATAAAGAAGGCAGTAACGTGGAAGAATTGTTGGTACCTTCTCATCAAGAGGCTATAATTAAGGTCGTTGTTGATACTACGGCTGAAGTTGTGAACGAATCTCAAGAAATGACGGAGGGTCCGGTTGTCTCCCTCTACGCCGGTCGCCGGCAGTGGAAGACTTAAAAAATCGGATTACAGGTTTTAAATATTTTGCTTCGGATCAGGAGGTGAAAGTCACTGCCGAGTGTGATAATGGTTCTTCATTGGGTTCGATTCCTAAAGGTGGTACACACGTCTTTGAATCCAGTTATTTTATGGCTAGACTATGTAGGCTCATCAAAACATAATGTTTTAGAAACAGAGAATAAATGGTTATACAAAGATCCAAGAGGGAAAATCCATGGTCCTTTTTCTTTAACTCAGTTGCGTAAATGGATCGAATTCTTTCTTGTGGATTTAAAGATATGGAGAACAGTTGAAAATGAAATAAATAGTATCCTTTTAATCGATGCTCTACAGGGGTGAGTTACAGATAGGATTGACATAAGCGGTTCTGCTATCGACAGATCATGTAGGAATTTGAAGTTGTAGGATGACGGTTAGGTCGCTTTGCATTTGTAGTTTAGTACAGCGGGTTTTCAGAGCGGTTCATGGGAGTTTGTTATCGTCTCGCTCCCTTTCGACCTTCTTTTTTGTTCTGTTTCGTGTAGTCAGTTTTTTTGTGTTTCTCTTTTCTAGTCTTGTACTTGCATTTGGGGGTCGATTTTCTGGGTCGGTTTGTAATGTTGTCTCTCCTGTCTAGTTTCTTACTAGCCGTGTTCTTTTTAATAAATTTTTTGCCGTTAAAAAAAAGGTAAAGGGCCTAGAATTGTCTTTTTAGTTTTTGACTCTTTAAATATGATACGACAGTCGTATTTTGTGATGATGTGTTACCGTTAAACATAAAACATAACTAAAATAATTATTTTTAAAAAACGGTAGATTTTAAAAGTTAACAAATATTCGAGTATATTTAAAAGATTAGGTAAAGGGCCAACATAATTGTCATCGAGCATGATACTCGCAAAGCATGAATTGGTGTCTTTATCATCATGTGTTTATGATTTGGAACATGTGATTTGTCTTAAGTCTTTATCCCACACTTAGTTTGACCATCCCTTTTATGAAATTAAAGTCTATTTGTTAGTTAGGGAACAACCACACTTTCGCATATCAAATCACACTTTTTAATCATAATTATTTTAAGTTTAGTCTTAGGTCCTTTTGTCCTTTTCTTCTAATTCATGTTATATTATAATTAGGGAATATTCCAATGATTAAATCAAGTTTAGTTAGTGTTTTATTAGGTTATGTGTAATGAAACCGTGATTGGGGGGCGTGGACCACGTGGCCCGTGATTGGACATGGAACACCACCCCCATTGGGCGTGAATGGGCCTGAAGGGCGCTGGCGTGAGGGAAACAACGGGCGCGGGGTGCTGGCGAGTTATTTCCAACCAATCAGATTCATTTTTAATGGTTTAAATAAAAAATAATAATTTTTAAATTAATGGAGATAATGAAACCATTACAAATGTGATTGTGTTTAGTGATTACCCTCCTACTGACATGACAGTGACGTGACGAGGCGTGAATCACTTTTTAGTGATTCCACTACACATAGCCTTAAAGTTACTCACATTTTTTCTAACAACAAAGCCACTCAAATTTCAATGCTTTTCCATTGTTATGAAATTTTTTAAAAACGTTAATTTTTTTTTTAAATTAAGTAACCTGTATGGAACATATATACAAGTTGTTTACTGTTTAGTGATTATTTTTTCAAGTTTAACTTGAAGTACGGATATGTACAGTAGTGCTAAGACAAGCGTTCGGGCGCCAGTGGGGGACATAGACCTTTTCCATGTTGAGGTGGGACTACACCAAGGATCTGCGTTGAGTCCGTTCCTTTTTGTAGTACTATTGGATGAGTTTTCGAAGTTGATTCAGGAGGCCATCCCTTGGTGCATCCTCTTTGCATATGATATTGTGTTGGTGGCGGAATGTAAGCAGGACCTGAATGAGAGATCGGATGAGTGGCGAGCAGCCTTGGAGCACAAAGGTTTACAGATCAGTTAGTCAAAAATCGAGTACCTTCATTGTAACTTCAGTAGGGACAACACCGAGGAGGACATGCAGATAACTATTGGAGGCTAAGTTGTACCACAAACAACCAAGTTCAAATATTTAGGATCGTTCGGGCATGTATGGAATAGACAGGCGATGGCTCATGAGAGAATCGTGGAAACCTTCATAGTGGAAGGGAAAATGAGCAAAGAGAAACCAAAACTAACTTGGGATAACCAGATTAGGAAGGATTTCTTAGACTTGCACCTCTTCGAGGATATGATCAGTGATAGGGTTTCTTGGAGAAAACAGATAGGGGTTAGAGATTTTTAGGGTGCGTATAGTTTTAGTATTAGTCACGACCTGTAGCTCTAGTTGGGACTTAGTATTTTGGCATGTACTTCGTTTAGGCTGCCTTTAATTGTAGGTGTCATGTTAGCCACTTCCTAGGTTTGCATTTAGTCTTAGGTGTGCCTTTAGTTTTAAACTTACTTTTATTATTTGGTGTGCTTTTAGTCTTAGGATTTTTATGCCCTTTTGTTCTTTTATCTTCGGCTACTATTATTTTCTGCTTTGTTACATGTTTTTACTTGTAAGTTTTCGTTTCCAAAAAGGAGGTCTTTTTGAGTCGGGATCTCTCTAAGAATAGCATCTTTCTCCCTTGGGATAGAGGTAAGGTTTGCTCTCATCTCACCCTCTCCAAACCCTACTGTAGATTTTACTGAGTATGTTTGTTTGTTTGTTTAACCTGAAGTAGAGGATGATTATAAAGAAAAAAGTTACTAAATAATAAAAAAAAATTCATAATTATTCCACTTAACTCAATTTGAAAAAAATAATCATTAATTGTAAGCAAGTTTCATATATATTCCAATTAAGTCACTAAATTTTAAAAAGATAAACATTTAAAAAAATCACAATAACTGAAACTTGAATTATTTTTATAGTTAAAAAAAGTATGAGCGATTTTATTGAAACAATATTAAAACTTAATTATTATTTTATGATTTTATCCCTTACATTTATACTACTCTATCTCGTTGAAAAATCTATACATCTGCCATTCTCAACGCATTTCTTTAGACAAATACTCCTTTTTTTCTCCTTTCGGATCGTAAATATTTCTCAGAACACAGAGAGTGTGAATAATACTTTTTTTCCTAAGAATATGCTACTGGATCATTGTCTTATGCCATTAACAACAAATGATTTTAAATGTATAAATTATGTAATTAATCATATCTCACGAACAATTCAAGTTTAACAAAATGTAAGAGTTAAAATGTACATACAAATGAAGATTTTTTTTTAAAATATAAGGCATATTAGTTAATATACATAATCATACAAGCAAATAGTTATTCAACTTTCTTTTACTTAAGCAGTGTGTTGAAGAGTCAGATAACCAACTCTATGTTTGTGTGAAATGGATGATGGAGCCATCTTTCGTTTAGTATTAATTATTTATTACCCTCAACGGTTAAAAAAAGACCCGTTGAACGGTAATATTGATTTTGAACTCGCGTGAAAATAACCACGTACTATGATCACGGCGTGAAAAAAAAATGAGGGGGCGGTGTGCTTCTTTGATCACGGCGTGATTGTGGCTTCCACCTAGAACCACGGCGTGAAGTGAGGGTTATACCCCTTGCTCTTAGGTTAAAATATAATGCATTTACGTGATCATTAAAGGCTGAATTTATAGATGAGAGAAGTTGTGAATTGTGATGCTTCATATGCAATCGTGTAGTGATACATGAGTGATAATCTCATTAACACGAGGGTAGGAAAGGTGATGTGTAAATAGAAACACTGGCGGACTTATTCCTAACCAGGGTTCGGCCGACACCTATGAAAAAAAAATCATTTGTTATATATGCGATATAATCTTCTCGACCGACTCCCAAGAAATTTTTGACATCAACCCCCATAAAATTTTAACTGGCCCAAGAAAAAATAACTTTTAATATCCGTCCCCATGTAAATTAATAACTTAATTAAACATTTGAAAACTTAGTCATTTAAACAATTAAGCCAACATTTACTTAACCATTTACTCATTTAGACAGTTGAGTCCACATTAGTTTTTTTTTTCGAAATGCGACTTTCTTAAACCCCTACTCCCTTCGGGAGCAGCCCGGGTGTTTCCTGTGAGTCATGCATGTCTTTCCCTAGTAACCGCATGGACTCGAACCCAGGACCTCCTCAAGAAGAAACCACTATGTGGAAAACTCCTTGACCACTAGGGCAGAACCCCCAATGGCGTCCACATTTAGTTAACCAAGTATCCATTTAGACGATTAAGCCCACGTTTAGTTAACTCATTCCCATTTAAAATTTTAAACAATTTAACCTAATAAAAAATCTAAGTAGCAGCAATCTTGATTCCTGATCCATTAACGTCTCGACCTTTCATATTCACACTTCACGCAATCAAAAGAACGACAATTTGCTAATCACGATTCATGTCATGCCTCCTAATAGAAGTTAACGCAATCAGAAGAACGGTTAATCACTATTCTCGCCCCGCTAGTCGGTTCACCGTTCACAGTCTTGCGCCCCTGTTTCCTCACAATTTCATGTAACTTTTTTTTCTCTCTAAATTTTGAATTTCCCTTATCATATTATTTTGCTATAGTGCTATATCATATGTCATGTCATATGTACCATTTTTTTCTCGAAAATTTTAATTTTGACTCGTATGTGTGTATTTTGATTTTTGACTATGTAATATACTAGTAGTGATTAACTTTATTATTGTAATTAGTGACAATATGTGTATTATGTGACATCACCGACCCGAAACACACTGAAAAAATTTCCAAAACCCATAGAAAAAATTCATGGATTCGTCACTGATTTTAAATCTTGCTAACTTACCATGATTTGGGACTTTGTGTGCCAGTGAACGCCTTTGATTGGCAACTACTTTACTCCATGCGCGTCTCAGTAAGATACTCTTAAAGAGCATGCATACTTTTCTCATGGTTGTACGAATGAGAGTGCTCTTGGCTTTGGAGTGCATCATTCAAGTTCTTTCTTAAATGTGATGGGTACACCAAATCTTTTAGCCATATGCCACTAATTAGTATTTTTGTCTATTTTTAACCATCATAAATGGAACTCTTTATTTTGAAGGCCTGGATCACTTCACAAACACAATCATAATCGTCACCAAGAATTAAAGATGGAAACGGAACCAGATCGCGATGAACAGATGGAACAAAACAAATTACGTGAACTCCGTTATACTGAATAACTAGCTTAGATCCCGTGTAATACACACGGGGTGAAAAATATCAATATATAAAATTCTTAAATCTTTATGTATATATTTTATAAGTGTAAAAATGTATTACATATACTAAGGATATAAAACAAAATTCAAAATATGTAAAAATTAATATATAATTGGGTTTCAAAAATACGTTAATTACTATTTAATGGAATTTGACTTTCATTTACTATTTTATTGAAAATAAAAGTTACATAATTAGATTTCAAAGTTTCTTATAATAACAGATAATTTAAAATAAATGTGTTTTATTAATATAATTATTATTTTCTTTAAAAATATATTAATATTAAAAGATAGAAGTGTATTTAATAAGAGAGAGATGCGGAAAAAAAAATAATAAGAATGAATATGGAGGCGACACGTGGCATTAAGAAATCTTTATTTATTATATAGTATAGATTAAAGTTACAGCAAACAATCCCTATAAATACTTATCTTACCAAACCTACTAGGAGTCAGTTACCTATAATAGATAATCCAAACAGGTCTTGAATTTATCTCCTACTAAATTAAATAAAACTTCCTAATCATACTCTAAATCAAACTAATTAATAACTCTAATAAACTTTCAAATAACAATAAAGACTTTTAACCGAACTAGAAAGACTCACACTTATCTACTAAAGCTTGCAATTCTAGTCTTAAACCTCTAGCAACTTGCGCAAACCATCCGGGGAATTACAAGAGACTTTTAGGCCCCGTTTGGTAGCCTCTTAATGGTCTTATTCAGAGGTCACATCTGAATCGGTCAGAGGTGTGAGTGTTTGTTTCATTAAAAAACCACCTCTTAATGGTTCAGAACACCTCTTAACCATTCAGTCACAAAAAGTCTCTGAATGAAATAATAACCTAATTTCTCCCCTTTTCCATCCTTCTCCACTCCGCTGCCAGTCACCAGACCATCGTCCCCTCCACCCGCGCACAACTTCCCTTCGCCGCTGCTACCGGTCCATTCATCTCCCTCCGCCGCTGCTACCGGTCCATTCATCTCCCTCCGCCTCTGCTACTCGTCCCCTCCGACTGCTACCGATTGTCCACTGGTCTATCTCCCTCTCTGCTGCTGCCACTAGTCCTATCCGGCACCAAGGTACATTTCTCCGCTTCATGTTCTTCGATTTCCCCTAAGTGAATATAGTTAGTATCCCTATTGAAGTAATATTTGTGATCTGACCAACTTTAGATGCAAAAAAGATTCAACGATTTCTGTTGACGTCGATTTTGCGAGAGTTATAAGTTTTATAAGAAGATTTCACCCAACAATTTCTGTGCAGGTGTAGATTGTAATTCCCTTCTCCTAATAATGTGAAACGCATTCTTAAAACTTATACACCAAGGTATTTTTGATCTTGGTTAAATTTTTTGGTTTATCTAATGAAATCTTCAAAGGAAGCACATAATTATGACAAATCCATTTTATTGCCATTTTAGAAAGATTTTCTGAGTCACAAATTACCAAAATATCTAAATATTATGTTCTACCCAACTGAGGATATCAAATGGTCAATTGGTCTATGTGAGATCCTAAATGGGTTGTTCCTCACACTAGATATTCATTTTTTACATGAACTAAATCAGATAGTTGGACAATTGTGTAGAGAATAGTCTTTTCATTTTGAAAAATATACTTATAATCCAACTTCAAGATATGTATGAATTAATACATTACTGTTCTAATTCTACATTTCTTTTCTTATTTGTTGCAGCCCTAGTTAGAGAATGGTGACAAACGTGAGTAGCATAGTGTTTATGTGTGTTGCTCTATTGAATTAGTTACTGCTGTTAATTCTTTATTTCAGTTTTAGTAGCTGCTTGTAAGGATCCATGTCCTGAAGATGAACCGGGCCAGCTATTGAGGTCGAAGAGGGGTTCGCATAAGCCGAAGAGATTTGAGGAGTAGGGCACGGTTGTCTTTCTAAAATTGTCAATGTTAAATGTTTTTGTTACGTTTGTTATTTGTCATAAGTTAATTTTGGTGAACGCATATCAACTAGTTGCAAATGATTAAAATAAAAATTGTATACAAAGTATTAATTTCTATTTGGATTTCAGTATGTTTTCATGGATTTTGAAGGATTTATGTGTAATTTGGCTTTTCTATGATGTTCTGTATTTTCTTTTTAAAATTAATCATTATTCAGAGCTCTGATCAAACAGATAAATTTCATTTAGCACAAAATAGTTCAGAGGGGTAAAATAGTCATTTTGCACAGTCGTTCAGAGGCCCAACCAAACAGCACTAATGGTTCAGCACTTAACTGGTTCAGAGTCCCTTACCCATTCAGAACTCTTACTGGTTCACCACTTACTAGTTCAGAAGTTGCCAAACAACCTCTTAATCAAACTTAAACTCAAACTTTCCAAATACTTCAAAACACCCCTTGAACTTTCTCATGTTGAACAAACAAAAATTAAGTTTAACATATTTTAACTATTGTTAACACAATTTAATATTAGAAAATTTAATATTAAGATGAAGAAAAGGTTGTGCAATTTAATATTAGTACATTATTCACCTCAAGCTAATCAAGATGAAGAAAAGGTTGTGCAATTTAATATTAGAAAATGCAACGAAATAAGTGGTTTGCAACTTGATAGCTATCTTGTTGGAGCTGATATTTTAGAGCGGGCCAAACCGATAGTGGTCGAGAAATGCCCCAATATTCCTTTCGATCCAGGTGGCTGGTTTTGGTCCGGGTTCGTGTTTTCAAGCTTACGGAAAACTCGAGGACGAGTTTTCTTTTAACCCGGGGAGTATGATGCAGGAGCATCCGATTTAATTGAACCCAAACTCATACCAAACTCGTACCCGTGGAAGACCCGTTAGAGTTGGATGGAAGATGCCTATTTATTTAGAAGAGATCACTATAATATCTTTTATTTATTTAAAATTTTAATTTCCTAATCTTTTATGTAGTTTCCTATTTGACTTATGATTCCCAACTATAAAATGGTATATAGGGATTATTGTTTAGTAGTTTTTGATTATTGATTATTGTAAAGAACACCTTTGAGGTTTCTTTAAACCATTCGGTTAGATTAAAGCTTTTGATTGAATCATTGTTTCTTGAGCCATTTGATTGATTACGTTCCCGCATCACCCGCGCTACGTAGCGAGAGTCTGATCATTACCGGTTCGGCTGGTTTGCGGGGATAAAACTTACGTCGAACCGTATACTCGCTATAGCATTATATACAAAAAAAGGTACTCGGTTTTCAATACATCTACGTTTTCAGTAAAATTTATACCGGAACGTTGACAAAAAAAACTAAAAAAAGCCGCGCATTCTATTTTTTAATATAAATTAATGACAGAAAGTTATTACAGTAAAACGAAATTATTATAAAATTAAACGGGTTAAAAACGTATAACATATATAGTATGAGGTATGAAAACAAAACCTAGAAAAACAAAAAACAAAAAATTGAAGTGCCACTTGTCACCCATTTATTGGTGGGGGTACTATTACCACTCATGATCTTTAAATAGTTATATAACGTAAACCTTTTATTTTTTTATAAAATAATAAATAACTCCACATTATTTAATAAACCAAAATAAAATACAAATAATTGGGAGCAACCTGTGATCTGGATGTTGATTCTTAAAGGGATGGCAACGTTGCCAGGAGGCGAAGCCTGCAGCCTTTGCTTTTTTCCCATCTCCACTTTTGTTTATATGATTCTTCCCTTCAACTATACAATTACTATTTTCTTATTCCCAAGATGATTGAATGTACCACAAACTTTATGTTGTATTATAATCAAAACTTTTTAACTAAATAATAGAAATTTTACTATAAATTCAGGCAACGACAATATAGAAATATAGAATGTTCAACTGTAAAAAAACGACAATTGATACCTGTATTATTAGAAAAATCGGTCGATCGGAAGGTTAATAGACCCCTTCTAGCTATGCAGGGGCGGCTCAACATATTCTGGGGCTTAAAACGAACTTTGAAATTGAGCCCTTTTAGTGAAACTTTTTAAAATGTAATTTTATATATAACGTCAAAACGTATTATATTTATTTTTATACCGAATATTATTATAGTAACCCCATAAATAAACTTCAATCATTTTGTTATCTCTTATCATTTCTCTCTAAAAATTTAAAAATTGATGAATTATTATATATATTTCAGCTTAAAATATAGATTAAATTAGTTTTTTCAATTTTTTGAGGGCTCTTAAAATTTGAATGACTAAAGCGGTTGCTTTAGTTTGCTTGTACTGTATAGACGCCTTTTTATGGGTTTGGTTTTAAAAACAAATTATAAACCAAATATTTTTAAACTAATTTTAGACTTGGTTTTAAATTATAAACCAAATACTTTTGCTATAACTTTTAGACATTTGTAACGTAAGAAATACAATATTAAGTTGTGCACTTGGTATATCAAAAGTTAGCTTGCCAATGATTTTTGAGATGAGAGTAACTTTGAAGGTAAATGGTAAATAGTAAATTGAGTAGAAAGGGCATATATTCTATTATGATTCATACTTTTAAAATTAAACATTATTTACTTTTACATTACATAATATTTTAATGTTTTAAGTTTCAATACTTCTATAAATAATTGCGTAAGTAATTTAGATAAATAATTTCAAATACTATTTGATTATTATTATTAATTAATTAAAAAAAAAAGCTCGAGCTACGCTTGAATTCAACTCGTTTATTATTTATTAATTACTCAGTTATTTTATATATATATATAGTTATAATTTTATATATAACATAATATACAATATTAAGTTAAATAAAAATTATTATATTTATATAAAAGCTTCTTTAACTTCGTCACCCTAGTTAAACTCAGTATATAAAAACCTGACCTCGAAATTCAAGCTTTAAGTGAACTGAATATGAGAATATTAAGAGGGGACCGACTCTTTTAAAATATTACAATTATACAAAAAAAATTAATAGATAATTCATAATTTTAGTGGGCTGCTATTAGAACACCAACCCTGAAAACATACACCAAGTCCCATGTCATATCATACGGCCTATATAAGTCTTACAAGCCTTAAATTTTGACAAAAAATATGATACATACCGTATGACTGTGCAAATCAGTTATCTTAATATCAATCAATTTCATCATATATGTTATATTATTTGGTGAACACTATCTCATACAGACCATATAAAAACATTGTACGTGTCATATGCAGTGACGGATCCAGAAATTTTGATGAGCGGGTGCACAAAATAGGTACGAAAAAAAAAGTCAGGTCAAAATGGGCGGGTAATAACATTCCATACCTATTTACCTAAAGATGTTATAAAACTATTCATACATATAATGAATTTAGCTACATCATTTGATCAAACTCACACATGTACAAGTAATGAATATGAAATTTTTATTAATCAAACTCACATTGTGAACCGAAAATAAGAAAATAAAAAGCACACATAAGCCAATTGACTAACCCAATAATAAAACACATTACTTGGCTACTTAATTTAATTATTATGATTTATAATTAACATGAAATGTTTAAGTTTAAGGTTATTTAAAATTTAAATCAAACTTAAAAGGTTAAACTTGTAACCTTACTTGAATTATAGGGGTTATGTCGAAATTTATGTTTATTTCAATTGAAATTGCCCCCCTCTTCATCTTCTCGGATATTCCCAAGAAACTAATCCAACTTCCATGGCTGCCAACTGAACTCTGAAGTTCAAAAAACTGCTCTCCCTCTACGTCTTCTCTCCATTTCTCTTTCTTGGTTTGTTGAAAGATACCCTGAAGTTCAAAAAACTGCACACTACAAGAACACACACGCACAACTATAGTGAGAGAAAACACTTGGAAAAATCTTACTTCATTGAGACTATGCAGGTTTAAATGGAGGCCGTTAGAGTGACAAACCTTCAACTCATTCTCTACATTTTCTCTCTCATCACCGGCACACACTTTTCTCCATCTAGATTCATACAGTGTACTTGTATTTCAGATTTCAGAAACCCTACACTATATGTGTTTTGATTTGGAGCTGATTGATGCGTGATTGAGTTCAGATCCGAGCGATGGAGGAGGTTTCCAGCGAAGGTGAGGTGATGAGAATGACTGACTCGCCGGAGACGTTGTATGCCGGAGAGTATAACGGTGGCAATGTACGGCCTCCGACCGGTGACGCAACGCCGGGATCTTATAAGGACGGGGGAGGTGGAGGAGGTAGGGGTTCTGGTACTACTAGTCGTAGGAGAGCTACGGTGAGGCCGAGCTTAGACGCCGACGATTTTATAAATTTGCTCCATGGCTCGGATCCGGTGAAGCTAGAGCTTAATCGATTGGAAAATGAAGTTAGAGGTGATTAATGCGAAATGATCTGATGGATAGATTGATTGAATCGTTTTGGTTGTTTCTTCTTTTTCACTGTTTAACCTAGCTAGGGTTGTACTTTTGCAGATAAGGATCGAGAACTGAGCGAATCACAAGCTGAGATCAAAGCGCTCCGGCTCTCTGAACGGCTTAGAGAAAAAGCTGTTGAGGAGGTATTACTTTCTAACCTTTTAGATTCTGTATGTTCAGCAATGAATTTGTGCATATCAAGTATACTTCATAATTAACTAATTTTTTTTCTAGAATTAGCAGTTTTAATTGAATGCGCATTTAATCTGCCATTTCTTTGGATAGATGATGTTAAATCCATAGTTGTAAACTGGATTTTGATTTTCTTATTTCAGAATATTTTCTTTTGTTATGATTTGCAATTATTAAATCCATCTGAAGAATGTAACTAATGCTTATGTGATGATATGGTTTTCTTTTTGATGTTGATATTGCCCATTGTGTGCAATGTCATTGTCTTGAGGTATTCACTATTTGGTATTTAGATTTTAGTCTATTCATGAGATATAAATGGAACATGGTTTTGCTGTTTTCATGTTCCAGTTTGGTGGTTCTTGGATATACGTATGTGTTTCTTCGCACGTGCCTTGTCCGTTTGTCATTTCCTTTTTTCTAGTTCTTGACAAGGAGAGATGAATACGGGATGTAACTGAAAACGACCAAATGATATATAGAAACCATTTCTTATTTTCCTTATCTTTTTTCTCTATTCTGGTATTGTGTTTTTATTGTAATGTATATTGTTAATGGGCCAAATTTCCTATTGTTGTCTTGTTCACTTTTGTGCAATCAAAATCCTCCCATTTGAATATTTTCCAATTTGTGTGTTTTTTCAAGCTAAAAATGTTAATTTTTCATAAGCATTGTGTTTTAGCTAATTTCCACTACCATTCGGGTTGTTTTAGCTAGTATATATTACATTATCCGTTTATATGTATTACAATGGTAAAAGGAGCCAATTTCACATACTAACCAATCTTTAAATTTTCCTTGATGTATTGATTGTTCATTTTAGCGGTTTTATAAGTTTTCTTTCCTCATAATTTTTACTCATTTCATTTTGTTCTTCTCGTGCTAGGGTATTTAAAGTTTAACTTCAATTTGTATGTCACATTCTGATTTATCAGGGATGACATATTAGAAGCAGTAAGCAAGTGATTGTGATCCACCGTCTGCCAAACTGTCATGTGTTAATCATGCTTCCTTAACTTTTTTCTTACATTCTATAAAAAGTTGATCAGTGTTTTAATTAGCGTAAAGGAGGAATGAATATTGGTTGAACCTGTGACTAAACTTGTATGGAACAAAAATTACCACTAGGCTACCCCTTTTTATTGTACTTTCTCGACTTAAAGAAAAACTAATATTTGTTTGTATTTGAATGAACGTAACATATAATTTGTGTTTATGTCAGAGTCAATATATTTACATTCAGAATATTAGAAGAGAATAAATGAGAGTCTAACTAAACTTTTGGTACTAGATAGATAGAAGGAAACTAAAAACTGATATGACTAATTATACTGTTTCAACGTCGTAAAGACTAACATCCAGATTTAAAAGGGCAAATATATATAAGGTCATCAATGTATGTTGGTAGTTGATACAAGAGAACCCTGTAACCGTGCTTGTTTTCATTTTACATTCATTTATTTGGTGTCTTTTCCATTTCACTTTTGTACCTGTTATGTGGTTTCTTGAGTTTGTATGTATTAATACTAACATTAATTTGTATTTTTTTATTAATGCACCTTAGCTAACAGAGGAGTTGTCAAAAGTGGACGAAAAGTTAAAGTTGACCGAATCTCTTCTCGAAAGCAAGGTATTGACTGAATCAGGCCTATCCTCACTAGAGGTGTCAAAAGGACCGGGTCGCGTAATGTGTCAAAATGGGTAAAGAATTTTCCTGTTGAAAAGGGTGACCCAAAACACTTCTTCTCCAAAGTTTTGATATTTTATAAATAATTAGTACGCCATATATAGCTATTTGCGGTTAAAATACATTTTCGGCAACTTTAGACTCATTCAACCTTTCTCCTTTTAAGTTGTTTTTAATATTTTATCTGTTTGACCCGTTATAGATATAACATAACACAAAATGATCCATTCATCAGTAAATGGGTCGAAATGTACTCTTTCCATTTCATCATTAGATATAATTATATACCCTTTTTGGCTATTTAGAATCTTGAAATCAAGAAAATCAACGATGAGAAGAAAGCATCAATGGCAGCTCAGTTTGCAGCAGAAGCTACTCTAAGAAGGGTTCATGCAGCTCAGAAAGATGATGATATGCCTCCAATAGAAGCCATTCTTGCACCTTTAGAAGCTGAGCTCAAGCTGGCAAGACAAGAGGTTTGACTTCTATTCTTTGACTAGTCAATGCAGATGGTGATAAATAATTTCAAAATTATCTTCTTACGGTTTCGGATTTCAGATTGCGAAGCTGCAGGACGATAACAAAGCGTTAGACCGTTTGACCAAGTCAAAAGAGGCCGCTTTACTTGAAGCCGAGAGAACTGTGCAGGTTGCATTGGCCAAGGCATCTATGGTGGATGATCTTCAGAATAAGAATCAGGAGTTGATGAAACAGATAGAAATTTGCCAGGTCAGACATTGAATTATGAATGCCTTTAATTAGTCATTTCTAGTTTCCTTTGCCGAATTTTCATTCTTTTTATCCAGGAGGAAAATAAAATTTTAGATAAAATGCATCGTCAAAAAGTTGCTGAGGTGGAAAAACTTACCCAAACTGTACGTGAACTTGAAGAGGCTGTCCTAGCTGGCGGTGCAGCTGCAAACGCTGTGAGGGACTATCAACGGAAAGTTCAAGAAATGAATGTAAAACATGATATAATTCCTTTCATTATTTGATTGAAGTTCATGCATATTATAGAGGTGGCATTTTGCAAATTTCGACCCATTTACTTGTAAATGGGTCAATTTGGGTTGTGTTTTAGCTCATACAGATAAGATAAAAAACTTAGCTTTAATGGAGAACATGTCAAATTGTTCCCCAGAGTATATTTTTAAGACACACAACCTTCTAATTCTTTTTAAACCTAGATTATTATTTTAAAAACATTGTTTTGTAATCATTATTAACTTGTTGATTATTTATAAAAAAATTAAAAATAAAGTGTTTGAAGGTCAAACCACCTCGGCCTGGTCTGGTTGACCCATACTAAAGTTTCTTGACTAGGTCATCTTGCCACCTGTACATATTTTTATAGGAATGCTTTGGTCAACAGTCAAAACTAACTAATTAAATGTGTTTTTATTAATAGGAAGAAAGAAAGACACTAGACAGAGAGCTAGCTCGTGCAAAAGTTACAGCCAATAGAGTGGCAACAGTTGTAGCTAATGAATGGAAAGATGCCAATGACAAGGTGATGCCAGTTAAGCAATGGCTTGAAGAAAGAAGATTCTTGCAGGTATCATGAACCTTTTTTTTAATCTCCATAAATTTATTGACCTGCCAGTTCACCCTTCTGTTCATAGGGTGAGATGCAACAATTGCGTGACAAACTAGCTATAACCGAACGCGCTGCAAAATCTGAAGCACAATTGAAAGTAATATTCTTTTGATTGTTTCTCAAAGATTTTCCTATATTTCTATTATTTTCTCATGACATTAAATTCTAAATAATTTTATAAAAAATGTAGGAAAAATATCAACTACGGCTCAAGGTTCTAGAAGATACTGTGAGATCACCAAACACTGTTTGTTCTTCACGCCGCCAATCATTAGGTGGAGCTGATAACTTTGCTAAATTGCCCTCGAATGGCTTTTTGCCCAAAAGATCGCCATCGTTTCAGATAAGATCAACACTTCCATCTGGTTCAAGTTCAGTTTTGAGGCATGCTAAAGGTACATCGAAGTCGTTTGATGGTGGGACCCGATCGCTTGACAGGGGTAAACTTATCTCTAGTGGCGGTAATAGTCCTACCTTTAATATGGAGCAATCTTGTGATGGAAGTAAGGATAGCGAGGCCCGTGATGGTTCATGGGAAGATAATCCAGATGAAAAACCTGAAACAGAGGATACAGTCCCGGGATTGTTGTATGATTTGCTGCAAAAAGAAGTTATTGCTTTGAGGAAATCTTGCCATGAAAAGGATCAGAGCCTTAAAGATAAGGATGATGCCATTGAGGTTCATGTCTTCTTTCTTTTAGTTTTTTAATTCTTGTTTTCACTTCTCAGTAAGTAGATGTTGCAATTGCGACCCATTTACAGAATGAGATGATTTGGTAGTTCATGTCGGGTTCTTATAACCCAACCCGATAACTTAATCGTTTCGAAAATCTGAACACCAACCCCGACGTGTGTAACCTGAAAACAGCCCATGTAACCTGATTATCTAAATGGGGTTGACAGGTTAAATGAGCTGTAAACAGGTTAGTCAGGTAAACCACGAACCCGGCCCGTTTGTTAAATGGGCTAGTCGTGTCGACCCACACTTCCCCAACCCTAAGCCGTTTATTTTGTGTTGGGTTTCTGTCATGTTGAGAGTTGGTCCCCCTTACGACAATCGTTCGGGTTATGTGTAATGTTTAAGGGGTCAAACACGTAACATTAAAAGAAGTGAACTTAAAAGGAAACGGGTCGAAAGTCGCCATAAAACTTCACAAATCATTTTTTCATCTTTAATAAGAAGCTATTATTCATTTTGGAGGGGAAAAATGATTTGGGTCAACCCAACCCGACCCGATTTCATCTCTAATACGAATCTGTCATGCATTGTTTCGATAATAATATTAATAATAATACCATTTTCAGATGTTAGCAAAGAAAGTAGATACTTTAACCAAGGCAATGGAGGTTGAGTCAAAAAAGATGAGAAGGGAGGTAACTGTTTTGGAGAAAGAGGTAGCTGCTATGCGTGTTGATAAAGAACAAGACAATCGTGCCAAACGGGCTGGGAACTCAAAGGGTCAGGTGAACCCCCCTCAGCTACTTCCAGCCAGGTATGTTATATCGGGTTTGGATTCAAGACGGGCTGGGCCCGTTCCATGCTTGCTAGTAAATTGATCAATAAGTTTTAATTGATGTATGCAGGAACGTAGCCCGAACCCGAAACACTGAATAACAAAGAAAGGAGGGGTGAATGATTATTACGGTTGTTTTTAGTTTGATTATATATAATGGTGTAACTAGCATACCCATGGGTAGATGGGTGTGAAGCTGAGCCAACTTTTTTTCTTTTCTTTTATTATTATTATTTTTTAATTTTTTTTTCTGAGAGTTGATTTGAGAATGTGCATAGGAAGGGTAGTTGCTTTATATTGCGTTTAGTGTGATTGTGTCATCAAAACAAAGCTTTCCCATTAATTAGTATCGATTTGCTTGAATTGGGAGAGATCAATGTTATGTTATTAAAATTTTACAGGGCGGCCCGACCCGGAACCGGGGAGCTTTATTTGACTTGAGTAAACCGGTTTAAAACTAGCCGGTAATTATTTTTCTATACATTTATCTATTTTGTGAAAATTTCTCTCAGGCTTAAAACTAGGTGGTACTGTCTTTAACTCTTTATTATGACGACCGTCCTTGATGCAGACTCACACACGAAGTGTCACGTTAACCCTATGAGCAACCGTCGTTACCATTACACACAAACCAATTTTACAACTGTTAGCGAATCACAAAGGCTCTTATGGTAGAGGGCAAAGCCTGTAACTGTCCTGGCATTTGTTCCTGTAGGAACCCTTTCCTTCCTTTACCATTCATTTACTAACACACATTTATATTAAACACTTTATTTTCATTTACCAAAACACAACTATGGTAAATACTTCACATGCTTTTGGTTATTAACTTACGTTTATAATAAACACACACAGTATGCACACCACCCTAAAAGCAGACATAAAAAGGGTCTAGAACTCACCTGATCGTCGGATAATTAACTTTGAAAGTAAGGCCTAAGTTAGGCTGCTTTTTAGCCAATTTGCTTACTGGTGTCGTCAGGCACACTATTAGTGTCGCCAGAACTTGCGTTATGAATTTATTGTCGTGGTACTCAGTGTCGTCCCCCTAGTGTCGCCCACTTTTTGTTGATAAATGGCTTTGGCGGGAATAACACATGTCCCAATCATTGAAACACCTCGGGAATCACGATTTTCTTCCCCGATTTCCCTCGACTAGTGTTGCCAGACGCATGTGGCGATACGATGAACACCAATCTCTAGAACTCACCTGATCGTCGGATAATTAACTCCGAACGTAATGCCTAAGTTAGGCTGCTTGTTAGCCAATCTGCTTACTAGTGTCGTCAGGCACACTATCAGTGTCGTCAGAACTTGCGTTATGGACTTATTGTCGTGGAACTCAGTGTCGCCCCTAGTGTCGCCCACTTTATTGTTGATAACTGGCTTTGGCAGGAATAACACATGTCCCAATCATTGAAACACCTCGGGAATTACGCTTTTCTTCCCTGATTTCCCTCGACTAGTGTCGCCAGACGCATGTGGCGACACGATGAACACCAATCTCAAACATGCCCGTTTTCACCAAGTTTGTATTTTTTTTACGTCCAAAGCGTTTATCTAGCTTCCATGAAGCTAGACCTAGTCTTTAAACCCCATATTACACGCAAAAAGCCATACTTCAAGATCAAAACCCTAGTTTTTACCCCAAACCCATTTAAACTGAAAATTGGCGACACGATGAACACAAATCTCAAACATGCCCGTTTTCACCAAGTTTGCATTTTTTTATGTCCAAAGCGTTTATCTAGCTTCCATGAAGCTAGACCTGGCCTTTAAACCCCATATTACACACAAAATCCCATACTTTGAAATCAAAACCCTAGTTTTTACCCCAAACCCATTTAAACTGAAAATTAGAAGTTTTAGGTTCGATTTTTACCTCAAATCGGACATTTCTTCGTGTAATCTTCTTCACTAACACTGGAGCAACAGCTTGGAGCATATCTTCACGTTTTTTGGAGCTTTTCTTGACTTTCTCTCTCTAAAATGCTCCATTTCTCTCTCTAAACGAAAATGGTGGAATGTGGGGGAATGAGGGTTGTTCTTTCTTGCTTCTAGGGTTAAATCCCCACATCCCATCCCCCCATTTCGGCCCAAGCCCGATGATAACAAGCACACCATCTTTTTCCATTAATTCCTTCAGCTCAAATGAAAATGTTGGGATTTTCGGATGTTACACTTTTTTTCCTAAAGTTTAGAGAGTGTTAGAAATAATTTTTAAAAGTAAAGATATATGATCACTATAAAAACCGTCTTCTTCTCCGTCACATATCTCCTCATGTCAATACCTAATTTCAAAACCCATCATCTATAAATTATACCATCTATACCTAGAAGAGTCACAAATGTTCAATGATGAAAACCTTAATGCATACACTGTAATGAAAATAATGTTTGTTTACTTTTATTAAAAAACTTATAATTTTTAAATAAAAATTAATTTTAAAAAAAGTACCTAACCTTAGGTGTTAGAAAAAAAATTTAATGACGAAGATTGGAAGAAGTAAGAAAGTATCCAGCAGCATACTTCATGCAGCAGCATACTTCGTCCAGCATCATACTTCATGCAGCAACATACTTCGTCCAGCAGCATACTTCATGCAGCAGCATACTTTGTCCAGCAGCATACTTCGTCCAGCAGCATACTTCATGCAGCAGCATACTTCATCCAGTAGCATACTTCAGAGCCAGTAGCATACTTGAAGTATGCGGTTCCCGGCAGCATACTTGAAGTATGCGGCCGCATACTTGAAGTATGCGGTCCAGGCCCAGTTCCACCGAATACTTTTGTCTTGGTTATAAATAGCTTATCTTGTAACAGTATCTAGGTTAGACAAGTTGGACGACTGAGACAGTCAGAGGGTGAGACAAGTTGGACGACTGAAACAGTCAGAGAGTGGACGAGTTAGACAGTTCAGACGAGTTGTTGAACGATCTTGTATTGTATTTTCAGTATTTAATCAATATATGAATCGTTTGATATTTGACGGTGTCTCGTCCTCTTTTATTATACCAACATGTCACGTGTCGAGTCTGTTTCCGCCAGGTTCAACACGTCGTTGAATCCGTTGATTGAAGATCCTCGAGAATCCGGACCTTACAATTGGTTTCAGAGCCTTAGCGCTCATTCGGTGAAGCTTACAACGGATTTCTTTGACTCGTGAGGTATCAAAGTTACTGTTTTCTTTTGAATAAACTGATTTGTTTGTTTTGGAAGCGTTTCTGGATAGATTGACAGGCTCTGGACTTTGCTTCTGTCACGATTATGGAAGTTTACGGTCCATCAGTGGTTTTTCGGCTTGAAAATCCAAGTTTTCGGTCTTATTTTTCATCTGTAAGTCTGCAGTTCCTCAAGTTCACGGTTGGCTCGAAGTTCACGGTTATTGAAGTTCACGGCTTCAAAGTTTACGAATTTTGAAGTTTGCGGCTTTCTGAAGTTCACGGTCATTTCCAAGTTTGCGGCTTTATGAAGTTCACGGTCACTTCCAAGTTTGCGGCTTTCTGAAGTTCACGGTCTCTTCCAAGTTTGCGGCTTTCTGAAGTTCACGGTCACTTCCAAGTTTGCGGCTTTCTGAAGTTCACGGTTATCTCCAAGTGTGCGGTACATCTTTAGTTCCAGTCATGACTGATACTAATGCTATGGATAATGAGATTAGCACCACAAACAGACCTCCACATCTTACAAATGCAGATGATTTTGACAACTGGAAATTTAGATATGAGAACTTTGCTAAATATAAGGATTCGTCTATTTGGAAGTCTATTGAAAAGGGTCCTCAAGTTCCTATGGTCAGAAATGAAAAGAATGAATTCGTTCCCAAGGATCCTGATCTCTATGTTGGTGAAGAGATTCTTCAGAAGGAGAAGGATGAGAAAGCTTATGCTGGTTTGACCATGGCATTGTCACCAGAAATTGCTCAATGCTTTAAAGAATACAAGATTGCAAAGGCTCTTTGGGATGCATTGGTGGAAAGGTTTGAAGGAAATTTAGATATGTGAGAAAGCAGAAAGGACATGTTAAGAAAGAAATTCAACATGTTCAAATATGTGAAAGGGGAAAGTCTGGAATCTCAGATAAATAGATTTACTCACTTGATGACTGAAATAAGTGGTGCAGGTATTGAGATGACCAAAGGTGAGATAAACAAGAAACTGCTCAACTCGTTGCCGATAAAATGGAATTTTAACATCACTACTATCAAGAGAACTAAAGACATGTACACTACATCTCTTAGTGAGTTGATCTCCATTCTGAGGTTATATGAGATGGATGATCAACAAAGACAGATCATGTTTATTTCTGAGACAGATCACTTAGTGTCTCAGGGAAGTGCTTTACTCTCTAGTATGTCATCAGCTCATACCCCAAATTTGTCTGCTGTGTCAAATCAAACAGCTACTGCTGCATCAATTCAGCAAAACAGTTCACCATCATCAAATACTGTCAAAGCTGTAGAAATGAATGTCGCATTATTCAGTGTCTTTCTGAATAGCTATAATGCATTGCTAGCTGGAAAGCTCTCTCCTGCAAACCTAGTACAAGATGACATGGAACAAATTCATCCTGATGACTTAGAAGAGATGGATATCAAATGGCATATGGAAATGGCAGTGCATCGTGCTAAGAAGTTTATCAAGAGAACTGGAAGAAACTCATTCGATGGAATGGAATCTGGGGCAGAGAAGATTAGTTTTGATAAATCTAACTTGAGGTGTTACAACTGCAGTAAACTTGGGCACTTTGCTAGAGAATGCCCAGAGCCTAAAGTTGAGAAGGGAAGTTCATCAACCAGTTCACAAGAAAAGGAAGCTGCAGCACCCAGTGAGAGCAAAGCTTTGGTAAGTCAGCAAACTGCAGGATATGATTGTGGAGATCAGATTCATGAGCTGACAATGAAGGTGTCAAATCATGCCCTCATGGCAAAAATTGAAGATACTGAGGTACTTACTAATACCTGTTTTCATAATTGTTTAGAGAAGATAAATAGGTATAAGTGTGATAATGAAATGCTAATAAAGGAAATTACTCAACTTCGGTATGCCAATGCTGAGCACATACGATCTGAAAAAATTTTTAAAGATAAAATTGAGGCAAGTAGAAATGATTTTTCTAAACTTGAAATGGATTTTAGCAACAAGGAATGTCTTTATCGTGATGCTTTAAAAAGAATAGATCATCTAAGTCTAAAGTTGAATGATGTTGGGACTCAATTGACAAACACCAAACTAACGATCGAGAAAATTGACCACTCTCGATCAGTTGTTTATGACATGCTAGATTCCCAAGTTAGAAAGAAAGGAAATCCAGGAATCGGTTATCATACTGTTGAACATCCTTTTAATGGAAACTTCACGTCTATGCCAAGTGTTCAGCATGAAGATGTTGAAATGGAGTATGGTGTAGGTCGTAAACCAGATCAACCTTCTTCATCCACACAGTCTACTCCTGTGACTGGTGGTTCCTCTGTAAAACATGTGAACGTTACTAACCCATCTAAGTTTTGTGCAGCAACAGAATTAGTAGAGGGCATAGTGGAGGATTGTGGGAGTGATGATGATGAGGAGGATGGTCGCGTTTTTGAGTATAAGTCTGCGTCATTTAAAAACAAATTGTCTTGTTTTCAAAATGGTACTTTTTCAAAAGGGGATAAGTTAAAAGGGAGTTTGACATCCACATTCGTTAAAAGTGGTACTTTAGAAAGGAAAAAAAAAACAAATTGCTAACGGTAAAAATCATCAGTTTGTTAAAAATAAAAACAGTTCCCTTAATAGAGAAAGTAGCAAACCATCTACAAGTAAGTCAAATTCTAAACAATTGCCTCAACGGTTTTCCAAAAATGAATTTTATTCAAAATTTGATAATCATCATCACGTTTTTGAACAAAATGTTAAAAATTCTGATAGGAATTGTTTTAGATCGAATCGCAGAAATTGTGATAGATATGATGACCAAGTGTTTGATAGAAGGTTTTCTAGGAGCTGTGAAAATGCAGGTTACTTCACAGGTTCTCCTCAACGGTCATCATCATGGTTTGACAGATCGGGATATGCTCCTTATGCTAGGAAACGGACATGCTACACTTGTGGCAAATTTGGTCACATTGCAAGAAATTGCATACATCGTCCTTATGAGCCCTATTATTTGCAAAATCAGAGGGCCACACCAAGGGAAAACTATTATTCTAAGCCAATGATGGTTGAAAAACTTAAGGCAATGAAGAATAAGCATCACAAAGTTAAGCCTTCTGATAGTGATTGGAATGATTCTAAGAACAAACAAAAGGTTTTTCGTGAAAACAAGCAATGTAAAAAACCTAAACAGGAAGAGAAACCTAAAGTTGGTACTCCTCAAGAAACTAAAAAGTTTGTTAAACCTACACCAATTTGGAAAATTAAATAAAAAGCAGTTGAATCACCAGTGTTAGAGAACGATAAGGATATGTATTTACAGTAAGTATCTTACATTGATGCTTTGGGCGTACCCAGGACCACTATGGCTTGGGTACCTCTGTTTAACTAACTTGCTTTAATCATGCAGGAACAGCCAAGGAGGACTGTCAACAACCTATGGTACGTTGATAGTGGTTGTTCCAGGTACATAATGCGGGACATCTCTCTACTACATGATATCAAACACTTTGATGGAGGGTATGTTTCCTTTGCATGAGATAAATGAGGTAAGATCAGCATGAAAGGTACGGTCACTAATGGTATTCTTTGCTTTGAGAATGACATTTATGTTTAAGATGTCTTTACAAAATCCTTTGATCTGACCAGATTCATTTTTCTGGTTTAGTGTTTCAAAATGTTCGGCTTCAATTAACGAGTCATAAGTTCGGTCTCCAAAAACAATTTTTGTTTATTTTGTCTTTCTTAGGATATAATTTTGTTTTGTTTATTAGTTGAACAAAAGCAAAAGTTTTGGGAGAGAAAATTCAAAAAAAAAATATACCAAAAAGATTTTATCTTTGAGTCTTTCTATTTTTAAGTCTAGAAAAATACAAAAATATTTCATGTTTATGTCTTATTTTATTACTATGAAAATTGAGAACTCTGTCAAATGGTAAATGATAGTACATCATTTTAGAAGTTGGATCATCATATGTAAGGCCTGTAGTTGAAAAGATTAGGATCTTAGTGTGATATGTTGATAGGCTCTGCTAAAACTGGAAAGACAGCATGATAGTGTTTTACTTAAACATAATGATCATTGTCATAGTGGGGAACATCTCACAGATTGGTAGAATAATTATTTCCTGTTAATAATCGAGCACTTAAACATAAAGGTTGGTGAACTATGGATGAACATAATATATCTGGATTGCACAAACCGAGACCCTTCACAAAGGGGTTGCGAGCTGACTTGGTACAAGTCTATACATATATTTATATATATAGATAAAAGACATGCAAAGACATGCAATAGGTGAAAAGACAATCAATGATTGTGCAAAGCTACTCTGCAAAGCAGAATTCTAAGCAAAAAGACACACAATGTTAATGTCGTGCTATAGGAAAATTTCAAAAGATATGTCTAAAGACGTACATATAAGTATATTTGTAAATATTTTTCTTTTTGGGAATGTGCGACTGGGAAGGAATCTCTTATCAGAGCATGTAAGTCCGTTGTGCTATGCTTTTGATGACATTTGTCTGAGATCTCCTGAACAGTTCATTGACCCGTGCTAGTTATACTCTTTTAGTTATTACTTAGGTGCTCAAAAGATCATGAGGAAGGGAAGGTTTATCCGATAAGTTGTGGGGTCCATTCAGTTCATCAAAAATTCATCTAATTCACATTAAAATAATTACAGGTTTCTAAGATGTGAGTGTGGGACCCACTAAGCCATGAATAATTATTACCCAGAAAACATGATAAATTCATTCAATGCTTGCTTGTCAATTAAGGTATAAAGGCTTGAGTTTAAACGGATACTGTATATTGGCAATCACCGAGACATATCTAAGAAAATGAACGGCTAATAAGTATGCTTTGATCTGCTCTAGAATGATATGATCTCATAACAGAGTTTCTCTTAGAAATAATGTGTTTTAGTGTTACAAAATAGTTTGATGTTATGAAAAGAACAAAAAGATTTTGTGTTTTTAACTTAGTTTGAGTCATTTTATTTTTATCTTACTTTTGTGTTTATTTTGTTTTTCATTGACCGTTCTTGTGTTGATTCAATAATCGTGAAAAATGAGGTTTTATTGAAAAAAATTGGAAAGTTTCAAAGTTTTATGAGTTTGAGCATACTTGCATTTTACGCATACTTGTATTTGAGTGAACTTTCAGGAGCAACAAGATAATATTCCTTATCCAAGGGATGATGAAGAACAGATCAACACTGTTGCACCAAGTGTCATCACTGTCGAAAAGCACGATATCTTCCAAGAAGAAAATGAAGAAGAATATGTTGACTCTTCAGAAACCGAAAGTGACATAGAGAAAGTACCGATCAACAAACATCATAAAGCGATATTGCAAAAGAGAAAGGCTATTGGGAATCCTCCTCCTAACAACTATTCTCAACATAATGATGATTTTAATGATGCTGATTATGATCTTTGGGCGGATCAAAATCTAAAGAAAAGAAAGAAAGCAAGTGAAAAAAACAACAACCTCAACAACTGCAAAGTTGTTCGTGAAGGTTTTGGGAATGGCTCTTGGAAATAAGTTATTGCAAGAGGTGGTGATCATAAGTCGATTTTGAAATTTGAAGACTGCTTTGAATGCATCAGCATAGGGAGAGATTGTAAGGACCAAAAATATAATAGACTGACGCATCAAAGAATCACAGAGTCGTTCAGAAGTTCGGATGACGAAGATTGGAAGAAGTAAGAAAGTATCTAGCAGCATACTTCATGCAGCAGCATACTTCGTCCAGCAGCATACTTCGTCCAGCAGCATACTTCATGCAGCAGCATAATTCGTCCAGCAGCATACTTCATGCAGCAGCATACTTCGTCCAGCAGCATACTTCATGCAACAGCATACTTCATGCAACAACATACTTCATCCAGCAGCATACTTCAGAGCCAGCAGCATACTTAAAGTATGCGGTTCCCGGCAGCATACTTGAAGTATGCGGCCGCATACTTGAAGTATGCGGTCCAGGCCCAGGCCCACCGAATACTTTTGTCTTGGTTATAAATAGCTTATCTTGTAACAGTATTCAGGTTAGACAAGTTGGACGACTGAGACAGTCAGAGGGTGAGACAAGTTGGACGACTGAATTAGTCAGAGAGTGGACCAGTTAGACAGTTCAGACGAGTTGTTGAACGATCTTGTATTGTATTTTCAGTATTTAATCAATATACGAATCATTTGATATTTGACGGTGTCTCGTCCTCTTTGATTATACCAACAAGTCACGTGTCGAGTCTGTTTCCGCCAGGTACAACACGTCGTTGAATCCGTTGATTGAAGATTCTCGAGAATCCGGACCTTACAAATTTTTAAGTAAAAAACTGTTTAGTTTTACTAAAATAATTAATCAAAAAATTTATAAATTTTAAATAAATTACTAACATTTATAAAGTAAAACTACCCGTATGGCCTTTATCAAGGAGCAAGGGGCGTCACTCGGGTAGCCATGAGGTACCTCGGGTTAATCGGGTACATCGCTGCATGGTTATCGGGTACCCCTTGCGGGTAGACCAATCGGCTATATGTACCCGTGTATCCTTAAATGATTGAGCCGTTGGTAAACAACATTATAGCCGTTGTGTTTAAAAAAAAGTAATTTATTTTATGTTATAAATGCACTCTTTTTCCAATGATATTGTTATACTGAAAACCTATAATCTGTCTTATATTTCTACACAAAAATACACTCTTTTTATCCATTAATTTCAAAAAGTCAAAGGCTGGTAAAAATAAACTATTTTATTTATTTATTATTATGTACCTTTTTTTTAAATTAATAAAGTTTTTTTATTTATTGTTTTTTTTAGTTAGTTTTGATAAAGAATTAATTTAAAAATGAAAAAGAAAAAAGACTTAGGGTACTTAGGGTAGTGCCCCAATCATTTATGATACTTGTGGTTGAATTTGGGTAAAAAGAATGTGTCACTCCTTTATTGAACAGAGTCATTAGAATAGTTATGGTATTTAAACTATGTGTAATGCTAGTGTGAAGGTGAGAGCACACCATGTGCCACGTAGACACTAGCAAAACTCACCCTCACCTTCACCCAGGTGTGTAATGGTCGGGTGAAGGTGGTCAGTTTTGTAATAATTACATAATTATTATTTTTTTAATTTAATTAATTTGTATATATTATTTATATTAAAAAATAATGCTATTTAAATCACATATAAATAAAAAACCTAATTTAATTTAATAAACTAGATTACAAATATATTGTAAAAATACAACAAATAAATGTAACGATAATTACGATTGCTCCATAGATGCTCCATAAGATCAGTTCTAAGGTTTGTATGAGTTTTCGAACAACGGATTATCTGACGGTTTGCTTGTCCCTGTTCGTTTGTTATTTCTATATTAGTCGGCTCGTCCTCTTCATAATCGGTGCATGTAGCTCGCCCTCTATCTTCTATAATCATGTTATGTAATATCAGACAAGCATACATTGCATTTCGAATTTTGTCTTTCGTCCACATACGTGCGGGATAACTAATTATATGTCATTTCTTTTTTAAGACAACGAATGCTCGTTCGGTATCTTTTCTCACCGACTCTTGAGTTCTTTTAAAGTGCCATCTTTTTTCATCCTTTTCTTGCGGACAATAGTAGCATATTCTGGATAAATACCGTCGCCCAAATAGTAACCAAAATTGTATTCATTGTCATTAGCAATAAAAGAAGACCCGGGTGCAACGCCGTTCTGGATGTCGTCGAAAACAGGTGACTGATCTAAAACATTTATATCATTGTTTGATCCCGCAACACCAAAGAATGCATGCCAAATTCAAAGATCGTTTGATGCAACGGCCTCGAGCATTAATGTGGGCCGAGGATGGTCTCCGCGTTGGTGTTGACCTCGCCACGTAGTAGGACAGTTTTCCCACTCCCAATGCATGCAGTTGATGCTACCAAGCATCCCCGGAAGGCCATGGACAGACTCATGTGCGTCGTACAATTTCTGTATATCAACTTTCGTCGGTTTCCTTAAATATTTTTTCACATATAAGCTAATTATACCTACACGTTACAAAAAACTAATTTATATTTTACCGTAATAAATTAGTTTATATATAATTTTAGAAATACCTTCACAAAAATGGAAAAGACTATCACACGATGTTTTATCCGTCATCTTCAAATACTCATCCATTGAGTCAGCTGTCTTCCCGTACGCGAGTTGTCGAATTGCCGACGTACACTTTTATAAAGCAGTGAAATCAAGCTTCCTTCGGGCATCATATTTTTGTTGAAAATATTCGAACTCGCGTTCTAAATCACCAACAATTCGAAGGAATAATGAACGACTCATTCTAAACCGACGTTTAAAAGATTTATCGTTATAATTTTGATTTTCCGTAAAATAATCTCTTACTAGAAGATAATTTGCAGCCGCACGATCCCGGTTGACTCGGACTCGTCTTGAAACTCTAGAAGATTCTTCGACTAGATGATTTATAAACATCACTGACGCTTGAACCGCACTCACAAAAAGCTTTTCACCATCCGATGAGTCGGATGATGAATCCGATGATGAAGATAAATCCATTGGTACTTGAAACAAGTAGAGAGTATTTAGAAATATATAGTGTAAGTTTTTAAAGAAGTGGTAATTGGTTTGTATATATAGATAGTTTTAAAAAAAATTAAAAATTGTTTTTTTATTTTCGGCCTACAGGCTACAACGGCTACTTTGACCACAAACGGCTAGTTTGACTTGGTCTTCCCCCTTCTCACGCAGGTGAACATCGCCACCTACAGCCTCTCACGCCCCTCTCACCCACCAACGGCGCGGTGTTTCAGGCCCGTGATAGGGTGCGGTGGCACTACGTCACACACTCACGGGTACATCACTCTTAGCCTTAGGGTTGTGCCCGAGTACCCTCACTCGGTGAAAGACGATGACACCCGTATTAACTTAGTGGTTTAGTTGGTTTGAGTGCCCTTTATTATTTATATATAAAGTTTTATTGGCCGTTAAAGAAAAAGTTAATTTTTTGTGGTGTAGTGATAAGATTCTCTTTTTAAATTCTATAATAAAATTTAAGAAATAAAAAAATATAAAAAAAAAGTCAGAAACCCCATGTTGACTACCGTTGCACCCCCAAAAGCAATGTTTTCAGAACCGGACCGGACAACGAACCAGACGTCTTAGAGGTTCACTGGTCGGACCGGTCGGACCGGATTCAAGAACCGGATGACGCAATAAATAATATAAATATTCATAAAAATATATAGAAAAATATAAAAAATCCCAAATACTACATATACAACCATTTAAACAATTTTGAGTCAAGTACGAGGGTTGTAGGTCTGTAGGAATTTTAATTCTTTTGAATCTTCAATTTTAATTTTGATTAGGGTTTTGAAGAACCTGTGGCAGCGTATAAGTTAAAAGGAAAGAGTCAAATTGAGTTAAAATTGTAAATAGAAGTAAATAGGAGGACTATAGGATAAAAAAGATAAAAAAAATAGTAAAAAATAATAATTAAACTACCCGGTTCGACCGCTGAATCGCTTGGACCGCCCGGTTCAACCAGCAAACGGTCTCAGAGCATGTAACCGGACCGGTGGAGGTCACGGTTCCCGGTCCGACCGGCCGGTCCGGTCCGGGTTTAAAAACATTGCCCAAAAGTCAAATGAGACATGCTGTTAATGTTCTATTATCATATACATACTTTTAGACGGCTATTATTATCATATACATAACGTGGGTGTTTATAAAATAAAAAAAATGGCATGATGCTTTTAACTTTCGTATTTACGAAGGGTTTGGAGAGGAGGCGGATCGTTTCACGGTCTGATGTACACATCCTTACTCTATGCTTTATACAAGAGCATGTTTCCACGGCTCGAACCAGTAATATCAAGGTCACAAAGCAACAATCTTACCAGTTGCTCCAAGACCCACACATACGTGATTATAACGTGACAAAGAGAAATCTGTAATTAAAAGACTAGATTCCTAGTCAAGTTACTCATTAATTCGGTTCTTAAATAATAGTTAATACAATAGATCGATTAGAAGTTAAATGTATATTTTACACATAAAAGTATACAATTAATCCAGCATAGATGGTCCCCAAGGGACATGGTGTAGTGGTACAGTGTCTCTCCTCTATTCATGAGCAGAGGCGGATCCACATGCAATCATGGGTGGGCCAATGCCCACCGTCCATGGCCTAGAATAACATAGGAATTGAGAGCCCAGTAGCCCACTGATTCCACCGTAGCCCACAACCCACTGATTCATATTCCTTTTTTTTAACGGCTTATCATACGATAGCAATTCGCATTCATGCTCCCCCTACGTCCCTTGAACTTCTTCCGGCCCTGTGAATGAATTTCCGATCAAATCTGGGCATCTGGCGTCGCAACTCTCGCAAGAACCTCCACTTCAAGCCGGCGACCGGAATTCGAACCCCTCCACTTCAAGCCGGCCAGAATTCGAAGTTTAGGGTTTTCGGTTTTTGATTTCTGAGTAACCGGTAAGTTTTCAAGCCTTTTTACATTATTTTTTTTATCTCTTGATAGTTGATAACCCGATTTTAATACAAATTAGTTGTTAATTTACATAAATACAGATTTGAAATTGTGATATATTGTTAACTTGTATTGGAGTATTTAGGAAGGTTACTTTGCCGTTTAAAAAAAAATCAAAGTATAGATGCATGCTTGTATAAAATTTGTATCAATTCATTTCTTTTCCCAAAAAGTAAATTTTTTAAACTTGTTTTTATTGCCTTTATTGCCTCTCATAGGACATAGATGATTTCCTAAAAAAGTAATAAACACATACCGACCTACACTTAATAATTAATTTAATCCCGAACTAATTTTCTTTAAGCGAAACTAAAACTGTTACATATTTAGAGAACTAAGTAATTACTCTTGCAACCATTAGCTTAGCCTAGTGGCAAATATGTATACTCAAGACTTCACTAAAATGGGGAGGTCTTGGGTTTAAATCCTATTTGTGACAAAAAAAAGGGTCCAGGTTGGGCCAGGGGGTTTTCTCACCTATTGTGGGTTTCCTCCTGAGAGAGGTGGAGATGATCGGGTGGATCAGTGGCCTGTTAGTGATCCAAATTGCCGTTAAAAAAAGTAATTACTCTTCCTTATTTATGTTTAGGTGTCAATTATAAGATGACTAAAAACACAACATCAATACGACATGAAAATAACTAGGTTTTGAGTTATATGATAACTAGAGAACGTACGGATTAGATATAAGTTTCATCCAACATTATTTTATATAAGTAAATTGAACTGAACAAACAAATTTATCAACATAATTTAATACTTCATGTAAGTTCTTATTTAAAATTACATTTATTTGTGACTATCTAATATAAATAACATATTTATCAAACGACCATCAATATCAAACTGATATCTTAATTCTTAACTACCAACCACTTAAATTTTGTCATGGTTCCTTTATTAATCAGATTTAAAAATGTGGTAGCCCCAAATGCAGAATCCACGCCTATATATATAGATGGACTCAATTTGATGATTTCATCCCATCTATCAACTGCATTTTATAAACCCTAAAATGGCAAGTGATCATGCAGTCAAACTCACTCAGATGAAGGAACATATTCAGAAGCTCGGATCTTCCGCCGAGGTATGTAATTAACTAATTAATTTATCTTGATACTGTATCTGATTCATTAATATTCCATATATCTTTATAGCATGCCACCCTTAGTTAAACCCTGAACGAATATTATTATATTACCCAAGATTCATAATCCCAAAGCCAAAAGAAAGCACAAAAATCTGAATGATTCAGATATATTTTGAGCTTTGGACTGATCAAAACTAAAATACTTCTTATGTTAAACTAAGCAAAATGAATCGATTCCAAACAAAACGCACTAGTAGAAAACTGGGCAACTGCGACCGCACATGCCAGTCGCAAAAGTTGCAACCAATTTGTGACCGAAATCATATCAATCGCAAACTTAGCGACCGAACAAAGATCCGATAACAATTTAATCGCAGATTTGGCACTGGTCTTCAGTCGCAAATACCCATTGCGACCGAAAAGTCAGTCGCAGTTGCCCGGTTTTCTAGTAGTGAACGTAATCAAACGTAAAATAACAACAAACTCTAATATGGGTAAATAATAATAAAAACCTGTTCTTGATTAATCTTTTTTCTAAAAGTTGATAAGAAACTTCATATTACTCATGGCCTTTAACCGAATCTATGATCTTAAAATAATACAAAAAGTATTAATTATATATAGTTTAGATGATTGAAATTCCAAGATTTCTTAGTTTATTTATTATTTTTATTGAAGAAAACAGTTCAACAAAATACTATAATTATTTTGAGACGTAGAAGTTTTATAAATCATGAGTTTTTAATTGGTTTTGTGTAGAAGTATGGAGATCCAACACTAGAGAGGTTCTTGATAGAGAAATCGATGGATCCAAATAAAGCAGCAAAGATGTTTGTAGCATGGAAGAAATGGAGGGATTCTTTTGTCCCGCTAGGGTTTATCCCTGAATCTGAAGTTCTTGACGAAATAAAACCTAAAAAAGCATTTCTTCAGGGTTTATCCAAAAGTGGGTTTCCTGTTATGATTTACCATGCTAGCAAGCATTTTCCTTCTAAAGATCAGGATCAATTCAAGAGTAATTATTTCTTCTCTCTTTCATTTGTTCTTTGATTGTTTTGTTTTTTAATTTGGATATCATATACCCAGTTTTCCCTCCACCCCCGCCTGCAAACCCTATCCCCACGATATGTCGTAGAGGACAGAGTGTCACCTGGTCAAAATTTGAAATAACCTATACCCACAGCATATCGTGGGTATAGGTGTCGTGGGCATAGGATAAAATCCTTGTAGTGGGTGTTACGTCCCACCAAATCTTGGTTTTAAAAGGAACCAATTATATATACACCACTAACAATCTATTCACACACCGTTCTCAAACCAGTTTATACTAATTTAATCGGATTATATTTTCTCACATGCTAATAACTATCTTTTCGAAAAACGGCAAACGTCCGGTTTGGTTAGGTCGGTCTGAGCGGCTGAAGCGGTTCAATTGGTGGTGTGAGCGGTTTAAATCGATAGTTATATTAAAATTTAAAAAATGATAAAAAATATAGTTAATAAGTATTATGCATATGCATAACTGTATATTTTAAAAGCGAAAGAAAAAATAATTAACAAAGGTAAATGCTAGTTTCGGTTTACACAGTCGTTCCAAGTTTTAGAACCGTAAACCAAACAGTTAAGCCCGGTTTTTTTAAACCATTAATCATGAAACAAACTATATAAATCTCAAGTTAGTGGAACAGGCTGATTTACTGACTATTTGATCGATTTTAAGGATATATAAACACCCCTAGTAAAAACACATTGCTAACATCATTAAATAAAATTAACAAAAATAAGAAAACATTATTTCTAATTTGTTACTAAAGTAGTAACTGTATCTAAGTATTTTTAGCAATTAACCCTTCACCAAATGAAGCATTGACCATCAAAAATCAAATATGCATTTATCTTGGTATTTTGTTGGAACTTATTGTTCTACAAATGTAATTTACTTTTCCTTTGTAATGCAGAATTTTTTGTCCATATGCTTGACAAAGCAATTGCTAGGTACGTGATATTCTTTATTGAATACTTTAAAATCTTTTTTATATTTAATGTTAAGATTCTAATTTTAAAATAAATATATTGAGTACAATAAGTACTATCATTTGCCTTTTTTAGCTTAAAGGGATTATATAAAGTTGAAAACCATAAGCAATTTTAGCAATCAAGTAAAAATCATAATTTGTTGTGATACATAATTAACTATTAATTTTAATGGATTGAAACACTTTGTAGTGGAATCAAAGACAAAGAAATTGGAAATGAGAAGGTAGTTTTGATCATGGATATGCAACATCTAGCCTACAAGAACTTGGATACTCATGGATTTATCTCTGGATTTCAACTTTTGCAGGTATATATATGTATGTATGTATGGTATAATAAGATTAAATAGTTTATCTCCGGTTAATAAATTCATATCCTCTTTATTCTCCTATCTTTTACAACATTTTGACGATACATTTTCCGACAACATGCACTTGTAATATATTTTTCATCGAAATTTACGTGTGTGCATTTTTCTGCGACATACACATGACAAACATGTTTATCGGAAAACTTAAAAAAATTCAATGTAAATAATTACACGTCAAATTTAATGGCATTATTGGTATGAGCCATGGAATAAACCATTAAATGGCGACATACACATGTGTACATGACACACGTGTTTATTGGAAAACTTAAAAAATTCAATATAAATAATTACACGTCAAATGGCATTATTGGTATCATTTTCAATATTCGACCTGTGTAGTACACGGGTTTTTAAGCTAGTATGTATATATAGGGTTAGGTTATAGTAAAAAGGGTTTTAAAAATTAGAAGGGTAAGAAGGATTCTAAGCTTGACATGTGTCATTTTATTGTTTTTAAAGTGAGGGCATAATGGTCAATGTGTAATACACCAGGTCAATGTGTAATACAAGGTCTGATATTACACAATGATCAGACCTGATATTACACCATGAACTGATATTACACAATGAGCATATTACACAATGACCTGACATATTTGAGCGAATTACACAATAATGAGCGAATTACACAATGAGATGGAAAACGTAAAACACAATGATGAAAACATATAATACAATGATGAAAAATATTTGACACAATGAACTTGTATTACATAATGACCTGACTAATTACACAATGAACTTGTATTACACAATGACTTGACTAATTACACAATGAACTTGTATTACACAATGAACTTGTATTACACAATGACCAGACGTGGTATTACACTATGAACTTGTATTACATGATGAACTTGTATTACACAATGACCTTACTAACTACACAATGAGCTGGAAAACGTAAAAGACAATGATAAATACATACAACACAATGAACTTGTATTACACATTGAACTTGTATTACACATTGAACTTGTATTACACAATGACCTGACTAATTACACAATGACCAGACGTGGTATTACACAATGAACGTGTATTACACAATGACCTGACTAATTACACAATGAGCTGAAAAACGTAAAACACAATGACAAATACATATAACACAATGAACTTGTATTACACATTGAACTTGTATTACACAGTGAACTTGTATTACACAGTGAACTTGTATTACACAATGACCTGAATAATTACACAATGACCAGATATTACACAATGACCAGACGTGGTATTACACAATGAACTTGTATTACACAATGAACTTGTATTACATGATGAACTTGTATTACACAATGACCCGACTAATTACACAATGAGCTGAAAAATGTAAAACACAATGATAAATACGTATAACACAATGAACTTGTATTACACAATGAACTTGTATTACACAATGAACTTGTATTACACGATGAACTTGTATTACACAATGACCTGACTAATTACACAATGAGCTTAAAAACGTAAAACACAATGATAAATACATATAACACAATAAACTTGTATTACACATTGAACTTGTATTACACAATGAACTTGTATTACACGATTAACTTGTATTACACAATGACCTGACTAATTACACAATGAGCTGAAAAACGTAAAACACAATGATAAATACGTATAACACAATGAACTTGTATTACACATTGAACTTGTATTACACATTGAACTTGTATTACACAATGAACTTGTATTACACAATGAACTTGTATTACACGATGAACTTGTATTACCAATGAGCTTGTATTACACAATGAACTTGTATTACACAATAAACTTGTATTACACATTGAACTTATATTACACACTGAACTTGTATTACACAATGAACTTGTATTACACGATGAACTTGTATTACACAATTAGCTTGTATTACACAATGAACTTGTATTACACAATGAACTTATATTACACATTGAACTTGTATTACACGTTGAACTTGTATTACACGATGAACTTGTATTACACAATGAGGTGGAAAACGTAATTTTTTTTTGTTTATAACGACACTATACTCGTTTTAAAGATAAAAAAACGTTCGTTTTTATGGTGTAATTTTTTTGAAAAAATAATGTCGTATGTAAAAGTTATGAACGTTTAAAAATGAGGGGGGAACTAGATAAAAA